>OZ007515.1:1078519-1163519 GCA_963931865.1 Axinella damicornis | reverse complement strand
TATGTGTGTGTATTGAAGGTGGGTGGTGGGTGTGTATGGTGCGTGTGTGTATTGAAGGTGGGTGGTGGGTGTGTGTGGTGAGTATGGGGTGTATGTGTGTGGCACGTGTGGTGGGTTGGGGGGTTCTTGTCGGGTTATTGTTGTGCTCTCCTGCAGGTCATAATGGAGCCGGGAAAACCACCACCATCAACATGCTGATTGGACTACTGGCGCCAGACCAAGGTACGTACATGTACATAGTGTGTATGTGCTGATACTGTGGTCTGATTCCCAGATTTGTACTGTCAGTTCGGGAACGAGACTGGTAGGGCTGATACATGTGACCACCTCTGAGAAGATAATATGCACATGACATGCACATGACGTGCATGTGACTTGCACATGATACATGCATACATGATATTCACATGACATTGAAATGTGTGTACAGGCGATGCTCGCTTCTATGGTTTGAGTGTGTGGGATGACCTGGATGCGATCCGCAGTGTCCTGGGGGTGTGTCTGCAGCACGATGTCCTCTGGGGAGACCTCACTGCACGAGAACACATGCAGCTGTTTGCCAACCTGAAGGATATCCCACGGCAGCACATGAAGGAGGAAATCAGGTCCCTACTGGAGGAGGTTCAGTTGAACCATGTGAGTGATGTCATGATGTCATGATGATGTCATAGAAAGAAACTGGATCAGGTCTCACATACACGGGGGCTCCAATACGAAATATTGTGGTACAACACTGTCCAGTGTGCGAGTCAATACTTGTACATTGGAACAACCATTGAATGTTCACCAAGTCCCCGATCTGTTCCCACACCAGGTGGCAGATTATCGTGTGAGCACCTTCAGCGGGGGTATGAAGAGGAGACTGAGTGTGGCCCTCAGCTTCCTGGGAAACCCTAAAGTCATGTTCCTAGGTAACGCATGCAGTGGTGCTGGGTAGCAATATTCTCCACATGCACGGGCATATCCAGGCCATAGAGCGGTGGTAAAATACCACATTTGAATCTCCTTACCGACAGCCCCCCCCCCCCCCCCCCCCCCTCCCCCACTCCCAACCCACACATGCACGCACCCATCCACAATTCCACATTCAACATTCATGCACAATACACTCACGCACACTCACACACACTCACACGTGTAGATGAGCCTACCACTGGCATGGACCCACGAGTTCGTCGTGACATTTGGAATCTGATCCTTCGTATGAAGCACAACAGGGTCACCATCATGACGACCCACTCGATGGAAGAGGCTGACATCCTGGGGGATCGAATCGCCATCATGGCCAATGGACAGCTAAGGTGCACAGGGGATGAGAGTGGAGGGAGAGATGGGGGGGGGGGGGGGGGGATGAGGGTAAGAGGGGAGAAGCCTGAGTATCTCTGAGAATCTCGTGTTTGTCAGTGCTGCTGTCTGTTTATGCAGAGCAAAGGGTACTTCTGTGAACCTGAAGAACAGGTTTGCAGGTGAGTTCGTCTTGAGGACACTACCGTGTTCTAGTTCCAGGCAGATGTTTAGCAAAGTTGATCCTTTACATCTTATCATCTTGACAGTCACTGATCCTCATACTTTCCTTCCCCCCCCCCCCCCCCCCCCCCCTTTCTCACTGTTAGGCTACAAAATCGAACTGGTGGTGAAGCATGACAGTACTCAGACAATCATGGACTTGGTCAGAGAAAAACTTCCGGGTACATGATTCCTTGATTGATGGAGTATGGTTTTAGTTCCGGCTAGTTGTTGATTTGCAACCTCCCTATCATTCCAGGGGCAACCCCAACGTCGGAACCCATTGAAGTCGAAGGAGGAGTTTTATTGCCTTACAACTTACCACCGGACAGGTCAGAATTGGATTTATTGCACCTGACCTCATTAAGATGGGGGGAGAGGGAAGGGCTGTGTGCTTAACCTGAGGGATAGACAATGTGGGTATGCCAAAAGATCATGACGACTTTCTTTGTTTTCACAGGCACATGGAAATAGTCCCGTTCTTCAAGGTACTTGAGGGTGAGCAGCAGCTGTCAACCATGATCCTGGACTACTCCATCTCACAGACCACCTTGGAGGAAGTCTTCCTCAATGTGAGCCACTGCTTGTGACCTATAGTCTCGTCCGTTTGTGTGCAATGAGAATGAGGGGTTTAGATTAGGACTTAGTCTCATTCCCAGACCCTCATTCGAGAGGGTCTGGCCACTAGGACTATAATGAGTACCAGTATTAACAGCGAACAAGCCATACCCATTCCAGACCACCTTCAGGGAGGTCTGGGCGTGAGACCACTTTAAGATATGGAATGTGACACCAACTTTGTATCAACAAGTCATTACCATTGACCTCAGGTTACCCTGAACGAACTGTTCAGGGACGAGACTTACCAGCCAATTCTGATGCGCTCTGGGTCCTACATTGCCTCCTCCCCCATGAGTCCTGTGATGAGCCCCACCAAGAAGACGGCGGACTCTGGCTCTTTCTGAGAATAATACTTCAAATCCATAATATTATATTAATAAAGATTCTCATTTTATATTGTTTATTCTATGTATGATACTGTCAGATTTTTCACAAACTGCAAATTGATTCATCAGTATTATCCTTGGGCCCTTCCTTGTCCATGCGCCCCAGCATTGCTGTTGGTAGGTTCAATCGATTGACTACAGACAATGTACAGAAAGGGGGCCGGAACTGAGACCTGGTACACGATTTATGAAACGAAACGGGGAACTTAAAATTATAAACCAGCTACACAAATAGAAGAAATAAACACTGTCTATAGAGAATTATTATAGTATACATGTAGTCAAAAGCTTATGGCTGCCCCAGTGAAGGCTAGCCTTGTTCCCAGGCTTCCGCCCTTCTCAACGGCGGCGAGATAATATCTGGGCGAAGGCCTGGGGACGAAAGCAAAGTGAAGGCTACATATGGAGTCATTCTGCCCACGGCCTGCCTCCATTAACGCAAGATCCAGTTTTGGGTTTAATTTTGGCGGGAAGTCAAGGCGCATGCGCAACCGGACACATCCGGTTTGGGTTTAAGTACTGAATTTGTAACAAGTTTTGGCGGGAAGTCGGGATGGCACACTCGCTAAGCACTTGCTTTGCAGCCTGGGGGTTGAGTGTTCGTCTCCCCAATAACCGAGTACGAGTCTGGGCCACTCCGTACATACCGGTTCCTGACTTCCCCGCCTAGCAGCCGGAGTACGCCGGTTCCCATCTGACCACCGAAGCTAAAGAAAGGTGTTCTGGTTGAAAGCAGGTTAGCCCCCTGTGATTCCAGTCACCGGCGCCTATCCAGCGCTCCTGAGGCTTACACTTCGGTGTCTGACCTGTCACGGAGGGATGGGTGGTTGCTAGGTTTGTTTTTTCTTCTTTTTTTTTCTTTCTTCTTTTTTTCTTTCTTTGCTAAGCCTTACTTTTTCTTCTTTTTTTCCCTTTCTTCTTTTTTTCTTTTTTTCTTTTCTTCTTTTTCCTTTCTTCTTTTTTTCTTTTCTTCTTTTTCCTTTCTTCTTTTTCTTTTTTTCCCTTTCTTCTTTCTGGGCCACTCCGTACATACTGGTTCTCAACTCCCGGCCTAGCAGCCCGAGTACGCCAGTTTCCATCTCACCACCAAAGCTAAAGTCATTCTGGTAGAAAGCAGGTTAGCCTCCTGTGATTCCAGTCGCACCTATCCAGCGCTCCTGAGGCTTACACTTCGGTGTCTGACCTGTCAGGGATGGGTGTGTTGCTAGGTTGTACTTTTTTTTTCCTTTTTCTTTCTTTCTTTCAACAGTTACTGATTTGTAGTTCCAAGAAGTGCACAAAAATACTGTTTGGATGGTACCCCGTTTTGTTACTATTCAGGTAGCATCCATACAATGGAATGGGGGGGGGGGGGGGGGGTTATGGACTGCTGGCCACCAGTGAACTATTGATATTGTATGAGCTAGCCCAACCCCCTCAGTCTTTGTGTTTTCTCAAATGCCACAAATAAGCAATTGCTGGATGAAGTAGCCCCGCCCCCTCTGCTGGTAAGTGAAATTCATTCCGTTTCTATGATTCGGAATGAGGCTGCACCCATGCAACTACAGTACGAGAAATGGATTCCATATACTTCGAAAAGGTACTTATTAGCTGCTATGGGGGTGATGTTGAATACGTGCACACATGACCTTGTATATAGCTATGCAAAAAGTAGGGCTCAATATTTATGTGTAACTGTTCTAATAAGTGCCCAGCTGCTTCTCTTGTTCATGCCTCATATGCAGCAAGAAGGACAGCTGTGCGCGCAGCACTGTTTGAACAACCTGCTTCAAGGTAGAGGGACAGGTAGATCCTATAGACTAGAGCAATAATCTACTGCTAGCGACGGTACGTTAGCATCCGTGTGCTATATAGTATTCCTATGTATAGTCTTAGCTTCTCACCACACCCACTACGGGTTAGCCTTGTTCCCAGACTTGGAGGCTGCTATGGGGTGGGTGTGGCAAGATGCTGGCCCGCTAGACTGCCAACCCAGTTAACCCTAACCACACCCAGACCCATATAGATTAGCTTATAGCATACGGATGCTAACACACTGTCGCTAACAGAAACTGATCCTATAGGCTATATGATGGTTGTGATGGGTGGGGCCTGATGGCTGCTTGTTGCCTTCCCAGGTCCCTACTTCACAGCTGTGGATCTGGCAGGCTTTGCACAAGATCTGGATGAGGCAGAGAAGGCGACAATGGCTGAAGGCGACTTAACACCGTCCCGACTCCACCACCTCATGCAGGTATAGATTCGTTTGAGTAAGTATCACACCCTTCAAGAAGTTACACTTTGCTGTTCCCATTCCCAACTTGTAGCAACCTTCTACCAACATGGATGACAGTGGGTTCTTCTCCGTCCAGGTTTGTTTGTGCAGAATCCGTATCGGGGTATGGGTCTCTCCAATGAACAACGTACTTTTGTGACCCTACCAGTAAAATGTAACTGTCCACCACTTAGCCTCTTTCCCAGTTCAAAGGTCACATATGCAGGTAGAAACAAAGCAGGAGACGGCCTGGGAATGAAGCTAGCCCATCACTGCCTGCTAGAATAACACCCACTCCTAGGAGGAAAACACTTCATGCGACTTCGTAGTGAGGTACTGCGGTGAAACAGCTGCTCTGTTTGGACCCTGTGTAGGTAATAAGCAAGGCACTGCGGGTGTGGAACCTTGAGTCAGTGCCACTTTCATCTCCGGCCATGAAACAGACAATGGAGGACCCAACGTGAGAGAGGGCTCATCAGAAACATTTTTGTTTTCTTGTATGTGAGATTTTAACAGATTTTGATACCATTATCTTGTCCATTCCCACTAGCTAGCCCTGCCCACTAGTTAGCCCCACCCACTAGCTAGCCCCGCCCACTAGCTACCCCGGCCCCGCCCACTAGCTACCCCGGCCCCGCCCATTAGCTAGCCCCGCCCACTGGACTGCTACTGAAAATTTTCTTGTGCTTTCTTTCCTATTCTTGTTTGTAGTTGTCAGATGGCCTTCATATGTAACCATGACTACCACTGGCTGACAGTCAGAAAGCTTGGCCGCCAGGTAGGCATCTACACACACCCACACACATGCACACATGCACTGCTAGTAGTACATACATGCATGCACATGAGGAGTACAATGTAGATTACGATACAATCAGATGGCTACTCAGGGTAACCCTCCAATCAAATGGCAGTAATTTCTGCCTGTGGAAGTGTGGATACCCTTGAAGAAAAGTTATGCCTCCAATCGATCACTTTTCCGTACTTGCTTGCACATGTTGTGTTGCTATGAAACCAATCACATGCAGTGTGCCATTTCAAATGTAATACCATTATAGCCTATAGCAGGTGCTCAACAGCTTTGCTGGTGAACAAATTGATCTTATTCAGACGAGAGGACACTGTCTGATAGACAGGTACCCCTCTGCCCACAGCCTTTCAGAGCACAGACAGTGGAGGCTGCAGTTCTTTCTGTGAATAGCTTCTGAATGGACTCAACTCCCTCAGAATGGCTGTTAGAGCCAACCCCTCAAATACTGAGTAAATTAACCTTCTTACTCTTGTGTACACACACACACACACACACACACACACACACAACACAATACACAAACACACACACAGTGGTTTAATCTAGATTCTCTTCTGAGGAAACCGAAGTTGGTATCAGACACGTATCTCAGTCTGTTCCTCACCCAGCTGCAGATGGAAGGTACTGCTGCCGTGTTTCTTATTCCACGTTCAAACGTTTTTTGTACGGTAGCCTTGTTCCAGGCTGTTTCCAGTGCCAGTTTTTGATCGCTTGCAGTAATACTGGCAGTGGGAACGGCCTGGGAACGAGGCAGTGATACTGGCAGTGGGAACGGCCTGGGAACGAGGCAGTAATACTGGCAGTGGGAATGGCCTGGGAACGAGGCAGTGATACTGGCAGTGGGAACGGCCTGGGAACGAGGCAGTGATACTGGCAGTGGGAACGGCCTGGGAACGAGGCAGTAATACTGGCAGTGGGAACGGCCTGGGAACGAGGCAGTGATACTGGCAGTGGGAACAGCCTGGGAACGAGGCAGTAATACTGGCAGTGGGAACGGCCTGGGAACGAGGCAGTGATACTGGCAGTGGGAACAGCCTGGGAACGAGGCAGTAATACTGGCAGTGGGAACAGCCTGGGAACGAGGCAGTAATACTGGCAGTGGGAACGGCCTGGGAACGAGGCAGTGATACTGGCAGTGGGAACAGCCTGGGAACGAGGCAGTAATACTGGCAGTGACAGCCTGGGAACGAGGCAGTAATACTGGCAGTGGGAACGGCCTGGGAACGAGGCAGTGATACTGGCAGTGGGAACAGCCTGGGAACGAGGCAGTAATACTGGCAGTGGGAACAGCCTGGGAACGAGGCAGTGATACTGGCAGTGGGAACAGCCTGGGAACGAGGCAGTAATACTGGCAGTGACAGCATGGGAACGAGGCAGTAATACTGGCAGTGGGAACGGCCTGGGAACGAGGCAGTAATACTGGCAGTGGGAACAGCCTGGGAACGAGGCAGTAATACTGGCAGTGGGAACAGCCTGGGAACGAGGCAGTGATACTGGCAGTGGGAACAGCCTGGGAACGAGGCAGTGATACTGGCAGTGGGAACAGCCTGGGAACGAGGCAGTAATACTGGCAGTGACAGCATGGGAACGAGGCAGTAATACTGGCAGTGGGAACGGCCTGGGAACGAGGCAGTAATACTGGCAGTGGGAACAGCCTGGGAACGAGGCAGTAATACTGGCAGTGGGAACGGCCTGGGAACGAGGCTAGGTTTAAGGTGGCAGGCAAGCAGCATTAGGTGTGCTGCATGCTCCATGTCTATGCCCAGTGCAATCTCAGTGCCGTAAAAATAGGTAAGTGATTTTAGCAATTGCTTCCCATAGGGGTCTTAAGGTTACAGGATACTCGTGTGCGCGCCGTGTGGAATGTATTGGGAAATGTATACTTAAGCTCGCTAACCAAAAATCTCGAGTACGAAGAGCGTGAGCAACTTGATTCTGGCGGTGGAGGTGCGCTGTCACAAGGTGCAGGGCATGACGGAAGCTTTTTTTCGATAGTATAATCCCTGGCAAATTTATCTGCTGTCTCGCTCGAGAAAAGCGGTAAATACGGCTTTTGGTAAACTGAACTGCTCGTTTTTGCAAGGCTATACAACGTATCGGTAAAAGCTTCCGTCATGCCCTGCACCTTGTGACAGTGCACCTCCACCTCTACAATCAAGTCGCTCACGCTGTTCGTACCAGAGATTCTTGGTTAGCGAGCTTAAGTATACATTTCCCTATACATTTCGCACGGCGCGCGCATGAGTATCCCGCAACCTTAAAGAGACTGTGTTGTCATACGGCAAAAAACAAAAATCACATCAGAAGATTTGACTTCAGTTCTGTTGCCACAATTTCTGTAAACTTGCATAAGTACCATCAGACTGGGGTTAACATACCCCGGGTTAACATACCCCAGTTGCTCCCGTCAGACTGGGGTTAACATACCCCAGTTGCTCCCGTCAGACTGGGGTTAACATACCCCAGTTGCTCCCATCAGACTGGGGTTAACATACCCCAGTTGCTCCCATCAGACTGGGGTTAACATACCCCAGTTGCTCCCATTTTAACATAGCTCCCATTAGACTGGAGTAAACGGACTATAGGCTTCATCAGCCTGGGGTTAACATAGACTGGGGTTAACATAGCCCCATTGGATTGGGGTTAAAACATCCCCAGACTGGGGTTAAAACATCCCGAGTTAACCATCAGTTTTGTGACGATCACACACACACACATGATTTCCTTAGGCTACTCTATCTTTGTCGTCGAAGGGCTCCTACCTCCATGTGAGGCTGACCAGCTCCTCACCTTGGTTCCGGTTGAGCCTGAACCCACCACTGCAAGTCCCACACCTGGTGGGCAGCCATCTTGTGCCGATTGCCCCTCAAAGAGAGGGAGAACTAGTGAGGTTGACGATGAAGATGAAAGTTTTGCCCTCGACCTGGCCACAGCCATGTCTGCTAGTCTCGTTACTACAACTGTCACGTCACAAGAACCAGAAGGAACTGTGGCCGCCAGACCTTGTGGACTCAGAGAGGAGGAGGAGAAGGAAGAGCCTGATTTGGAACTGCCTACTGCCAGCCAGGATGGTAAGGACATAGGTTCATTCTATCCTCTCCACACCCAGCTTTTATCGCCTTTTGTACTGCTAGCGACAAAAGCTGGGCATGGAGGCCTGGGAACAAAGCTCTTGTTCCGGGACAGGGAGTGTACGAGACTGAGACTAGTAGTAGGGTGCCTCGTTCCGGGACAGGGAGTGTTGAGACTGGGAGCCTCGTTCTGGGACAGGGAGGGGTAAGAGACTAGTAGGGAGCCTCGGTATGAGACTAAGACTAGTAGGGAGTTTCGTTCCAGGACAGGGAGGGGTATGGGACTAGTAGGGAGCCTCGGTATGAGACTAAGACTAGTAGGGAGTTTCCTTCCAGGACAGGGAGGGGTATGGGACTAGTAGGGAGCCTCGGTATGAGACTAAGACTAGTAGGGAGTTTCCTTCCAGGACAGGGAGGGGTATGAGACTAGTAGGGAGCCTCGGTATGAGACTAAGACTAGTAGGGAGTTTCGTTCCAGGACAGGGAGGGGTATGGGACTAGTAGGGAGCCTCGGTATGAGACTAAGACTAGTAGGGAGTTTCCTTCCAGGACAGGGAGGGGTATGAGACTAGTAGGGAGCCTCGGTATGAGACTAAGACTAGTAGGGAGTTTCCTTCCAGGACAGGGAGGGGTATGAGACTAGTAGGGAGCCTCGGTATGAGACTAAGACTAGTAGGGAGTTTCCTTCCAGGACAGGGAGGGGTATGAGACTAGTAGGGAGCCTCGGTATGAGACTAAGACTAGTAGGGAGTTTC
This sequence comes from Axinella damicornis, assembly GCA_963931865.1. Classification (NCBI taxonomy): domain Eukaryota; kingdom Metazoa; phylum Porifera; class Demospongiae; order Axinellida; family Axinellidae; genus Axinella; species Axinella damicornis. The sequence goes on along the minus strand of OZ007515.1, from coordinate 1,154,115 downwards.
GTTCCAGGACAGGGAGGGGTATGAGACTAGTAGGGAGCCTCGGTATGAGACTAAGACTAGTAGGGAGTTTCGTTCCAGGACAGGGAGGGGTATGGGACTAGTAGGGAGCCTCGGTATGAGATTACGACTAGTAGGGAGTTTCGTTCCAGGACAGGGAGGGGTATGAGACTAGTAGGGAGCCTCGGTATGAGACTAAGACTAGTAGGGAGTTTCGTTCCAGGACAGGGAGGGGTATGGGACTAGTAGGAAATGAGTAGGAAGTCTCAGATCTTGTAGGAAATTAGTAGGAAGTCTAGTAGGAAGCCATAAAGGGTGTATGAAGCTACTTGTAGCATGTGTGTGTGTGTGTGTCTGTCCCCGCAGTGTGACAAGGGTACAAGACTCGAGAGCAATAGACAGTACTGACGGTGGCCTCGCTGATTGTGCAAGGCTAGCCGTGCACAAACTCAATGGTGAAGGCACATGCACATCAGGCCCAGTGAAGGTGGTTGGAATCCACTTTTGAGCAGCAATGATTTTTGGCTCACAGGTACATCTCAGCCAGGCTTGTACAACTAGCTTGTAGCCTCGTTCCCCGGTCGTTCCAACCCCCAGTGTTTGACTGCTTACTGCAAAGACTGGTGGTGGGAACAGCCTGGCGGAACATAGACACTTCACATGTTCCGATACCCTTGGTCAGACAAGCGACAAGTTTTACTCCAGGACTTAGGGGTTATACACACATATTTAAGCGTAGTGAGAGCTTGTGGCTAGGACATGGTGTTTCATAAGGAGACAATCGTGTGAGGGGGACACTCTGGCAAGTGTAGAGGGTCAGTCATTTTGCCGTGCACGGACTGGGGGACCATGGAACATCTACGGCATGACATGTGTGTGGCTGGGGGGACCACGGAACATCTACGGCATGACGTGTGTGGCTGGGGGGACCACGGAACATCTACGGCATGACGTGTGTGGCTGGGGGGACCACGGAACATCTACGGCATGACGTGTGTGGCTGGGGGGACCACGGAACATCTACGGCATGACGTGTGTGGCTGGGGGGACCACGGAACATCTACGGCATGACGTGTGTGGCTGGGGGGATCACGGAACATCTACGGCATGATGTGTGTGGCTGGGGGGACCATGGAACATCTACGGCATGACGTGTGTGGATGGGGGGACCACGGAACATCTACGGCATGACGTGTGTGGCTGGGGGGACCACGGAACATCTACGGATGACGTGTGTGCGTCTGCGTGTGTGTACACACCTGTGCTAAAATTCTTATAATCCCCTTCAAGTGGAATGCACTGACATCCTTTCATGTGGCACTGGTGCTCTAGAAAGGAGGGGGGAAGATCTAGTTTATTCCCTTACCTCCCCTACGCTACAGTGCTATCATTTTCACAAATGGTTCACTGCCACCACCTGTGGAGACAAAATTATGCATCAGTTTGGCTGGTACATGCTTCCTCGGTGCCTCCAAAGATCTAGAATTTCAATCGACCTCTTTGACCAAAGCCCTGATGTGGAGCTTGAAAAGAGTTCAGTTGATTGAAATTCCTTAGTCGGTGCTTTTAATCCAGCTCTAGATTACTAGACATCGGTTGTCCAGTAACGTTCCAAACATTTGTGGCTAATGGCCACATCCTGACCTTGGGTTTATCCCGACACTGTGGGGAGTCTGTGTCCGAGGGTGGTAAGGTTGTATGTATGACCGCCAAGTATATGGCCCTTGGTCTCTGGCCAAATCAAGTTTTAGTCCCCCCAGACCCAAACAACCCCAGCGTGGATCGCTCACTCACGTGGGTACTGGAAGTGATCTGCGCTGGGTTTAGGGCCGAGACCACATCAAACAACTTCATACATTCCAATGACCTCTTTTGTGGGAAGCATTCTCATTGCTATGGCAATGGCATTCAGTGGCCACGAGTCCCAGGGACACTGCCTGTAGTATGACTTGGCCTGAAGACCACCGTCGGTGCCTGTCCCTTCTCTGCACTGATGACCTTTGGTATGTGGCAGCCTAGCAGTGTTCCCAAGGCTGACAGGAAAGGAGGGTGTGGGGGGCTGGCACCTAGACACGCACACCTACAGCTCTTTAGAGAAGGTCTGCGCTGTTCGTTCTTGAGAGGTTGTAAAGGTACATTCACTCTGTTGTGTTTGTACCTAGTGGGTATGAATAGTGAAGTCAAAGAAAACTGCTTGGAAGGGAAATACATCATCAACGTTGGGATGGCCGGCTCACCCCTCATTGGATGCTCATCTGCGCTGGTCCTTTCATGTTTATGGGTGTGGGTGAACTCATCAATTACTGCTTCTTGCTCCCTCAAAAGACCTTTGATATCCAAGTAGCCTTTGAGTCTCTGCTCACCATTATTGCCACCCTCTAATCCGTTTGTGTGGAATTCATGGAAGTCTGAAGTTCAGCAGAAGGAGACAACTTGTCTGGAGAAATCTCTGTTCTTTAGCTAAGGTGAAGCACCAGAGACCCTGTCAGGATGATAAAGAGGTTTAATTCCCTCCAAAAGCATCCTGTAAGAGTAGGGTTACATTTCAAAGTGCTTAGAACCAGCACCACTTCCTACTTACAGTTCAGGTGTGCAATTCAACCCCATCCTCACACAAAGAGCTTTGTGGTGGGGCACAGGACACACAAACATCTTGTTGCATATGTACACACAACTGTGTGTCAGGAGCTTATGAGCACCGCTCCTGACACACAACAGACATCTGCATTCTTGCACAATCTAGTGCCAGCCAGATATTATTATTCATACTCTCGGCGCGCCTGGTGCAAGTGCCAACCATGTTGCTTGCCGAATGTTACGAAGCTCTGCTATCCAAATACCCCCCCCCCCCCCCCCCCCCCCCCCCCCCCGCCCATCAAGACAGCCCTTAGGACCAGCTGTCCCCTCACATTGTAACACTGAAGCAGAGTAGTTCTGCACACTCCTCCCAGAGGTCCTAGGTCACTGTTTCTAAGAAAGCTAGGGAGGAGCAATTGCCAGTGTAAACTAAGTTTAAGTTGTGACACAGCATATTGCTTTACATCAGGGCTCTGTTCTTTTATCCCAGACTCAAAGAAGCCAGAAGACTCTACTAGACTTCCACCAGGTGAGGGCTCCTCTGCACCTTCAGAGCCTGCTAAGCCCCTGTCGGATGAACTTCCACCAGATGAGGGCTCCTCTGCATCTTCAGAGCCTGCTAAGCCCCTGTCGGATGAAGGACTTCCACCAGGTGAGGGCTCCTCTGCACCTTCCGAGCCTGCTAAGCCCCTGTCGGATGAACTTCCACCAGATGAGGGCTCCTCTGCATCTTCAGAGCCTGCTAAGCCCCTGTCGGATGAAGGACTTCCACCAGGCAAGGGATCCTCTGCATCTTCAGAGCCTGCTAAGCCCCTGTCGGATGAAGAACTGAGACAAAAGCGTCTGTTACACTTGGGAGAGTAAGTCTGGTGTGCAGTTTGTCAATGACGTCACAATGATGTCATGATTTGAATAATTATTCTGTGTATTCATAACATTAACTGGACACCTGCTCCTATCACAATGGCTGCATATCAAAGACCGTGGGCCATGCTGTATTATTCATTCCCGCTTCCTTTTTTAGACTGTAGGAATCTTCATGGGGCGAGAAACTGATGACTATATACCGTGAAACATGACGTGCTCTGAAAGTACTTGGCATTTGTGTACACAGAATCTGATGTGTATAATGTGTGCAGTGTGTCGCAATGTGTTCAGTATCTTGGGAGCAACAATGAGTGCATAGGACATCTTTACTCGCTCCCCTAGAAAGACAAGTGCTAGAATCACAATAATTTACAAGGGGAAACAGCAATAACAATAACAACAAAAACAGCAACCACAAAAACAACAACATTACAGCAATAAATGACAGCAGCATATCAGATATGCATAGCCAAGACGCATGAAGGCAAGCTAGTCTCGGAACTAGACCCTTGGCACTGGGTTCTGATTGCGAGACTAGCATTGCTATACCCAGAGAAGCAGCTAGCGTGGTACATCCGCTGCTTGTGCATGCACAACCATTATATTGTGCACGGCCTCTTCAATTATTTTACTTTGCCTTTAACAATGCAACAGACATATTCCCTGATTAAATCCATGGCCAAAGCTGTTACACGTGTTGATTGCATATTCGAAGGGAGGGGCCGGCTCCAGCAAATTTGTTAACGTCATGACGTCAGGAAAATATCGCCGCGCCGCATGCAGGACGCCGATCACAAAATACAACGAGTGTGGCACGTTTTGCAGTTTAGGCCGTTTGTCTGGTAGTTCGTGTGCGTGAGGAAGCTGCGTATGCCCGATACTCACTTCAGAGACGTTGAATAGTAAGTTAATGAATAACCCATGATGTAGATCTGGTATGTATCAAGACAGATTTTTATGACATATTTCCATAATTTGTTACTGCGATAGTAAGTCCTAGAACTATAATGGAGGGATGATTTTTAAGTGATGGTGCTTCCCTGGCGCATCGTGGTAGTTCTGTTCAATGATTATTACGAGTCCATGCTGTGTGCAGTGCCCAATAAATTATATTAGCAATCATATTTTATGTTTCAGATATATGCCTGCGAGTCTGTGCAGCCAGCTATGGGTGGACGCCATGGGAAACTTTTCAGTGAGTGTACGCCATACGTATTATGCTACTACATGCCAGGAACCCTACTCTACTGTCGTATATACTGGTATGTACAAAGTGCTTTCCGCGTGAATAGCACTGGTATGCACGCAGTAGTAATGCTCGGATGCTGCCTTTGTAGTGCAAGTAGTACCTCTCACTTTGAAGGTGAGTGATCTACAAAGGGGGCCCCTACAAAGGCCTTTTAGTAGTTTCATGACATGGTTGCAGTGACTTTGAGAGGCAGTCCTCCCACCCATGCAAAGACTTGAAAATTGGGATCCCCCCATCACTTCGAAATCGGCTCTTGGGTTACAGTGGGAGGCTGTTCTGTGTAGGCAGTGGAGGAGGAATTCATTTCGCTATTGTTTCAGTTACAGATTTCCACTACTAGTTCCGCTGTCTGGTTTGCTTTGCATTAAGATTGTGTCGAAATGAGTTGCTTTTGACCAATGGGGTTCCTCTTCTCCAGATTCTCTGAATGTCAACTTTAGTCTGTCCAGAGGAGAGCCCAGGGATCAAGACTCCACTGGTGAGCGGGCCACTAATTAGCAGCCACCTGCACGGATCAGGTTGCAGTTTTGACCGTCACTGGGCTGGTTTATGGTTGAGAAGCCCTTGGAATTATATAAGTGGTGTTTATATAAGCACATTAATTAATATTTCCAGCAGTGCTCAGTAGGTACTGTCCTTTCAGATTACTTGTCCACCTTGGAACATTCAAAATAAATTGGAATTAACCAATCAGAGAGCACAGTAACCTTGCCTCATGCTGCTTGCTCGCATCCCAGAACAGGGAATGATGTAATATCACTACTCTCTCATTGGTCAATGCATAAATCTGGAAGTTGACACGCAACGCAAAGGACGGTAGACAAACCTCTCAACCGTTCTGATCTTGACCTTCTGCTACCTTATATGGAAAGTCGCATGCAATGGCGACGTGTGAACCGTTTCAGTCACTGGTGTAACTGGTCCTTTGTGCAACTAACGAGGCCTGACATCCCATTATAGTGCTGAAAGAGCTTGCTCACTCAAATGGATTCATACCCCATACCAGACTGAGTTTATTCTCTATTGACACAATGAGGTATGTAATTAAGTAGCAAGGAATGCATTTTTGTATGTAAGCCAAACGGTAGTTGAGGAGGAACAGCTGTAGTACACACGTTTCAGCAGACAGCAATAGCCTCAGCATTGACACACAAAGTGTAGTGGTCCTTCTTGGCACGATCTAAACCATCCACATGTGGACCATGACTCAATCTCAGCAGGTTCTGCTTGACCTACCAGTCTCTCCCCGTTTATTCTATGTTTCCGTTTGTATCCAGTTCACTTGGTATATTCAGTCGTGCCAGCTAAAGATGCTCGAGCCCAAACTTACTGATTGATTAGAACTTGAATCCTGAATATCGCTACGTAGCAACAAGAGCATAGCAATGAGCCTATTGCGAGATTGAGTTTCAACTTGATATCAATGGTGATGATGTCATCATGGGCTCTTGATAGCAATGAGCCTATTGTGAGATTAAGTTTGGGGGATAAACAATTTGATATCAAGTTGCCCCCCCCCCCCCCCCCCCCCCCCCCCCTCCACCACCAACAGACGCATGCACAGTGTCCGAGAACATCAGTTAAGTCAGTGTACTGTCTCCAGGATGCCTTGCTGGCTAATAAGACTTTCAAGTGTGCATGCTTACTTATTAGTCCTTCCTTGTTCGGTATTGATGTGGTAGTCCCTGAATCTGTATACAATCTCTTGGACTCTTGCCCAGATTCATCTAAGGTTTGGATTACAGGGAAACCAGTCCTGTCCTGTAGCCTCAGGGCAAATTGTTAGCGTACTGATTGTCAGTCAAGCAGAGTGAGCGAGTACTTGCATATGGTGCTCATGCAAAAAGTGCACTAGATGTTTTGCTGTGTACAACTCTCGGGTGCAGGGAATCCCTTTTTCTGACACCAGTGGGACTTAAAATGTGTGTGTGTGTGTGTGTGTGTGATGGTAGTCGAAGTCAGGAGATTAGTGACTCGCTCAAGCTACATGCATATTGACCTCGGTCTCGCATCACGTAAAGCATGTGGCATCCTCTCTCATATAAGATGGAGTCAGACAGTGTAAGATGACGCTATGTCCAAGCCTACCGCTCTAGCTCTTCACCAGAGACGCTATTGCACAAGTCAGTGCAGCAGAGCAATGAGCTATATGCCTAACCCAGTGATGGAGGCAATACCTCTCCACAGAGAGCTGCCTGACACCAGACTCGGCAGGTTCAATGAGGGAGCTGTAGCTGCTGAAGCTGGTGAAGTTACAATATATCCAGGAGTGTCATGGCTGGTATATGGCAGGAGGGTGCAGCTCAAGGGCCTATAATTATGTTGGCTATAGCACCACTGTAATTGGTCAGTGAACCATGTTGGGATGTAAACAGTTTGACCCCATGACCTGTACTGTGTCACACATTCCTGGCAAACCACATACTATACTATTTTACCAACAGAGAGATCTCTGGTCCATGTGCACTCCGGCAGTCTCGACTCCATCAGTACTGCAGTGAGTCTGGCAACAACACAGATGGTTCCAACCCACTCGAGCTCTCTGGACAACTTACACCAACCAAGGGGGGAGGGAGGGGGGAAAGGAGGAGGAGGGAGTGATCCACAGTGCAACACAAAGAGGGAATGTGGACAGAAGTACATGCTCCTGGAGACCAGCTCTGTTGTTAGTGGTGTGTGTGCAGACGAGGAGAGGAGGGCAATGATGACTCAATCTCTGCCGGTCGAGGTAGAGAGGCGTATTACACCACATTATTCCACTGAAGGGAAGACCGAATATGATGGATTTTCTGACAACTTTGTTGGTGGTGCAGCTGGAGAAGGTGGTGGCTTGGGCACACCACAAGTGGTGAGTTCTGGACTGTTAATTAGCTCTGTAAATTAGCAATGATGTGTCAATAAACTGTTAATGTGAAGCCCTGAAGCCTCACCTAGTAAAATACTTCACACTCAGAGTGTGAAGAGCAAAAAAGAACCTCTTTGCAGAGCTAGTTTCAACCTGCTACAACCTGCCACATCCAGTTGTTGGAGAAGACAAGTATTTGTCCTGTTGGAGCTCAAAGAGTTGGGCTATTGTCCCCTTTGGAACTTAAACTGAACTTAGAGGAATTGAGGTTGTCTTGGTGATTGTCAGGATGCCCACATTGCTCAACATTAAATGAATTTCGTGGTATTCCCTGACAGTAAGAAATTACCTGATCAATGGATGACCTCAGAATTGAGGGTTGAGACACAATTGAGAGTTTTTGAGGCCTTTGAAACAGCAGAAGCTGCTAGACAATTCCACGTCCCTTTGAACATTGTTCAGCTGTCATTGGACTGCTACCAGGGACTTAATTCGCTTATGAAAGCCGGTAGCTTGAGGGCGTAGATATTTACTGTGGTGGGATGGTCATAGTCATACTATTCAAAGGATACAGTCATACTATTCAAAGGATACCGACTTCTCAGTTCTGTGGTGCTAGCATGTGAATACCTCAGTTCTGTGGTGCTAGCATGTGAATACCTCAGTTCTGTGGTGCTAGCATGTGGAGCTAACATGTGAATAGTGAATACCTCTGTGTTTGTTATTAGGCCTGTTTGTTGTGTTGGGTTTTGAAAGCCGCCAGGTTTGTCCATCTTCCTTTGAAGTTGCTAGGGTGTAGCAGAACAGCTTTAGAAAAGAATGCAGTAATTGCATTCTGATTGGTCTGCTAGACCCTTTGAACAACACAGTTGCTATGGTATGTTTGGATGCAGTCTTTGATGTCAGTGTATTCAAAGTTTTTGAAGATGTTGAATTGGCAATACCAATTTAATAAACTTGTGAGATAATAAGGCTTAGAAACTAGAGTAATCACATTGTGATTGGCCAGCTCTGGTGTGGCCAGTGGTCATCTTCTTCTCCATATAAAGGTGTAATAATTATGCATATAAATGATCAATTGTGAGGAGAACGTCTGGTCTATTTGTTCTTACAGCTGCATAGAGACGGTACTGAAGAGGCTACCCAGCAAAGGCTGCAGGAGCCAGAGGTATGTGGGAGGAGCGTTGACTCCAATCTTTCACATCTCTCACATCCACAGGGAAACTGTAAATACCGGACTGGACGGGCACCGTCATCATCAATAGCGCCGTCCACTTGTCCATTAGAGTCCGTTGTGGGAACACTCCACTTTTGAATATTACCTGTATATACACACATACTGGTACTCCTAAATAGCGGAATTGACGGGGGAAAAAAACCTATATGAAACTTCAAATGTTCCCACCACGGACTTGAACAGGCGAGCGGACGGTGTTGACACGGAGATGCTCTGCCGGCTATGCTGCCCGCCCTGCCCCGTCCTGTAGCTACGGGAGTTTTTCCTGTGATGTCTTTCACATCTTGATCTTTCACATATCCATGACCTTTGATGTTGCCCATGGTTAGCCATGAGAGGAAGTGATTAGTTGCAATTCAAGAGGACCCCCACACACCTGTGTGGTGCTGAGCCAGTCTACATGGTATATTTGTCTTTGATCTTCTTCAGGTGTTAACACAACTATGATTACACTGGCTTGGTTGTGGTGACAATATTCACCAGTGGGTCACAGCTCATGAATCCAGCAACTCCCGCCTGTACTGTACTGTACCAATAGCTGGAATGTCTCTCCCAATCAGCTGGCTCTAGTTTGATGTTTACATAAGTGCCTACTACTACCATACCTTGACATGCACTACAGATCGCTACAGGGATTACTGGAAATTACTATAGATTACTAGAGACTACTATAGATTACTAGAGACTACTATAGATTACTGGAGATTACTATAGATTACTAGAGACTACTAGATATCAAATTCCTATGCTTTAGCTGTCTTGTATATGAACATAGGATGCCTATTGCACTAACAAGGCCCACCAAGCCATTACACTCAGTCATCCTTCGCCTGCACTTGCATACTTGTGACATAAGTTACCCCTCTACCCCTCAACACATCCTGTCATATTATGTTTGTTGCTGTGTATTTTGCCCTCAGGAAATGGCAGAAAGTTTGTCACCAGTTGTCCCAGAGATCCCTCCAGGGCTGTTCCAGAAACTCTCACAACTTTCACAGCGGGTAAGTTTGTGGCTGCTGGTAGCACATTCATCAGGAGAGCTGTCAAACACACTTGTATTGTAGAGCTGCTTCAGTGCACATCTCATCCTCACTGGAACAGTATTATGTGTAGACCACACCTTCAACTGTGGCCATTAATTACTAAACAACTGCTTCCTGTCTAGTGGTCAAGTGTGGTCCTCTGATTGGTCAAATTGTAGCTGGACATGGTGTATCTCTGAGTGGACGCTAGAGTAAACATTCTTACCCTGGGCTCTACTCACCTGACTGGCCAACCCTCCTCACTGTTGAGGAAAGTACGCAGGGAGCCTCAAGGCCTAAAAAGTAGCATGCCTCCTGTACAAGGTGACCACTGAAGAGAATTCCAAGCTCTCAGATGTGACATCTAGGATCAGGGTGGTGGTGATTAGTGGGTTGCTGTTGGTATACACATTAATGCAATTTCCCAGGCGGTATTGGGTTAGAAGTGCCAGCTGTCTAGCCATTTACGTCCAAGGGGACAATTATCCCGTTGTGACACCACCACCCCAACCCCAAAAAAGCCTTGCAACGTACTTGGCTACCGTGCTTTGACTCCACTGTATCATTAGCTGGAAGGTCAACATTTTTGATACCCATTATTCAATTGGCAACCTCAGTAGGTGTATGTGCTTTGACTGTTGCAAAGGTCAGCATTTTAAACCCCTACCTCAACATTGCTCATGATCACAAGAAGGCCACAATGAACACCTCTTATTGCCATTATTGGGATGACCTGCTTCAACTCATTGATAAAATGGTTTGCGTATCATTTTGGCAGTGCTTGGTACGATGTGTGTACAAAGGTATCATGCACCAACCTTGCATTGAACAAGTTCAGTGTGTAGTATTTGATGTTACAATGCTTTGGACGGGCCTGTTGCAAAGGAAAAATGTACAAAAAGTGTTTAAGTATCCTCATCATGGCATATTTGGCATTGCTTGGTACAATGTGAGTGTATCGTGTATCCACCTTGTTCCTGAGAGGTAATAGCGCCACTGAACAAGTCAACATACAAGTATCTTTGTTTGATCTTGTTACATCAAACACGAAGAACATCTGTTTGGGCACGCAGCCGGTGCAATGTCGGGTTCTGTTTGGGCACGCAGCTGGTGCAATGTCGGGTGTAACGTCGCCATGTAGTATTACTACCATCTCTACACTTCGACACTGCTTGCTTACCTAGTTATCCCAGCATCACATTTCTCTGTTGATGGCCAATCATGTTACAGGGGTTGTGTAGGTAGGGGTGTACTTACAAGGCATGACTGGTGACTGGTCACCTCTAGTATTAAGCCAGTATGACCCAAGAGAGCTCCATGCCTGTTATGTGGTAGTTGTATAGATTTCCCCCCCCCCCCCCCCCCCCCCCCCCGTCTGATGTCTGATTATTGAAGTTTTTCTTCTCTCCCCCTTCATAGGAATTGGATCAACTAGCTACGTTTGTGACTTCAACTGTTGAACATTCACTGCAGTCTTCCTTCCTAGAAAAACTGACTCTGGCACAAAGGCAACATAAACAATCACAACAACAACAACAACAACAGGCAACTCAACAACAGCTGCTCCAGAGTGTGGAGGTGAGGGGAGAGAGAGAGCTGCTGGACTATGAGAGACCAGCTGTCGACAGGAGTGAAGAAAGAGACCATGGACGAGTACGACGCCGGACTAGGAAAGAGAGGCCCAAGTCACTTCCTCCTCCCTACCTCAAGCATGACTGTGAGAGAACGGAGGAAGAGGTGTTTGAGGGAGTTGTACCAAGGGAAGTGGGGAGGCGGAGATCTCGCAGCCATGAAGACTGCTACCACCACCGATGCACGGAGCCATCCGCCGAGCCTGGATGTTTGTGCAAGGCTCCTAGTAGCAGTAGCTGTTCCTCCTGTGCAAAATCCTGCACTTGTAAGGCTCATAGATGCCACTGCGATCATCACTATCGTGAGAGTGCGCATGCAAGAAGAAAGAAACCGGGCAAAGTTGACATCTCCTTGGACGACAACTGCCCAGGTGTCCGTGAGAACAGGGTCAGACGAAAGCACCACCACCACACCATTTGTGAGAGGTGCCTTAGGAGTCTTGGTGATGAGAGACCGAGACAGAGGTACGTGAGACCACCGTCTCCCGACAAGGACAAGAATCAAGACGAAGAGGAAGACACGACAGTTTGCCGAAAGGGGAAGGGAAACGGAAGCAGTGGCGAGGATGTGGACAGAATAGGGTACCTTACCCTTGAGGAGCTGAGGACAGCTGCTCTGCTGCTTAGGAGGAGCGTGGGACATCCAGAAGATGAGACCTCCCGAAACTTGCATCCCTCGAGGACAAAGGGGCATGGCAGTGGACGACGGGGCGAGGCTGGTGCAAGTGGGGGGAGGAGACATCACCCCAAGACCAAGAGCAAACATACAAGCGACGAACTCTGTAATGTAGACACCGGTTTTTTACAGCTGCAGCCACAGATGTCGGCACAGAGCAAAGCATCGGCGTTACAAGAACTGGTTTTTCCCGTGAGGTCACGAACAGGTCGTGACACTCCTGAGACGGATATGGCAGTGATAAACCTGGATATGAACAGTCCACATATGCTTGCTCCCATTGAGCCTGAGAACACCATGGATCGTTTGTACCAGCAACAAGCTTATGTGGCGTCCGACTCCAGTTTGAACAATGCCCGTGGGCCTGGAAATGTGAACGGAAGCACGGTGCAACGTCTTTACCTCTACAACCACCATCACCACTACCATCATATTATTACTCATAGCCAGCCTTAATATCTATATTCCTCCTTTATACTCAACCTAGCCTCATCATCCCATCAAGGTCTGGGAATGAGTTCATGCCTCCGAGCTTCATTTCCTCATTTTATGCGTTTGTTGTGGTCCCCTGTGTTTGTATGTGTGTTTGTATGATGTGCTGCTGTACTGGGACCCTGGCATATACATGTATTCCAACTGAGCATATTTATCCTCTCATATGGACCAGACAGATGTAAGTTCCTCTCACCGTGATCAGCAAAACGTTTGGTGTATCCAGTGACCAACAGTTGATTTTGCATCCATAATGAATACTTCACAGTCTGGCTGTGAAAGATGTGGTAATCTTAGAAGCTTGTGGTTACTGGTCAGGTTAGTAGCTCGCTGAAAGGTAGCTTAGTCTGGTTTCAGCTTACCCTATCTTTGGCTTCAGTTGTTATATGGTTGGTGTATTCATCTTCAAAGCTTTATGGAGGCCGTTTGCCTATAACTTGTCTTGCTGTCCAAGGTTGCTATGCCACAGCTCTAAGATTTCACTGTGGGAAACATACCATTGCCCATTAGGAACACTCACAATGGTATTTGGCTACGTAAGAGTTGGACAACGGCTGCTCCTCAGCAACGCATGCTAGCTTAATTATGCAGCAGATAATGCAGCTTCCTCATTTGGCGATGCATCATGGCACATATGGCAACGGTCATCACACAAGTTCAACGTGCTGACTCGAGACGGAAGCCCAGAGTGTTCACTGTTTTGGTGACATTACACACTGGAAACAATTATTACCAGTGCAGAAACTTTTATAGCATAACTTCCTGGTAAAAATTGTGTGGAAAGTCCCGGCAGTAATTGGATAATAATTATGAGAGGCAGTTTGCATACATCCACACATCCACATCCCAGGCTACCTCTGTGCTCCTTCAATCATGCATGAAAATCAGCTGTTGATGCCATTCCCAATAATGTATGATTGGAGGAGAATCTGAATTACCAGGTATAGAGAGCATGGGCAGTGGCGTAAGTGAAGGTTAATGTCACATATGGTTTCATTGTCACTCCCGGAACTCAATGTCCACTTCTTCCAGAAAGAAAGTCACTCTGCCTGTGTGTGGTAAATACAGACACATCTTACAACAGGAAACTGAAAGGAAAGAGGTAATCTACTCACATGACAGTCACATGACAGTCAGGTGCAGACCTGCATGGTCAGTGAAGTCATGTGACTTTCTACTACAACATCAACAGTTTAGTTGGCGTCCAGAAAAAGTACTTTCGCGAGTAAATGTGGACAAGCCTAGTTGATGAAACACTGAATGGCGAAGGCTACCAGTCCGTCCACTGACTCAGAAGTGGAGTTCCCATGTGAACACAGAGGCTGATGCACTGCAGTGCGTAAACCGATCCCGGTGGCCGGGATCAGCTTACTGCGGTACATGCAAGGCGTGATCCTTGTGAATGAGGATAGAAATTTCATCCTAATTGAAAAGAGTCAAGGCCAGGTGAGAAACCCTACACTCTTGCATAATTATGAGAATTCCTGGAAAAGCCATCAGTCAAGATTGCTCCACCCAAGAGATACTTGAGATCAACATCTGACACAGGGGGTCAGGGTTTGGGAACACGTCAGGGTATGGGAACACAGGGGGTCAGGGTTTGGGAACACAGGGGGTCAGGGTTTAGGAACACAGGGGGTCAGGAGAGATCATTTGTACAACCATACTCAGGTGTAATCACTGCCCCCCCCCCCCCCCCCCCCCCCCCCCCAGCTAATGGGGGCCAGGACCTGCATGAAAACCACCTGCATTGGAGATGCGGCATTCCTGGGTTATCCATCCACCAGCTCATAGTAACTGTTCTGCCAATACTACTGAGTGTAATTAGGATATCACTAATGAAACGTCAGGCTCTGAATACCATTGCTGGGAGGTGCTCCAACCACTAATTTCAAGGTGAGAAAGCACTCAGCCCAATTGATGAGTGTCTCTCAGTTCAATTGCTGACCTAAGGGATTGGTCAGTGTGAACAAATTCAAAGTCTCTAGCTCTAATGTCATAGTAATCATCCAGGACTGGTCAGCATGAAGAAACCGTGTCTTTCTAACGTCTAGTAACCTCTAGTAATCTCTAGTAATCTCCAGTAATCTCTAGTAATCTCTCAGTTGAGCTGTTGCCCATCTGATGGTCCGGGACTGGTCAGCATGAAGAAACAGTGTCTTTCTAACGTCTAGTAATCTCTAGTAACCTCTAGTAATCTCTAGTAATCTCCAGTAATCTCTAGTAATCTCTCAGTTGAGCTGTTGCCCATCTGATGGTCCGGGACTGGTCAGCGTGAACAAACGAAGTCTCTCTAACATCTAGTAATCTCCAGTAGTCTCTAGTAATCTCCAGTACTCTCTAGTAATCTCTCAGTCCAACTGCTGACCATCCGGGACTGGTCAGCGTGAACAAACGAAGTCTTTCTAACATCTAGTAATCTCTAGTAATCTCTCAGTCGAGCTGCTGACCATCTGATGGTGGTCAGCGTGAACAAATGAAGTCTCTCTAACGTCTAGTAATCTCTAGTAATCTCTAGTAATCTCCCAGTCCAGCTGCCGACAATCTGACCATGGTCAATGTGAAGCAGCCTCATCTATGTTCAGAGACAAGATTTTCTTCTAAAACGGTATCAGTATGGACGGGCTAGGA
Source organism: Axinella damicornis (assembly GCA_963931865.1). Lineage (NCBI taxonomy): Eukaryota > Metazoa > Porifera > Demospongiae > Axinellida > Axinellidae > Axinella > Axinella damicornis. Next base: position 1,138,891 of record OZ007515.1, on the reverse strand, counting down.
TAGTGTTTCCACAACGTTGTACCAGTGGGAATAAGGCATGCTGTCATGAAATTCCAAAAGGTGTGATTTGTCTTACAAGTCCGCTTCAAAAGAAAGGTGAGACAACACTGATTGGTGCGGCTGACTTTGAGCCTGAGTGTATGCTTGTCTAGAGAGTCAGTCAAGTGTGGGACCTTGATGGGTTGAGCAGCCTCTCACTGCCATACCATGCAGAAGGGACTGCAGGTGGGTGGGTGGACAATACATGCCAAGACCAGTACTGTCTAGCCTGCAGTTTTAGTCTGACTGAATCCAACCTAACCTTATATGGCAATAGCATTTGTAATATTGCCATGGCGATACAATATCAGCACAACTTCTACCTTGCTTCATACGTAGATCCTGACCACAAGGCAGCTTCTCCCGATGAGTCACATGGGTATCCACTGCTCATGCTACCATTCGATTCGACCACTGATATCAGTTCTTGATACAAAAGATCGGTATCAGAACAGCCGTACGGCAGTGAGGAAACCTCAGGAAGCTAGGTACTGCATGTACACACACAACAAACAAAGAAGTTTGAGTGATTGGTGTTGACATTTCTCAGAAAGCTAATGTTCATCGAAACTCCATACTGCTGTGATGTATATGGCTTCTTGCTTCAAAGTACAAGCGGCACCACAAGGTCACTGACACAAGACAAGAGGCTGCACCAGGAGAACCCGAACCGAACCTCGGCACTTACAAAGAGTCTCGGGTTACAGTTTTCAGCTGGTGAGGTGCACGTTTCAGGACACGAAGGAAAGCTGGGATGGTTTAGTATTTGAGATGGTGCCACGGTAATGTCACCGAACGTTTGTCGTTCACATTATTGTCAGCGAGTGAGCTAGAGAACCAAGACTGAGACAACTAACCATCCGGGAAAACACACAGCGCTTCCATAGTCTATTAGCACACGAATCCCTCTTGCTCTAGCACAGTGCCACAATCACACTCATACGGAAATGTATGATGTCATAGTGGCACCGTCCCACATGCGAAACTATTCCAGCTTGCTTTCCCCAAAGCTGGGAGACAGTCTGGGATGGGAGCCGGGGCACAAGGCAAAATGCATCCACACACTCACTCCATTCCTGTAAACACTTACCTGCAATCTCTTTAGCCTCCAGGATATAGCATGCCCGCAGTGAGACCTCTTTGTCCAGGACGTGGTGAACGTCAAAACCCTAGAATGGGTGCCACGGGGGGGGGGGGGGGGGGGGGGGGGGACAATAGGCTGATAACATGGGCGTGTATGTACTTGTGTGCATGCGTGTGTGTGTGTGTGAATGGGTCAAATATGACTTACATACTTACATCGTCAATACTGGTTACAGCCACTGGTAGAATTTTGTGAATTGTAGACTGTAAAAGCTATTGTGTGTGCAAATGGGAAGGAGGGTGGTTACAAATCACATTAGATATTGCCACTAAATTGGCACTCCCAGCCTTGTGAAGGTAGCACTAGACACACTCCTCCATTCAGCATTTGAACCATATCTACTCAATCTGGTGAAAGAGGTGGCAATCATATCTACTCATCAGGTGAAAGAGGTGGCTACACAGAAGAGGATGGCCTTAGGAGGGAGGGAGACACCAACCCTGGCCACCAAATCAGTTTCATACTTAGGGAAAAAGAAAACCTGTTCAGCCTGGCAGGAGGCAAGCATGCCTATGCCTATTAAGCTTGACTAGACTACCCTTACTAGCAAACCGGACAATTCATTATGATCGAAGTTGGGTACGCAAGCTACCTGAGGAGATTTTTTAATGATTTGCTAAAGCACACACTTCAGTAGGTGCCCTGTTGAACTTGTGTTTCCACGGTAACCTAAGCTGTAATCCCATGACCCACATGGTTCCCTGAGTGCAATATGATAGTTCAGGTGCTAAGATATGAATACTAAAAAGAGCCGAGACAAAGGAATGCACACCACCATTCATGGGTCTTAGCTTGACCAGCCGGGATAAGAGAGGTCACAGTACGTAGAGGGGAGGTTTAGCCTGGTTCCTGGTGTGGAGGAGAGAGAGCTCTCTTCTCCCCTACACTCCAGGAACCAGGCTTGTATATGATAAGAGAAGGCTACCGTATTGGAGAGGTTATGCACTCTCGCAAGTAGCCATGTACTGAGCGCCTGGGAATGAGGCTACCTCGCAAGAAACCTGAAGTTTAAGACGTGCTGGGGCATGTTGTCATCATGGAAACCACATGTGACACCAATAGCAATATCAAGGTGTAGACCTTCAATATCACTCAATAACAGCCGCCCAGAAATATACGTGACCACACTTCCATGGGTAAAGCAACTTTTAAATTTGAAATTACAGCCCTACTAGTACTCCACGTTACTATGACAACGAGGTGCACAGCCGCTGCTATGACTACAAACAAGATTTGAATTCATACTGCACAGTAGCAGCTGCCTGAATGAACTAGCAGTGAAACTAGTCTCGTGCCCAGACCCTCCCGAAACGCGGAAAGAGGGTCTGGTGTTCTGAGCGACATTTCTTGATTCATGGGGCGTGGTCGCTCTCGGATTTTAAAGCTCGAATCAGATTGCAGAACGCGAATGACGTAGTCAATCAGCGTAAGTCATAGGTACGGTACATGTAACAGTGCAGTGTAGCTAGTACGGACGGTATGTCAGTGAAATGGATGCGACAGGCCTACCGAAGAGCGAGCTGAGGCAGTAAGCCAAATCGATTATCTTGCCGGCTGGTTTTGGGAAATCTGTGTGTTTCGTGACACTTCCACTCATCTTTGACAACCTCAGATAGAATTCTGTACAAGCGCAGGGCAACTGTACGTTGTTGTTGGCCCTTTGGTGTCACTCGTGAAGGACCAAATGGGCTACTACAGTAAGCTTATAAGAATAGTGATAGGTGCGCTTTCATTGGAGAGGACATACAGAATGCAGGTAATTACATTCCTTACGCCGTATAGCCCCGCCCCATGCGCCAAGAAATATCGCTCAGAACACCAGACCCTCTTTCCGCGTTTCGGGAGGGTCTGGGCACGAGACTACAGTGAAACATCTCCCACTATGACGTCCAAAATGGTGGACACTAACTTGTCACTGAGGGAGGGGTTATTCAGTCAGCTGCACGCAAACACACCTGCACACATACCCACATGCACACACACACAAGTTCACCTCAACACCTGCACACACACACACACACACACACACACACACACACACACACCACACACACACACCAGCTCACCTGCACACACATGGTGTGGTTCTCAAGAGATGGACAGTGTAAGAACACTGCTAGCTGCATGTGAATAGTGGGGGATGAAACACTCCTCTGGCAGTCGTCACAGCAGAGTTCATTAGTGCTGTGAGGGTGTGCATGTGTGTGCGTGTGTGCGTGTGGGGGGAGGGTGTGTGTGTGCATGTGAGTGTGTGCATGTGTGTGCGTGTGCATGTGAGTGTGTGGGGGGAGGGTGTGCGTGTGTGTGGGGGGGAGGGGGCATGCATGTGCGTGGGGGGGAGGGGGCATGTGTGTGAGTGTGTGGGGGGAGGGTGTGTGTATGTTTGAGAGGTACACACTGAGTGTGGAAATACGTGTCAGTGTGCTGTTCACAAATACCCCAACTAATGATTTCAAAACCATTGTGGTACCATGAAATTACCCCAAGTAACGAGGCAAGCTTTTTATCCCAAAGAAGTCAGCAATAATGATACAAATTTCTATACCATCTGACAGCCCAGACCAATCAACATCTGACAGACCAGACCAAGGCTTCTGATTCAATATGTAGATGAGTGAGGTTTCCACCACAACAAGAATGGAATGTACATCCAGCGGTAGCCTCGTTCCCAGGCCGCGTGGGAGGCCTGTGAACGAGGCTAATCCAGCGGGCACTGCTTGCAAATTTTGAGCTTGCAAGTGTGAGAGACTGAGAGTGGAGTAACCAGCAGAGAGCAGACAGCAAGTAGATGGCCTTTCTTGAAGTGAAGAGTCACTATGTGCACACAGGAAAGGTGGGAACATTGGCAGGACGTACGGGAGGTACAACGGGCGCTGATTCGGCTATGAGAAAGTGATGGCCGCCTTTGGCTGCTTATTTACTCCTGCTATTATACTCCTAACCAGTCGTGCGTAGCTTCCCGCAAGCCATCCGCAGGAAATGCCACGTATGTATCCGAGAGTCCTCTTTCCTTCCTCATCGTAGTCCCATTCCCAGGCCGTACGGCCTCCAGCAGATGTCATGATAATGTGCTAGTTAATAAGTGATGATATTGCATGCCAGACACCCACATGAAAGACTTGGTTGTGTCACCACACGCAACCTCATACCCCAGATGAGGATTCCAGATCACCTTTGAGCAGCCTAATCCAACACCAAGCAGCTTTGGACCACACGGGAGTATAAAGTTTCACATTCCCAGTAATAGAGTCATCAAAGATGCATATGTTGTGATTGGACCAGCTGTCTTTCTTACCATTTTTAAGGTAAACTACACCGGCTAAAGTCATCAACGATTAAATTTTCTTTTGCAGGTGTACAAAATCGTTTTTCTGTTTGTGAAATTGATACTCAAGAATGTTACAGCAGACGATAGAATTCCTTGTACATCTCCATAGCAAGCCAGTGGGAGTAAAGAGGTGCTTGGCATGCTGGATCGTGGCTGGAGCTCGGTGGCTTCCCGTAGTTACATATGAACACCTGCAACAAGCACACCAGACAAATTTTCTTGACCCCATTTGGTGTGCAGCTGAAGTGTAACAGCATGAGCCGTGGAAACGGATGTGTGTGCACGCTCACACACACGCACACACGCACACACACACACAATACCTCCCTGTGCCATCATCCACAGAGCTGAGCTTGCCACTCCCACACACGTCACATGCTGGCCAGGAGTACGCATTCTCCTCATCCACACCCGTCACACGCCCTAGGGGGAGAGACAGGCAGAGGCAGGCAGCATACAAGTCTCACTGAGTGGAGCCATGCAACGAAGCCATGCAGTCATGGTGTGGTCATCAGCATACCACATTTCTGAACCAACCCCAGGCCATTCTGGCCTCCAGTAGCAATGAACGAGGCTACACACACAGGTGGCACAGGAACGAGGCTACACACACAGGTGGCACAGGAACGAGGCTACACACACAGGTGGCACAGGAACGAGGCTACACACACAGGTGGCACAGGAACGAGGCTACACACACAGGCGGCACGGGATGAGGCTACACACACAGGTGGCACAGGAACGAGGCTACACACACAGGTGGCACAGGAACGAGGCTACACACACAGGTGGCACAGGAACGAGGCTACACACACAGGTGGCACAGGAACGAGGCTACACACACAGGTGGCACAGGAACGAGGCTACACACACAGGTGGCACAGGAACGAGGCTACACACACAGGTGGCACAGGAACGAGGCTACACACACAGGTGGCACAGGAACGAGGCTACACACACAGGTGGCACAGGAACGAGGCTACACACACAGGTGGCACGGGATGAGGCTACACACACAGGTGGCACAGGAACGAGGCTACACACACAGGTGGCACAGGAACGAGGCTACACACACAGGTGGCACAGGAACGAGGCTACACACACAGGTGGCACAGGAACGAGGCTACACACACAGGTGGCACAGGAACGAGGCTACACACACAGGTGGCACATGAACGAGGCTACACACACAGGTGGCACAGGAACGAGGCTACACACACAGGTGGCACAGGAACGAGGCTACACACACAGGTGGCACAGGAACGAGGCTACACACACAGGTGGCACAGGAACGAGGCTACACACACAGGCGGCACGGGATGAGGCTACACACACAGGTGGCACAGGAACGAGGCTACACACACAGGTGGCACAGGAACGAGGCTACACACACAGGTGGCACAGGAACGAGGCTACACACACAGGTGGCACAGGAACGAGGCTACACACACAGGTGGCACAGGAACGAGGCTACACACACAGGTGGCACATGAACGAGGCTACACACACAGGTGGCACAGGAACGAGGCTACACACACAGGTGGCACATGAACGAGGCTACACACACAGGTGGCACAGGAACGAGGCTACACACACAGGTGGCACAGGAACGAGGCTACACACACAGGTGGCACAGGAACGAGGCTACACACACAGGTGGCACAGGAACGAGGCTACACACACAGGTGGCACAGGAACGAGGCTACACACACAGGTGGCACAGGAACGAGGCTACACACACAGGTGGCACAGGAACGAGGCTACACACACAGGTGGCACAGGAACGAGGCTACACACACAGGTGGCACAGGAACGAGGCTACACACACAGGTGGCACAGGAACGAGGCTACACACACAGGTGGCACAGGAACGAGGCTACACACACAGGCGGCACGGGATGAGGCTACACACACAGGTGGCACAGGAACGAGGCTACACACACAGGTGGCACAGGAACGAGGCTACACACACAGGTGGCACAGGAACGAGGCTACACACACAGGTGGCACAGGAACGAGGCTACACACACAGGTGGCACAGGAACGAGGCTACACACACAGGTGGCACATGAACGAGGCTACACACACAGGTGGCACAGGAACGAGGCTACACACACAGGTGGCACATGAACGAGGCTACACACACAGGTGGCACAGGAACGAGGCTACACACACAGGTGGCACAGGAACGAGGCTACACACACAGGTGGCACAGGAACGAGGCTACACACACAGGTGGCACAGGAACGAGGCTACACACACAGGTGGCACAGGAACGAGGCTACACACACAGGTGGCACAGGAACGAGGCTACACACACAGGTGACACAGGAACGAGGCTACACACACAGGTGGCACAGGAACGAGGCTACACACACAGGTGGCACAGGAACGAGGCTACACACACAGGTGACACAGGAACGAGGCTACACACACAGGTGACACAGGAACGAGGCTACACACACAGGTGGCACAGGAACGAGGCTACACACACAGGTGGCACAGGAACAAGGCTACACACACAGGTGGCACGGGATGAGGCTACACACACAGGTGGCACAGGATGAGGCTACACAGAGGTGGCATTCGAATATGAAACAAGAACCGTTGTACTAGTACATACCTATGACTTGGACAAGAGATCTCACTGCGGCAGTGGAGGGATGGAGGGAGGGAAGGTGAGGAGTGGTCAGGGCAGACAATGCATGGAACTCATCACTACAGAAGATCCTCTTGGGGTACACAGTCTGAAGAGGTCAGAGGTCAGAGATCAAAGTTCAAAACATGGAGCTACAACACCCTGACTGAAACAATCCAGCTGTCAAGGCACCTAATGAAGGCAATGAAGGCAGTCTCCTTCATCCTTCTAAACGAGCATTCCAGCACAGTTGTTGACCCTTGGTTACATCAGAGCTGATCTAAAAACCCTTCTAGAGTTACAAAGTGAAAACAGTGCCTTCTTTGAGCTCACCCCCACAGTGTAAGCAAACAGGACTTCAAAGGACCGCAGGGGATCTCACAAGGTGGGCTGACTAAACTGACTTTACAAGAAATAAACAAACCTGTTTAAAGGGCCTTTTAACATCCATCCCAAAGCGGGACTCCTTTTGATGCTGACAATTCCCAAGTGGCTGACAAATTATTCCTTTGGTGGAGGCCTCCACCCTAGCACTCAAAAGAACTGGCCCACTTGTAAGGTCAAATCAAGCCACTGTTTGACCTAGCCAAAACACCTACCTACTGATAGAGCCCAATTTTACAGGACTTTGTGACTCTTTTGGAGCATACAACCTATTTTAGGTGTTTCGTATAAGCAGAGGTGGTCTGAGGACCGACCAATCAGAAGGCAAGACTTTTATTTGCTACTAATTGGTAGTCAAGGAGGTATATATGCCTTGCTACACTATGAATATGGTTGCCACAGTCCTCTTAAAACAGCAGACCTCGGCACTCCCAATGATGTCACATGACTTGCTCTCACGTTGTTACATCACTAGTTGAGTGGATGTCATCCACCAGCTCATACGTACGCCTCACCTCAACTAATGCACATCACGTATTGCCGAGCAAGCAATGGTAGCCAATGGCGAAGGAAAGAGCACTCATAACCCCATCCTCACTAAAGAGCGCTCATAACCCCATCCTCACTAAAGAGCACTCATAACCCCATAGAGCACTCATAACCCCATCCTCACTAAAGAGCGCTCATAACCCCATCCTCACTAAAGAGCACTCATAACCCCATAGAGCACTCATAACCCCATCCTCACTAAAGAGCGCTCCTAATATCTCGCAAGTAGTGTTCTCCTTCCCTCAGCATTGGTAAGCACAGGATGCACCATGTGTTTATGAGGGGTAGCCTCGTTCCCAGGCTGCCTGGGAACGAGGCTAATGAGCAAGATGACCTTGCAATAGGGGTGTGCAGAGGTGCACTGGTGGAGTGAGAGTCTCTAGTGCTCAACCAAGAGTGCATGACGATGATGTCATCATGCGCTCTGGCTCAACTAACTCAGGCTCTGTGCTGGGTTCGAATCCCACTAAAGCTCCTGTTGAAGGGTGGTTTGTTGAAGGGTGGTTTGCCTTACACAAAAGGAATTGCTCTTTTCCCTTCCAGGCCCAGAACCTGCATGAAAACCTTCTGTATTGGAGATGCGGCATTCCTGGGTTATCAAATCAAAATGAACTCGCTCAAAGTTTCCCTCACCAGATCCCGTCCTAGGCTTGCAGAATCTACCGGAATCACCAGCGAGCAGGCATCCATCGAACAGTGCCTCTCCACTGTGTCTAGACAAAGGTACACAACTTGTATAGCAGAGGTTCCTATAAGTGATTTGCTGGTATTATAACTCCTCCTCAGACAATCAACTAATCTCACCTTGTGTTTTGTAGCAGACATCTCTGAGAAGCAGCTTGGTTCCTGGGGAGGTCAGAACCTTCCGTAGTCCAGCAACAGAGAATCCTGACTTGAGGTACACCCTCAGTGTCTCCTGGCGGACTCCACTGGGTGCCATGGTGACCACAAAGAGGTAGTAGCCACACCTTGGGCCTGGAGGGGAGAGAGGAAGCCATCCATCCTCATCCGTTTCTTGACGAACCTTAGGGAGGGAGGGAGGGAGGGAGGGAGGGAGGGGAGGGAGGGAGGGAGGGAGGGAGGGAGGGAGGGAGGGAGGGAGGGAGGGAGGGAAGGAGGGAGGGAGGGAGCATTAAGCATTGCACTTAGAGGCAATGTGCCCTGTTCATAGGAGCTGACCTCCAGTTGGATGTGCACAACTCTAGCCAGGAGGCTGACTCGAGATGGTGATGATGGTTGTGTCCCCTCCCCACTGTGCAACAAGTTGGTAGCCAGAGGTGAGGCAGGGGAGGAAGGAGGACGCGTGATGTCGCTGCAGGGGAGGGTCTGACTGTCTGACTGACACTCAAGAACATAGCAGAACAAGGGGAGAATAGAGGAGGGACGTGAGTCTTGGTCGTTTGTGTGTGAACTGTGGGGGCTCTCCTGATAGGCTAAACCTTTGGAAGGAGCTGCAGTCTGCAGGTACAGAGAGGAGATGAGGGAGAACAGCTCTGGGTTTCTGTGTGAGTGAGTGTGTGTGTGTGTGTATGTAGTGTGTGTATGAGTGTGTACGATTGTGTGTGTGTGGCAATGCGGAAGAGAGAGGAAGGTCAGAGTACGGCATGTATTGACACTGTGACATCATATACCTGCTGGGAGTAGTCCTCCGAACCACTCTGACGTTCATGAAGTGAAGGGACTTTCCCTCCCCACTCCTGATCAGCTCACACCTGCAGAGACAAACAGCGACAGACTAAGTCTCAACCATTCCTAAGGATGTTGAGACCTACAGCTGTTATACAGGTGGACCTAGTTGACCTTTGACCCCGGCAGGTTGGCGCTCACCATGGGGATTGGTTTTCTTCTGAAGCAGTGACCTGCAACTCTGCATACATCCCGCAGCTGTCCTGCAGCAGTAACACCCACCTGCGCAACACCGGATAGCATGTGAGCAGCACACCTTAATTACATTCATAGCCAAGGTGGGTGTGGTTATCATTCGTTTGCCAGTCCTTGTGCTCCCATGGGAAGGCCTGACTCTCCACATGACGTTGATAACCATGAGATTCACTGGATGTCTCACATCAGGTATACCTGCATGAATAGCCTGGTCCCCCCCTCCTTGCACTCTGCATGAACCACTGGTACACGGAAACAGATCTGGGAGCAGAACAAGATGATTCCTCAGAGCTGTCTCTGCCTCACCCCCTCCCCACTCCCCCACTCTATCCATTTCTCACCCTCCCCCGCTCCCCCACTTCTCACTCTCCCCTCCTCCCCGTACTCTTCTTGGCCAACTCTCCATCCATTTCCTCACCCCATTCCCTCTTCTCTGTGCTCCCTCCTGGCAGTCATCTTCCTCCGGTACACCCTCTCCACCCTCCCAGTGAAGTTCACCATCCCGCAGTGGGCCCTCTCCAGAGCCTCGATAAGACTGCAGGGGGTCAAAGTTCGACCACACCCACCCACAACAGGGCTTCTGGATGATACATCTCTGATGCCGCTAGAGTCAATATGGGCAGGACCTGGCATAGCAGAATCTCGCCCAGTGACATCACAAGGTTCGTAAGAGTGGACCGTCGGATGACAGCCAACCTGAGCCTCGTCTGAGAAAAGTCTGGTGGGCTGAAGTCCCTGGAAACAATGACAAATGGAACTGATACAGCAGACTGCAATGCTCACAGCAGACATGTAAGTAAAGTATGATCGGAAACATAATCCTAGACCCGGACATGTCTGCTGCTTCATCTAGCGGCTCCAACCCATTCCCCCCCCTTCCCTCCCTCCCTTAGGACCAGGAGCCCATAACTCCTGAGGGGATTTATCTAGCAGTGAATTCGGCTGGTGAGCACAGATCCCCCTGGTGACAGCTACATGAGCCAGTACGAGCTCTACGGACTTCAGCAGGTGACTTGACCAGCCTGCATGCCGTGACGATGACGCTCTAGACTTACTTTAGCAGGTGACTTGACCAGCCTGCATGCCGTGATGATGACGCTCTAGACTTACTTTAGCAGGTGACTTGACCAGCCTACATGCCGTGATGACGCTCCAGACTTACTTTAGCAGGTGACTTGACCAGCCTACATGCCGTGATGATGACGCTCTAGACTTACTTTAGCAGGTGACTTGACCAGCCTACATGCCGTGATGATGACGCTCTAGACTTACTTTAGCAGGTGACTTGACCAGCCTACATGCCGTGATGATGACGCTCTAGACTTACTTTAGCAGGTGACTTGACCAGCCGGCTGTGGTTACTGAGGCACGTCTTCTCAGGAGAGAGGAGGCTGTAGATCCCTCCCACCCCCCTCTGCTTACAGGGGACTGGAGAGGTGGGGGACTGCTGCGAAGGAAGGGTGTGGCCCACCGCCTGGCAGAAGTGGGTACAGAGGATGATGGTGTCCGAGGGGTGGGTGAGGGAGAGGCATTGCCTGGGGTGGTAAGGGAGGGGGTTAGGGTTGAAGGGGAGGAGGGGAAGGGAGAGGGGTGAGGGGGGGTGAGGGAGGGGGTGACGGAGAGGCAATCCCTGGGGGGGACTCGTACACGTAGGTAAACTGAGACGGTCCCTATACCGGTAACAGGATATGTACTATGTACTTTCATATTATGATACAACATGTTGCGATACACATCAACAATTTCCAAGAAAGGGTAAATGACTGTGACATACAAGTCAAGCTACCGGGGAGGGTGATACTTCTCCCTTGTCATGTCTACTGAGGAATGTCCAGTCAATATCAGGGTCGTTATTGCAAATGATACATGCAAAATGTCACTTGTTGTGGGTACATTAGCCCATGCTTGCAGGCACAAGCGTGGCCATAGTAATATGTCTGTTTGTCTGCGTGTCAACGTGTGTGTCACTCAGTGAGTCGGCAATTTTTTCAGGCCATCTTGGGAGTCCTCAGAGTAACGAAAATATAACTTTAGCATCTCTGTGCTTGATATAGATTGCAAAATGCTTGCAAAAGCTTGCGGTTCACCGAGGATTCTAATTTAATGAAAAACAGTAAGGTTGAATCCAAACGAGCTCAGTCTGCATCCAGCATTTCTGCAAACCATGCTTGGGGTAAGTGCTCTACTGGGCACCTCTTGTAGTATTACAGTCAAGATCTCAACTCAGGACACTCAGAGCTAGGGGAGCTCACTCACCATGGGGGGAGCTCACTCGCCATGGGGGGAGCTCACTCGCCATGGGGGGAGCTCACTCACCATGGGGGGAGCTCACTCACCATGGGGGGAGCTCACTCACCATGGGGGGTGTATGCGAACGTGGATCCCCACCCGCAGATTGAGGAACTTGGCACAACGCTGGCTGAATAGTACGGTGGCAGCATCACGCTCTACCCAATCACCACAACCATCAGTGTGTCCCATCTCAGCAGTACTGGATGACGATGAATGGAGACCTCGAAGAGCCACTTCTTCCAAAGTCAATGCTCCAGAGTATGGTTCTGGGTACCCAGCATGTGTTCTAGTATCTATGCCTCCAGATTCAGTGGGGCATCCCATCTCATTCAAGCTGGGCTGGTATGTAGACCCACATACGAACAGTTGTCCACAGGTAGTCCAGTTGGACTGGGCACCACCTTGCTCTTCAGACTGAAGGTGTCGCTCAGCTGCGGATGGCTGGTGGGTTGGATTGCTGGTCAAAGAGGCATCTTCAATGCTTGATCTCGTAGTACCACACATTCTCTCCTTTCCAACTGCTACTGCACGCGTCTGTGCTTGTGGTACGGGGGAACCGCTCAGCACGTGGCATCTGGCGATGAACAGCGAGTGGCAGTTGGTCAGAGAGAGAACATGCACTGTCAGGCAGCTGGACAGGTCTGCAGGAGAAACAGGAACACAAATCGTAAAGCAGAGCACATACATTCACCCCAAAGCTGATGGGAAGGGAGGGCTAGCCTCATTCCCAGGCGCTCGGTCCTAGAAACAATGATAGGGAGGGCCTAGCCTCATTCCCAGGCGCTCGGTCCTAGAAACAATGATAGGGAGGGCCTAGCCTCATTCCCAGGCGCTCGGTCCTAGAAACAATGATAGGGAGGGCCTAGCCTCATTCCCAGGCGCTCGGTCCTGGAAACAATGATAGGGAGGGCCTAGCCTCATTCCCAGGCGCTCGGTCCTGGAAACAATGATAGGGAGGGCCTAGCCTCATTCCCAGGCGCTCGGTCCTAGAAACAATGATAGGGAGGGCCTAGCCTCATTCCCAGGCGCTCGGTCCTGGAAACAATGATAGGGAGGGCCTAGCCTCATTCCCAGGCGCTAGGTCCTGGAAACAATGATAGGGAGGGCCTAGCCTCATTCCCAGGCGCTCGGTCCTGGAAACGACGCAAGCAAAAGTATGACCACATGTCAAAGAGCTGACAGGAGTGCATGAGCCACCGAAGACTACACTGAAGGATGTTAGGCCAGGAAAGGAGGGGGGGAGGGGGGGGGGGGGGGGGGGGGGGGAGCACCCGATACCCTCCTATGGGGGAAACGCTGCTTACTGTTCTGGAACATCCTGTGTCTAATATCACAGCACTTTGCTCCTCCAACCGCTTGCAACAATGACAGCAATGCATACCTATGTCTTTCTCTTCCAGCTTCTTTGCTTTGTGCTCCCAGAAAGTGATCTCGGAAGCCTCGCGCTGAACAACCCTCTGCAACTGTTCTGCCATCCCACCCGGCACCAGCTTCTTTCCCTTGCTCCTCTTCACTGAGTCACCATGGTACGGTGTCCTCATCGTCGTGTCATGGAGGTGACTCACATCACAACCTCGGCTTGAGTCTAAAGATTCCCGAGCAATCTGCTTGATCCAGTCACTTGCTTTAGTTTTACTCAAATCTGACACAGAAGCTTCTGGGGAACTTGGAGGGGTCCCAATGCCCAGGTCTTCAGGACCGCTCTCAAGCCCTCCAATGAAAGATTGTAAAGGGGGCGCTGGTCGTTGTAAGTCCGTACTGATTGGGGGTTTACAACGGACGATGGTGTTTGGAGTGGTGAAAGTATGGAGGGAGGGAGGAGGAGACTGAGAGCTTGGTTGTGAGAGAGTAGAGGAGACTTCAGTATCGGATTCAAAATCGTCAATGTTCTCTGATAGTACCTACGACAGATGACAAAGGGAAATGGTTCATAGACTCATCTTATCCCTTGAACACGTTTGCTATAATCACAACCTACTCGTTCATTTTGCTCACAAGGTGTGGAAGTAGACACCTGCCACTCTCTCCTGAGCCCCCTACACTGTCTCCTCTGCCTCCTCGCAGGCAGCTGCATGCTCCCCTTCTCCTTTACCACCCTCACTGCAGCTGCGGAGCGTCCCGCCTGCTCCACCACCTCCTGTGTCTCATCCGAGAAGCCCAACACTTCTGTGGGACACCAAGTAAACAAACACCTTTTCTACGTGTGACGAGTTTACCAGGCCTTCCCCGGCGTTAGTGACAAACGCCGAGGTGAGGTTGTCTGGGTACGAGGCTAATGGCACAACCTATCACACTAATACCAAGCCAAACAAAGAACCTACACAAAATAATTAGAGCGTATCACTGGCTAGGCATCATCTAGCCTCATTCCAAGGCCTACTCTGTGTGGTCTGGGTACCTTCCACCTCCTCCTGCTGATCCGAGTCACTGTCACTGTAGACTTGTATCTCAGCACTGTCCTCATCTTCCTCCCCCTCCTCAAACCCAGGCCACCTCACTGCACCTAACTTCATCCATTCCCTAGCACCTGCAACACACACAAAAGCAATATGTATGAGTATCATCGTACCCACCCACCCACACAATGAGCCTGGCCACTCATACCAACAGCAAGACAACTGACCTAATTTTAGCTTCTTGCGTGCTTGTGAGCTCCCCTTCTTTGTGGTTCTTCCCCCTCCCACTCTGCCAGTGCTAAGTCCTCCCGGTCCCCCCTTCACAAGCAGTGACCCCGCCTCCTCACCCCCACCTCCTTCACTCAGAGCTGACTGGACAAACGATCCGAGCGACTTGCCACTACTAAGAAGAGTGCTGCCATATCTCCCGATCCCAGAGGATACTTGCTGATCCCGCTTCCTCTTCACTCTGGCAAGAACATGGAAATCTGCAAACACAAAATTATTTGCTCAGAGTATCTGTACATCAGACCAGCTTGTCTACAGACTACTAGCACTTTACCTTGTGACTGGCTTTCCATACTTATCTTATGCTTTGTCATGATCATGTCTGCACATGTGCAGTGCTAGTACATCATACAGCAGCTGTTTTTCTTGCAAATTATATTGAAATTACTGTTATTCGCTAAAATAGAGAGGTGCTTTCCATACTCCAAACGGCTGCGCTCGGGAATGAGACCTCAGCTCAAAGAACATGTGCGGAGTCACCAGCTAAGAGCAATGGTGCAGATCCTCATTCAGCTGTCTGACAACCTTCAAGAATGGGGGCTTGTGGAGCTCCAGGGGCAGCTGGAAACCCGAGATGAGATTGCTTTTGACAACATGCACATTGGAGATCTCCATTTTGACTCCAAGGGGACGCCAAACCTCATAGTCGGGCACCATCTGCTTACAGGGAAGGTTGTTGACCTGGAGAAACCGTTCGCTGTTCTCAAAAAGACTCTGGCAATTGGGACGACCGCATTTCACAGTTCTGTTCTGGAGAGCGATATGGAATTGGAATCAGATTCACCCACAAGCAGTACGGAAAGATCCCACAGTGACAGTGGCACTTCCAAGTACGAAGTAATTGCACTAATTACCAAGAAGATAATATTTAAGAACCGACCCAAACCAATCATCACAAAAACTCTTCCAAGGAAAGTTAGATGAACGAGATGCCAAACTTGATTACAATAATATCCTATTCTATTGTATATTTTGGTATAGGATGTGAAGATATAATAATGATTATACAAAAACTGCACAGCCTAAGAGGAGACCCTTCCTCATGTATGGTGGAATGCAGTGTAGGCAATGATCCAGTTCACCTACAAAACAAAGTGAGGAAGATCACTTCAAGTTTGTGAATACAGGGCTAAAACTAGTCTCGTTCCCAGACCATGGAACGAGACTAGGCTAAACTAGCAGACTAAGAGTGTACCACTGTACCGACCATTCTGGATATCCAGTTGCCTGCTGCAATTCTTGCCACACAATATATGACGACACACATACATACAGTTGGCAACATCAGTGCTCTAGCGAATAGTGTAGCTCACCAAGAAGAGTGCATATGAGGTCACGAATCCTTCCTTAATGAGCTCCCACACTCCTCCATATTCATCTGCGTCCACACGCTGGTACAGTGCAAAGTACAGATAGACTAGCCCTGCATTCAATGCAAGATACCTGTGTGTGTGTGTGTGCAGACAATCGTGATGTGTGTGTGTGTGTGTGTGGGGGGGGGGGGGGGGGGGGGGGGGGGGGGTTAGTGAGCACCCTTTGGTAAGGTGTAGAGGAGGTTGGACATGGTCATGTGACATATGTGCGTAGGTGGACCAGGAGTGTAGTGAAGTGTGTTCTCGGTAATCTTTACAAGTATCTCAGCAAAATTGACATCATTTGAAAGCTCTAGTGGAATTGATTCCAAATATGCCGTCAACCCCCGTTCAACCTCAAGTGTAGCTTCACTTCTCGTTGGCACATTAACATGGGAACGAAGATGTTGAGGTTAAGAATGTATTTCTGGTCGCATTGCATAGAAAATGTGTCCAACCTCCTCTAGTCTCCAGGGCCAGACCCTCCCTTCCGGGTGGGTCTGGCCTCTGGGTGAGGTGCAATGAAACCCTATGAAAATGCTTTCAGTATCACCAAAGCAATCCACGTGCACTGGTATTGATTGGTTGGGTTGAATTGGTCAAGGCTGGCTTATGTGACCAGGGACACAGGGTCATAGATGGAACTAGTCTGGTTCCCAGACGAGGGGGGTCTGGGAACGAGGCTAAGATGAAACTCACAGCAGCATCCCCACAAACCCCTCAAACGGAAGTACGCCCCACGTCACACCAACAACAATGGAAAGCAGTTGCCGCATCCAGTAAATCACATCCAGAAATTCCTCCTTCAGACAAAATACAACATAATAAAACATTGCCAGAGAGACACTGTCTAACCAGAGCTCTGTGCAACCGAGAGACACTGTCTAACCAGAGCTGTGTGCAACCGAGAGACCCTGTCTAACCAGAGCTCTGTGCAACCGACCTTGTTATCCCACTCTTGCCGGCTCTTCAGCGCTCTCACCCACACGGGTGAGCTTCTTTTTCCCCTCGGTGTAGGCATCTTTAGTCCAGAAATACGTTGAAGCTTGGCTTTCACGGTTCAATACATGATTCTCGTGCAGAGCTATATAGCTATAGAGGACCGGAGAGGAGGTTCCCGGTAATTAGAGTGCTCATTAATTTAGGTGGGCGTTGCCGGCTATTACAAAGATGGCAGAACAGAGAGAACCACCTGATGGCGAAGCCAGCCAGCCAGACCAGCAGGGGATCTCCAGTAGTGCAGCTGCAGCTGCTCTCCTCATGGCCGTGCAGTCGAAGTCTAAAGCCGAGGAGCTCGTGGAGTTCAAGGAGGTGGAGAACCCTGGAGAGGGCACGAATAAGTTGTTCCTCGTCTGTGACCACTGCAAGTGCAAGGTGATGCGACCAGGCTACGCCAGGCTTGTGGAGAAAGAGGTACGTGCGTGAAGAGTAGTATTGCGTCGCCACAGCTCATGCTGAAGTCATGGTGTCTCTTTGTCATCAAACCGGTTCGAACTCCACTGTTCAAATGCCATTGTAAGACCATCCTTAGGCTGAAAGGGCTTGGTAAACTCGGAGTAACGGCTGCACTTCTCACACCATATCTTTCAAAAGCATGATTGTGTGGAGTATGAGAAGCTCACGATGTGCACAAGCTTTGTCAAGAGCGAGACAGAGGAGGGAGAACTAATTGATTTCACAAACCAGTAACACTGCATGCAAAGTACTGCATAATTATAATAGCACGGGGGGGGGGGGGGGGGGGGGCAAAAATTAGCAGTCTCTTCGCAAGGTAACTAATTTCAAGTTCTGCTGGTAGAGTGTGTTTACATTAACTCGAGTGGGAATGCACATTTAGCACAGTCCACACACATACCATGAGTGCTGACTTCTTTGGTTGCATAAACTCAAATGTTGGTTTGCAATCAGGGCTTTCACAGCTAGCCAAGATTGTCACGCAATTATGTAAACAGGTGGGAGATGGGATTGCATAAACACCCAATCGGCACGTTTACACATGCCTCTCATTGTAGTCCGTTCAGGTCCTGAATCTGATTCTGTTTGGGTTTTTATAAGATACGCATTTAGTGATATAAGTGCATTTAAGGAATTCTTAACCCTTTAACCACCGAATTCTTCCCACCAAGACCACACATTTTCATGCATTCAGCGCACACCACTTTCGTAGGTACTCCTCTCCCACAGCATTCGCTGCTCAGCGGCCAAACTTGGTGGGGCCCGCACACATGGAGAGACCCCTCTGGCAATACCGTTAATGATATTCATGACCCCCCACAAGCCCAGCAATCGGAGGTCAAAGGTGGATGTCGGCCGGATTTTTGCCCAGCATTTCCCTAAACTTGGGCCAGATCTGACTGATGGCACACTTTACACCACCAATTTGCATGTTTTCTTGAGGCCCTGGGTGGGGTCTATGAATATCATTAGAATCAAAAATCCTCGGGTCAATGAATCTCATTAAAATCAAAAAAACGCCCACGACATGCGAAGGGGGGCTGCCGCCCCCCCTTTTGATACCCCCCGCTTGTACGTTTAGTGGGGGAGGCACGCCGAAATCTGACCAAATTTTTGAGTTTGGGCCTCAAAGTCGTCCCTGGGCCCTCTGAAGCTTTTTTGGTCGCTCTTTGGACTGACGAGAAGCCCTACAAGTGCATAGGGTATGGGGCTTAAAGGGTTAAAGCTGCAAAAAGTAGACAAAGATGTAATTGTTTAAACCATGAATGCCTAGGGCTATTCACATACCGTATCTATTATCCAGTCTACCATCATAGACTAGCCTCGTTCCCAGACCATCGCCCAGCTTTTCGTTGCTTACAGTACGGAAAAGCGGGTTTTTGTTTGGGAGAACCTGGGAATGAGGCTAATCATAGACAACATCCCAGTACTTCAAGCGTAGTGTAGATTCAATTATGGCTGCTATTGTAGGGACTGAGGATGGGTATAGCATTTCACCTTATTTCTTTGCTTGGAGTATGACCAATACCAAGTTGAAAATGGGCATTCACTATACATGAAGCATGTGTTGTAATTACCACTTATAGATCTTCATGCCCCACATGGCGGAGAAGTACAAGATAGGCTCAGAGCCAGCAGGTGACACACCAACAAAGTTCTGGCTAGTGGATGACATGTTTCACTTTGAAAATGTTGGATTCTCGAAGACTGTGGGTGAGACAGTGAAGTACCTCATTTGTGCAGACTGTGAGATCGGTCCAATCGGGTGGCATGATGTCCGAAACCAAAAGGAATTCTATGTTGCTGCGGAGAGAGTCAAATATGCAACAGCTTGATCATTTGGGTGCTTGTAAGAAATTTGCTATTTTTATAACCATAACTTATTACCAACAAATTCCTGAAAATCAGTGCTTTCATGAAATTTAAATTGACAGACAATATCATGAGTCAGTTCCAGCTGGGGGGGGGGGGGGGGGGGGGGGGGGGGGGGCATAAACACTTCCCATTAGTGACACCTGATGGCTCAAGAATGGAAGAGACGTGTCAGTGCAGGTGACTTCCTGATTATGTTATTATGTTGTTACTGAGACATTGTTATAATTGTGTGTCAGATGTGGTGGGAAGGTACACACAGAAGTGGAACTTCAGGTTAATGCACGGAAGAACATGACAAGTGGGGGAGAGAGCTGGTCAATCAGTGGAGAAGTGATGGAGGAGGTGGAAGCCTTTAAGTATCTATAGGCGTTTGGCTTGATCCGGAAAATGAGAGGGAATGTGCAGTTGGAAAGGATGAGGGAGAAGGAATGGGCAGGGAGGACAGAGTGGATGAGTCGTGAATGGTCAGATTGAGGTGGAATGCGGGAGGCTAATATGGGAGCTCTTGGTCCACCCAAGCCTTGAACATGCAGCCAGTGTGTGGTGTACAGGAGGGAAAGTAGCAAACCGGAAATTAGAAACTGTCCAGGAAAGGGTAGGCAGGAAGCTACTTGGAGCTAGCAGAAGTGTGGCAAGGGCAGCAATACAGCTGATCAGTACTGTCTCGCGCGCGCCGCATGTATTCGCGTGACCTGACCACGTGCTTACGATCGATGATGATCTAGAGTTTGCAAGATACGCTCACTGTTCGACTCCACATCTGCACCTGGGGGTAAATTCCATATTATTAGTTGTTGTTGCTTTGATACCGCCAGCAAGTCACCTCAAGTCAGAATTTCTTGCTTTGAAATATTACATCGGCGGCGCAGCACGAAGTCACATGACTGAGTATACTGATGACCTATCGGGACTACATTATTATCTATGGTGCAGTAACTAGTGGCCTGGCATCGATCGTTCCTGCTTGGGTGATTGGGTGTCTAACTTGAGAGACTAGGTCTGCTCCCCCCCCCCCCCCCAAAGAAAAGTTTGCAAGCCACTCTCTGAATACTGGCCAGGCTTAGACCCCCCATCTAACTTCTTTGTAGATACACTGTGCTGACTCCCAGTCAAAGAAACAGTTATACCATTAAACTGTGTGTGCAGGTGCAAAATGGCAGAAGAGCAAAGCAGTGAATCTGATGGCTACTTCACTCCTGAGGAGGAACTTGTATGTCCCAAATCAGAGGGGTGTATTACGAGCAAGGAAGTGTCTATCATGGCAGGTAACTGTACTATGCTTTATTTCTTAGCTACGAATGCTATAATCCATAAGTTGCTAGGAATGTGGGCTTTTATATTGTGTAAGTAGCAGAGAAGGATGGACTAACATATGCTCTGTGTAGGTGCTACATGGCTCTAAACTCATGAAGTTAGCACTGGTCGCCAAACTTCTCTGCTATATCAAGTGCACCAAGTATGTACAATTTGCCCACATCAGGTATAGGAGCACGAGGCGAAGCCAAGTGCAGTTAAACTTGTCCCCAATCCGTGGACCTTGGCTCTTCCGTGAAGCAACCGTACTTCCAATGAAGACAGACCTAGCTGACGTCTACTGTAGTGTGTTACTATGTCATGCGTACATTTTGCTACTGTAGGTATTCATGACTAATCAAATCAATACCATATTATGAAGCAGCAGCACAACTGCATGAAAACTACACGTAGAGTGCTATTTGGGCCATAATGGCACTACTGGTCTATGGAAATTGTATGCCAACTGAACTCACTAAGAGAAATGAAGTGGTTCACATAAGCCAAGAGCGCATAAGTATAGGTCGCGCGGAGTACTCTGGGGGGCGCGACGTACTTATGCGCTCTTGCATAAGCTTGATTGTGTGCTGCATGGGGATAAGCCATTCTATGGCATGGCTAGTATTGGCTACGCAATAATATTGATGCATGATTGTACTTTATCTTGTAGCAGATGGAACCAGCTTCAACTTGAGAGAGGCCGACTTGGCAGACATCATAGAGAAGATTTACACTGCTCGTCCGAAATGGTATTATATTGGACTGCAGTTGAATGTGCCGGTGTATATTTTAGAAGACATGAAGAGTGAGCCAACCTCGATCTGTCTGAGCAAGGTGATACAATACTGGCTCTCACATCTGAGTCCCAGCCCTACATGGAGAACGTTAGCAAATGCTCTGAGGATGGCTACAGTAGGAGAAGGTCAATTGGCAGGAGAGATTGAGAGGCAGTGCTCTGGAGAGGCAGCAAGAGCTGTAGAAAAATTTGATGGCTCCAAAGGTGAGAGGGATATTATGTAGCCCTGAAAGTACACGCACGTAACTAGCCCATTTTAGTACTGTTTCTGTCTCTGGTAGAAGTTGTAGAACGATGGACTTTGAGGTCCCATGCATGCAGGGAACTCATTGAGAGGTAAACATCTCACTCTCACACATGAGCTCTATTACGTTTGTTGTGCTTAATGAGAGGCCACTGGCCTGTACGGAAAGATCAGGTTATATGGAGGGGCAGTTAGCATTGTGAAACTACAAGTACAGTGTGGATCACACAGTCATACATTTAGCCAGTAACTGTACTGTTGATATGAGCAAGAGCTTTGTGTCTTTCCAAACTATTTTTACCAGCTGGAACTGGACACCTCCGTACTGGCGACCTGGGAATTGTTCTGGAGGCACTGTACGATATTCGTGCAAAGTGGTATCATCTTGGAATACAATTGAAAGTGAAATCTGGCACACTTGAAAGCATCAGCCAGAGTTGTGGTGATGATCTAGAACGTCTGTGCCAGCTTTTGAAGCACTGGCTCAGTAATACCGTCAGTGCATCATGGGACGATTTGACAGTTGTGCTTGAAAGCCTATCATTTCAAGTGAAGGGCTGCATAGTGCTGCCCCCCCAGCCCTCTCACAGGTGCCAACCAAGGCAAAAGGACGTGGAACAGCTGCACCTCAAGTTCGAAGACTTACGAAAGAAGAATGGTACAGACAAGGTAGTCACTCTCTACATTGTGGGGTCGCCAGCATTTGGGAAAACAACTCTAGCCTCACTGTATGCCCAAGATTACTACAAAGGAAACAGGGAGCACGTGTCTAAGCTCTTCATCGGTTTCGTAGATGCTACAAGTCGACCCACTCTCCTGGAATCCTACTGCATTCTCGCTGATGAGACCGGTCATGCTGATGCGGTGAAAGAAGTCAGGCAGCTCTCGGGCTCAGAGAAAGAGCTTCTAGGCCTTCAGCTGCTGGTACCTCTTGTGAAGAAGGAGCTAAGAGGTCAAACAAGATGGCTTCTGGTTGTTGACAATCTCACTTTTGATGTCAAGCCATTACAAACGTCGAAAAGAAGTAAGTTAACGTTGCAAAGCAATAATTATGATGTTATAGCGATGATAATCATCAGGGAGTGAGCTTGACCAAGATTGCAATGAGAGCATTTACACAAAATACTGGCTTTCACGTGATCACAACTATAAGACCTTATATTAAGGGTGCATGCAGTGCTCGTAATATATTTAGTGGGGGGCTAGTGCTCAAGTACAGCAGAGTTGATTGAACTACGACCGCGCCCACCTCTTTTAACTAGCTGGGCAGCTGTAGTAACCAGCTGTAATAACCAGCTTGACATCTACATCTCTTAATATTTAAATAGACATACTGCTTGGCCACATCAAAGCACCAACATGATACGTTGTATCCATGTCAAAGTGAGAAACCCCTTATTGATTCCAGTTGCCATCATGGGAAAACATAAACAATTTTATGATTGATCATCCATGAGTAACGTGGGGAATGAAATGGTGATGACAACCACAAGACCTTAAATGAAGTTCATTATAGTGACGCTATACTGTAGTTACCAAGTAGTTTACAAAAGCAACAATTGCATGGGGGTTTACAGTGTATAGACACTGCTTGTAAAGCTGCTGAACAGCCTATACGAGACAGCCTGACAGGTGTAGGCACTGCAACCTGGCAAAGGTGGTCACCCTTCTGTTCTGTACGCTCCACCCAGTTGGGTAACTAGCACTGGGAGCCTGTGTAACTGGGTTAGGTACGTACTGTTAACTCACACACAACAATTACCAGAAAAGCTTCACCACAAATATGCACCCATGCAACCTTTGTCTTCAAGTGTTTTGCTAGCCTGTAAACACTACTAGTTCAGAAACAGAATACACATTTCTCAACACTAATCCTGGCTATTGCATGATTCTCGGTATGTACCATGGCTTTGTAAGCAAGCTCAGATGAGTCATTACTTTCCTACTGACACCCAACTAATCGTGCAGCAGGGCTGTCGAATCTGAGCTAGCGTATATATATATATATATATATATATATATATGTTTGTAACGCTCAGGAATGCAATAAGGACGTCACTCATACGCACTGTCAATTGCAAGTGCGCAGGGTGAACTCTCACAAGTGCCCGTGGGCACTAACGCAGCGAATGTCGTCCTTAGAGTATATGTGTGTCTGCTGCTACTTATGTAAAAGAGTTGTAGCTCCAAAAATGATTATGGGTGTCGTGAAGATGAGTCACATGAATATACTTACCATGTACCAGGCTGTGAATACATAAACATGACAATCTCTATTCCTGGGATTGCCAGATAGTTGGTCTTACTAACTCGCTTCCGCGAGGCTCTTCTGCGTGCATTCACGTATGCACTAGTTATACATTATACATGTATACTGGTTCAACAGTAGTTGGTTGTTTGTGTGTAGGTACAGCACTCCCACCATCTGTGAGTACCAGAAGACGGAGTGACTGGGTGATGTTCATACCACAGCCAGGAGATTGCACTCTGGGAGAGGGACTCGTCTTGGTCACCACTCAAGAAGGAAAACTGGTGGAGAAAGCAAATGACTGTGTTGGCAGGCACAATTTGAAGGACGGTATGTCCCCAGCTGATGCAGTGGAGCTGCTTGAGTCGATCAGTGGACTCAAGGATTCCGACTCAGCACTGGAGGTGGTTGAAACACTTCACAGAATACCCCTCTCCATCGCTGCGTACGTCTCGTGACCACTTGTGTGTACCATTTTACCACCCAGTATATACTGTCTGTATAAGATGACAACTGCATACCAGATTAATAATGCTGATCATTAGTTAGATTTCAGTGTCATGGAATTTCACATAGGTTGACCGCTGTTTCCCAGTCAGACAAGTGTTAGATCATTGATTGGCCAGTATTAATATCCCTTGTATACAAGTGAGTTAACATAATTGGGGGGTGTTATTAATATGTAATGGAATTGAATTATTTATTCTCTTGGTATAATTATGCTACGACAATTGGATGTATTTGGTATCTCTAGTGCTGGCTACTACATTCTGTTGGAGCGTGATCAGCAAGATCAGCACTACGGCTACAAGGACTACCTCGATGCTTTGAAAGCAGGTGTACAGGAGCAAAGTGAAGAGCTGCTTGCGGAGGAGAACCAGAACTATTCATTGACGTTGAACTTTGCATTGGATATGTGTGTACACCAGCAGGCGTCAAACCCTAATTTGTACAGGGTAAGCATGGGTCTAATTCTATAGAGTATTATCCAAACGGATATCAGGTTACTAATGTGCTTACGCATAAACTTTTGCCCTGTCCGACCATAACATCACTGCACATGCAATACATGACCTGTACTTCTCTGTGCAGGTTTTCATCCTGATGTCGTTTTGTGCCTACAGACCTGTACCCATGAGGGTAGTAGCCCACTTGCTTGGTCAAAATCCGGATATCAACTGCCCTGCAATGCAGGGTGTGCGAGATTGTGTTCTGTTCCAGAGAAGTAACATCAAGATGGAGGGGAAATCTGCGGAACTAGTTTCTCTTCATCAAACAACTTGGCAGCTTTTGCGTGACAAGCTACTTATCACTGTTACAGATCATGGTATGTAATATGATGGCAATCTTTAGTTTCTTGTTGAGGTTCAGTGGTGTTCTGAAATGCATGCTTGTCACTGCATGCAAACCTTGTTCTGCAGCTCAGGAACCTGGCAGAACAGCTGCTCCCTTCTCAGATGCACGTGATGTATCCAGCATCTTCCAGGATATTGCAGCAGCCATTGTTGCCCAATATCCTCATCTCCACAAGGATGTGTATACTAATGTCCAGTATTATGAGAACTACCTGCAGCCACATTTGGAATCCCTGGCACATTTTAGAGTGAGTTTGAGTAGTACCTCAAATTGCAGATGTCATGCATGTATAATACATGACTATAAATTGTTCTCCCATGCAGGCATGTACATCTCGCATCACACTTGCCCCAGTGCAGGAATTCTACCTGTACTCTTACCTTGGACGGAACTACAGGTGTAGTGGGCAGCCATCAGAAACCATGAGAGCCTATGAACATGCAGTTGAGATATCACACAATTGTCCAGAGCAGCAGTGGAGGCAATCTACTGACCCTGAAAGAGTTGAAGCCGACCTTGCGGTAGTTTACAGGTGAAGAATTAAGAGTTGTCGACATCTCTATACACGTCATCATTCAGCTTCTGGTAGCATGTAGCACTCTTTTATCCACATGTGCAGTTCTCAGGGAAAAGCTGATAAAGCAGAAGCTATCCTGAGGGCAGTGCTTACATCGCTTCAGGTGAAATGTGGTGAAAATAGTGCAGAATTTGCTAATGCACTGCAGGGACTTGGTTATGCATATCAGAAGATGCGACTGTACGAAGAAAGCCAGTGAGTGTTGAATGTCATCATCTTAATAAATGCACTGACCTCTCATGATCCTCTTGCCATCTCTAGATGCTGCTATGAACGTGCAGTAGCCATTAAAAATATTATCAACCCTGTTGCTCCCAAGACTGCTGGCCTGAACATTGATATTGGGTGTGTCTTGGTGCTCAAGGGTGACTACAGGAAGTCTATAACCTACTTTGAAAAAGCACTCTCTGCTTTCCAGAATATGCCACTAAACTCGGAGGTAATCTGATTATATACTATGGGGTTTGAATCCATGCACGAGGGGTCCCCTCTATACTTCCAGTGACGCCCATTGACGACTGATATACCTTCTTTACACATGCAGATCATCAAGGTTCTTGACTACATTGGTAGTGCTTACGTCCTACTTGGAGAGCTTGAGCAGGGAATTCAAGCAAGAGAAGTTGCACTGCACTTTGCAGAAAAGCTTTATGGCTTGAGACATCGTCGGTGTTCGATAATCTCTGCAACCCTGAGCTTCTCCTATCTACGCTTGGGAAAATTCACAAAGAGCATTACATTTGCTAAGAAAGCTGAAAGTGCAATTCAATCGCATAGCACATTTGAACATACCTGTAAGTATATAAACATGCTGTTACTGTGTCCACAAAGTATCCCCCATACACAATTATTGGTTGTCAGTGTGTTCCACAGGGCTGGAGATCAGTACAGGTGACACCGGCTGGTCCTTTCAGTTTGCAGTTAGCTATGACCATATCGTTTAACGTTATTAATCCTTCATAATAGATGTGCCATTTACTGCATACCAAAATTTAATGTGCACTGTTTGCTTCCCGTTGTTATACTCACAGCTCTGCAGTTTCCTCCATGAATTATGAGAGGGATAATTATTAGTTGTGTATGTATATGCGTTGCTGCAGGTCATTCTTTCTCCCTGGTACCGGTCCTTGTTATTTGTGGGCGATTCCAAGCTGCAGAGGGCTACTCATCCAAAGCAGTGGAGTGTTTGGCGAATAGGGGGGCAGGTAGCGAAGGTGTTAGCAAAATCGTCCCTCCTTTGGTAGCAGCACTGTGTGGAAGGACTACAGTTGCCCAAGGGCTGGTGCAGCAGTTCCTTGCTTCTTCAGATTTACGACAGCAAAATGATCGATATCATCGTAAGTTACTAGTGTAAAGTATGAATGTAGGCCAGGTAGATGTCTGAATATAGGCAAGACTGCAGTGCATGTGTGCATGCTGTTGAGCATGGCACCAAGAGCAGGGAAGGCAGAGGGCATTAACTAGCCATATGCCCAGTAGGGGGAATCTCGTCAATAACAAGTTCACCACCACTAATTTAATTGTTTGGCTAATTCAGGGACATGCCAGAAGTTGACTCGTGAAATGTACCTCGAGTGACCATGAAAACATGAACGTGTCCATTGGGATATGGCCATACATTAAAAAGCTCATGCCTGTTGCATGTCATGTCCTTACTCTTGTGCAGTCCATCTGCTGCTCGCCTCATGCCAAGTCCAGCTGGAGCTTGGGAGGTATGCTGAAGGTCTGAAACTACTGCCCATCATTGAAGGTGAACTGGATGGAAAGGTACATTATGAGTAATGGTGTGCAAACTTAGTTAATAAAGTCTTACAGAATTGCTTTGCTTATGAAATATAGGTGGCTTATTGTAATTTGCTAGTATGAGTGTAAAATCCTTCATACATGCATGGGTGTAATCGCATTGCTGGAGCTGCTGCTCTTCAATGAATTCTTAGACACTCTACTGAGGCCCAGCTGCACAAAACAGCTCATGCGGATGAGACAGACTTGGATGATTTGTGCATTTTGTGTTGTATATACTTTCAGGACTCGGTAGCATCAGACCTTTTGCCACTGTTGACGCTTGCCAATGATCCAGAATGCATCTGGGAGAGTGCTGGAGCCATACATGAATACTTACGAACTATCCAGAGTTTCCTGTCTTCAAATGTGCCCCCATCCGAATATTTCAACACCATCCGTAAAGGATTCAAAGCGTTCAGACAAAAGGAATTCTGCAAAGCAGAGCAGTGCTTCTCGGATGCACTCGCTCACGATTGCAAAGAAGAAACAGACAGACAGTCCAATCTAGTGTCCTTGGACACAAGGCGTATGTATGGTACCTCCCTGTACCACCAGGACAAGCTGCTGGAAGCAGCAAAATGTCTGGAGGAATGTCTAAGTAGTGCAAGGTCACTCTGTAGCCGCCATCCTCTTGTTGCAAAGATTTCATATACTCTTGCTCAAGTGTATGGTGACAGAGGGCAGAAGGAACTTGCTGTACCTCGACTCAAAGAGGCTCTGGCAATTTTTGAGAGCTCATATGAAGAACACCCGTTAATAGCTACTATTGCAGCAGCAATTAGCTCCTAGTACAAACTGGAGATAGCATAATAAATTATACATGGTACATTTATGGTCACAACAGAAAATTGATATAACAGAGGTCATAAAATATACTGTAAGTGTGTTTGACGAGGAACATGCTCATATGAGTGTACCAACAGCTGCCATGCCTCACTGAGGTCCCATGTCCTGGTAGATGTACGTGTCCTCGGGCAATGCACTAGATCTTGTAGCTGGCAGCTGCTTTGACTGCTTGCTCCTCGTGGAAATCTCCAGAGCCCTCAGTCTCATCTTGAGCTGGGTGAACGTTGGACGGTTCTCCCTCTCAACACTCCAACACTGACACATTAACTCACACCTGTACCAGTCGACGTGTGTGTGTGTGTGTGTGTGTATGCACGTGTGTGTGCGTGTAAGCATGCATGTGCCTATGTGTAGTAGTGTTAGAATGTGTTTGGTGGAGGAAGCTTATACACGCACACTTCATGGGGGCAATTGTCTGGGGCCTCCAGTCTTTTCCCCTCTTGAAGGTGGGTAATGAGTTCACTTCCTTTAATACCCTGTAAAAAGAAGTATAGATACATATTAAACTGTACCTCATCTGAATTCTTCTTTGTCTCGAAAGCCTGTCTAGGCTATAATGCTGAAAGTAGCCAGTGTAACCATGTCAGCTAGGTATAGTTTTGTTCACATACCACATGCAGCTGGCACATTTTGGAAACCAATCATGGCATGTTAATTAAGCACTCCTGGTGAGCAACAGCACACCAAGGATACACAGTGAAGCCAGGTATCTTTTCTTGTTTACTATATACATGTACACTATATCTGCCACTTGTTGTGGAGGGTGTCCTGCATGCATGCATAGCCTCATTCCCAGGCCTTCTACACACACTTCCAGTTCATTATCGTTTACAGTATGCAAAAAATACTGTAAGCGATCAAAAACTGGTGGTTTACATGTAGAAGGCCTGGGAACGAGGCAGTTGCAGCAGACTAATATGTTTGTTATCTTGGGCTAGGAATGAGATATAAAGCTGGGATTTGCACTGTTGTGATCAGCATAAATAGAGCATTCCAATGATGTCCATTTTGCTGTCCATTGAGTTTTGACCCAAAATCCTGCAAAAACCATGGATTATAGCCTTTGGCCGACTGTGATTTTTGACAAAAATGTGACTGAGATTAAAAATCATTATTAAGGACATCATTTGAAAGTTCCTTTTATGCTGACCACAATGGCACAATTCCCAACTTCATATCTCATTCACGTGCTTACCCAAATGTGCCAATTTTGGCATAAAAACGTACCGTTTGAATGTTATTAACTTAGTGGAGTGGCATACCTTATAAGGAGAGGCACCAAAGGTGAATATCTCCCACATCACCACTCCATAGCTCCAGACTAGGAGACAGAAAGTTATTACAGTTTCAAAGAGGAGGCACTTATGGCAGTGCTGTGTACACACCAAGAACAGTATAACATTATCATGTGAGGTCTTAGCCCCACACACACCGAATTAGGACTGCAAGATGATTGTGAAGTTGTTCTGAGTAGGCAGTGTGACATTGTGTTATGCACACTCAATTAAAGATAATGTGCAAGTTGCCTAAAACAATGTACCGGGGGTATTTACTAGACAATCAAAATCAGTCCTATTTATATTAATCTTACAGTAAAAGTGGCAAATGATGTATGTAGCTGCTATGACAGTGCATCCTATATAGTTCACAGATCAGCCTATAAGGTAATGCAGAAGTCAGGTCTTTGGGCAGGCTCACATCTATAATACCCATCGCAGACCGTGCATCTCTTACTGTCACTGGCCCATGGTCTGGGACCGAGACTATAGCTCACGTCTGTACCCATCGCAGACCGTGCATCTCTTACTGTCACTGGCCCATGGCCTGAGACTGAGACTATAGCTCACGTCTGTACCCATCGCAGACCGTGCATCTCTTACTGTCACTGGCCCATGGCCTGAGACTGAGACTATAGCTCACGTCTGTACCCATCGCAGACCGTGCATCTCTTACTGTCACTGGCCCATGGCCTGAGACTGAGACTATAGCTCACGTCTGTACCCATCGCAGACCGTGCATCTCTTACTGTCACTGGCCCATGGTCTGGGACCGAGACTATAGCTCACGTCTGTACCCATCGCAGACCGTGCATCTCTTACTGTCACTGGCCCATGGCCTGAGACCGAGACTATAGCTCACGTCTGTACCCATCGCAGACCGTACATCTCTTACTGTCACTGGCCCATGGCCTGAGACTGAGACTATAGCTCACGTCTGTACCCATCGCAGACCGTGCATCTCTTACTGTCGCTGTAGGTAGAAAACTTCCTATACTCGAGACTCTCCAGAGCCATCCACTTCACCGGCAGTTTCTTAGCTTGACTCAAGTGGTAGTAGGTGTCATCTTTGGCCAGGGCTCGGGACAGGCCGAAGTCACTGATCTTTATGCTCTGATCTTCTCCAACCAGCACATTCCTACATACACAGCAGCATACGGTCACATGCAGCAGTAAATGCATTGATACCATCAGTTTGTAATTCAGTGCACGGACCTCGCTGCTAGGTCTCTGTGTATGAAGAACTTGGAAGCGAGGTACTCCATTCCTGCTGCAATCTGTGCATGGCATAAACAGAATTACCATGCAGCATCCAAATACCATCAGTATCAAAATAACAATCAATGTATAAATCCCATTTTCTAGGCCCATTCCTTTGCTTTGATGAATCTACAGTTTGTCGATGTATTAGCAGCCTTCACTCATACCTACATGGATCATGCTGTATATTGATAAGTCAGAAGCCTGGATCCGAGACCATGTTGAGTCCATCATGCTGTGTTCAGATTCTAATCTTTCTTGCAGTGTTGGTTTTCTGGTATGCATGAGACTGCATCAAAATTACACACATACCTGGTTTGCAATGTTCAGCTGTTCAGTCAATCCAAATGGGACCCTCTGTGACGGTTCTGCCTCTACTGACAACTTACGCTTTTGACTGCAGGTGGTATAGAATAGGCGCACATCAACGTATGCAAATATACCCACCCTCTGTACTTCTCGTGCAGGCATGTTACGTTACCTGCTGAGGAACGTTTTGAGATCACCGCAGGACATGTAGTGGAGGATGATCATGACTGGCTCAGAAACAGTGACCACACCCAAAAGCCCCATCACGTTGGCATGTTTGAACTGCGCCAGCATATGTGCTTCACCCAGAAAGTCTTTGCGGATACTGTCTGTGGCTCCCTCTGTAGGGACAATCCGATCAGTGCACACAGCATGACCTCAGCAGTACACAGCTCTCTGCATCCAAGATACAGTATACCCATTCCACTCACCTTTAAGCATTTTGATTGCAACTATGCTCTCTGGTTTCCCAGGAAGGATGTTGTTGACCACAGCCTTCATTACCCTGTGTGTGTGTGTGCGCGTGAACACCAAGGATCAGTTTAGCATGGTCACTCCCTTCCCATATTTCACCTTCCAAATTCTCCCTTTCCCAGCTGTTTATCCTGCAGGTCTATCCTGGAGCGATCCACTTCAAAGGGAGTGAGGGACTTGGTTTGCTCAATATCCTACAGAGTGAGAAATTGAGGAAGATTTTAATGGACAAGCTACCAGTACCTGCATCACAGCCAAACACCAGGCACAGACTCGAGTGTTAACTCCTGTGCAAAGGTCTTTATAGTATACTTTTCGGTAGGGAGAAGGCGGATCGATATTGAGGTTTGGGGGGCTAACCCAGACCCGCTTGCCATGTTCTTTGGTCCTGGAGCAAACTCAGCCTGTGACTCTGTATCAGCTATTTTACGTGTAGGTGGACATCCTCACCACATAATAGATCTTTTCCATGGATAGATACAGCTCTTCATTGTTGTAATCTTTAGGAGTGGCATCTCTGACCACTTCCAAGTAGCTGGGAGGAACGGCATCCACAGGAGGGGGGAGAGTGGACTGAGACACCGCCTTCATTCGCTGCATTTCATTCACCTCAGCATACATCCCATCTGCCCCTAGGTTGGTTTCCACCACGTCATCCGCGTAGAGGTCGGTGGGCATGGGAGAAATGAGTGCTGCGGATGAACCTGCAGTCAGTGTTTGGGTGGGCAAGTGGTGAGGGAGGTCAGAGACATTCCGACTTTGATAAAAAACTGCTATATTATTTATGCAAGTTCTCCATGCCAGCTCACAGTTGTAAGAACAGAAGCTGAGTGAGGGCTTGTAGCGTTGTTGGTAGTTGAAACCGTACACGTTAGTGAATGCTTCATACTAAATGTTCACGCTCTGGGACCATATATAAGTATTTTACCAACTCTTGGATTTTCGCATAATTGTATCCCATGAAACTATTTTCATAGTTGCATCATGGCTACTACAACACGCACAAGTCACAGAGCCACACAGTCCCTGCTTACTGTAGTTGCCATGGCAACCACAAGTCACAGAGCCACACAGACGTCCTTGCTTACTGTAGTTGCCATGAAATTGCATCCACCTCTTGGCTGTGAGTTGATGTTCGGGCTTCACACTCACACGTGGACTGAAGAGGGAGGAAGGGATCAAGGGAGGAAGAGATCAAGGGAGGGTAGGAGGGAAGGGATCGAGAGAGGGGGGAGGGGGCCAGGGAGAGGAAGGAAGGGAGAGATGGAGGGACAGGAGAGTGGGAGGGAGGAAGACCCATGCACTGACACTACATTGAAGAACTTCACATGATACTTACAAATTGTTGTTTGTGTCCAGTTCTGTATCTTCTGAGTACACATAAGTGTTGTCACGGCTGCAAAGATGAGTGGTCAAAACACTAGTTAGAAACCTGGGCTACAATAGCCTTGTTCCTAGGTCAAGTGGCCTGGGAATGAGGTTAGGGCTACTAGCAGACACAAAGCTTACGTAAAACCGGCTCTTCCTGTCTTGGTCTTCTTGTGGTAGAAGCAGCAACAACACACACAGCAGACAAGAGACAGTAGAAACAGCACAACTACGCTTCCTACCACTGCACTTATAATGATGATTCCATCAATGCTAATAAGCAGTGTAGTCGTGGTTGGTTGAGCTGAGGAGAAGACAAGAATCAAATGGTTAGGCTACAAGACTCATGCAACAAGCATCATAAATCTATGCTGAGTGTTTCAGCATCTCCGCAGGTTAAACATTCTCAACACAGTATACTATAGTGTGAGCATTTAACACTAGTAGCCCTTCCTCAATCATTTTCCTCCCTCCCTTACCTCCCTCCCTCCCTCCTCCTCCTCCTCCTCCTCCTCCTCCCTCCCTTCCCCTCCCTCCCCTCCCCTCCCTTCCCTCCCTCTCCCTCACCAAGGCAAATTTTACCCACCCACACTATATGTATACACAAAAGATAGTAACTATAATTATGGTGAATGTATTTACAGGCTCACCTGTGGGTGTGGTGTCAGCATTCCTAATCATCCCCAATCCAGCACTATTGATGGCCTGAACGCTGACACTATAACTTCCTTCAGGCTTTGGCAAGACAACAAAGAGTTGTGGGTTCAGAGTGAAGGACATCGTAGTACCATCTGCAGTTGTAACGGTCACCTTGTAGCCTACGGGGTATAGAATCAAGGTTATAACATGTCGGCCCCAGAAGCAGGTAAGCAAGCATGCAGGGCGGTCACAGCAGCCTGCAGAGTATAGAAAATTAGGCTACAGGTACGTATAGGAACGGTATACTGTGAGGCTCACTATATACTGTAGGTCAGGTTTGAATGTAAGGCCATTTTATTTCAGCCTTAAGATTTTGTGAAACAAGTGAGATTTGTAATTATTGCGATCACAGATCTAGATGAGACATGAGGTGTGGATGTGACATACATACCAGTGATGATACCATTGGGCTGGGCTGGAAGCGACCATGTGACATTGATGAGAGACTCGTCCACCTCGACCACCTGGACATCAGTCGGAGGTCCGGGAGCTGCACCAGTAAACACAGTCACGTGCACTCAGGGAAACAAGAACAGACAATTAAACCTCATCATCCTGGGGCATTTCCTGCTTACCTCCTTCTGGGGTCAAGATGTTATAACCATTGGAGAACGGTCCTGTGTTGCCCCCACCACCCACCCCTGCTACATGGACACTGTAGTTGGTGTAGGGTGTCAGACTGGTGATGGTCTGGGTGGTCACCGTGCTTCCTATCACCAGGACCTGCCGCTCCAGAGTTCCACTGAAGAGCCTCACTTGCAGGTTGTAGCCACTGAGCCCGCTGATCGGGGTCCACGTGACCCGGATAGACGTGCTGTTGAGCAACACCACTGAAACATTTTGAACCTCCGGAAGAGGCATTTGTGTGGGTGTGGCTTCAACCTGGGCGGGCATGAGTGTATAGTGAATGCAAGTGAGCTCAAATTGAAAGAGATGAGTGAATTGGTATCTTCCTATGTTCACTTGCTGTACGTGTGTATGTAGGTATGGATGCAGTATGTAGGTATGGATGTATCATGTAGGTATGGATGCAGTATGTAGGTATGGATGTATCATGTAGGTATGGATGTATCATGTAGGTATGGATGTATCATGTAGGTATGGATGCAGTATGTAGGTATGTAATGTACTATATAATGTGTGTATGTATGAATGTAGCCTTGCTTTGACCATGAAAGGAGGTTTGCTAAAATGGCTGGATTTACATCTATTGAGAGGTGGTTATAGTAATGAATTCAAATGTATGTACGTATGTGGTATGTATGTCAGTATGTGTGTAAGCAACGTACGACATTGTTGAATTCCCATGCAATTATTCCATACCTGTACTGATGCTGAAGATGGAGCTGGAAGTACTGCAGAAGATGGACTGGGAGGAGCTGTGGATACCCGTGTGGAAGGAAACATGATTGTCAATGGTAACCAACTTTGCAATATGCTTCTTCACTCATACATTGAAATTGAAAGTATACCAGTGCAGGAGGTTTGTCGCTAGCCTCGTTCCCAGGCCGCGAGGGAGCCTGGGAACGAGGCTAGTTTGTGGCCTACCTAGCAGCGTCACGACAGTCTCTCGGTTGCCAGTATACTCAAAGGAGCCAACTCTTGAAAGAAGTCGGAACTCATACTCCGTATTGCTGTTCAGACCGGCTACAGGAAACTCT
The DNA here is from genome assembly GCA_963931865.1 of Axinella damicornis. Classification (NCBI taxonomy): domain Eukaryota; kingdom Metazoa; phylum Porifera; class Demospongiae; order Axinellida; family Axinellidae; genus Axinella; species Axinella damicornis. Next base: position 1,103,077 of record OZ007515.1, on the reverse strand, counting down.
CCATCAGTGGTGTTGGGGAGGCCCACCACCAACATGTTGCTGGTCACGGTTGTAGGTCTGTACTGCACACGCAGGTCAGAGGTCAGTTCAGAGATGTTGGGATGGATGGAGTAGTGCACCACTACCGTGTACGTGCCAGGGGTGAGCTGAGTGATTTGTGGGAGAGCGTAGTCTGTTGCTGTGATGTGTGTAGTTGGAGGAAAATGGTGAATTCAGAGGCAGCTTTGCGGTCAGTGAGGACAGACCAAATTACTCTGCTGTTACAATGATTAGTTCTTCAATTTTTAGTGAAATGGGTGGACTCCATATAATTCGTGCAACTAATTAGCTTTCCATGTTTACATGCTAAACTATCGTGCTCTTTTTACTTTGAAGATTGAATCCCGTAGTTGCTCTCGTTGACAAGAGATATATGACTCTTCATTTATTTTTGATGCTCGTTCCATTTTAAGCCACGAAGATCGAGCAACAAGAAATCAATATGGTCTGGCCAACTAAAGATATAGGCATAAGTTAGTATAATCAATAGCGTAGGTACAGTATGCATGAAAGCATGATGTTACGGCCAATCCAAATGTTGAATGGTTGGGTCCAGGGAGATCTGAAGCACTAGCTCTGTAGGTGATGTCTCCATGTGTCTACATAGCTAGCCTCTGGAGCAGCCTTGGATTGGACGAACATGGCATTTGTAGTCCTTGTATCTGCAGCTGTCTTTGTACCTTTGCTAAACCACATTCAGTACTCATTATGCAACCGTGATCAGGATTGAATTTTGTGGCAAATATGTACATATCACATGTGACAGGTTAATAAAAACTTGCTATATCCACGTGCACTAGCAGCAATTGTTCTGTGTAGGTGAAAACCTAGTTATCAAAATTATGTGGCTAATAAGGTTCCATGAACCTGCTCACACTTACAGTTGTCGGACGAGGTCACAAAGGTCGCGGGAGCACTCGGGGGTCCAATGCCCAGGTTTGCCGAAACGGAGATGTTGAATGTGTACTCCACAAGAGGTAGCAGGCCGAGGTAGATGTAGTTGGTCCGTATACTAGGAATGATGCTTGTCCCCTCCGCATGCTCATATCCTGGTGGTATGAGCCCTCCAGAGGTCTACAGTGAAGAAATGTGGGGCAACTATATACAGCCTCATTCCCAGGCCTACCCCATTTTGTCAGAAGCAGCCAAATGTAGAATAAAAACAGGTGGGACTGGCAAAGCTAGCAATTATGACTATTGCCTGACAGAGCATGACATGTGGTGTTTTATTATGGGTTAGCAGGGTGAGGGTAGCCTCATTCCAAGGCTCCCTCCTGCCCAGCTTTTCGTCGCTTGCAGTACAACCGAAAATTGCGCGGGCCTGGGAATGAGGCTGTTTATAATCCATGTGCGTACTATGCAGCATATCACACAGGGGATTGGTCTCACCATGTATAGCAACAAGCTCCACTATGACCACTGGCCACATTCATGACAACATCCTGTTTATCTTAGACAACATCCTGTTTATTATATAGTCTACTTGTGAAGGGTATGTACTTACAGTGCACCACAACTGGTATCCAGTTATGAGTGCAGTGATGGTATTCCCGCGGTGGTCCTGCACACTGGTGACCCGTGGCCAGGCGAGCCGGGCAGATGTTCCCACAGTAAGTGGTAGAATAGTAGTAAAGTTGACAGCTGTCTGAAATGCTATGGGAGAAAGGATTGATAATATCCTTTTCACCTTTACACACCTCCATGTGGTTCCCCCATAGCCTCGTTCCCAGGCCTACCCCGTTTTTTCTGTTCTTCGGTTTCCGTTGACAATAATACACGGATGCGGAAGGGCGGCGAAAAACCCTTCCGCATCCGTGTATTATTGTCAACGGAAACCGAAGAACAGAAAAAACGGGGTAGGCCTGGGAACGAGGCTAGTTCCCCCACACAAAGGGCTGAGATAAGTCCTGGAGGTTAGTGTTACGTGATAAGTATCTCCAAACTTCACACTGCATGCAGTGACAAAACTCAGGTCTCTTTCCCGGTGCTTATATATGATCAAGCTGGGTCCATGTGGTCTACTTACGGTAGCAGGTGTCCTGTGGGGGAGTTCCGCTAGAAGACCTGCAGCTGTCGCACACGGTGGAGGCAGTGCCGCTGGTGGTGAAGAGGGAGGAGCACGGTGTACAGAGTCGACTGCTGGGGGCAGGAGCGATTGCACCAACAGCACAAGCTGGAGGAGATATGGAGTACAGAGTGAATTGCCATCCTGCAATCTCAGTAATCTCCAGTAATCTGAATAGGTCAGCTGACTTGGCTGTTTTTCTCCAATGCCATTTTTTGAAATGATACATACATTAGATGAGCTACAGTTTTGCTTGTCGCGTTCAAGACCATACAAATCAGGAGTGTTTCTCTTCCCAGAATCTCTATTTGTTTAACGGGAAGACTTAGTCTCTTCCCCACAGCAGTTGACCCAGTACATTATTGCTCTGTGATCTATGCTAGCAGTAGCTGATCCAGGATTGGAAGGAGTGTGGAGTGTGGCTACTGTAGCCAGACATAATTATCATTATTGAGATGGGGGTTCGGAGGGGAGGGGGTGATGAGAGTTCTTCTGCCATTTATCCATATATTTGCAGCCTTGACACTAGCCTTGTACCCAGCGGGTACGAGACACATGATGGAGAGAGACTAGCTTCCCTATCCGCCCCACCTGGATGGAAGGTTTGGTGTGAGATTACTATTTCTGACCGTATTCTCCCAGTATACCACACAGGAAGAGTTGTCATAGCAAAAGACATGACCCGGTCTAGACCTATTAATGTACGTAGCTTGCTCTAGTGGTCTGTGGGAATGTTACAGCAGATCTAATCTCATGTCACATGTTGGTCTCCAGTGTGCTGGCAACGAGACTATCACGTGGTGGAGTTTAAAAGTCCGGATGCAGTTATGAATCAAGAAACCGTAGATAAAGCTTAATGAGTTTGGAATGGCTCTGTTGCTGTACTAAGGCGAGTGTGGACTTGCTGGGGTTGTAGATGGGCAGGTTAGCAGGAACATGAGTAACAAGTATGAGACGCATCCACATGCACAAAAATAGAAATCAAATGCCAAGATACCAGCAAGCAGCTGCTTGAATATACATATTAGAGTTCTCAATCTCAAGTCTTGTATACATAGTACACAGTGAAGATCAGTAATGAGGGGAATCCCCAGGGATTCTCAAATTTGCACAGTAGCAGTTGATGAATAGATTATGTGTGACCACAAACCACAGCCAAGCTCCTGACAGCAGTGGTTGCCAGACAAGGTATACTATACTAAGCTATAGTCAGTTCCTGTTCTGGTTCCAATTCAAGCTGTTCAAGATTAGATGCAGGATAGGAGTAGCCTCGATCGTTCCCGGCCGTTCCCACGTCCAGTCTTTGATCGCTTGCAGTATGCATACTGCAAGCGATCAAAAGCTGGTGGTGGGGAACGAGGCTAGGACAGGCCGACAGGGGTTCACAGCCTCACCATAGATTATTTGGTATTGATAAAATAGGGAAAACAACAATTGATGTTGGATTGGCATAATCGAATTGTATGCCATTTGGAATCCTTCCTGTAAAACATAAACCAGTAATGCTAATCCCCCTAAAATAAATGTACAAATATTCCATTGAGCAGTCTAGCCTAGTTCCCAAGTCACCACCCAGATTCTTAACTTCACTGAATGGAGGAGAGCCACTATTGACTAACTCTGTTCCCATGGAAACAACGGAGGTTTTGATGTCCAGTACGTACATCAACTGCAGCTTTGCAAATAATATTGAAGCCGGTACAGATCTTTGGGGGGTTTCACTGATCTGTGATTTGTTTGGATGGCCTGAGGACTTCAGAGCTCAATGCTCACTGGACGGACAAATGATTTCCCCCAGCTCAGAGCGAGAGGGGATCAATGTCTCTCCATCAACTGACACAAGCTGTAACCCTGACACTGGGTGTGTGGGCCTAACTGTGACTGTCACTGGCCTCTCGTTGCTCAATCAGAGTGTCCTCACCTGCTGTCCTCTCCTGGCCAGTCCCACTATACATGGTGTCTCTGCATGGTGAATATTAAATCCACAAGTATATTTAGTGACAGGATATTAATGCTAGAGATCAGCAAGTAGCTGGTTCTGTATCCCATGATGGAATCAGAATTCTTGAACCCATGGAGTCATGTTGTCACCTATAGTAAACAATGAAGACCAACAAGGGGGAAATCCCAGGGGATTTCCTGAGCAGCCAATGCATAGTGCATCAGCAAGCATCCCATGTAAGAGAATCATGTTGTCACTTAGCAATGAAGAGTAACCAGGGGGAAATCCCAGGGGAGTCAATGGGCAGATGATGAAATAGCTACCCACAACCACACTTCATTACATCATGATTACATAATACCACTACTACAAAATAATTTCCTGCAGTGCCAACTCCCACAGGGCAGGGTTCATGGCCCTGCAAGATATAAAGCTTTATAGCAGGGAACAGTTGCAGGGAAACATTAGGTATGCAAGAAAGTATACTAGTGAGGGCCTAGCTGTGCTACTCCACCTCTTGAAAAAAGTGGGAAATGCCACTACCCATAGATGTCATCCAATATTAAAACATTAACAGTTTTACATGTCAGATTCCAGCTAAGGAAGAAGGTATGGACAAAGGCCTGACTGCAGCCATTGTTGTGCTTGCTTACTGCAGCAATACTGGTACTTGCAGCTTCAGCAGTGATTGGTACATGCAGCAAGCACCGGGTAAGTATACAAACAATGTCTGTGCAGTCATCAAACTTCCAAACAGTACACAACATGATTAAATCTTACATTGACTACACCATAAATTACTGGAAACTCAGCTATTTTATTTAGCTCATGCATGACCATTACCTCAGAAGGAGGTACTAAATATAACCGGCAAAATATATTTTCTGCAATTCAGCACTGGGTATGAATAGTATTTATTGCATCAGATAATTATTTTCTAGTAATTTTCTTTGGCCACTAGATACGTATTGCACCCCGTATAATTGTATTCATAACATTGTTTATGCTTACTGCACTAATTGATATGCACTGCAGGAATCATGTGAAGGTCTGTAGGACACAAACAACTGCACTGTTGCAAACTGGCTCCTAATATGGACGAAACAGAACAGGTCTACCCTGCAGAGTCTCTGATAGCAATGTGCTGATCTTTGCATGGAAACTTCCCCACTTTTGTTTACTGATCCACTGACATGATTAAAGATAGCGGAATTATGTTGGTGTAGCCTAGTATCTCCACAGAAAGGGGGGCTAGGGGTAGCCTTGTTCCCAGGCCTCCGCCCAGATTTTATCTCGCAGCCATGGAGAAAGATCGATTTTTCTCCACGGCTGCGAGATAAAATCTGGGCGGAGGCCTGGGAACGAGGCTAGGCTAGGGGTTGATACTTAAGTGTAAATAGCTTAACCCGACCTCCGGTACTATAGTCTACCATATTTTCATCTCCAGGTCAAACCTTGGTCCACATCTACCGGGGAAGGTGGACATGCAATAATTATAATCAACACAGCTGTACCTGAGCCGACCAACCATCAGGTCATGGGGTGTACCAAAACATGAAAGTCACTGGAGAAATAGCTCACCGTCCCAATCTTTGTATGTTTGTTTTCATCCATACTGCAGCGAGCATATCCTCCCTTGGGACATACAGTGCTCCAGAGCAAGAGAGTCAACTTCTTAAAATCTTCGTACAGTGCATTTTGAGCTCTAAAGTACTGTATTATGTACATAACTTTCGATTTTAAGTAAAAATATAAGGTTTGAAAGAAAGTGATTTTTTACTATATATGGCAGTACAGAAACCATACAAGTGCTCAGCCAGTTTTAGGGGTTTTGATGGAATTTTGACACAAAAATCTCCATATCTTCAGACCAAAAAGGAACTAGGGGTTGAAATTTGCAATGTAGCTTCATCAGGGCATTGCCTATATACTATTCAAATTTGGAATCTTAACTAGTAACCATCAGTGAGTTTGTAACTAAACACTTTTACACCTTTAAAACAGGTGTTTTGCTGAATATTTAAGACACCATTTACAGTTGAGCTTTCAAACTACTTTCATTTGTGTATCTTTGGGTGGAGTATCTTCAATTCAATTTACAGCTCTTAACTAGCATGGGCTGAAGAGATCACAACTAAAAAGTGTGTTTCATAAATAGCCATACAAGGGCACTAGTAGTATACAGCATCCCATAAATTAAGATATAGATTCTGCGATCATCTCTCCATTCATGTACCAAGTTTTGAAACCTAATATGCATCTGCCTTCAAGTTATAGAACTTTATATAAAAACTGACAAAGTTGACTCTCTTGCTCTGGAGCACTGTAGCCATAATCTCCTCATGGTCAGTTGATAATTATACTTTCACATTGTTGCTATGAGCGTAAAGAAAAACAAGGCAATTCTGCTCATCCAGAAAACCACTGTCTGGAACTACCGGTATAGGGTATGTGGCTGTCAGTGACGATTAAATTGATTGGATGGTGAGATAATTATATTTACTTAAAAATCTGGGGTTGGCTCCCAGTGGCTTATAGTCCTTGACGTACTCTTGGTAAGTACACTGGGTGTAGTCTCAGAACCAGACCCTTCGCACGGGGAGGAGGAGGGTCTGGGCACGTGTTGTCCTGGTGGAATGCAATTATGCGTGGGTAATCAGTGATCAACTGCGATATCACGTGTACGATCACAGACAACTTATTCATTTGCTCCCCTCAACTTTTCTCTAAATTAGTACTTGTGGGTAACACAGCAAAGCACAGTATGTCTAGTCGCTGGCAACGTCGACACTGAAATGCCTGGACAGAAATCATTTCAATGCTTCTGATTCGTCAGTAGTCTGTCCTGGGGACAGCTCGAATGTAAGTGTGTGCCCAGACCCCATGTGAAGGTCTTGATTCCGAGACTACACAGGGCACTCTTGTGTTCTATCTGCGATTTTTCTTATTACATACACTGGAGCTGAAGATTCAATGGCAATACATGCAACACGACAGTAGATGTAATTTACTGTTTGCATGTTTGCATTGCTTGTAGCTATTTACACGATTACGATTTGCGCTCACGCGCTTGCACGCGGTCTTTTCTGATCTGTTGGGGGATTCCTCGTTTACAGGCCCCGCCCAGCTTTTCGTGCAACGCGCGGGCCGCCGGCCTGGGAGCGGCTAGGAGATTCCCCTTCGACGTTTATAAAACGAGAGAGCGCGAGCTTGCATGCGCAGACACCAGACAAATACGTAAACACAGCTCTCGAAAATGCTGCAACTCAGACTGCCTCCCGTAGGACTGTTGGCTGTGCTGCTAGTGCTGCTCCATAACACCACAGCGACCCCCGGTGAGCCTGTTTGATCACATAGGCTTATGCATAGACGTCGCTCCGACTGCAAAAACTTTATCCTCGTGCACTTTATTCTTCCCCCCTTGCAATGTAGCAGTGGACATCAGCCTCCATCAGCAAGGTGTTCTCCAGGTACCCGAGAATGGCATCAGACAAGTGGTGTGTGAAGTGCGGTATTCCAGCGATCATGACTTCCTGACGATTTTCACCTGGGATGAGATCCCAGTCCATATCGGGCATCCCCACCTGATCAGCGGACTGCTCAACGTCGTAGTTCATCACTGTCACCCAAGACATGAAGGCCGTGTCTGTGAGCTGTTCACCTTGACGATAAGAGGCCTTCCTGCAGCTAACGATAGTACTGTCGGCTGCTATACAAGAGACCTTGCAACATATCAAGCCAAAGTTGCAGTCGGTCGTGTACATGTCATGCTGACAACACCGGTACCGCAGACAGGTATGTATTGTGTTGCCACGTATGTGTTGCACATTATAATAGTGCTAATTTAATAAGTAGCTAGGTATCTACTTGAGGTAGTAATTTTAGTAGGTCATGTAGCTGCTCAGAAATGGAGCTGGAGAGGGCCTGGGAATGACGATAAGCACATTACATACAGATTATACCAACCAGCAGATAATGGCCTCAAGATGTGGATTATAAGCTCATGTTACTCCTTCCCACAAACAAAATTATATTGCAGATTTATTCATAGATTGTGTATAAACAGTTATGTCTATTTCCACCCCACAGAGGCCGCAACTGGAATGGTTCAAGCACCCAGTCCCACAGTGACAATCACTGTGACCACAACACCAGCCACCTCATTGCTAGTGGCCACCACACCCTCCAGCTCGACCTCTGCCTCATCTGCCCCATCGCCCTCATCTAGCCTCCAAACTCCTGTCCCCACTCCCGGAAGTACAAGTACAGGTGAGTGTTTCAGCAATATCTGTGTTGCTTACATTACAGTAGAGAGTAGCCTCGTTCCCAGGCCATGCAGAATAGGGTCTGCGTGGAGTGGGAACGAGGCTACGTAGAGAGACAATGTGGACAGAGAGTGTTAATTTGAAGCTTAAGGGCTGGCAGTACTGACTCTGTGTACACACTTTACTGTCGTTCAGGAAGCACACCTCAGGCAGCAGTGAGTGTCACCGTACTTGCTTTCCTGGTGGCCATGGCAGCCAGTCTGCACTACTAGACAAGTGAGTTCAGCCATTGTCATAGTTGCACTTTCATCCTACCTACAACATCACACACTGACTTCCGTAATATTGTTGTGGTACATTTTGGGTTTTCCATATAACGTTGTCAGACTTCATAGAGCCATGCTGGCTACTATCTACTATACATCACTTAAGTTAATGTTTGGTGGTACTACATTTAAGAGGGAAATATCCCAATGGGATAATGCTAGTGCCCTTTGAGCTACTCTCTCACAATACCACTACTCTCTTGATAATACCACCTTGTTAGATTGTCATGCGAGCTTAATGTAGCATGCACAACAATGCTCAAGTCAGACTACACTAATTTGTGTACTGCTGCACGCACAGCCATCACATGATAAACACTGGGGCTGTTTCTTCAGTAGGCCCATGGGGGAGTTAATCATGTGATCAGTGGAAAAATTCCACTAACTCAATTAGAAAGTGGTCCGCATATTGTTTGTTCCACTCGCACTACAGCCACTAACTTTGTGTCACTATGGCAGGCATTTCCGACTGTTACCGCAAGCAATGAAGGGAAATAATTAACTTCAGAGGCAGACAGCAATGGCAACAGCCAAACATCGGTCATGTGAATCAGTGAAGATTAATGGTGCATTGCATTCCATTTTTGCAGAACACCTGTGCAAGTTGGCCGCTAAGCAATGGTCTCGACCAGGAGTCCCACAAGATTGTGACCTAACTCTCTTGGGATGTGACAGGGAGTGCGTCACACCACAAACCACATTTTGCACATGCACGCTATATACAGTGCTATAGACTTGGTACAAGTCATCATAATTTTGGATTACAGCTTTTCACCAACGTTGTACGTACACATGCATTATTGTTGTATACTATCAACAGAGCTCTAACATGTCATTGATTCAGCATTATTATTGTTTACTATCAACAGGTCTAGATTAACCATTACATAGTGCTATATAGCTATAAGCAAAATTAAAGGAGCAAATGTATAATCAATGTTGATACCTTGATGGAGCAATTTGTACTCTTGAGTACACCACTATTACACTATGGATATGATGACTAAATAGATTAGGCAATGGAATGGGCCACTGGCACTAGCACTGCTAGCAGATTTGTTGGGGGGAGGGGGGGCATAAACTTAAACCCAGAGGGTAGTCACTCCAATATGTACCACAGTCACGAAGGGGTGGAGTCGGGATGCATTTGGTATGGTCAGAGGTGTACATGTAGCCAATGGGTGCAAAGGTTAAAATATTTGAAACCACACACAGCTAGTCCAGACCAAAGTAGGGAGAGCGGAGTTGTTAACAGCTAGTCACTAAATTCACAAACCTGCTTTCTACCTTATGAACGTAGCTGAAACCCTCTAGAGGAAGATGGTTGAGATCTGAGGCTCACCAGTGCAGTTTGCTCCTCCATTTGGTCCGCTGTACCCCGGCTGGCACAAGCACTGGTTCAAGGAAGTGGCTCCCGTCGTTGTGCTTCTGCTGTTAGCGGGACACTGGTAGCACACAGTGGAGTTGGGGAGTCCATAGTGGTTCCCTGGGCAGACTGGACATAAGTAGGAGGGGGCAGGAAAGGGAGGGAGGAGAGGGAGAGGAATAGGGAGGAGAGGATGGGGGGGGGGGGGGGGGGGGGGGGGGGGGGAGATAGGGAGGGGGGAGATAGGGAGGAGGAATAGGCAGAAGAGAGAAAGGAGGAGAGGGAGGGGGCAGGAGAGGGAGGGAGGAGGAGGAGGAGGAATAGTGAGGAGAGAGAGGGGGGAGGAATAGGAAGGAGAGGGAGGGGGAGGAATAGAGAGGATAGGGAGCTGGTGAAAAGGGGATGCCATGGTTAGCTCAGCTGTTGGATGAGTAACATGCTGGCAAAGGAGAAGTGGAGTTTGGGGGTACATATACCATACCACGTTCATCCCATACAGTGTGTGTGTGTGTGTGTGTGTGGGGGGGGGGGGGGGGGGGGGGGGGTGCAGCATTTTGACAGAAACGTTGAGGGGGGTATTTTGCTCCCTCTATTCTGCCGCCAAGAGTGTATGATGACATCATCATCATTGTGCAATGATGATGATGTCATCATGCTCTTGCTAGCGCTGCTACCTAATACTATGTATGTTTGTGTATAATTATCTGCAATACATGACTTGTAGTGCACTAATTAAATCATAGTTGTAGGTTTGTCAGTGAAAACCAAATTTGATAATCAACACTTTCAGTTCTCTCTATCCTGGAAGCACAAACACACAAAGAAACTCGATCTCCACTAGCCTCGTTCCCAGGGGAAGACTCTCCACTACTGTTATGCAGTGGGCAAAGTTATGCGGCTGCAGTGAGTAGTGACATATGTACACTCACACCTACACCCAAACATCATGCACACACACACACACACACAGTGGCGTAGGAAGCAAATTCATAGTGGAGAGGCCATTCCAGCGCGAAGTAGTGAACAGAGGCGCAAAGCGCCGATCTGTCTTATGCGCGAAGCGCGGAAAATTTTTTCTCTTTTTCTTTTAAGCGGCAAGGAAGCTCTGTATTGCACCTCAGCCGGCAAATAGAAAGTGGAGAAGCCATTACATTGGCATTAGCAGCATATGAAAGTAGCTACCAACGTGTGTGCAAAGTACACACTTACTAGGGGGGGTCTGGGGGCATGCCCGGCGCCCCCCCAGAAAATTTAGGCTTACTTCAGGATCCTGACAGTGACAGCTGCTGAGAAACTCAAACTAACACTGCACCTCGAAGGATACACGTGCGCACGCATCTAGAGCGCCTAGCGCATGCGTAATCCGTGCATATTATTGAAGTAGGTGCGGTATCTGCCGTTGCGTACGTTGTAAAGCGACTAATTTTATTTTGGGGGGCTGAAAAAGTTCAGCGGCCATGGCCGCTCCGGCCGCTGCGCTTCCTACGCCACTGACACACACTCGCACACACACACACACACACATGCACACACACACACACACACATGCGCGCACACACACACACACACACACACACACACACACACACACACACACACACACACACACACACACACACTTGTACATGTACAGGTATAACACACTCACTAGCCTTGTTCCCAGGTCACATGACCTGGGAACAAGGCTAACACACTCACAAGCACACACTGGTATAAATTGGTATACCATTCGGCTGAGTGGCAGGGGTGATGATCGAACTATTCCCAAATCCTCCGTCATTTTCTGCCAACACCATAACATTGTAATATGTTCCCGGCAGAAGCCCAGCAATCAGTGCCTCTGTCACATTTGCGCTAGTGTAGATCGTCCCGTTCACACTGCTGTTATCCCGCTTCATGTACATCACCGCATAGCGCAATACTGCTCCGTTGGTAACCATGGGAGGGCCCCAGTTGACAGACACGGAGGTTGTAGTGGAGGTTGCACTCAGAGCGGTCACCTGACCTGTGATGGTTGCATGTGACAGGATGTGGTACAGGTGGCGGAAAGGAAGTCTGCATAGCAGCTGACAAATGAAGAGTGTAATTGTTAAGATTATGAATAATATTGCTGGCAGCACTAAATTTTCCTCCATCCCCAGTGGTTTAGAGGAGAGGGGAGGCTCACAGCCGTGGTTGTGCTCGCTAGGTAGCACTGGTACTGTCTATGCACAACACTGGGGGTACCTATAGTTAGTTTGTCTATTTTTGGTGTGCAATAGTTTTGTCCAAATTAGGTCTTTTTGGTGTGCAGATTTCATATCTGATGAATGTGCAACTTTCATCAGAGTAATTGCTTTAGGTCAACTATTATTAGTCTCGTCCCCAGGCCCTTTCCATCTCAACTTTGTCAGCTGCTTGACTTTAATTATTCAGCTCAGTTCACACATCGAGTATGTAGCTAAGAACTCCTGCTACACCGGTAGCCAACTCCGATGAGGCATGCTAGGCTAGTGTAAAACAGTGGTGACGTAGGCACCTGATACAAATACCTGATAGCGTAGATGCTCTAATTATGGGTTGCTCAATTATGTAATAGAAATTCAGTTGCCCAAACGGCAACGCATGATTGGAACTATGACGCATATGATTTGAAAACACCTCGCTAGGTACTCGAGTAGTACTCGAGTAGTCAGAGTTTGCAAAGGCAAGGTCCCGTACGCATGGCATAGCAGTGGTGTTTGTTCCCGGTTGTCAGACTACCACTGCCTTTTCTCCTCACAACCCAGTACAGAGAACTATGGTATAATGCATCACTTAATGCAGCTGCAGACCTGGTGGGCTGGGCAGAGTGCCAACGAAGATGGTGGAAGAAGCTCTAGTCTCCCCTGGTACATCCGTTACGGTGGCCACCTCCACAGAATAGTTGGTGGATCTTAGCAAGACTAGAGTAGTATACCTGTTGAGAGGGGAGGATGTGTGTAGTATGTCACATGACTTTAAGGTATGCAATAATGCATATCGCATATCATGCCATGATTACCATATGCATGTTACCATGACACACGATACAGCTTGAACCAGATGCATGAGTCATTGACCGGACTTGCTTTATTAAACTTACATGCAATTAGAAAATGTATGCATAGAATTAATGAAAACAGCCTCGCTCCACTACTGAAAGGTCCACACTGTGAAATCCAGCACACCCACACTGCAATCCATCCCACCAAATCTCAAATCCATACACAAGGTTGGAATGGCTGGGGAATGAGGCTATTGTGTTACTAATAATATCTGTTACATCGTAGGAAGGTATCTCACCTGGTGATGTTGGGGGTCATGGTTCTCCTTGTCACGAGTAGACTCTGACCCGTCTCCACCCGGAAGATCTGGACCTCAAACTGTGAGACCAGCCTCCCATCGAGCAGTTCCAGAGGGGGAGGGTCCCAGGTCACCACCAGGATGTACTGTGTTCCCTGTCGGGTGTCCTGGGCTTGCAAGTTTGTAGGAGAGTAGGTGGGGACTGCAGAGGGTCAAGATCAAAACACCATTATCTGTTGCACCATGATCTAGCTATGGTGGCCTTATATAAGTACCATATATCTTTATAACCTCATTCTCATTCCATCATGCTAGCCTGATTCGCAGTCCATCATGCTAGCCTGATTCCCAGTCCATCATGCTAGCCTGATTCCCAGTCCATCATGCTAGCCTGATTCGCAGTCCATCATGCTAGCCTGATTCCCAGTCCATCATGCTAGCCTGATTCCCAGTCCATCATGCTAGCCTGATTCCCAGTCCATCATGCTAGCCTGATTCCCAGTCCATCATGCTAGCCTGATTCCCAGTCCATCATGCTAGCCTGATTCCCAGTCCATCATGCTAGCCTGATTCTCATTCACTTGATCTATAACACTACTCACATTATTATCATTCCATGGTCTATGCCTAACCCAAACCCTACCGGTATGTTTATCCTTGTTCCCAGGTGCTCGGTAGTTACCGAGCACCTGAGAACGAGGCTATGGTATGTTATAATGGCTCACTGTCACAAAGTTCTCCGGTATACGCAGGGTTACAAACACACTGTGAACACTGGCTGTTGCCCTTGTGAGTCTGGAAATTGCATGCACGTACACCACGGCAGGCTGTGGGTGTGTGTAGTATATGCATGTGTGTGTATGTGTGTAAGATATGAACATGTTATGATCTTATATAGATGATGTTTGACATTACTATACCCCAGTAGTCTTGTCATATGCACTACTAGCAAACACATGTGACTCACGGGGTACAAAGATTGTCACTGCATTTGAATTTGGGCCAACACCAAAGGCATTCATGACCCGAACTTGTGTCATCCACTCCACCCCGTCTTCATCCGCTCCGTACTGGTACGGCACCAGCCCTGTGAATGTGTATTCACCCACAGACGCGTTGTTCACCATAATCTCCAAGGAAGTTCCTGGATTGCCGGAAACACCACCAGTAGTAGTAGAGGTGGACACCTGGTACCCGGTCACGTTTCCATTGTCAAAAGAAACAGGAGTCCACTCCACTCGGAAGGAACGAGGATTGAGAGGAGTGGCTGTTATTGTAACTGATCTGGCAGGAGCTGTGGGAGGAAGGGAAGAAGGGGGGGAGGGAGGGAGGGAGGGAGGGAGGGAGGGAGGGAGGGAGGGAGGGAGGGAGGGAGGGAGGGAGGGAGGGAGGGAGGGAGGGGAGGGGAGGGAGGGAGGGAGGGAGGGAGGGAGGGAGGGAGGGAGGGAGGGGGAAGGAGAGAGGGAGGGAGGGGAGGGAGGGAGGAATGGAGGGAGGGAGGGAGGGAGGTTAACGTGACACTGATTGGGTAGAATATTAACCCCTCGTCTATACAAGCAATATCACTTACGTATGTCAATCCCTCTGATCACTGCAGAGGAAAAAAATAAGATATCCATCAACACTAATTGTTGAAGTTATTAATTTTAGAGAATAGCAAACAGTGACTAATATAAGGACGCAAAAACACAGTGTAGTTGCCACGTGGCATGTGGAATGAGTTGCGATACCTAGCTTGCGCTACCAGCGAGTTGCAACCGGTTGCAACGGCTGCTACTAGGAGTGTGGTTGCCCCTCGATTTAAGGACGCAAAAACACATTCCCACTCCACTATAGAGTGCAAGGATGCTATGCACCTCAAGTACTACACCTTCAGCATTCTAAACAATAGAGCCCTTGAACTCATCGTCTGACTATCATATAACACATCCGCTGCTGACTCCACTCAGCTAGGGTCTGGGTTCCAGACTAATTCCACTCACCCTGTAGGAATGTGAGGGTGTATACTGTCGCTGTGAGTCGATAGAGCTGCGAATGAATGGAAAGAATCACAATTATTAGTATCAAGTTTTCATAGCTAAGTGATAAAGACAACAATGCCACAACATACTAGGGCATAAACATGTCACAATTTATATATGGCTTGGGCCTGCGCTAGCCGCCTGGGACCGAGGCTAGGCCTGTGCAGTGATCGAGGCTCAGGAGTAGTAGCTACTGCACGAGTTGTTACAGTGAGGTTAGTGGGGAGCACATCTTATAGGACTACCTTTTGTGCACCCATGCTATATCTAGCAAATCAATTCAGAGGTTTATACATCATTGCTGTCCAGAACTGAGTCTTGAAATCGGCTACTGTCATATATACAGCCGCCACAACTTTATCCGCACTCTCAGATCAGTTGTGGTACATAGTTGACGCTGGTTGGGCTGCAGCTACTGTACAAAGCTGGAGGTTAGAACGAAGCCTGGATAGTGATGACCTGTGGAACCTTCTGGATGACCTTGCAATAAGGGACCTGGCTGGATAGTGAGAAAGGCTGGGAATGAACTGGATTCTGAAAATCTGCAAGATTGCAAAAGCAGAAAGCCAGCTCCCTACAATTCTGCAGCGCCAATTGTTTCAGTCACTCTGAACCTGGACTAGTGGGGAAGTCTATGAAACAGAACCCCGGTTGGACAGTAGAATGGCCCGGGAACGAGACTATAGAACCATCTCCAGATTCTTGAAAGACTACAAACAAACCAGATTTACTTCAAGCTTGCAGTCAGCTTCCTTCCATCACACAGTGCACCTTCTTTCAGCACTCCACGTGTTGATACTAATCATATTGTGGCACTGGATTATGGACATGACTGCAAACCGTACTCTACAATTTTTGGAAGAGAAGATTGTTCTACTTCTATGCTGCTATTAACTGCTCCATGTTGAGCCTGTACCTATGCCCCCAACCTCACTCTCTTCAGCACACCTATACAATTCATTCATGTGCAGAGGATGAAGTCTAGCCTGCAAAGACCACAGTGTCTGCTAGGCTCCTTCATAGACCGGCCTGGCCAGTGGCTCGTGTACAGTACCCACGTGCTATATCCCGATTTGCGTCCTAGAACTCACCAAGTGAGCCTGTTTCATGATTCCCAGTCCAAGAGAGTGCATCCAGATAGCAACACCGATCAGATGACAACGGCGTGGGAGTGGCTGTGTTCATCACGATTGGCAATCTAATTCTCAAGGGGGTGGGCGGGGCTCAATGTGCATAGCTAGCCGCCAACGCCCACAGAGGTGACAATGTCATTACAAATCCCGGGGTTAAAATGAACATGTGTGAGTGTAATATATATCTACAGCTACAAATGAAATAGAGACACTATCTCTGCACAAAAGATAAGTAGTAGTTCTGTGTGGCAGTTGCAATAGTAGAAGGGCTCAGGAAGAATAGTAGTACCCTAGTGCTGCCACTGCAGTGATGAAAGCGGCAAACGCATACTCTGCCCACCCGATTTGCGGCCACGCTACTTCCTTCTCCTTCTCTTCAGGATTGGGCAGCTGCTCAGTAGGAGGAGGGTGAGGTGTGTGGTCGGCAACCTCCTCTGAGGTGTCCTCGGCTATGGTTACCTCTTCGACTGGAGGAGGCTTTGAGATCATGGCAGCGGTGGCAGCGGGACGTTTCTTTTGCACCATGCTGCGTGTCTCCCGATCCGAAGAAAACTGCAGCCGAGTCTTCACAGTGGCTGTGGCAACAGGTGTGGAACGGGTGAAAGGGGTGCTGGTCGGATGGGGGAGAATGGAGCCCTTCTGGATGTCTGTCAGACGCTTTCGAAACTTTGACTCTGAGAGAGTCATTCGAGTGGAAATGGACGATCTTTTTGTCACTCTGCTGCCAGCAACGGGGCTAGATTCATCATCAGAAAATGAAAGCACCTTCGTAGCTTGTTCCATGCGCCTGGTGGTAGGCCTCAGTTCGTAAGGTTTTGTAAAGGGGTCTGTGGTAGAAGTGGACTTTAGATCTTCAGGTTCCCCCTCTGTCTTCTTTGACTTTTCCACCTTTGCTGGAGGCTTTGTCCCCTTCCTTGGCCTCCCCACCGACCTTCGCTGTGGCCTCTTGTGTACAGGAACGTTCTTAGAGACACCCTTTGCAGACTCATCATCACTCGACAGAAGAACTGCTGGCACGTCACTGGAACCAGCTTGGAGTTCCTTCTGCATGCATTGGAGTGACAAGAGAAGCAGATTAGCAGCACAAATTATTTGATGTGTGGCCCAATGCACAGAATTTCATCTCACTTTGAATGCTGTCATCAGAATAGTCTCCCTTTTTTGGTGGGAATGAGACTACCATCAGAGTTGCTGTTCAAAGCCAGGGAACTGAAATTCTTGGCACTAAGGTCACTAATAGCCTCGTTCCCAGTCCCACGCCCAGCTTTTCATCGCTTGCAGTACGATAAAGCCGTATTGCAAGCAACAAAAAGCTGGGCGTGGGACTGGGAACGAGGCTAGGTCACTGACATTACGTGTCTTATCAATGAAGGCAACAACAATGCAAATTAGTTTTAATCCTCAGATCTACATGCAGGGATAGGATAAGTTGTTTCCAGTCAATTCACTCTCTAGTACTCTCCGAGTTACGCAGTCAGTGAGCAATACTGTACTTTAAGTCAGATTTCCAATGCTCCACATATACTGGATAAAGTGGGTATACCTAGTGTCATGGCTTACAGTAAACTCATCGATGAGCTCCTTGCACTTCACCAGGTTCTCCTCCGGTTCCCATGAGTCATAATGGGATGAATATCCCTCCCAGCGGATACGGTACTTCACCTTCCCTCCAACTTCCTTCTTTCCAATCACTTTTTCAACCTTTGGGTAAGTGAATAAATATCTGGTGACACTTATCACTAAGCAGATGGTGCTAATTAATTAAATAACAGGCAGCAATCACCTTACTCAGCAGTCTTCTGGCTGTCTCTCCAGCCAGCCAAAGCTTCTCTTATCTTAAGCAGATCATAGAATAACAGATGCAGCAGACTAATATGGGGACTAGTAGAGATGCTTTGCCTTGCAAAGAATGAGGCTGTACAGTGAGAACTGGACAAGTATTTCAACCAGAGACCCTCTGCATAGATCCACATGATCCACCTCCCTTCATGCACAAGGGGATTGAATATTAAGTGTTGGTGCAGCAGATCAGAGGGTTCATAGTTGACAAAAGCACAAGTTTTACAACACGTAAGCTTATTTTTGTGTACGCGAATGCATGCTTTTATGTTTACACACAGCACTACAGTCTAGTCATACTATGTACTACCGTGGGATAAGGTTTTAAGCTTTTAGGCTTTTGGAAAAACTTGGAAACGAAGATAAAGTTTTCTAAACGTACCTCACTCACTTTATACGTTCTTGACATTCTGGCGGATTACTTGTGTACTTCAAGTAAAAGAAACTGGGTCCATAGAAAAAGCGTCCGTTTGAAAAATTCAAAACACCAAGTGCCAAGCCCACTTCCAGCTTCGGGCGATAATTAATTTGGATACTTCCGGTTTTGTGTCGTTGTTGATAAGTGGGCATTATTTGGAGAAATTCGGCTTTTGAACGTTTGCTGCCTTTGACTGCTGCGGGCTGATCAGCTGCAGTCTCGCTAGCCGCAAATGCTATTCTGACAAAGAGCGAAAGGAAAAGACTCTCAAGCCTCGATGTCTTCATTTGAAAGTTCGACGCATCGTCTTGCTGGTTCCATCGGAGAGGAGGGTGGGGGGCTGATCATCAAGCCAAAGAAGAAAGGTACAAACTCTGACGGTTTCAAGAAGCCGTCTGCCCGAGGTTCACTCTTGGGTCTTGATCTGCTGGCCAAAAAGAAGAGGGAAGAGAGGGGTGAGAATGCTGGCTTTGCCGAGAAGAAACCGAGGCTGGAGGAAGGAGATCCGAGCAACTATGACAGTGATGTTCGTATTAGTTTTGGTAAAGCACACTACTCGGGGGATAGGCAGTACCGTTCACTGCGTGTGGATACACCGTCCCACCCTGGCGGGGTGAACGAGGAGGTCCTGGAGAGGATCCAGAGCCGACTGAAGCGTGATCAGAAACATGGAGTCTTCGCCACTTCAAAAGATGCAGAAGGAGACAAATTATACAGGTAGCTAGTCTCGTTCCCAGACCCCACTCGGAACGAGACTAACAGGTAGCCTAAATTCTCCTTCCAGAGTCAATTTGTTGATTTCTGCCCTGACAGTCCAGCCGCTAGCCCCTTTCCACCGGGCGGAGAGGGGCTAGCGGCTAGACTGTTGATCATATCACTCAGTATTCAGGTGCTGTATTTATGTGTGGCAGTGACCGGGGCCACATTCTGTGATTCCATTAAGCCACTGGCAGTTTAGTTACATGGTCACAATTTTAGATCCAAATTCAGCTGTAAGTATGGCCCTTATATTGAGGTGACCATCTCTTGGCATTGCCTCATAAAGTGCTGTGATGCCAAGCTAAGAGAATCGCTTGACGTCGTCACCTTTGTAGGGAGGACAGAGCAAGAGACCGAGACAGGAGGAACAGAGATCGGGAGAAAGGTCAGGAGAGGAACCGTGGGGAGGACAATGGGTACGGGAGCTCCAGGAGGGGGAGGGGGAGTGATTGGGAGAAAGGTCAGGAGAGGAACCGTGGGGAGGACAATGGGTACGGGAGCTCCAGGAGGGGGAGGGGGAGTGATTGGGAGAAAGAGACTCCGAGATTGGAACGAGAAGATAACACTCCCTACTCTGTCAGGACACATGGTGAGTTTTGTGACAGTTAGCCTCGTTTCCAGGCTCGTATGGGCCTGCAATCCTGGGATGAGGCTATGTGACAGTATGCAGTAAGACTACAAGCACCAGAGAAAGCTGTTTTCATTGTGAGCTGAGTTGAGCTTTAGTGCCCCATTGATCTCCTCTGCAGACCTCCGAACCCCTTCCCGTACCTCTTGGGACCCTGATGACACTCCAGCGAGATCCTCGGACAGTAGGTGGGACATGCCCTCTCCTGCACCCTCCAGGGACAGTGGACTGGGAACCCGGAGGTGGGTGTCAGCCCATGGGGCTGCCCGTTTACAACACTTGTACGAGAACTATCACCAAAGAATAGTGACGGGCAACCGGAAGGAACTGAGGGGGTGGAGGGTGTTTGCATGAGGATCAGTGGGCGGGGCTAGTTGTACAGAAGCAAATGGATGTCATGTAATGATTAGGGAAAGGGGGTGTGGCCTAGCCTCGTTCCAGGCCTCCACGCCCAGCTAGTGACAAAAGCTGGGCGTGGAGGCCTGGGAACGAGGCTAGTGTAGCCTACTGTGGCATTGCTGATATTGATGTCTTTCAGCATGTTAACTGTATCTGTGTGTTCATTCGAAGGTCGAAAGCCTCGACTGACACTCCCCTGCCCACCCCCACACATCGCTACAATGCCTGGGCAGACGACCGCAAGAGCCTGGGAATCACTCCTCAGGCTCGAGGAGAGGGAGGAGGGCGAAGGGGAGGAGAGGGAGGGGAGGATTCCATCAAGTTTGTCACTGATGAGGAGAAGGCTGAGTGGGAGGAGGAGCAAAAGGTATGATCTGCTGCTGCATTTCGATTGGCTAGGTCTGGTCACATGACTTGAATTAAGCTGTCTGATTGGTTTAACATGATGCGCTTTATCTGTACCACCACCCTTCAGAGACTGGATCGTGTGTGGTATGACTTTGATGGTGGCTATGATGACACCAACAACCCGTTTGCATCCATCCCTGAGGAGTATACCAAGAAGAAAGAGGAGCAACTGGCAAAACACACCGTCAAGAGGATGTCTGCTCATCAGAGACAGATCAATAAAGTAAGAGGAGGGAGGTGGGGAGTTGAGAGGAGGGGCTGCAAAGATCCAGGAGAGGGACAAAAGGGAGGGAAGGAGAGGATAGAAGAAGGGGGTGGAAGGGAAGGAGGGGATGTGGTAAGTGGGTGTTGTACCTCTGCAGGACAATGAGAAGTGGGAAGAGAATCGTCTTCTGACCAGCGGGGTCGTGAGGAAGCTGGATGCAGATGAGGACTTTGAGGAGGAACAGGAGGCCAAGGTCCACCTGCTGGTGCACAACATTGTCCCTCCCTTCCTGGATGGAAGAATTGTGTTCACCAAGCAACCGGAGCCGGTAGTCCCCGTGAAGGTGAGGGGAAGGGGGCGTGGCAGTCACCTACTAGTACATATACCATGTAGCAAGCTGTGCACAGTCCATGGATTGTGTATTTTCCCACAGTTTCCGCTCTCCCCACTTTCTAATCTCTCACCCCATCCAGGATCCGACCTCTGACCTCGCGGTGCTGTCCCGGAAGGGCAGCCAGCTGGTGCGACGCTACCGGGAGGAGAAGGAGAGGAAGAAGGCACAGCAGAAGCATTGGGAGCTCGCCGGGACCAAGTTGGGGAATGTCCTTGGGATTAAGGTCTCAAAGGAGGAAGGAGTGAGTTTAGAGTCAGTAGAGTGGTGCACATGTATTGAATGTGCATGTTTCTTCCTCTTCCGCTTACTTGACCCACTTCC
Source organism: Axinella damicornis (assembly GCA_963931865.1). Taxonomy (NCBI): domain Eukaryota; kingdom Metazoa; phylum Porifera; class Demospongiae; order Axinellida; family Axinellidae; genus Axinella; species Axinella damicornis. The sequence goes on along the minus strand of OZ007515.1, from coordinate 1,081,246 downwards.
CTCTCATCTCTCCTTCCCTCTCATCCCCTCCCTCCCTCCCTCCCTCCCTCCCTCCCTCCCTCCCTCCCTCCCTCCCTCCCTCCCTCCCTCCCTCCCTCCCTCCCTCCCTCCCTCCCTCCCTCCCTCCCTCCCTCCCTCCCTCCCTCCCTCCCTCCCTCCCTCCCTCCCTCCCTCCCTCCCTCCCTCCCTCCCTCCCTCCCTCCCTCCCTCCCTCCCTCCCTCCCTCCCTCATGCACACAGGACTCCAAGCAGCTGGAGGATGGCTCCACAAACTACAAGTCTGACCAGCAGTTTGTGGACCACATCCAAGGGGATAGCCAGGCTGTGAGTACCTTTGCCAAGAGCAAGACACTCAAACAACAGAGGCAGTTCCTACCCATCTATGCCGTCAGAGAAAAGGTAGGGTTTGAGTGTGTGCTGTGGGAGTTAGTGACATTTACCTAGACCGTGTTGTATTCCCCTGCACTGCAGCTGCTGAGTATCATCCGTGATAACAGTGTAGTGGTGATTGTGGGGGAGACGGGTTCCGGGAAGACGACTCAGCTCACACAGGTGGGTCTCTTGGTGGTAGCTGAATGTTATGCACATGATGGACGCACTAGCAGTAAGACTCTCTCACCTCTCAAAATCAGTTCTTTCACATTTGGGAGGCTGTAACTCCAAGTACCAGTGTATAGCATAGCACACTAGTAGCTATCACAACACCCTATTCGTTTTCTTCCCCTCCCATCCCCCACCACCTCCCCAATCTTCTCCTTCCCTGTCCTCCCCTCTCCTCTCCTCCCTCCCGCCTTTCCTCTCTCCCCTCTCTTCTCCCTCTTCTCCCTCTCCCCCCTCTCCCCTCCCTCCCTCTCCATGCCTAGTACCTCCATGAGGGTGGCTACAGCCAGTATGGTCTCATTGGCTGTACACAGCCACGACGTGTGGCGGCCATGTCTGTTGCAAAACGAGTCTCAGAGGAGATGGGGGTGAAGCTCGGGGAGGAGGTGGGCTACTCCATCCGGTTCGAGGATGTCACATCAAGGGTAGGACATTTGTTTCTGTGTCTGTACACGTCTGTGAGTGTGGGTCCACTACTTACCAACGTAGCCTATTCCCAGGCAAGGCAGTTGCCGCTCATAACCCCACTTGCATCATGGGGCTCACTACAAATTGTCGTTCCTCTCTCTTTCTCCTCCCTCCTCCTCCCTCCAAATGCACCCTCCCCTCTCACAGTCAACACTCATAAAGTACATGACGGATGGTATCCTCCTGAGGGAGTCTCTTCGAGAGCCCGACCTGGACCATTACAGCGCCATCATCATGGACGAGGCACACGAGAGGTCACTCAATACCGACGTGCTCTTCGGTCTGCTCAGAGAAGTAGGTGCCATGCAACACAGTAGCTCAGCATATTACAGTATACCACAGTATACTGCATGTTTCTTGTATCCATCAGACTCAGTATTCTACAGTATATTATAGTACACTATCATGCTGTCTCCCTCAGGTTGTATCACGGCGTAATGACATAAAACTGATTGTGACGTCGGCCACTATGGATGCTGAGAAGTTTGCCACTTTCTTTGGAAATGTGCCCACTTTTACGGTAATGGCACCAATCATAGTCTCTCAGCAACTAGTGTGCCTCGTCTTTACACTCTCCCCCCTCCCTCCCTCCCTCCCTCCCTCCCTCCCTCCCTCCCTCCCTCCCTCCCTCCTCCCTCCCTCCCTCCCTCCCTCCCTCCCTCCCTCCACCCCTCCCTCCCTCCCTCCCACCCTCCCTGCCCCTCCCAGATCCCAGGCCGCACGTTCCCAGTGGACCTCCTCTTCAGCCGCAACCCGTGTGAGGACTACGTGGAGAGCGCTGTACGGCAGGTGATCCAGATACACCTGCAGCCCTCCATGGGAGACATCCTGGTGTTCATGCCGGGCCAAGAGGAGATTGAGGTCACCTGTGATGTCATTGCCGGTGAGTAGTGAGGGAGGGAGGTTGGGGGGCGGGGGAGTAGCCAGGTGGATGCGTTTGTGGGAGTGAAAATTTGTGGCAAAACGTAACATTTTCTGCATGGGTTCTGGCACTCCATTGTGTCCAACATGATGCCCAGCTATATTATCGTACCGTACTGCCCAGGACGACGTGGAGTGGTAAAATTGAAAATTAGTGTAAGGCAATGCCTTGTGATGTGCCGTCTCTGAGAGATGGTGAAAGAACTAGGAGGTGGTTATAAGGTCGACCACCTCTGACCAGTGTCTGCAAAATCCTAATTCTATTTCTTACCATTTCACTGCTAGAGCGACTGGGTGACCTAGAGGACTCCCCTCCCCTCGCTGTCCTGCCGATCTACTCCCAGCTGCCCTCTGACCTGCAGGCCAAGATCTTCCAGAAGGCACCAGACGGAGTGCGGAAGTGTGTGGTGGCTACCAACATTGCTGAGACCTCCCTCACTGGTGAGAAGCTGGTGTACTATAGAATGGTATATGTTGTATGCTGGAGTATACTGTAGTATACTGGAGGTATACTGAGATTTACTGTTTTATGTACATGTAGAATGGTATCCTGTAGTATACTGGTTTACTGTAGAGGTATACTGAGACTTACGTACTGTTTTTGTGTTCTGTAGTGGACGGAATAATGTTTGTGGTTGACGGTGGCTACTGCAAACTGAAGGTGTACAATCCTCGCATTGGGATGGACGCCCTGCAAGTCTATCCCATCAGTCAGGTGGGCACATTGTTGGGGGTGGG
>OZ007515.1:969323-1078319 GCA_963931865.1 Axinella damicornis | reverse complement strand
ATCAGTGCCCACCAATGATATTACACGTCATGCCCCCTTGCCTCCCACCTGTCCCCCCGCCTCCCACCTGTCGTCCCCCCCCCCCCCCCCCCCCCCCCCCCCCCCCCCCCCCCCCCCCCCCCCCACCTGTCCCCCCGCCTCCCACCTGTCCCCCCGCCTCCCACCTGTCCCCCTCAGGCAGTGCTACCGTCTGTACACAGAGGGGGCCTACAAGAGTGAGATGCTGAACGCAACGGTGCCTGAGATCCAGCGCACCAATTTGGCCAATGTGGTGCTCCTGCTCAAGTCCCTGGGAGTGCAGGACCTCCTCCAGTTCCACTTCATGGACCCGCCCCCACAGGTACTGTTGGGATTGAAGGTCATGGGGGTGACTGATGTGCCATTTCTGCCAAAAATGGACCAGCAAACCAAAATTGGTATTGGAAGAGAATGTTGCACTAGGTATGGGTATGTGAATGAGATATGAAGCTGGGGATTGTGCCATTGTGGTCAGCATAAAAGGAGCTTTCAAATGATGTCCTTAAAATGATTTTTCATCTCAGTCACATTTTTGTCAAAAATCGCACTCGACCAAAGGCTATAATCCATGGTTTTTTTCATGATTTTGGGTCAAAATTCAACCACCAGCAAAATGGACATCATTGGAATGCTCCATTCATGCTGATCACAATGGTGCAAATCCCAGCTTCATATCTCATTCCTAGCCCATGATACCGAGCATATTAGTCTGCTATAACTGCATGCATAGCCTCATTCCCAGGCCTTCTACACCACCAGTTTTTGATCGCTTACAGAATTTATGCTGCAAACAATCGAGGTGTAGAAGGCCCTGGAACGCCCCCAGGACGCCCTCCACACAGGAGTGCTGTTTCTGCTAATTTTGGTTTAATTGACATGTCAAAATGTGCCGAAAATGGTTTCCAAAATGTGCCAGTTTTGGCATGTGACCATATACCTGCCCTTCCCTCTCTCCTTCCTCCCCAGGACAACATTCTGAACTCAATGTACCAGCTGTGGATCCTGGGGGCCCTGGACAACACGGGGGGACTCACCTCCCTCGGGAGACAGATGGTGGAGTTCCCACTGGACCCCGCCCTCTCAAAGATGCTTATTGTTTCCGTGGATATGGAGTGCAGTGCTGAAGTGCTGGTGTGTGTGTGTGTGTGTGTGTGTGTGTGTGTGTGTGTGTGTGTGCGTGCAATGCCGCATACATTATCTTCTCTTTGGTGTATTTCTGAGGCATTATAATATCACTTTGCTCTCGCCCTCTTCTTCCCTCCAGATCATTGTCTCCATGTTGTCGGTGCCGGCCATCTTTTACCGCCCCAAGGGCCGGGAGGAAGAAAGCGACCAAGCGAGAGAGAAGTTCCAGGTGCCAGAGAGCGACCACCTCACCTACCTCCATGTCTACCAGCAGTGGAAGACCAACAAGTGGGTGTGCACTCTGAACCCTGAACTTTGACCTATTGATTACTTGTTGTGACAAGATCATGAAATTGAACTGATACTTTCTATTCTCAGCTACTCCTCAAGATGGTGCTCAGAACACTTCATCCATGTCAAAGCAATGCGAAAGGTGTGTGTGTGTGAGAGAGATTGTGTTGTGCATCATGCAAGCGAGCACCTTGTTATTTTCCTACTACATGTACTTGGTTGGTGTGCAGGTTCGAGAGGTGCGGCAGCAACTGAAGGACATCATGGACCAGCAGAAGCTCCCCCTTGTCTCCTGCGGCACAGAGTGGGACATAGTCCGCAAGTGCATCTGCTCCTCCTACTTCCACCAGGCTGCCAGACTGAAGGTAGCCGTGATGATAATGTACCCAAACTCTCATACAGGGGAAGGAGGTAGCTAGACAGATGACTCGGCACTGTAGCTCTCTTCACTATTTGCCCTCTTCTTTCCTTCCTCCCTCCGTCCCCCTCCCTCCCTTTCCTCCCCCCTTCCCTCCCTCTCTCCGACGTAGGGTATAGGTGAATATGTGAACAGCCGCACGGGAATGCCCTGCCACCTGCATCCTACCAGTGCCCTCTTTGGGATGGGTTTCACCCCAGACTACGTCGTCTACCACGAGCTCATCATGACCTCCAAGGTGACTTCCTCAGCTTGCCTTGGGTGCCTGAGAACAAGACTAGTTATTGATCACCTAGCTATACACAGCTGGTAATAGACCCACGATTCTCAATCAGAGAGCCACATTCAGCTGCCAAACAACCGCACGCCCGGTTATAAACCGGCAGCCCATTCATAAACCGGTCAGGTTTACAATTGGTTCACATGTGTGAGCAAAGTCCATGACCAATCTTTAGTAAGTACTCCGGAGTCAGACAAATATCTTTCCTGCAGGAATACATGCAGTGTGTGACAGCAGTGGACGGTCACTGGCTGGCAGAGCTAGGGCCGATGTTCTTCAGCGTAAAGGAGTCGGTCAGAACAAGGCTGGTATGTGAGCATCATGAAATTAGTGGGTTTGTCTGCATGGAACAGCTGCAAGGTTGAACACCTCTCTCCCCCTAAACATGCACACACTTCAGGAGAAGAAGCTAGCAGCAAAGGAGAAACTTTCTCAGATGGAGGCTGAGCTGGTCACTGCCTCGGAGGAGCTGAAGGCACAGAAGGAGGAGGAGAAGGCACAGAGGAACAAGAGCGTCAAGTGAGTTACAACGTTGAATAGGTTTGTTATGAACATAGGGATACGTATATGCACGTTGTCCCAGAGATGCTTTGTTGGGAACATTGTAGGTCTCACTATTATTGTATTGAACGTATGCCAGTACAGTTGGTTTCACTGATCATTTGGATACAACGAAAATGACGCTTTCATACTAGTGAGATCTAAGCTAATTACCCCGTGCGCATGCGCAGCAGGGGGTAGAGTGATCGGTTTGTCTGTCAGTCTGTCCGCAGTCTAGCGCGATTTGAGCAGTGAAGGCCTTGTTGAAGGCTTATTTCAGGATAGAAGTGCCAGAATTCCGAAAATACTAGCGTCTACGTAACTCACAGACCAGAGATCTACTCGAGAGGCTGAGAAAAGCTGCGTGAAAGTCGTGCTTCTAATTTATACAACTTGACCACACCCAATTTCTAACATTACTGCCACAACTTACGGTATCTCATTCTGCATATCGCATGCGGCGCGGACCGGACATCCATGGCCTATATAGCTAGCTCATCGTGCATGCTGTATGAATAATCGGTGGTAGGCCTACAGCTGTCAAGTCAAAGTTGAGCACGGGGTACGTGCTCTGCTGAGCACCTCTAGTTAAGATATGAATGACCTTCATGCCTACTAGGATTGCTTGCAGTATCACAGCAAGCGATCCTCACTGGGGTTGTTTGGGTATGCTCCCTGTGTTGCAACACAGTGGGTGAGCAGCTGCACATGATTGCCACTGTACCACGGGTTGCACTGCTATCATCTGATGAGCTGAGGGAGGCAGGGTGTTGGGGTTGTAGGCCGGGTTGGATGTTTCCATCACATAGGGTTGGGTCCTGCTAGTTTAATAATATTACTGTAAGCAGGATCATAAGACTGTGGTTGACCTGACATATATAACTGTTCATGTTTGCAGGAGACAGACCATCTTCACTCCCGGGAGGAAAGAACCCGGAACCCCCCGACGAACACCAAAGAGGATAGGATTATGATTGTTGTATTTTATCATTCTTTGCACTTGCAGTGTGTTGTCCACACAACCATTTTATTATGATGAATGATACCCGCCATCACTCCAAAATAATAGAATTTGCATTTAATTGTGAGGCTTGTTCCCAGACGGGGTCTGGGAACGAGACTAGAAGCCGACATTAGCTAGCTGGAACGATCGAGGCTATAGACGGTACTATCAACTGTACAAGATACCTATAATGAGTGGTAAGTCTAGTATATTTACCTTTGACAGTACATGCAGTAAGTCGTCATGATTGTGCGCTTATATGCATGGTTATTTCACAAGCCACACCCTCAGCGCTGGTCATTATCTAATACCCGGGCGACTTTGCCAACTGAGGCTGTTGGATTTTGGCACCCCTGAGGGGTTTACCACAATGGTGGCTGCTTAATGTCCCCTCCGAAGGATATGGATTAAGGTTACCCTTTTGGGGTGCAGCTGAGTGTGTACCCTGAAGGAGAAAGAAAAATCCGTGTATCCTTACTAGCTATTAGGGCTCCAGGGATCATCCCACATATACACACGTGGGTATACACTCTGCAACTACCGTAGTCGCTCGTTGTTAGGCACAGCTCGCTTAGAAGCGCATATTTGCTGTTAGGTGCATTTTCGACTCTCGTCTCAGCTACTCGTTATTCAGAGCTGAAGTCTTCTTGGTTTGGGTCTGGGGGCCAAGACTAATTTCCTTCCTGTGCAAAAGGTGCATGCACCTAACAACGAGTGACTACGCTATCACAACTATCATGACTATACTTCCCCTCAATTATTCAACTGATGAATTGGAGTTCATGTTTCTCTTTCAGATCGGTTGAGTGTGGATGACTTGGGAAAAGTACAGAGAAAGCTATTTGTTGTTAAAACCGAATGGTACAATTTAGGATTAGAGTTGGGTCAGCGAGTTTCCACTCTTGACAGCATTGGCGCCAAATGCAACACCGATCCCCCTCAATGCTTCCGCCAGGTCCTGACGGAGTGGCTGAAGGGGGTCGACCCACCCCCTACTTGGCAGGCAATGGTGAATGCCCTGAAGAGCCCCACTGTGGCACAATGCCACTTAGCAGAGCAAATTCAAAGTGAACTACCACCAATGCAACCTCTATCACCACAGCCTCTGTCACAACTATCTGTGTCACCACAACTTCTATCTCCACAACCTCTGTCTGCACCAACATCTGCACAACTACATCCCAAGTCATTAGGTTTGTCCTATATACTGTCAACTAGTGTCAAGTGGTTGGAGTGGGAGCGACTAATTTGCAAGGGAATTTTCAAGATGTTACGGGCACAATTTCTACTGATGGCATGCGTATTCCACTACCTGGGTTACACTGCTGTGAGCTCACAGTTTGTGCAGCTCTGTGTTGTGTGCAATCTGCTGCAGTTAAGTTTCCTACGTTTATTGCCTCATTCCCAAGCTCTTATACATAGGGAACAAGGCTACTTTATAGCCTAGCTAGTTATCAGTATCAATCTCGGAATCTGACACACTAGGCAACAGCTACAGCTCACAGCCAATGCCATGCTCGCTGCTTCTGTGGCATGCAGACTAGTCAGAAGACAACACAAAAGCTTAATCTCCATCTTTTTCAGGTTCCCATGCATCTAGTGTTACCACTCCAGTGCCAGTCATGCCACAGACCTCCACAAGCCAAACCTCAGGTAAGTCTTTGCACATTTGCTCTCATATGTATGGTGATACTAGTGAAGACTTTCTATCCAGGTTCACAGCTTCAAAGTCAAAGTCAAGCAAGCAGGCAAGGCTCCCAGCAGACTGAAGCAAAATGCATTTCAGCAAATGGAGTCAGCAAAGCTACAGAGATACCCACTGTCCCACCAACGGCTCATAAAAGAGGGAGCAGTGAGTCTGAGGCGTCTAAAGCAAAGGTACACGTAGCTATGTATGCAAGGGAGGTTACATACCGTTCATGTATCATGAAGTGTTGTCTGTCCATCTCCAGAGGCGTAAAAATGCACCTGATGTTGTAGGGGGTTACACATATATTGTCAATCAACCACCAGACGACCTCTTGTGTCAGATGTGTAACTATCCTGCCAAGGAGCCTCAGCAGTTGAAATGTTGTGGTACACTCTATTGCAAGTCATGTCTTGCCAGAATCACCAGTAGTGCTGCATCATGGCCATCATACGGACCACGTTGTTGTGTGAAGTGCAAAAGTAAATCCTTAGACCATTTCTTTGACCGCAAAAGCAATGAACAGATACAGAAATTGATGGTCGAGTGTACAAATCAGGGTGAAGGCTGTGACTGGACAGGGGAATTGAAAGATCTGGATGACCATTGCTCCCAGTGTCCCAAGGAGGTGATCCCATGCACCCTCAGTGAGGTTGGGTGTGAAACACGACTTCTGCGAGAAAATCTTGATGACCACATAGCACAGGACCAGCAACAACACCTTGACTGTGCCGTGACGTCCGTATTGAAGCTGAAGCAAGAACTAGCAAAAGCACGAGGAGAGCTACAGGAAGTGCAAGAGACTCTTAGCAAGTGTATGGATGATGTGCAAACTTTACCAATGACTTTTAGAATGTCAAACTATGCACAATTCAAGGCAAAAAGGGAGACCTGGTACAGCACTCCCTTCTACTCTCGCAGGAGTGAATGCAGACTACGTCTGTACATCCAACCACTTCAAACTGGGAGGAATCACCAAGAGGAAGTTACTGTAGCACTGGAAGTAATGGCCAGATCGACCCTGCCATATGTATCTCTTAAAGTGGAAGTATTAAACCAAGCAAGAGATGAATTACATCTCAGCTTGACTCCAACAGCTATTACATTATCTACACGTAAGGGCTGTGGAGAAAAAATAATAGTGCCTCTGTGTGAGCAGCCAATTTTTGGTCTTTATCGTCAGCCTGAAGACTATTACCTGTACCGTGATTGTCTTTTCTTTCGAGTATCTGAAAGTGAAAAACCCTGGCTAAACAATGCCAAGAAGCTCTGACCTTGTGAGAGTTTGTACAATGTGCTGTGTGTATATTATGATAATACGTACTGGTGACTAATAGGTATGTTTGTTGCATGCATGTGGTTTATCTCGATTTGTACAAGCTGAAGCTGATTATTAATGTGGTTATAGGAATTCATAGCTGTATGTAATGTAACGTGTCCTGAAGTTTGTATCTAGGTGCCAAGTATAGTGACACCCATTGTAACTGCTGGAAGAAGTGTGAATGGATATATTTCCTTTGTGTGAGGTCATGAATATATGATCTCTTATATGGATCTTAAAAGTGTGTGCAATATCTATCCTCGTTCCTGAAAATGGCAAATACACAATAAATTATATTGTTGTACATCTAGCACCAACCACAGGTAGCTACTCCTCCATCTATAGTGTGTGAGGAGGAGTGCTAACTTAGATGCATGCAACATGTGTTGGGTTGAAAGGCAACCAGTATAGCATTACCGGATTTGCGAAAACCCGACACTTCCCGGATTTATTGATTTTGTGTTAGAGGCAATTATAGTCACAAAGCAACATTTCGGCGAAAACGCGGTTATTACAGCAACGGGTCAGCAGACCCATGGACTACAAGATATCGAAGTATAAAGCCTGGATCTACTTCCATACCGGCGTTATAAGCCCGAACTCAAGCTATATCGTCGTGCATAAATTAGTATACGGAAGTCGTTGCTACGCACACAGAACGAACTACTTACCACAAACGGTGTTATTTCACGCTGTCCTCTGGTTCATTCTGTCCATTTTCACTCCGTCTGACCTAGCTATCTATCGGATGAGTCGCGAAAAACACGGCTAGCTAGCTTCAGCACGAACTAAACGCGTCCAACAATGGACGACACGTAACACGGATAGTATACGGAAAATAATCACATACCATAGCAACGTCCAAGCTTTCAGATTCAGCCAATCAGACGTGGTACGCTGACGATGCTGCAGCAATAGGGAAAGTCTCTTGCCTTCGCTCCTGGTGGGATGACATTGAGAAGCACGGTCCATCTTTTGGATACTTTGCCAATGCCCCCAAGACTTGGATGGTGGTCAAGCCCGACTTCCTAGAGGAAGCTACCTCGGCTTTTGGAGACACCAATGTTAAGATCACTTGCGATGGTCGGCCATACCTTGGGTCAGCCCTTGGTAGCCACAGCTTTACCAGTGAGTTTGTTACGGGCAAGGTGAAGCAATGGACAAAAGAACTGAAATCTCTCTCCAACATTGCTGCTTCCCAGCCCCACGCTGCCTTCGCTGCATACACACATGGCATGGTGAGTAAGTGGTCATACATCTCCCGTACCATCCCTGATATCAGCAATCACCTACGGAGACTAGAGGACACCATCCGCTCTGATTTTATACCATCCATCACGGGCCGTCCACCACCAAACGACTCTGTTCGAAATCTGCTGGCATTACCAGCAAGGCTTGGTGGATTGGGAATTTTAGATCCTTCCCTTCGCTCGGATGATGAATTCAATGCCTCCACCAAGGTCACTGCTCCCCTGACACATCTAATGAAGCAGAAGGATGGTGAGTTTACCCACCAAGTCTCTGCTGACCAGATAACTGCCAAAAGTGACATCCAGCGTGAGCGACGTAAGCGTATGACCCAAGCTGCATCAACCCTACGTGAGGAAGTACCCCTTGCTCTATCCAAGGCCATGGATCTCGCAAGCCAACCAGGTGCCTCGAGCTGGCTGACTTCACTGCCAATCAAGGAGCATGGTTTTTGTCTCCATAAGGGTGCCTTTGTTGATGCCATGGCTTTACGCTATGGTTGGACACCTACCAATACCCCCACACATTGCGCCTGTGGTGCCAGTTTCGCCGTTGACCACATACTCTCCTGCCCCCGTGGAGGCTTTCCCTCTATACGTCATAATGAAATTAGAGATCTAACAGCAAGACTTCTAACCGAAGTGTGCAATGACGTGCAAATAGAACCCGAGCTTCAGGAGATTACCACAGAGACCATGTCTGGGCGAAGCGCAAATACCACAAACGGTGCTAGGTTGGACATTGCTGCCAGTGGTCTCTGGGGAGGCAGACGTGAGAGGACATTGGTGGATGTCAGGGTCTTCAACCCTTTTGCTCCTTCAAATTGCAACACTACCCTTGATCGTTGTTACACCAAACATGAACGTGAGAAGGTACGCGCTTACGGACAACGGATCAGAGAAATCGAGCATGCTACCTTCGTCCCTCTAGTGATGTCTGCCACCGGTGGTCTCGCCAAGCAAGCAATCAACTTCTACAAGCGACTGGCATCCCTCCTCGCAGACAAGTGGGAGCAACCCTACAGTACCACTTTGTACTGGCTGCGATGTTCCTTATCCTTCAGCCTGCTCCGTTCCGCCATCCAATGCATACGTGGTGCACGATCTTCAAGGGGCCATGCTGTGAAACTTTCACCAGTCGACCTGGTGACTGCCGAGGCCAGCCTACAGCAGAACTAACTGATGTATTTTGTGACTTCCCATTTACACCTTTGCTTTATATCACCACTTTTCATTTTTTCATCGACCGTCATCACATATTTTCATTAAAAAAACAAAAAAACACAAAAAAAAACAAAAACAAAAAAATTGCATTTACACGGAAAGCAGTTTTGCGTATTCCGTGCGCGTTTCGAGCTGTATCTCGGCAACTGGATAACCGATCGCTTTGAAATTTGCTCTACGGCAAGATGAAAGGTAGCGGTTACCATTTCCGGTGTTAACTCAATTTTTTCAAAATCCGGGAAGTGTCGGGTTTTCGCAAATCCGGTCACAATATGATATTGATAATTACATATTTAGCTGAAGGCAAACACTATGATGCCAGGCATGACACCCAACAGGAGAGGGATCACCTAACTTCTCTTGATCCAATTTATATACAGTCAAGGACACTTTGGGAACAATATATAAATTCAAGACTTTTTAATTGTCCTTTGTAGAGAGGTTGTCCCCTTCTCAGAGGTTCAAAATGTATTAGAACCATAGGCAAACCAATTATTTGGGACCTTGAAAGCTTCCTTTGTAGAGAGGTTTATCATAGTATATTGTGTCCCTATCTTGGAGGGTCAACTATCGGAGGTTTGACTGCAAGTACTAGCAGCAGCAGCTGGTGTGCATGCACTTTTGTACCTCAACGATCAGGGCTACCCCCATCCATATGTCATTTTTTTATCTCACTTCGACTCCATGCAACTATAGGCTTCCTATAGCTTACACTGTATGACCACCAAGTAACCAATGTAGCTACACAAGATGCCAAATCTGCATTACTAGGATAACATGCAGCCACAAGCGACAAGCCAACACTGAGTAGCTTCCCAAGGGGGCCAATTGCAACCACATTATCCTCCTTTGAGGCAGAGCTGTGATTGCATGGCCAGTAAATTATGATCAGTCAGATCGTACGATGTCCATGGTAGAATAATAGTACTGTCCCTCAGTCAAACTAGCTAGTCTTGTGGGCCAACCTCTCTTATATCCGTGATCACAGGCACCATAGCTGACACGGTGAAGAAAGAGGAATGCAACCAACTGGAAGGACTGTAGGGTGATATGTATGGCACCTCATGGCTCTTGCATTCGCTTCTTTACAATTTACGGTAAGTGTACATGCATATATATACCTACCTTTGAACTTTGCTGTAGCTACAATTGTTAGTAAAACTGCTGCCTGTAAGCGAAAGCTGGGGCCATGTCCGGAAATCCCCTACAGCTACCATCCAGAATCCCCTCCCTTTACCTTAGTTGAGCACTTACACAATACTTAGCACTATAGCTAGCAACAAACAGTTAGTCAACTCTATTGTGTACCAAACATAATCTGTAGTCTGCCGGGTTTTTTTTTCCTTTTGCTTAGCTAGCTAGCTATCATCCAAACCTTTGAACAGAAAATTAATATAGTTACCCCTTGGCCATCTTCCTTTACTAGATGATTTCTTGTCTTCCCCCGTCCGCTCCGAAGCAGCCCCTCTCCAAGCCGTAGGTGGAAGCTGTCTTTCCCTACAACTTGACTGGTACCATAACTTCGATCAGTGTGCCATGCATACACTGGCTCTATCATAGTGGAAACAGCAGAACAATCTGTTAACTACATAGCTACATGTACACACTATGTCATAATGATGTAATCCCAATATTGGTTATATGCAGAAGCAGCCCATAAATCACTCGCAATATCCCTCCTTGCTGATGCGATGTGCCAACTTGGCGAAGGATGCATGTGCTTGCTGCGCATGCGTACGCCGTGCTTGGTGATTGCCAGGGTTAACCAAACTTAAACGTCATTTAGAATGGATAGAAGTGATAAAGGATGTGGTGTTGGGTTGCCAGGACAACTGCATTCATCATCTGGCTCTGGTCTTGTGATTGTTATTCTGACAGTATCCATAGCAGCTCTGCATTCATGTTGTTATAGGAACATTTGTGAATATGTTTAAACCCATGTGATCAGCATTCTACCGCCAGTTCTTGACTTGAACAGTAGGGTGAACATTTGAGTTTTGTGATCTGGTGTAGAAGTGGCTACATGCAAGAATGGATAAAAAGCTGGTTATGAATGACCTTGCTGATCTACAAATTGGCCTTCATCACATATCCAGCAGGTGGTATGACCTTGGTGTACAGCTTCGCATAGACGTTGGTGACCTCGACAACATCAAGAAGAATAACCCAGTTGTCAATGAGTGCCTGCGTGAGATGCTAAAGATATGGCTGAAACAAGTTGCTCCATATCCAACATGGAATGCCCTCATCAATGTTCTTAAATGCCCAGTGATTAATGAGCAGCAACTAGCTAACAAGCTTCAGACAAAATGCACAACTGATGTTGTCACACCTCCCATCCAGTCTGTCTCAGGTAGCTACGTAGATTTCTGCTTTCATTGTCTAGTGCATGCCTAGTTAGCTATATCAATCTCCAGAATCTGCACTGACACAAGGCAACAGCTGTAGCCCATGCAGCTTGGGGCGGGGAGGCAACAAAGCTAGTTGAAACGTTAATATATTTTTTCCAGGTTCCCAAGCGTCCAGTATTACTACCCCAGTGCCAGTGGTGTCACAGACCTCCACAAGCCAAACCTCAGGTAAGCTTCTGCACATTTCATGTGTGGTGATGATATATACTTCATATGAATACTTTCTATTGAAAGATCTGGATAGCCATTACTCTAAGTGTCTCAAGGAGGAGATCCCATGTACCTTCAGTGAGATTGGGTGCAAAACACGACCTATGCGAAAAGATCTTGACAACCACATAGCACAGAACCAGCAACAACACCTTGACTGTGCCATGGCGTCCATATTGAGGCTGAGGCAAGAACTAGCAACAACACGAGGAGAGCTACAGGAAGTGCAATCAACTCTTAGCACGTGTATGGATGAAGCGCAAACTTTACCAATGGTTTTTAAAATGTCAAACTTTGCACAAATCAAGGAAGCAGGGGACACCTGGTACAGTGCTCCTTTCTACTCGCGCAGGAGTGAGTGCAGATTACGTCTCTGCGTCCGACCACTTCCAACACCTTCAAACCCAGGGGAAGTTGATGTAACGCTGGAAGTTTTGACCCGCCAGTTACATGCTACGTATGACATTTCTCTAACAGTGCAAATATTGAACCAAGCAAAAGATGGCGGACATATCACCTATACTCAAACAGCAATGTCAACATACGATTCCTTGAGCTGTAGACAGAGAGTAGTGCTGTCTGTAGATCCTGCCTGTGCTGGCCTTACACGTCTAGGAGCAGATGATCATTATTCTACATATGAATACCTGTCCCGTGATTGTCTTTTCTTTCGAGTATCTGAAAGTGAAAAACTCTGGCTATACCATGCCAAGAAGCTTTGTAGCTACAATTGAATATTAAAGCTATATAATAATGCGTACTGGTGACTAAGACTATAGCAAGGTATGTTTGTTGCATGCACGTGGTTTAGCTTGATTTGTACGCACCTGAAGCCTGGTTAGGAATTTATATCTGTATGTAGCATAGCTCCTTTGTGTCCTCATGTTTGTATCTTTGTATCTAAGGTGCCAAGTTAGTGGCACCGAAATGTAACTGCTGGAAAGAAGTGTGAATGGATATAGCTATCGCTTTTGTGTGAGGTCATGATGATTTACAAGTTTTCTGATATGGATTTTAAAGGTGTGTGCGCTATCTAGCTTTGTTCCTGAAAACAACATGGGCCAGAAATGAGGCTACGCAATATCAAGAGCTGCATGGTTTCAGTATTGTAATAACAATATGCAATACTAAACTGTACTGTTGTACCTCTTAGTCACTCTAGCACCCACCACTCTGAGATCAGGTAGTGTGTGAGGAGGAGGGTTGGAGGGAACAATGAAAATAAGACACATATTATGCACATGTAAATCATTAGACCTGCACTTCTTGAACCAAAGAAGCAATGAACGGATACAGAAATTGATGGTCGAGTGTACAAATCAGGACCTGCATGCTGGCTGTGACTGGACTGGGGAGTTGAAAGATCTGGATGACCATCGCTCCCAGTGTCCCAAGCAGGAGATCCCATGTACCTTTCGGTGCAAAACACGACCTAAGTGAGGAGATTTCATTGGTAATGTTCTTGGGGAGTTCGAAGATCTGGATGACCATTGCTCCCATCAGTGTCGCAAACCATGAAGCCATGTTCAAGGC
The DNA here is from genome assembly GCA_963931865.1 of Axinella damicornis. Classification (NCBI taxonomy): domain Eukaryota; kingdom Metazoa; phylum Porifera; class Demospongiae; order Axinellida; family Axinellidae; genus Axinella; species Axinella damicornis. The sequence continues at coordinate 1,065,011 of OZ007515.1, read as the reverse complement.
ACATATCATATCTCCTAAGGGGGTATAGTCAGGAGCCCATAACTAACCTATTAATTTATCCTCCTCTGCATGAGACTAAGCTGTGATGGGCCAGTAAATTGTAATTTTGTGATGTGGTATAACTTGAACAGCAAATTACAATGGGTGGACGTGATCATGACTGGGATTGGGTTGAATTGCCAGGACAACTGCATCATGCTAGCTACTGATCTGGATTGCTATTCTGCATACTTTACATGTGTCCATATGCAGGTTTCCTCTCATATTGTTTTAAATTTTTTTAAACCCACGTGCATGTGATCAGCATTTTTATGACCTGAACCCACTAGTTGTTGATAGATAGAAGGTAAGGAGGGACTTGTACCAGTTGATTGCCTGCGGGCGATGCTGAGGATTTGGCTGTAACAAGTTGATCCACATCCAACAAGGAGTGCCCTCATCAAAGCTCTTATACAGCCAGTGATTAATGAGCAGCAACTAGCCAACCAGCTTCAGAAGAAATACACAACTGTTGGTGTCACATCATCTAACCCCAATTAAGATTGGTTGCCATGGCAATTCACCAACAGCATTCATTGCGCATGGTGTCCATATATGTACAGTTTGTTGTTATAAGAACATGAATGCCAGCATTTTACCGCCATTTCTTGACCTGCACCCTGTTACATAAGGTGAACACTATACATTTTGCTGTGCGTGATCTGGTGCCTGGGTGGACATCTACAGGAATGGATAACAAGCTGGTTACAGATGACCTTGGAGATCTGCAAAATGAGCTTCATGACATATCCAGCAAGTGGTATAACCTTGGTGTACAGCTTCGCATAAAACTTGGTGATCTAGACAACATCAAAAAGGAGGGACTTGTACCAGTTGATTGCCTGCGGGAGATGCTGAGGATATGGCTGAAACAAGTTGATCCACATCCAACAAGGAGTGCCCTCATCAAAGCTCTTAAACAGCCAGTGATTAATGAGCAGCAACTAGCCAACCAGCTTCAGAAGAAATACACAACTGTTGGTGTCACATCATCTGCACCTCCCATCCAGTCTGTCTCAGGTAAATTGCTTTCATTATTGTCCACCTACCTCCCAGTCGTAGGGCTAGAAAGTCAGTTTAGCCCTCAGATATTATTATTGAAGTTGAATTGAATTGAGTAAGCAAAAGTGGCCTTTTTCCAGGTTCGCATGCATCCAATGCTACTACTGCAGTGCCAGTGGTGACACAGACCTCCACAAGCCAAACCTCAGGTAAGCTTCTGCGCATGCATTTGTTCTGATGATGGTACCAGTGCCTATGAAGACTTTCTATCTAGGTTCACAGCTTCAAAGTCAAGCGAGCAGGCAACAAGGCTCCCTGCAGACTGGAGCATCAGCAGGTGGGGCAGACCAAGTCAGCAAAGCTACAGAGACACCCACTGTCCCGCCAGCAGCTCGTAAAAGAGAGAGCAGTGAGTCTGAGGTGTCCAGAGCAAAGGTCAGTATATGCAGGTTACTCTAATAGCTGAGCAGGAAGTGAGGTTATGTCGGCACACATGTCATGTATGTGTCCATATTGCTCTGGAATGTACTTACCGGTACGTATTCATCATTTACACTCTGTGTACCCATGTGCATATACATACCACATGAGCTTGCTGATACTGTGATCCCTACAGTAATTACCCGCGCGCGCATGCGCGAAGCGGGGTTAAGCAATCGGTATTGTCCGTCTGTCTGTCTGTCTGTCAGTCGTCTGTCAGGCAAAAAAAATTGAAATCTACTCTCATAAACCATCGAAATGGAGTCAAACAATAGCAAATAGCAAAAAACCGCTCTATGTGTACCTGACTGAAGTCAAGGCGCTCCGTTTCGCTGTATTTCGGCCATTTCCTACTTTTCATAACTATTCATAACATTGGCTCCACCTCTTCATGACTTGAAGAACAGGACACGCAGTGCATTTGGAAACTTCATGCTTCGAGATGACCGCTAGGAAACAGTGCTTTCTCACGATCTATGTACTTCACAGACATCATGGCTATTGTTTCGGCTGTTTTTTCCAGCTATTTCCTATTATTCGTAACATTTGGCCCCACCTCTCCAGCTTCACAATATAGTATATACGGTAAGCGGTCACTCCCACACCTTGGATATGGCCATACACGAACACAGTATATGCGATAGCAGCCCTGTTCGATGCGCATCGGCAGAGATGTCACGTCGATTGTAGCTGCACTGCATGCATCCTGGCCTGACGTTCAGCGCGGGGTATGTGTTCTATGAACACCTCTAGTTAGTGAGTAGGGGTCTTCAATGTCCTCACACAATCATTTCACATCACTTGTGGTGTAGCTACATGCAGTCTTGTTTCCATATCACATTCCAATTCCTTGATCACTTCCCTGGTGTATTTAGATGAACATTCATCTATTGCTTGCACCTCACCTCAGGGCCTAAAATGCTAGTAGTATGCGGGGGATTAAATTTGGCGGTTTGGCGGATTATGAAAGCACCACCAAAATTAAATTCCGCCAATATTTCGTCATGACGTGCATGTGGGCGGGGTCTCATATACGCATATCAACACTCGAGCTCTCGCGATCGCGCACGCACTATAGTACCTCTGCCTCTGTCTCTGATCAGCCAGAAATAGCGAGCAAGCAGCTGATGGTGCTCCTTCGCATCACTGCTACTGTATATGGGTCCCTTTTGTTATCACTCGTACGGCAGTTCCTCTCCTACACTCGCATCTCAGAGGTTTTTGTAGACATGGTACCTCGAACACAGCTCTCCACCGCAAACTCGGACTCCATCACAGCCTACTGACACAAAAGTTTCGCACGTAAAACCACCGAGCGCTCCGCGGCCACGCGGCCGTGCGGTTAATATGACATCATTCTCACTCTGCAAATTTCCAAATCCGCCAAATGCAATTCACAGCTATTTCATCCAATAATGGATGGCATGAAAAATAATAAATCATCCAATAATGGATGGCATGAATCTTCCAAAAATGGATGTTTGATTACAGTGTCATCCAATAATGGATGTTTGATTACAGTGTAATAAATCATCCAAAAATGGATGTTTGATTAAAGTGTAATAAATCATCCAACAATGGATGGCATGAATCATCCAAAAATGGATGTTTGATTACAATAATGGATGGCATGAATCATCTGATTATTGAACATATTGGTTCCCTATAGAGAACAAGAAGCCAAATTTGGATGAGTTTGCATGGTCTGCAATAATCATCCATTTTTGGATGATTATAGATGGTCTAAAATCATCCATATTTGGAACCGGACTATACCTGCCAAGTGCTATAACGATCTGTTCTGTTCATATCTACTCTTGTCTGTCCATTTCCAGAGGCCTAAAACAGCAGCTGATGTTGTAGGGGGATACACGTACGAGTTTATTGATCAACCACCAGGTGACCTGTTGTGTCAGATGTGTAACTATGTTGCCAAGGAGCCTCAGCAGATGAAATGTTGTGGTACACTCTATTGCAAGTCATGTCTTGCCAGAATCATGAGCAATCCTGCGTCACATGGACCACATGCACGTTGTTGTGTGAAGTGCAAAAGTAAATCATTCGACCACTTCTTGGATCAAAGGAGCAATGAACGGATACAGAAATTGATGGTTGAGTGTACAAATCAGGGTCAAGGCTGTGACTGGATTGGGGAGTTGAAAGATCTGGATGACCATCGCTCCCAGTGTCCCAAAGAGGAGATCCCATGCACCTTCAGTGAGGTTGGGTGCAAAATACGACCTATGCGAGGAGATCTTGTTCACCACATAAAACAAGATCAACAACAGCACCTTGACTGCGCCGTGACATCAGTATTGAGGCTAAGGCAAGAACTAGCAACAACACAAGGAAAGCTACAGGAGACTCGAACATTACCAACGATTTTTAAAATGTCGAACTATGCACAATTCAAGAAAACAGGGGATGTCTGGTACAGTACTCCCTTCTGTTGTCTCTGGAGTGAGTGCAGATTACGTCTGTGCGTCCAATTGCAACCTAAACAGAGTTCTTACTCATGGAAATTTGGTGTTTTACTGGAACTACTGTCCAGTCCTATGACTCCTATGCCACATATGCCCATATCGAATTCATTAACAGTGGAATTATTAAACCAAGTGGGAGATACCAGGCATCACAAAATTTCTTTGATATTGACTTCATCATCTAAGAGCTGTGTTTTTGACTTAAGTCATCTATTTGGCCACACAGTTGGGCCTTCGATTCAATACGTTTGTGATGATTGCCTTTTCTTTCGAGTCTCTGAAAACAAAAGTGTTGAAAAACCATGGCTAGTAGACCCGACACTTAAGAAGTCCTAGCCTGAAGCAGGTTCGGTCAATCCCACACCGTCCATCATAGGACCGCTAAGACTATGTATATTGCATGCCAGTGGTTTAACTCGATTTGTATTGAAGCTAGTGCTGATTGGTTTTATGGTTTTTGATTATCTAGGAATTTATATTATTCAGTATAACTCCATTGTGTCAGTATAAGTAGGGGGGAAGTTGCCGAACAAAGACTGGCTTGCTGGACTTGACTACTAGGTCACGTCACGTCAATAGTGCATAGTAGGTAGGAGTAGTCAGAATCTGCCAAAGTTCGTGATCGATATGCAATAACGCAACATTTCGACCTGGGTAGGTCTTCCTTAATGTGAACAAAATTCAGCACAAACAAATTATGCACATTGTGTTTACACATTTGTACTAGTATCTAAAAATTTTAAGAGGAACAATACAGTAATGGTAAGAAGATACAAATATACATAATATTACCACATAACAGAAAACAAACTACTTACTACTATATAAGAAACATGTTGGGTGTCCAGCACCTAGCTATAAACAACAAAATACAGAGTACAAAACAGATACACAAAGTTGAGCATAATACATCAAATACACAACAATAATTATTGACAAATATATAAAAAATAATAAATACAGCAGGGAGATACGAAAATGGTGACTAATGCATGGCCGCAGCCAAGCCTGCCCCATCCTCCATGCCGATTTCACTCCTCCACATCACTCTGGAGCCACATACACAACGGTTGGTTGCCCGTAGAATGGCAAATGACAGTCTGGTCCGCACCCATCCCATCACTTTACCATAGGGTTTACCCCACTTGATGGAAAGTCTATCGGCATGTTCAAGGAACGGGTAATATTGGCACATATCCGGAGCCCGTGACTAGCGCATTAATTTATCCTCTTCTGAAACCATGGCAAGCTGCATGTGATGGGCCACTTAATTTGTGATGCGTAGATAACGCAAATTAGATGGATGGAGGTGATGTGGGATTGGGTTGCCAGGACAACCGTATTCATCATGCTGCTGGTCTGGGGATTGCAGCTTTGCATTCATGTTGTTATAGGAACATTAGTGAATATGTTTAAACACATGTGATCAGCATTTACCGCCATTTCTTGACCTGAATACACTGGATAGAAGGGTGTGCATCTAGCTTGAACAGAAATAGGGTGAACACTAGACTTTTGTGATCTGGTGTACAAGAAGCTGGATAGCTAGCTAGCAGACAAGAATGGATAAAAATCTGGTTATGAATGACCTTGCAGATCTACAAATTGAGCTTCACCACATATCCAGCAGATGGTATGACCTTGGTGTACAGCTTCGCATAGACGTTGGTGACCTTGACAACATCAAGAAGAATAACCCAGTTGTCAATGAGTGCCTGCGTGAGATGCTAAAGATATGGCTGAAACAAGTTGCTCCATATCCAACATGGAATGCCCTCATCAATGTTCTTAAATGCCCAGTGATTGATGAGCAGCAACTAGCTAACAAGCTTCAGACGAAATACACAACTGATGTTGTCATATCATCTGCACCTCCCATCCAGTGTATCTCAGGTAGCTATGTAGATTCCTGCTTTCATTGTCTAGTGCATGCCACAAGGCAACAGCTGCAGCTCGTCACACTGCTATGGCAGACCATGCAGCCGGGGGTGGGGAGGCAACAAAATGACTGGTCAAAGCTATAGTTGAAACGTTAATATTTTTTTCCCAGGTTCCCAAGCGTCCAGTGTTACTATAAATACTCCAGTGCCAGTGGTGCCACAGACCTCTACAAGCCAAAGCTCATCAGGTAAGCCTCAGGCTGCACATTTGTTCTCATGGTGGCCCGTTACTATAGTTCATATGAAGACTTTCTATCCAGGTTTGCAACTTCAAAGTCAAGCAAGCAGGCAACCAGACTCCAAGCAGACTGTAGCAAAACAGGTTTCAACTGCAGGTGGAACAAAACCCGTTTCAGCAGGTGGAGCAGACCGCAAAGCCACTGTCCCACCATCAGCTCATAAAAGAGGGAGCAGTGAGTCTGAGGTGTCCAAAGCAAAGGTACATGATTGTAGGGAGCTTACTAGCTGAGCAGGAAGTAAGGCAAATAGCTATTATGTGGGTGCTGTATGTATTTGTGTCCATGATGCTCAGGAACGGAATTATTACCCCCCACCCACCCACCCACCAAAAAATAACCATTCAACATGGACATATTCATGAACACAACTCTAGTGTGCCTGCCTTGCTTCCCATGACACTAGCTACTGCTTTACTATGTGATATGATGTGTATGCTGTAATATCCACTGCAGTCACATTTGCAACCAGCATTCATATACTTCACAGACATCGTGACTATTGTTTCACCTGACTTTTCCGGCTTTTTATTATTCGTAACATTTGGCCCAACCTAGTACCTCTTCCTAATCATAAAGTCTTTGTATACGACAGTTGGTCACTCCCACACCTTGGATACGGCCATACACAAACACAGTTTATGCGATAGCACGTGTTGACCAATCAGCATCAGGGGCACTGTCTGCATGCAGAAGACAAAGGGCCGTAGACATTCTGTGTGTGGGGTGTGTGTTCTATGGACACCCCTGGTCTGCTCTATTCACGTACTGTGTCATAAAGATACCTACTGTTGTCTGTCCATTTCCAGAGACCAAAACGACCTGCTGGTGTTGTGGGGGGTCACACATGTGAGTTTATTGATCAACCACCAGACGACCTCTTCTGTCAGAAGTGTAACCACGTTGCCAAGGAGCCTCAGCAGTTGCAGTGTTGTGGTGCATTCTACTGCATGTCATGTCTTGCCAGAATAACCAGTAGCTATGGGCCTGCACCACACAATGTCAGTTGTACTATGAAGCACAAAAACGGACCCTTAGAGCATTTCCCTGACCACAGAAGCAATGAACGGATGCAGAAATTGATGGTCAAGTGCTCAAATCAGGATGAAGGCTGTGACTGGACAGGGGAATTGAAAGATCTGAATGACCATCGCTCCCAGTGTCCCAAGCAGGAGATTCCATGCACCCTCAGTGAGGTTGGGTGTGTAAAACGACCTATGCGAGAAAATCTTGATGTCCACATAGCACAGAACCAAAAGCAGCACTTTGAATTCGCTGTGGCATCCATATTGAGGCTGAGGCAAGAACTAGCAACAACACAAGGAAAGCTACAGAAAGTAGAGGAGGCTCTTAGCAAGAGTACTCAAACTTTACCGAAGGTTTTTAGATTGCCAAACTATGAACACTTCAAGACGAAAGATGACCCCATGTATAGCACTCCCTTCTACTCTCGATCGAATAATCAGTGCAAATTCTGTCTGTGCGTCCAACCACATAACTCAGATCAAGTTGGTGTATCATTGGAACTATTGAAGAGTTCTGAGCACAGTATAGCGTTCATTTCATTAAAAGTGGCAGTATTAAGCCAAGAAAGAGATGGCACACATCACAGCTTTACTCCGAGACCTAATTGGGCCAGTCTTAAGACCCATGAGGAGAAAATAATGGTGTCTACATACCTGCGTAATGATTGCCTTTTCTTTCAAGTCTCTGAAAAAGAATTCGATGAAAGGCCATGGCTAGTAGATCCCCCAATTCCAAGAAGGTCTGACCTTGTATCAGGGTTTGTATATGACAAACCTGTAGGTACTGATGACTAAGACATACATATTGCATGTCAGTGATCAAGCTCGATTTGTAACGAAGCTTATTTTATCTGATTATTATTACCTTATTGGTGGTGAGCATTTCGAAGTATGATTCCCCAATATATTTGTAGACGACAAGTGATGAAAAAGACATATCCTGGAAGTGGCAATTAAAGGCCGACGGCTTGGGATGAGGCTGGATGGTATGTGCATGGTTTATTTACAGTGACTAGCTAATTTAACACTTATACCCAACAACTTTAACTTTAGATTTGGCATTTATTTATAATAGCCCATTGTTTTAGTTTATAGTTTAGTATTTCTCTACTGAAAAAGCTGGCCGAGGCCACTTTTCCGACCACCAAAGTTTCCCGGTATACAGTGTACCAGGATAGCATGACCGTCACATCGTGAAACACTTATAACACCATATCAATACAACAGAGATCACACCCTATTGTAAGTTTACAATCGTGTCTGTGAATATTATTGTGCCTAGGGAGCAGTTCCGTCAGTCATGGCTCTCCTCCTGCGTCACCGTCTGTGGCTGTTTCTGCATGCAGCTCTTCGCCACTGACTCAAATAACCTGTGTGTGTGTGTGTGTGTGTGTGTGTGTGTTTGTTTGTATGTACATGACGTGGAGGATACTCTTATGGGAAATGCATCAATATATCTACATATCAAAACCTTTCATCTTATCAAAAAAGATCTATCTATCTATCTATGAAACTTCCAGTTTCTATCCTATCTGTCCCATATCTATCCGTCTGTCTATTTATTTATCTTTCTTTCTATCTATCTATCTATCTATCTATCTATCTATCTATCGATCTACCTACCTACCTATCTACCTACCTATCTACTAGCCCACTATGTGGAGCATTTCCCACACAAAACCTCAGATATTAAGCGGAGGAGAAGTGGCTGCTTACTTCTCAATCTCCGGAGCACAGTGTACGAAGTCGTGCTTCCAGAAGTTGTAGGTTTGGTTCTTGATGAGCTCAATGAAGGTGATGAGTAGCCCCCACGGGTGAGGTCAGTTCACGATCAGACGCTCCAGCAAGACACTGCAGGGGTGCAGGGGGTATGCACATGCAAGAATAGTTACAATGTGGAAAATATGAGCGCTGGTCCATGTCGCTCTTTTCCAGCTGCGGAAAACAATTGTCTCGCCTCATGGTCCCCTGATCACTGCCATCAGCCCAGCTGCTATTGTGGAAGCAAACCAGGCAGTGAAAGAAGTGATTCCAACTGAGCAGGAAACAGAGCAGCCTAGAATCTCTTTGTAGGCATTGTAGCCCCTCACCACTGCTCGTACCAGCTAGACGCAGGTTCTACCATTGCCCCAATCACTCTATCTGCTATGGAGAGTTCTCTCTCACCAGTCAGGTTGCTAGTGCACTCCATGGTACATCATTTATGGGTTGCAAAATGCTCAAATTTTGTCATATTGTGAATTTTGCACCCATGAAAATTATCCCCTATACGGCCCCCCTCTGGAGACCTGGGAACCTCACACATGAATGCAGGCAGTTTCACATACCTTGAACACTGATATCACACTACCTGTGCGTACTGCTACTCCCTCACTCACCGGGTGATCTGCTCCTGGATGGCCTCAGCGTTGGTCTCTGAGAAGAGGGAGAGCAGGGCACAGCTGAAGTAGTGGGTGTGGCTGTTGGGGGTATCGATATCTCAGCTGCATCGATATCTCAGCTGCATGGTTTGTTAGCTATAGCATTCAGGAACAGGTAGTGAAGTGGGGGAGGTACGTAGAAGAACGCACGGCAATGCAACCAACTGATAGTTGAGCACCTACACGTCAAATTAGTTACAAACAACAAGGTTATGCAGAGTCTCATCTTAATTTCCCAATGCTCATTAGCGTAGATTACCGTATTTCGACCGGTACGTATGATCATAGATAATACAGTACTGACGTGGATGTGAAACGTTTCCGCTTTCGACGTTTCCGCGTGAAGCGATCATTGCAGTACGTGTAACGGATTAGATTTCCAAATTCCGTATACGTTGACCTTTGAACTGACGTGAGGATCGAGAGGAATGGCGGGAATCTCGGAAGGCGATCGTGCGTGTGTGAGTAGCCCGTCTAGTGGTGAAAGCATTTCGGGAGCCAGTAGTAACAGCAGCATGTGCGAGGAGGAATTGGAAGAGGAGGGGGAGAGAGAGCTAGTTCTAGTGCCGAGGAAAGAAGTAAGGGTAGAACTACCGAACTTTGTAGCTAGCTAGCTAAAATGTAGCTAGCTAATTTAAATAACAAGTAGCTTGCTTCGCCGCAGCTACTTCCCCCTCGCTCGCCTACGTGAGCTGCTGCTCCCGGTCCCTGATTGCGTCCGCTTAGGTAGCGAGCGATCCGCCCCGATTTGCGTCCCGGCTTCAACTGCAGCTCGAGCGATTCCCGATTGCGTCCGCTTCAGCTGCTGCTCCCCGACTAGACTGCGTCCGTTTCAACAGATACACACACACACACACACACAAAAAAAAATTGACTAACTTGAGCTGCCAGATGCACCCTCATTCTCGTAAATGAAGTTAACCACACATGGTCTCTGGTCAACTTGTGGCACATCCGAACACCTGGAGTAGTGGTAGTTGTTTCTGTGAGGTAAAGATGCTCAATCCACTTCCAACTGATGGCCTGACCACACTTCTACATGAAGAATAAACGAGTCATATATACTGTACCTATAGCATAAGATCATAGTTCACATCAAAAGAGATCACCTGCATCGTACGGCTTTCGGAGTGTGCAAATGAATTGCTGAAGCAGTTTCGTGCTGTCTTCAAGAGATGTGGCGCGTCGCAAATAAAGAACAGCTCCTCCTCCCTGTATGGGTTGCTGGTCTTGTACGGAACTCCACTGCGCTCTCCCTTTGGCTTTTGCTGGCACAGCCGGTAGAAACGACGGTTGGGCTTAGCCCCATCGCTTGTCAATGACACTACCGGGATCTCAAACAGTTCCAAAGCTTCAATAACTTCCCATACCAAAGGAAAAATCTTTTCTCCTGCATGTGTGTTATGTGGAGAGAAATGGTATTTCTGAAACCCAATGAAATTAGTTATTATTTATAAGCTGTACCTTTGAGGCTGGAACTAAAATAGTGAGCCACTGGTACAGAGAGTGATGGCTTGAAGACAGATCTCGCCAGGAACACAAAAACCTGATCAGCCATATTCTCAGCAGGAGACTCTCCCATTTCCCCACCAGCAACAGCTAGCTCGATGTCACGATTGGCATTGCCTAAGTCAACAAAGCCACAGAGGGTGCCAGTATTCTTGTTGAAGATGAGTCCACGCTTGAGCTTCATCTCATCCATGGAGAGTGCACAGTGGTTCTGTCCAGGTGAGGTTTCTTCTGCAAGCAAGCTATGGAACTGTTCGACAAATTCCAGCTGTACACCACTGTGCGGTGATGCCCAGTGGGTGTAATCTGAAAGTGTGCGCTCTGAAGGAAGGCTGATCATTCCACTGTGACGCATGGCTCTGTACCCTGAACTTGAGAGGTACTTCAGGTTGAGCGCAAATCGGACTACAAGAGGATGCCATCTCATCTGCCGCTTGTCCTTGAGGCCATTGTAGTGCATCTGCTGCTCCCAAAAGATCCTTTGAGGAGAGTCTGGTGGGAACTCTTTCTCCACTACTGGGCTCACATCTGCAATAATGCTTGAGATGTCAGCAGTATCCCCATCATGAAGAGATATGGCTTGATCTTCAATCAGCTTGCTGACCTTCATCTGTAAGCGCTTTACTCGCTGTCTTTCAAGCTTGAGGGACTGGTGAAGATTTTTCATCCTCTCATCTTTTTCAGTAGGGGTGAGGTTGCAGTACCTCGTGTGGCTACTAGCTGCTGTGTGATCATCACCGACATCCATCTGACGACAGAGAGATGAGTGGAGAGTTGATCTGAAAGACTGACATGGTCTGCAACGTTGTGGGTAAGGGCCTTCAGGTTCGCAAAGGATATCACAATCCACTCTCCTCACAGTGCAAGGATAGCTTTGCCCCTTCGAATCAACAACTGGAGTGCTGTCAATAAAAGCAATTCTGTCTCCAGTTCCTCTTTCCCCTTTCATTTCTCCCCCTCTCTTGTGACAGATAGTGACAAACTGCTCCTCTGGATTGCCCGGACAGAGACGTGCTCTGTCGACACTTCTGATTAGATTCGGTAGAACCTTGGAGGAAGATGTGCATGGTGAAGATTTCATCAGGAGATGGCACGATTCTGGAACCTTCTTGTCACCGACATGTACGTTCCAAGTGCAGCCAGAACATGAAACAGTTGTTGTCACTAGGCGCAATCCTTTGGGCCCATTCTCCAGCTTGCTGTATTGAGGAGTGCCATTGCTAGAGAGGTCTTGCCATTGTTCAGGCAGTAGGTTCTCCTTGTTGGATTGTTGCTGATGACGCTCATCATTCTTTCGACGATCAAATTGTGCCCGTGCTCCCTTCTTTTTCTTCTTGTGGATTCCTCTTCCACTGCTGGACTTGCTCTGCCTCTTGTCCATCTAGTTAATCAAAACTATAGCATTAATGTATAACTAACTATAATGTTCCGTTCACTAAAATGAAACTAAAACCCTTTAGTTAGCCCCTTTTCCATATTTAGTTAACTAACTAAAACCATAACTAAAAGCTTCCACAATTATAACTACACTGACTGCTGAATCAAATACACAGACTATATAGCTGACTAAAACTCTGATAGTCATACTAAAACAACATGTACACTGCCAGTGCATGTGCACATATAGCTAACACAAAGATACGTAATACAATAATTTTATATTAGTTTTTTTATGTATGCTAGCGCTAATGCACAAAATTGTCACTATAAATATGCTGATGTACAGAACTACATTTATAATTATAGCCCCAGGTCACCATCGATGCATCAAAGTGTGACATGATATAAGCTCCTATATAAAGTTTCTTGAACTAAAACTATTTTCTCCCGGTAGACCAACCTGTAAGCCTTAGGTTTCACTTTGATGCTTAGGTCTGAGTCAAGCACTTTTAGAGATCGTCTCACACAAAGTAGATGACATAAACACCTTATTTTAACATACTTTTAGGCCATTTCTAGTTATACTCAACAAAAGTGAAACAAAATTTGATTTTCTCCCAGTTCTTGAGTCTGTATATTACCCTGTACAAGGCAACTTTTATCTCAAACACAAGCAGTTAGGCAGATCGCCTCACACAAACATATCCACCATGGTGGCTCTAATGAATTGTGATGAATAGTAGGTGCCTATACGTAGGTCAGAGACTCTTAGCTAATTCATACCACTTACCTGACACTCTGGATAGTGTTCTGCTAACAGTTTGTTGTTTACTTCGCGATAGAGGTTCGATAGCGCTCGTTTGCACTTAACGACGGACAGCAGTAATTTCGCTGCGCAGCTGCAATGACCGCTTCACGATATATCCGTATACTGTCCGCATACGCTACCGTTTCACATCCACGTCAGTACTGTATTATCTATGGTATGATCGACCACGTTGATTCGACCACTGGCATCTATTTTCGATCGTCCGTATACGGAGATGTACGAACGTACACGGGCGTTTACGGAACGTACACGGGCGTTCACGGAACTTCATTTGTGGGCAACGTGGAAGTAAGCAACGACAGCCATGGGAAAGCGCGAAAAAAGGAAAAGGAGGGCTCCTGAGGACGAACGGAAAACCAACCGCCTGAATAAGTATAAAAGTGGTCCGAAGAATCCATGAGAGGGGCAGTGAAATGCGTTATGAATGGCAGAATAGGTGTAAATCGTGCTGCTGTGCCCAGAACCACCCTCAAGGATAGGATTGCTGGAAGAGTTGTTCATGGAACCCCATCAGGCCCTCAGCCCTACCTGAACCCGGAAGAAGTCACTGAATCCTCATGACATTTACAGTTAGCTGTACGTTATCTTCACACTGAGATTCATTTCATCACAATTCTTGTCGTGTACAATTGAAATGTGGTCTCCATTTTTTCTGTGCATGCAGTTATATGCTGTGTGGGTGCAGGGGGGGGTAGGACAAGATCACGTGCACTGTCATTTCGTATGACGTAATGCAAAGTCGTTCTACTGCTTTTCTCCGTGAAAGAAGGCTGTATTGCGCTTTCAATGCATCCTGAAGAGTAACCTCCATGCAAAGACTGTGACCGAACTGGGTATAAGCCACTACACACTACTACGTGCCTGTACTGAGCAGTTATGTAAGTGACCATGCAGACTCACCGAGAATATCAGCGAATGCAGACTTGTCGACCGCACTCAAGTGTTTAGCATCAGGTAGGAAGTCAATAAAGCGATCGAACCCCATCGAACCCCAGTGATAAGTCAGTGCTAGAGCTGTTACTAGTCTGCTAGTTCCGCATACTTCTTGTATATTATTGTGCACTATACCTATGGAATGTTAATTGTACCACGTGGGCACGGACCTTGTCCCACCCCCCCTGGTGTGGGTGCATGGAAAGCATTAATGTATGCACTGTTGGGATGTGGAGATGGTAGTTGGTCTTCAAAGATTAATGTGTCGTCATCCGGTCGAAAATTAGTCTGCAGGAAAGGATAGCAAAACGATTTTATGTACCTTCGGTCGATTATTGAGTGCATGCAGCTATTGTGTCACCTACCTAGACATAACAAACCGCCCATAAGGGGCTTTCCCCTGGAAGTCAATTATCTAATACAGTAATACCAGCAGTGCAAAACAAATTTCGATCGGTGATCCTGGAGTGTTCAACGGCCAAGATATGAGGTCATCAACAGTAAGTGGTCGAATAATGGTAATCTACGCTAGTCAACATTACCAACGTAATCCAGTTATTTGGGATTTTTATAAAGGATGGGATTTTGGGTTGCCAGGACAACAGTTGCTGGTCTGGGGATTGTTATTCATGTTGTTATACTAAGAACATCTGTGAATATCTTTAAAGCCATGTGTAGCGATTCCGGACGGATTTTTCAAATTGGTGTGAGCGTTTTGAAATATTTATCATAAAATTCTGCACTGAATTGCGAGTTGATTGGCTTTTGTCCGGTGTAAATCGGTTGCGTAGAAGTCGAGATACGTAACTCAGAAGATAAGTCACACACGAAAATTTTTCCGACTCCTTTTAAATAGAAAAAGTGGTAGGCGTACATTTGCGGTATATTCACGTGGTCTCCATCAAAGTGTTCATATCTCGAGAACGGCTGCACGGATTTGACTGAAACTTGCACCAAATTGATCGCCATTGAATTTGCAGTTCAGCTGTGGCGATTCTGTATCTGTAGAAGATGATACGCTGCACTCCTGGCAATGAGGTATGTGACCTGATGTGTGTTTATACTTGTGGGATCATGTGGGAAGGGCTACCCGGCTAGTGCACCTGGATTAGAGCTAACAAGCTCAAACACTCTTGCTGAGGCTGCTCATCTACTTATGAGGCGGTTTTCTTCCCCTCTTTCTAGCCGCAGCTACTGAGATCATTCATCCATTTGTGGCACGTTGTGGAAAGGGAGGGGCTACAAATGCTATATGACCATTGTGATTGAGTTTATGCACCGTAGTCATGAAATGAGCACACATGGGCACCCAAAGAAAAGAGTGGATGCTTGTTCAAGTGTTTCCATACCCATACACACCTCAGCAGACAGGAAATGTTTCAACATAGCCGCCAGATTTTGAAGCCGGCAAGTTGTGGCAGCTCTGAATGGCAGTATGCCACTGTGATGTAGCTATAGTCCAGGAGGCCGAATTAGCTATGACGTTGTGATCTGCTTCTCAAGTGCATTTCATACCACGGAGATGCACAACACTTGTCAAGCAGTGCACTCTGCTATAGCTATGCAAGACAAGTTCAAGGGTGGGCATTAATTTTATTCAAGTGTACTTTGATTCTATACACAGAATTGGCATTGTAGTCCTTAGGCCTCTACTTAATTACCATGATGCATGCATAAATTGGTTAGCTAGTCATCAATTTGTGACGAACCTGAGGAATCCTGCCTATCATGAAAGTCACCAGACTCTCTCCACTTGGGTCATGCTGCCTACATATCATCGTTCAAGTTTTGCCGCCGGACAAACCGTATATTTCATCCTATAGCTACAGACGGCAATACTACTATCAAACAGACTGGCTTACTGCATGTTTGGCAGTTCTCATTACTGTACGTTGCTATTCCCTCCACATGCAGGTGTATACGTCGCTATTCCCTCCACATGCATGGTGCACCAGACACTGCAGTGCAGCATCACTGGAAAACCAAGCATTATACTCAAGGGACAAGTCGTCTGTCTTGTGACGAGGACCGTAATTGTGCATACACTTTCAGTTGCATACATGTAGGTACTAGACATTATTTTGGCATTGTCTTGATCTCTCCCTCAGCTATCTGTGGTCATTTTGAACACTGTAATGATTACATTCCAGATTTTTTAACTGTAGCTATCGTTCTTGCTGGGTGTCACTGTTGCCTTACGGGTTCATAAGGACTGTTTCAAGTACTTTCCGAGTCGCTGATTCCGAATATGGGCGTTGGTAGCACTTTCGAGGTCTGCAACACCGTGAATTGGAGTTTTTAAGGACGATTTACTCCGTGGTATCCCACGACTTGATCGTTACTTTTGCCAACTCACAGAATCGGATTCTTCAGGCAATGGCGATTCCAGCGATATGTATTTTACATAGGTTTCGTTGAGAGAAAGCGTGCGCTTTTGTTTACAGTCGATGCCCAACGTACCACTTTAATAATTCAAATTTGGCCGGAAAAATTTCGTTTGTTACGTCACTTCCGGAATCGCTACCATGTGATCATTTTACCGCCATTTTTTGACCTGAACCCAGCTTTTTGATAGGTAGCTAGAAGGTGCATGAGGGCATAGATATAATATCTATGATGAGGGTGTGCATCTAGATTGAATGGAAAGTATAGGGTGAACAGTTTTGGGATCTGGTGTAGCTAGAGGTAGCAAGCTAGCAGATAGCTACATGCAAGAATGGATAAAAAGCTGGTTATGACTGACCTTGGAGATCTACAAATTGATCTTCATGACGTATCCAGCAGATGGTATGACCTTGGTGTACAACTTCGCATAGACGTTGGTGACCTTGACAACATTAAGAACGATAACTCAGTCGAGTGCCTGCGTGAGATGCTCAAGAGATGGCTCAAGCAAGTTGATCCCTATCCAACGAGGAATGCCCTCATCAATGCTCTTAAATGCCGAGTGATCAGTGATCAGCAACTAGCTACCCAGCTTCAGACGAAATATGATGTTGTTATATCATCTGCATCTGCCACCGCAGGTAGCTATAACTAGCTAGATTCCTGCTTTCATTGTCTAGCGCATGCCTAGCTTTGACACAAGGCAACAGCTGCAGCTCATGTCCAATGTCACACTGCTATGGCAGACCATGCAGCCGGGGGGTGGGGAGGCAACAAAATGACTGGTCAAAGCTATAGTTGAAACGTTAATTTTTTCCAGGTTCCCAAGCGTCCAGTGTTACTATAAATACTCCAGTGCCAGTGGTGCCACAGACCTCTACAAGCCAAAGCTCATCAGGTAAGCCTCAGGCTGCACATTTGTTCTCATGGTGGCCAGTTACTATAGTTCATATGAAGACTTTCTATCCAGGTTTGCAACTTCAAAGTCAAGCAAGCAGGCAATCAGACTTCAAGCAGACTGGAGCAAAACAGGTTTCAACTGCAGGTGGAACAAAACCCATTTCAGCAGGTAGAGCAGACTGCAAAGCTACTGAGACACCCACTGTCCCACCAACAGCTCGTAAAAGAGGGAGCAGTGAGTCTGAAGTGTCCAAAGCAAAGGTACATGATTGTAGGGAGCTTACTAGCTGAGCAGGAAGTAAGGCATAATGGTCATGATGCTATTATGTGGGTGCTGTATGTATTTGTGTCCATAATACTCAGGAACGGAATTATTACCCCCCACCCACCCACCCACCCACCAAAAAATAACCATTCAACATGGACATAATTCATGAAAACAACTCTATTGCATGTGCCTGCCTTGCTTCCCAAGACACTATAGCTACTGCTTTTCTATGTGATATGACGTGTATGCTGTAATATACACTGCAGTCACATTTGCAACCAGCATTCATATACTTTGCAGACATTGTGACTATTGATTCATGATTTATTATTCTGGTACCTCGATCTCCACAATGTCTTTGTATACGGCAGTTGGTCACTCCCACACCTTGGATACGGCCATACACAAACACAGTTTATGCGATAGCATGTATTGACCAATCAGCATCAGGGCACTATCTAACCTCGTTCCCAGGCTCCTCCCCAGCGTTTTGTCGCATACTGTACAGTATGCGACAAAAAGCTGGGGAGGAGCCTGGGAACGAGGCTTGGCACTGTCTGCATGCAGAAGACAAAGGGCCGTAGACGTTCTGCACGGGGTAGCTATGTGGTCTATGGACACCCCTGGTCTGCTCTGTTGAATAGATATCTACTCGTCTGTCCATTTCCAGAGGCCTAAAACAGCAACTGATGTTGTAGGGGGTCACACGTGTGAGTTTATTGATCAACCACCAGACGATCTCTTGTGTCAAAAGTGTAAGCACGTTGCCAAGGAGCCTCAGCAGATGACGTGTTGTGGTGCATTCTACTGCAAGTCATGTCTTGCCAGAATAACCAGTAGCTGTGAGTTATCACACATCACCAGCTGCCGTCAGAAGAACAAAAACAACCATTTCTCTGACAACAAAAGCAATGAACAGATACAAACATTGATGGTCAAGTGCACAAATTCGGATGAAGGCTGTGACTGGACTGGGGAGTTGAAAGATCTGGATGACCATCGCTCCCAGTGTCCCAAGGAGACGATCCCATGCACCCTCAGTGAGGTTGGGTGTGAAACACGACTTCTGCGAGAAAATCTTGATGAGCACATAGCACAGGACCAGCAACAACATCTCAACTGTGCTGTGGCCTCCATATTGAGCCTGAGGCAAGAGCTAGCAACATGTATGGATGAAGTGCGAACTTTGCCAGTGATTATTAAAATGACAGACTTTGCAGAATTCCGGAATACAGGGGATGTGTGGTACAGCACGGCCTTCTACTCTCGCAGGAGTGAGTGCAGATTACGTCTGTGCGTCCGGATCCAGTCAGAACATCCCAGTCGGTTTTATTGTTCACTGGATAACAAAGTTAGTGTAGCACTGGAACTATTGTGCAGTCGGACCAGTCCCTGGCAACGACAGGAGCCCATTTCACTTACAGTGGAATTATTAAACCAACGAGGAGATGCCTCACATAGCAAATTAACTCCGAAATCTAATTCATCATCAGATTTTGAAGGTGAAGAGAAAATAGTGATGTCTGGTGTTTTTGATTTGCAGCATATGCAATACATGCAAGGTAATTGCCTTTTCTTTCGAGTCTCTGAAAGCAAAGATTATGAAAAACCATGGCTAGTAATGTGACTGTGTATTATTATATTAATCTGTACATGTACATACTGGTGACTATAGGACCAAGTATATATCTTGTACCCCAGTGGTTAGCTCAATTTGTGCTGAAGCTGAGTATTTGCATCTAGGAATTTATAGCTCCTTTGTGTCCTCATGTTTGTATGCTGTGCCAGTGGTGCCACAGACCTCTACAAGACCTCTGTACTGGGACAGTGGTGGTGGTGGTCTGGTACCAGGATGGCATGATGGTGGTAGTGGTCTGGTACCAGGATGGCATGATGGTGGTGGTCTGGTACCAGGATGGCATGATGGTGGTGGTCTGGTACCAGGATGGCATGATGGTGGTGGTCTGGTACCAGGATGGCATGATGGTGGTGGTCTGGTACCAGGATGGCATGATGGTGGTGGTCTGGTACCAGGATGGCATGATGGTGGTGGTCTGGTACCAGGATGGCATGATGGTGGTAGTGGTCTGGTACCAGGATGGCATGATGGTGGTGGTGGTCTGGTACCAGGATGGCATGATGGTGGTGGTCTGGTACCAGGATAGCATGATGGTGGTGGTGGTCTGGTACCAGGATGGCATGAAGGTGATCTGGTACCAGGATAGCATGACGGTGGTGGTGGTACCAGGATAGCATGATGGTGGTGGTGGTCTGGTACCAGGATGGCATGAAGGTGATCTGGTACCAGGATGCCATGCTAGGATAGCATGCTGGTGGTCTGGTACTGAGACAGTGGTCCGGTACCAAGATAGCATGACCGTCACATCGTGAAACACTTATAACACCATACCAATACAACAGAGATCACAGCCTATTGTAAGTTTACAATTGGTACAATCGTGTCTGTGAATATTATTGTGCCTAGGGAGCAGCTCCGTCAGTCATGGCTCTCCTCCTGCGTCACCGTCTGTGGCTGTTTCTGCATGCAGCTCTTCGCCACTGACTCAAATAACCTGTGTGTGTGTGTGTGTGTGTGTGTGGTGTCGTGTTCACATAGAGGATAATCTGTGAAATGCATTGTTATTAACTATTTATCTATCCACTATCTTAACAAAGTTTATCTATCTATCTATCTATCTATCTATCTATCTATCTACACATCCATCCAAACCTTCATCTATCTATCTATCTATCTATCTAGATATCTATCTATTTATGTATCCATTAACCTACCTATCTATCTGCTAGCCCACTATGTGGAGTATTTCCCACCCAAACCTCTGAGCTCAAATGGAGGAGTGACTACTTACTTCTCAATCTCCGGAGCACAGTGTACAAAGTCGTGCTTCCAGAAGTTGTAGGTTTGGTTCTTGATGAGCTCAATGAAGGTGATGAGTAGCCCCCACGGGTGAGGTCGGTTCACGATCAGACGCTCCAGCAAGACGCTGCAGGAGAATAGCGGGGGCAGTTTGATATCCTTTCTGGAGACCTGGGAACCTCACACATGAGCCTCAGAAGCCTTGAACACGGATATCACACTACCTGTGTCAAGAGCGCATGATGACAACATCATCATTGTGGCAGACGATGATGTCATCATGCACTCTTGTCTGTGCGTACTGCTACTCCCTCACTCACCGGGTGATCTGCTCCTGGATGGCCTCAGCGTTGGTCTCTGAGAAGAGGGAGAGCAGGGCACAGCTGAAGTAGTGGGTGTGGCTGTTGGGGTACCTCAGCTGGTTTGCTATGGCATTCAGGAACAGGTAACGGCCTGTAGGGAGGTGGGGAGAGAGAGGAAGATAGAGGAATATACAGACAATCGTTGGTACAGTTCAGACAGGCAGTCACTTTCTCTCTCCCTCCCTCACACTCCCCACCCTGCTACTGCACCAACCAATCCCCCCACCCATCACCTCCCACCTCTCACATCCACCCACCCTCGGTGTCCAAGTCAACCACAAGGTGTTGGAAGATGTCCATGTGTGCCGTGTGTGCGATGGTGCTGGTGGAGGGAGTGCTCCCCTTGCTGTGGATGTATGCGATCGCCTGCGTCC
Organism: Axinella damicornis; assembly: GCA_963931865.1. Lineage (NCBI taxonomy): Eukaryota > Metazoa > Porifera > Demospongiae > Axinellida > Axinellidae > Axinella > Axinella damicornis. Next base: position 1,043,568 of record OZ007515.1, on the reverse strand, counting down.
CCACGTAGAGCACAAGAGCGTTCATCAGTGACACATTGTACTGGTTGCCTGGCTCACTGGACACCTGTGGGAAATGCAGAGTTAGAGATGTAGCAATTGGGACAAAGATGCCCTGGAATTTTGTTTGTGTGTGCGTGGGTTGTGTGGGTGGTATTATGCATCTGTGTTTCAATTGAGAAGGTAGCAGGGAGCACTTTGAGTCAGATATATTTGCAGTAATGGAAAGTGCAATAAGAATAAGTACAACTCACTTGTAAGTGTCCTCTCAGATCCGACAGGAACGTAACCGGTGCACGACTCCTGATGTAGTTATCCAGGTCCTGCGAGGAGACGTGTATTACAATAATGAAATTCTTCTGCGACTGGAACCAACAACTAGTCCCAGTGCTAGGTAGGCGGGTATGCTTCCTGGGTGCGTACGTACTTTCTTCAAGTTGGGCTGGATGTGCTGGGTGTAGTTTGGGAGGATGCGGGGAGCGTGGGCAATGTCTGGTAGCATCTCAACCTGTGAAGAGAGAGAGAGAGAGAAACTGTCATCAGTTAGGTCTATTTGTGAGGAAGAGCCACCGCTTCCTGTTTGCTTGGTGTGTTAATGTGGCCGCAGGTTCTCAAAGTGTTGAGACAGCTCTTCTTTGAAGAGTACCTCTTGATATCACCCAAACCAACATTAATAGTAGGCTAGGGGTTACTGCTTGAGGTGGCATTGCTAAGAGTGTTTGTGTGTACCTTAGGGGTGTGTGCGAGGTTTGGTGTGAATCGGTTTGTGAAGGGGACATTAAGAGAGTGCGTACCTTGAGGTTTGGTGTGAAAGGGTCAGGGAGCCTCATGTTGCGAGGGAAGGCACTGAGTATGAGGTTCCTCATCTGGATGCAGTTGGGAGGGATCACGTCGCAGAAGGAGAAGTGGTAGTCACAGAGGAACTCCGGGAAGTCATGGAGCAGTACCAGTAGGACTCGCAGTGTGCCCTGAGGGGGGGGGGGGGGGGGGAGAGATAGAGTGCGAGGCTACATTTCAAAGACCCATATTTCTGCAATGGTACATGTGATCTACATTCACAGAGGAGGCATCACAGCAGCAATGACAGCCCTGGGTCGCACCATGAGTGAGTTATGGCTCTATTGTCTACGGTTACCCTGGGTCCGCACCATGAGTGAGTTATGGCTCTATTGTCTACGGTTACCCTGGGTCCGCACCATGAGTGAGTTATGGCTCTATTGTCTACGGTTACCCTGGGTCGCACCATGAGTGAGTTATGGCTCTATTATCTACGGTTACGGGCGGACTTCACAGCAATGTTGATTGGGCAGAATTTGTAACGGCAATGCTATCAAGGCACACAGACTCTGGAACTCAAGATATCTAGTGTGTGTTACTAACAAACAAGAAGTTGTGGAGATATGAGAATTTGAAGAACGTCAAAAATTGTGCGAAGTGGCATACATGAGATCAAACTAGTCCTCACCTTATAGAGCAGCTGTGTGGGTTTAGTGAGCTCGGCATTGCGTAGGAAGGGGGCCAGGAACTTGAAGAGGTCAATCAGCAGCTGATGGAACAGCGGCCAGCCCTGCAGGAGGACAGGGATGGACCTGGCTACAGTGGAACTGGTTATAGTGGCAACACAGTGTTCTAGCTAAAGAGCTATCGAGTAGTGTGGCAGGAACGAGCATCAGGAATGAGTCCAACTCCTCTCCCTCCCAGTTCTGCTCACCTTCTGCTGCGGAGTCTGCAGGAGCAGCTTGGCGATGAAGGTCCTGTGTGAGATGAGCTCCAGCCAGGAGTAGGAGAAGCCAGGGGCCCGGCTGGGACGAATGAGGTGGTACACATGGCTGGGAGGAGGTGTGTGTGAGGGGGAGAGGGGGGAGGATGAGGGGGAGAGGGGGGAGGGGGAGGGGGGAGGAGGAGGGGGGAGGAGGAGGGGGGAGGAGGAGGGGGGAGGAGGGAGGAGGAGGGGGGAGGAGGGGGGGAGGAGGAGGAGGAGGAGGAGGAAGTGTGTGTGCGAGGGGGAGGAAGGACAATATAAGTCACTGAATGCAATCTTTGAGTGAGTGGGTGACACTTGGACGACTTCATTGCAAAGCTTCTGAAGCAGAAGGCAGGCAGTGTTTGCAGACAATAATTACTGCCATGCCATCACCAACAGGTCCATCAACCATGCACATGAAGCCTTGTTCCAACAGGTCTGTCCATCAACCCTACACCTGAAGCCTTGTTCAGGAGCAAATGCAGCAGAAAAGCTTCACCCACACACTAAAGTTTGCCAACAGAGCACTTCAAAAGACATAATCAATCAGAACTCTTCAGATGATAACTGTTTGCAAAAAAGTACCTACAGACACCCAACAAAGGAAGTGCCTCACTCACAGTGTTACTGTGTGGTAATGGGGGGCTGTGAATAATATGTACCAGTTTACAGTCCATTGCACAAGGACAACACAGTAACAGTCGAGGGTGGGATAATGCATGTCATTGCATGAGGACAACACAGTAACAGTCGAGGGTGGGAAAATGCATGTCATTGCACAGTCGAGGGTGGGATAATGCATGTCATTGCACGAGTCGAAGGTGAGCGTATCATCTAGCCTCGTTCCCAGGCCTTCTACACCTCCAGGTATAGAAGGGCTGGGAACGAGGCTAGTATTATCCACCTGAGATCACGTGCCTGAGATCGTTATATATCGCCCGAGTGCGCCAACTAATTTGCCTTGTAATGCACAAACTGGTGTAATAGTTATTTACCTGAAACAACCGTTGGTCATCGTAAAGTGTGCATATGCAATTTAAAGTACAGTCATGTGATTGCTCCTGAGGGATCTGATTGGTGAGGGTCATGTGAGTAACAGTAATGAGTGATCTGTCATAGTTATAGCCTCACCTGAATGCGTGAAGGACGGGGAAGTTGATGGCTTCAAAGACTGGGTCGGGTGCGTTGAGGTCGTTGAGCAGCATGATGAAGAACCGATGGTAGGCTAGCTGGTGGAACTCGGTCGTTTTCGTCTCCTGGTCCTGGAGGAGCACGTGCGCCACCGTCACCAGCACCTGCAGTCCGAGGTGGAGGGGGGAGGGGATGGGAGGGGGTGGGAGGAGGTGGGAGGGATGGGAGGGATGGGAGGGGTGGGAGGAGGTGGGAGGAGGTGGGAGGGATGGGAGGGGTGGGAGGGAATGGGAGGGGATGGGAGGCATGGGAGGGAGTGGATGGGAGGGGGGTGGAGGAATGGGAGGGAGTGGATGGGTGGGGGGTGGGAGGGGTGGGAGGGGATGGGAAGGGGTGGGAGGAGTGTGTGGTGGTGGCCCGGGTGGTGGGTAGGGATGGAAGGGATGGGAGGAAACAAAAATGTTGTGACACACAGATGATCAGATGGGTCCAGCACACTACACTCATGCATCACACCTCTTGCTACTTCCACCCCCTCCCTCTCCCTCCCTCCCTCCCCTTTCCACCCACTCCCTCCTGCTCCACCATGAAAGCGGTGTGCCTAGATTGGAGAGCTGAATATGCGTGGACAGCCCTTGTTCTTGAGGTCTTATGTGAAGTCGGGTGTAATGACATGGAAACCATATACCTTGTTGAGGAGGTTGACCTTGGTGACGGTGTTGGTGATATCTCCAGAGTACCTCACCAGAACAACTACCAGCTTCACAAACGCATCCATCGTGTGATAGCACTTTGCACGCGCCATTGTTGAATTGATGGCCTGTGTGTGAGTGTGTGTGTGTGTGTGAGCGTGGGAGGGAGGGACAGTTCAGCAATAGAAAACCATCAGACTGGTGAAAGGTCTGACGTACTGGGTCATTGAGGGTCCTGTAGCACAGGTCAACACACATCTCGACACTGATGCGGAAAAACCTCGTAATGAGGTCATCACTCTTGAGGATACCTTGCTGCTGCAACTGGGGGAGGGAGGGAGGGAGGGAGGGAGGGAGGGAGGGAGGGAGGGAGGGAGGGAGGGAGGGAGGGAGGGAGGGAGGGAGGGAGGGAGGGAGAGGGAGGGAGGGAGGGAGGGAGGGAGGGAGGGGGGAGGGAGGGAGGGAGGGAGGGAGGGAGGGAGGGAGAGGGAGGGAAGGAGGGAGGGAGGGAGGGAGGGGGGAGGGAGGGATGGAGGGAGGGAGGGGGGAGGGAGGGATGGATGGAGGGAAGAAGGGAGGAGAAATGCAGCATAATCCACTTAAAGGTACAATGTATTACAGTGAAGCATGGACATTCAAGCTTTAAAGGTAACTCACTCTGGCAACATAGGCCGCATAGATCTTGTCCCCCTCTCTGAGTAGGCCTGGCTGGTGGAAGTGTCGCACCCACTCGGAGAGCAGGTACTCCACCTGTGGTGTAAGATGGTGGGAGCAGGGGGGAAGAGGAGGCAGGAGGAAGGAAGGAAGAGAAGGGGGGGGGGGGGGGGGGGGGGGGGGGGGGAGTGGGTGGGAGAGAGGGGGGAAGAGAGGGAGAAGAGGCATGAGGGGAGGTGGGAGGGAGGAGGGAGAGTGGGCAGGAGGAGGAGGGAGAGTAGGCAGGAGGAGGGGGAGTGGAGGCATGAGGAGGGAGGAAGAGGAGGGGGGAAGGAGAGGAGGGGCAAAGTGGGTGGAAGGAAGGAGAGAGGGGCATGAGGGAGGAAAAGGATGGGGGGAGAGGGGGGGGGGGGGGGGGGATAGAAAGCATGAGGATGAGGGAGGAAGAGAGGTGGAAGCAGGGGGAAGATGAGGTGGAAGGAGGGGAGGAAGAGGATGTGGGAGCAGGGGGAGACAAGGTGGGAGGAGGAACAGGAGGTGGGGAGGAAGAGGAAGGGGGAGAGGATGGGGAGGGGGGGAAGAGGAGGGGGATAGGGGAGGAAGAGGAGGGGGAGGAAGAGGAGGGGGAGGAAGAGGAGGGGGAGGAAGAGGAGGGGGAGGAAGAGGAGGAGGAGGGGGAGGGGGAGGAAGAGGAGGGGGAGGGGGAGGAAGAGGAGGGGGAGGAAGAGGAGGGGGAGGGGGAGGAAGAGGAGGGGGAGGAAGAGTAGGGGGAGGGGGAGGAAGAGGAGAGGGTTGAAAGACACCATCACGAATGTTGTACACACACAAACACACAAACACACCAATCCACTCTCCCGCAGTTCAAGGTCTTTTTGGGAGCGGGGGACCTTGAAGTGATATGGGAAAGCTGATTCATGCCGCCAACTACCAGAAGTGTGTCCGAACTGGGGGGAAAGTACAACAACCTGGGTGACATCGAGAAGGATACCTACCACCACACCTTCTCTGAGAGGCTGGGCAACTGGTCCTTCCGAGAGCTGTCTAAGGTTCAACATGACCCTCACCTCTTCTCTGCGCCCCGAGAGTGTGGTTCTACCTCCACATACATGTACAACAGTACATACACACAGACACACACTCACACAGATGCAAACACACACACACACACATACACTCATTCACAGACACACACACAGACACACACACACACACACACACACACACACCACACATACATACCTTCTCAAACAGTCCGGGTGGGTCCTCCAGGTCGGCAGATGCTCCCATCATGTGCATCATGGGGGTGGGGGCTCCGGGGGCGCGATCCAGCTCCCCAATCCCTCCCACTCCTCCCACCCCCGGAATCATCGTACTGCCAGAGAGCAGCTGGATGTCGTGGTTCACACGGAATGGCTCCAGCAGTTGGGCGGAGCTGGGAAGGAGAGGAGGTGAACATTGCCATACACATTTATCCTGCGTGAAGATTGCAGCTAATGAGAGGGGCTACAGTAATTACTCACAAGGAGGTTCATGTACCTGTCTGGAAGCTGCCTAACATTGGCTGCCAGTCTGTAGAGAGTCTCCTTGGTCTTCAGAAGGTCTTTCTATAGTGTGTGTGTGTGTGGTGGTACAGTGGCGGTGTGGTGGTGGTGTGATGTGTGCAGTGGTGTGTGTGGTGTGTGTGTGGCATGTGCGGTGTGTGTGGTGTGTGCGGTGTGTGTGGTGTGTGTGGTGTGTGTGGTGTGTGTGGTGTGTGCAGTGGTGTGTGTGGTGTGTGAAGTGTGTGCAGTTGTGTGTGTGGTGTGTGTGCAGTGTGGGATGGGAGGAATGGAGAGGAAGTTCTTGTGATGCAAAGTCAGTATAGCCTCAGAGTTAACTGGCACTAGGCAGATGAGTGGGCTTCAGCAAGAGAGGAAGATCGTCAGACAGAGCACTAAGCCACTAACCACTATTGCTACTCACATCAGTGATAGGTGTCTCACGCTTCTCCGCCGACACAATAGCATTAACCAGCTTGATACTGCAGCTTAGGGCCACCAGATTACGACCACTCTCAATTGCCTGGGAGGGAGAAGGGAGAGAGGAGAGGAGAACCAATTAGACACTCCCACCACTTTTTGCAAGACTTTTCACTCAATTGGCGCAACCCCAAACTCAGTGATAGCCATTAGGAGAGTGTGCTCATTGAGTAATTGTAACAGCTATCACCATGGCAAGAAAGACCACCATGCCACTGATGAACACACCAGCCCAACTCTACCAATGAAGCACGTTTTTGGGCCAAAATTGGGACAATTTGGACACCATTTTCTGGCAAATTTTGACATTCCAATTTGGGATGAAACCATAATTGGCAGAAACAGTGCTCCCGTTCTATAGGGTGGCTGATGCGCCATTTTCGCCAATAATGGACCAATCAACCAAAATTAGTATTGGGAATAGAGAACGTTTCACTACGTATGTGAATGAGATATGAAGCTGGGGATTGTGCCATTGTGGTCAGCATAAAATCAGCTTTCAAATGATGTCCTTAAAATGATTTTTAATTTCGGTCACATTTTTGTCAAAAATCGCACCCGACCAAAGGCTATAATCCATGGTTTTTCATGATTTTGGGTCAAAATTCAACCTACAGCAAAATGAACATCATTTTGCTGTAGGTTTGAAAGCTCACTTCATGCTGATCACAATGGTGCAAATCCCAGCTTCATATCTCATTCCTAGCCCAAGATACATAGCATAGTGTAAAATTAGTGTGCTATAGATAGCTGCATGCCTAGCCTCATTCCCAGGCTCTCTACACTGTCAGGTTTTTCATAGGCGATCAAAAACTGGAGGCCTGGGAATGAGGTTGGCATGCCTCAGGATGCCCTCCACAACCGGTGGTAGTGGACATGCAGCAGTGTACATGTAGCAAACAGAACTTTGATCACAGGACTTTGTCTTTGCTGGCTTGCCAATTTTTGATTAATTCTATAATTGACGCATACCTGGAAGCTAGTGAGGCTCTCAGTGAGAACACATGTGAGAGGCTACACACCTTAGCAAGGTACTCATCCAGCATCTTCATGTCCACGATCTGCATCCCGATGAGCAGGATGATTGCCCTGGGGCTGTACTTGATGTCCTCCCGGGCACTCAGCAGGATCCGGGTCACGTGGCGCATGGCCGAGTCAGGGCCCAGGCCGCTGGGTCCCTGGATCATCTTGAGGATGAGGAGATGGCAGTCACGGAAGCTGACAAAGAGTTCAGGGTCACTCGGAGGAGGGTTCATTCCTTCCAGCAGGCCTTCAAGGGACTAGGGAGGTGTGTGTGTGTGTCATGAAGTGTGGGTCTCATTCCCAGAATCCCCTCAGAATGAGACTAGCAGCACACCTGCCCCACTGCCCATCCCTGAGATCTACTCCAGATCTTGTTGCTGGTTGTGTACGTCTAAACCACTAGAATTACACATTAATGTTACCTTGCCACACATCTTGTTGCTTTGTTGCCTAGCAACCAGTCCCACCCTCCCTCTCTCCCTTAAACATAAGGTATTTCTAGTAAGATCGGAAACAACGTACGTATGCACGCAGCTGCTTGCAGGACATCTTAGATGACAATGTTACGGTACACATTCTCCATGTAGGTCCAGATCCCCCGACCCAACAGTTCCCCATTTACATATTCAATATCTCCAACAAGAAACACACCTCCCCGTTGCTGATTGAATGGCAGTCAGGGAGGATGAGTTGCGAGGAAGGAGGGCTTTACATTAATGGGAGGTGGGAGTAGAACTAGGTAGCGCAATAGATTATTGCGCTATCAGTCACTTCAAGTATGGGGGTCTTTCTACCCCACCTCCACATCTCGCTCAACCACCCACCCCTCCAATCTCACCCACCTCCCTCCACCCACTCCCTCCTCTTACCTCCCTCCCTTCACCCGCTTCTCCCCCACCTATATACCTTCTGTAAGAGTGCGATGACGTTCTGGTGGTTCTGAGTAATGCGCAGCTGCATGGTCATCTCGAGGAGGGAGCGCATCATGAGGATGTGCGGGTTGTTGGGCGGGGCCAGCGCTGTGCGGAGGTGCTGGCTGATCTCCTGGATGCACTTCAGCAGGATCTGGAGGAAGTCCTCATTGGGGACGAACTGTGAGGGGGTGCATGTGTGCATGTGTGAGGGGGTGCACACACTGTCTCTCTCCCAACAGCTGCAACAGAGCCTATAATCCGGCAGTAGTCAAAAAGCTATCTGTGATCACACAAGATTCACACGGTCGTAGTTAAACCTCCGTGACCATCATACCTGAATACCCTTATGACTTTGTCATTTTCCACCACTTTGCGACTCTTGGTAGCATACACAGCAGTGATGCCCACTGATCACATCACAACCACATCACAGCCGACGTAGAGTATCAATGTACTGGTTGAGCATATGACCACACCTAGCTTAAATTTCAGTTACAATTCATACACACATACGCACCTCAGTCTTCCCGTACATGGCCTCCTGCGGGCAGAGGTGAATACATGATTGTATAAACAAATTTCTTGCACTTTCATACATGTACACCTCACTCACCCCTCCCCCTCTCTCCTCCCCCTCCCCTTCCCCTCTCCCTTCACCCACCCCTCTCCACTTCCCCTCTCCCTCTCCCCTCCCCTTCTCCCTCTCCCCTTCCCCTCCCCTTCCCCTCCCCTTCCCTCTCCCTTCCCCCTCCCCCTCTCCTCCCGTTCCCCTCTCCCTTCCCCCTCCCCCTCTCCCCTTCCCCTCTCCCCTTCCCCTCTCCCCTTCCCTTCCCCTCTCCCTCTCCCCTTCCCCTCTCCCTTTCCTCTCTACCTCTCCCCTTCTCCCCTTCTCCCCCTCCCCTCTCCCCTCTCCCCTGTGCACAGACCCCTACCAGGTGAGAATAGAGGTCACAAGATGCTGGTCAAGATGGAATGGTGAGAGGGACAAGGCTTGGGGAAAGACAACACTGGTGTTGGGTGGGGCTTGCCAGCATGTTTGGCAACAAGACAGATCACATAACGATTTTAGCTAATAAAACTACAACCAAAAAGTAAGCATCTTGGATGTTATAAAAATCCACATTATGGTGTAATTTACACCCTTTTAGTATTTCTTTAATTTCCTGAATTCTGGCACAAAGCTTTACCTCCTTCACGGTCACCCTCTCAGTATTACATAGTGTCTTCTATTTCCTGAATCATGGCAACAATGTTCACCCTTCATGGTCATCCTCTTCAGGTTTATACGACTCTCCCTCCAACCAACAATGAGACAGTCTCCCTTGTCCTGTGTTTCAATGACCCCTCACCTTGGCTCCTGCTGCGGAGGAGGGGAGGAACCCGGGAAGGCACCGCGCAAACTCCTCGTACCCTGCAGCCTGCTGGGGGGTGGGGCCTCCAACCTGGGTTACCATGGTTACATAATACATGCAGAAGTAAGCATTGGGGAAATATGACATAATGTTGTGGTCCGGCACATATACAGCCATGACCAGGTAACCAGAAATGGCAGCTGGAGTCAGAACAACGGTACCAAGAGAGCCAGCACACCATAATTAGTAACATGGATGATACTTATTATAGAACCACAAGTCTGGAGTGCTCTGAATCAAGTACTAATGTAGCAAGGTAGCAAGACTATTGGCAAAACAAACCGTCCAAAGAAAAGAAGGACTTAAAGAAGGACGGCTGCACCAGACAGTCTACTAAAGAACAATGGGATACAGTGGCTTTATCAACAGAGTAACAGAGTCGTATAGGGCATATTAGACACTAGTCTCCGCCCCAGACCCAACCAGCACGGATCACTTCCAGTATCACGCGCGGGGGTTGGTTTGGGTCTGGGACCGAGACTGATTAGGTACCAGCGATGTCATTAGGGACCAGCGATTAGGGATGAAGCTATGATGCTCCTATTCCAGAATGCTCCAGAATATATCAGATCATGCTCTCAATGATCGCTATTATCCTTGCAAACACTAGAAGTTACACAACATAATTCTGTAGTCCAGATGAGATATCTGTAGCTGTTGGCAACTCCAGTCTGTCCAACAGAAGAGCTAGAGCAGCTAGGAGAAGCACACCATCAGAGTCTAGTCTGTCAGACACTGAGGTGCTGCTGGTAGCCATTTTCTCTAGCCTCGTTCCCAGGCCTTCCACACCTCCAGCTTTTGATCGCTTCCAGTATGCAAAAACGGAGGGGGAAGGCCTGTGGAATCTTCTCACGTGATACGCGGCACAGCTGACGTCACGGATTCTAGACGCAATGGCTTATTTACATTCCCATCCACAGCTACAGAGAAGCTAGAAAACTGAAACAAGTTTCAGAGAAGAGGTAGGTCCTACCTGTAAAACATATCCACGTTCGAAGCAAAACCGCTGAGGGATAGCTGTGATACAAGGGGTGAAACTCCAAATAGTGCCGTCTTTTCGCTCCACGGGAAGATTGCGTCATAGCTGGGCATTTTCACGTTTGTCACTCGGCAGCCTTTTGGAGTCATGCCTTGTAGCCTGGGTATGTTTCATACGCTCGGTGTAGCTCTCAGTTGGCGCTTTTCCCATCTTCGTAGCTAGCGCAGAATGCAAGATCGGTCTCGTACATGTCTTTGACTGTTGATATGAGGCGTGACGATGTATGACGGCTGTGCCGCGTATCACGTGAGAAGATTCCCCAGGCCTTCCCCCTCTGTTTTTGCATACTGGAAGCGATCAAAAGCTGGAGGTGTGGAAGGCCTGGGAACGAGGCTAATTTTCTCCACGTCAACTACCATAGTCGCTCCTTATAAGGCACAGCTCACTTATAAATGCATATTGGGAGTTGCACATGCACCATAACAACACTGGCGTGTACTGCCCCAGGGTAACAACACTGGCGTGTACTGCCCCAGGGAGGCTAATCAGTATCCTTCCCCTATTGGTGACTCAGTTAGGTCCCCCAATCTCTGCTGTTTACCAGCAAACATCCTGTCAGCATCACTGATAGGGATGAGGTTGGCTGGCCTTGATTACTGGTATTTAATTCTAATGCCATAAATGGCAGTTCTACAAAGTATGCAGACAAGTTCTCCAATTGACACAACCTTAACAATCCTTTCAACCTTAACTAAAGCAATTAGAAAAGCCTCAATTGCCTTCGATTTAGCATGTGTTCCTTGGAAATAAACTTTGACACATCAGAAGCCAATAGCATCCCACTGGTGAGTCTGATTGAATTAGCAAAAACTGACCCGGTTCATTAGCACATCTTCACTTGGTCTTCCCATCAGCACTACTCCAACTACCCTTCCAGTGAACAGGACCTTAACTAAATCAGTCAGTCATCACAAACTAACAGAACCCATGGCGGTCAAGTGGTCTACTTGACTTGTGATGCAAGAACATGCCCGACCTGGGAATGAGGCTAGGGGGAGCCTGGGAATGAGGCTAGGGGGAGCCTGGGAATGAGGCCAGGGGCAACCTGGGAATGAGGCTAGGGGGAGCCTGGGAATGAGGCCAGGGGCAACAGTTATAAACACCATCAGGTGTACGAACTGTACTTGTACTGCAGAATGGCTGGCATGAACTAGAAGTAGCCTCGTTCCCAGGCCTCCACGCCCACCTTTTTGTCGCTTGCAGTACGAAAAAGCACACTGCAAGCGACAAAAGCTGGGCGTGGAGGCCTGGGAACGAGGCTAAACTAGAAGATGGTCGATAAGTTAACAGTTGCTGACACAGATAAAGTTAGTGGAGAGGACCTCCATACACCAGAGTATCAACTGAATCGTACTGTGATCTGCTACGGCTCACATTCAGCCTGATCTGCTCCGGCATCCTCTCTGCCTGGTAGGTGAGCACCACGGGGTTGCAGTACCGCCGTCCCTCACTGCGAGCCAGCTTGCGCAGCTCAAACTCCTGAGGAAATACAACATATAGGTCTCTGTAAAGAAAATAACTGCTATAGTTTTTTACTAGATTTTTGAGGCATACAGCTGCCGTAGCTTTGCAGTGAGATTGGTGATTGGCCATGATATGCACACGTGTGACACTGTTTGCCTGCACCGCAGTGCTGTGGTTTCTACCTCACCTCAGCTAGTCTCTTGTCCATTTCAGGGATGGCTTTCTCAACGGCTGTCTTCTGGATGAAGGCACACGCCAGCTCTGTGTTATCAGCACCAATCTGGTGTGCTGTTTGCTCTATGAGGACCTTTAGCTCCTCAGAGGGGGACTGGGAGAGATGTGGAGGAGGAGGGGGAGAGAGGGAGGAGGAGAAAGGTAAGGGAGAGGATATAAGGTGGACATGAGTATGGTATCCTCCGTCATGGACATAACATTCAGAGGGTGGTTTGCAGTGTACACATTCATAGATTCAGAAGGCCAAGGGTCTGGCCTGTACCATTCCAAGTGACGGTTCCGAAGTTACCTGCCATCTTGGATTCCCATGCACAAACATACAGCACAACACGACTCTTGCCAAATTATACCAGGCCCTACCCTGCTCTCCACATTGCAACAACAACCAGCAAGGCTGGGGGTGGGCTAGGAGGTGGAAATTATTTTTGGGGAGTCACACACTTAAAGATATTTAGCATGCCTGGTTCCGATACCTCAGCTTTACTAAGGTCAACACATGTTACTTCATTGAGACAGACAGAGCAAGGGCAAAAGGTTGCATGACCGTCTATCAGCTGGGAATGTGAAGTCCACTTGTGTTTGTTGTTTAGAGCCTCAAGCTCACAATGTCTTAATTGGTGCACAAAGCTGATCTCGGTATCTGGTCCTTTCCAGCGGTTTCTGTTTATGGTGATATGCGTGAGATGCAAGATGAGTAATTGTTTATCTGCTGCTTCGTAAGACAAACTAACCAATCAGGCATGACTGATAATATACTGGGAATGTGAAATGAGCTTGTTTTTGTTTATTTCAGAGCCTCAAATATACTGGGAATGTATGACCTTGTCTTTGTTTATTTCGGAGCTTTGAGCAAGCACTATTTTAATTGGTAGAACACTGATCTTGTCGGTTATCTCCAATCATTTCCAGTGGTGGTTTCTGTTTGTCAAGACGAGCTACACTGTCTGTGAAGCTCAAGAGGAGTAATTGTTTATGCCCCACTAACACACTTGTGCAGATGCCCACATTATGTACTTCAGTGAACCTTTCTAGTGTAGAAAGGGTAGTTTCTGAGCTTCAAACCTCACAGAGGTTTCTGTTTACACAGTGGAGCAGAGACATCCAGATTAAGCTGTTGTTGTTGTAGCATAATAATTGCAGTCTTCTAAGAAGTTTTAGTGCTTCTGTTAGCAATGGCTGCTTGAACTGCCATAAGGCCGCTCCCAGACAAATTGTCTCACTCTCAGCCCCACACAATGTCCCATCATCCCGTAAAGGTACATGTCATTCCCTCCAGATAAAACTGGAACATACTAACCAATCAGGCAATACTGAAAGTAACAGACCACAGCACTTGTTTGCATACACTGTGACCACAGGTAACGTGAGACACTTGGGCTAGAGGATGTGCTACACTTGCACACATGGCTCAAGGTGTGTGACAACTGATACCCCACTGCATGGCAGTGTGCACCTTGAAAATCAATTTCAGACTGTCATTTTTATAGCTGGCTTAATACAGACACAGAATAGATTTCCATTTGCTGGGAGCAATGCTGCCTCACTCTTAGCCTCATTCCCAGGCCACTCCCGGGAATGAGGCTAGGCACGTACCCTGAGAGCAGAGGTGAAAGCGTTCTTGAGGTTGGAGCTGATGCTGAGTAGGAGGGGTTCTCTGCACGTGATGAGGGCCATTCCTGCCGTGAGGTGCCGGACCATGTGGTGGGCTGCCAGATGCATCCTGTGGATGTCAGGGTCCAGAGCAAAGTCCTGGGAGAGAGGGAGGGAGAGGGAGGGGGGGAGGGAGGGAGGGAGGGAGGGAGGGAGGGAGGGAGGGAGGGAGGGAGGGAGGGAGGGAGGGAGGGAGGGAGGGAGGGAGGGAGGGAGGGAGGAGAGGAGAGAGAGGAGGAAGGGAAGGAATACAGGGAGGGGGAAGAGAGGAGGAAGGTGTGTGTGCTGCCAAACGAACAGTATTTTTGGCTTAGTAGTTCTATTAATAGAGACCTCTAAGTTTTACGTTGAGGTCTGTGAAGTGCAATTTCAATGCTTCTAGGAATGCTACCAAGTAACCATGAGACAGTGTACTGCCAACAGAAGCTGAACGCTGCACATCTACCCGAGGAACACGGAGGAGGATCCACGAGGAGTGATTAGGAAATACAGCATTGTATTTTGAAAGTACAGCTACAAGCGACACAACAGAATCAGCTCAAGTGAAGTAGGGTTTGAATCACCCATCTTTCTGGCAGACACCAACAGCAAGGAGATTGTGAGAGATCACTGCTGGAAAGCCTCAATGCTTTGGTCAGGGTTACTCACCAACACACAGAAGCTTTGTGAGGGCAGCAGTTCTGACATTCAAAGAATGTTTGCAGCATCATGAGCTTAATCAAGTCTCAATTTGCTGACGATCAAAAGCGACAAACCACATTAATATTTATACTGAGAAGAGAAGACACCTAAATCTATATCAATTCTCTTTGATGTTAAATTCTGGAGGTGGTATGCCAGGAATGTAGGACTCTACATTCTGGACAGTGGTTAACAGCCATCTCAGTATCTGCACCTTCTTGATGATGTGCTCAGTGGTAGTGAGTGCTATCTTGATGGAGCGCTCGGCCACAGGCAGCAGGAGGTCCTGCACAGCCTTCTCCACGGCTGGTTTGATGCACTGCTTCAACTGGGGACATTGCTGGAGGAGGGTGATCTGGAGGGGGTGGGGGAGGGGCAGAGGGAGAGAGGGAGGGAGGGAGGGAGGGAGGGAGGGAGGGAGGGAGGAAGGAGGGGAGGAGGGGAGGGAGGGGAGGAGCGGAGGGAGGGAGGGAGGGGAGGGAGGGTGAGGTGGGGACGTGAGGTGCAGTAGAGATGAGAAGTAGGGATGTGGGATGTGAGGTGTGGGATGTGAGGTAGGGATTGAGGGATGTGAGGCAGGGAGGGATGCGAGGTGTGGGATGTGAGGCAGGGAGGGATGCGAGGTGTGGGATGTGAGGTAGGGAGGGATGTGAGGTGTGGGATGTGAGGCAGGGAGGGATGCGAGGTGTGGGATGTGAGGTAGGGAGGGATGTGAGGTGTGGGATGCGAGGTGTGGGATGTGAGGCAGGGAGGGATGCGAGGTGTGGGATGTGAGGTAGGGAGGGATGTGAGGTGTGGGATGTGAGGTAGGGAGGGATGCGAGGTGTGGGATGTGAGGTAGGGAGGGATGTGAGGTGTGGGATGTGAGGTAGGGAGGGATGCGAGGTGTGGGATGTGAGGTAGGGAGGGATGCGAGGTGTGGGATGTGAGGTAGGGAGGGATGTGAGGTAGGGAGGAATGTGAGGTAGGGAGGGATGTGAGGTAGGGAGGAATGTGAGGTAGGGAGGGATGCGAGGTAGGGAGGAATGTGAGGTAGGGAGGGATGCGAGGTAGGGAGGAATGTGAGGTAGGGAGGGATGTGAGGTAGGGAGGAATGTGAGGTAGGGAGGGATGTGAGGTAGGGAGGAATGTGAGGTAGGGAGGGATGCGAGGTAGGGAGGAATGTGAGGTAGGGAGGGATGCGAGGTAGGGAGGAATGTGAGGTAGGGAGGGATGCGAGGTAGGGAGGAATGTGAGGTAGGGAGGGATGCGAGGTAGGGAGGAATGTGAGGTAGGGAGGGATGTGAGGTAGGGAGGAATGTGAGGTAGGGAGGAATGTGAGGTAGGGAGGGATGCGAGGTAGGGAGGAATGTGAGGTAGGGAGGGATGTGAGGTAGGGAGGGATGTGAGGTAGGGAGGAATGTGAGGTAGGGAGGGATGCGAGGTAGGGAGGAATGTGAGGTAGGGAGGGATGCGAGGTAGGGAGGAATGTGAGGTAGGGAGGGATGTGAGGTAGGGAGGAATGTGAGGTAGGGAGGGATGCGAGGTAGGGAGGGATGCGAGGTAGGGAGGAATGTGAGGTAGGGAGGGATGTGAGGTAGGGAGGAATGTGAGGTAGGGAGGAATGTGAGGTAGGGAGGGATGCGAGGTAGGGAGGAATGTGAGGTAGGGAGGGATGCGAGGTAGGGAGGAATGTGAGGTAGGGAGGGATGCGAGGTAGGGAGGGATGTGAGGTAGGGAGGAATGTGAGGTAGGGAGGGATGCGAGGTAGGGAGGAATGTGAGGTAGGGAGGGATGCGAGGTAGGGAGGAATGTGAGGTAGGGAGGGATGCGAGGTAGGGAGGAATGTGAGGTAGGGAGGGATGTGAGGTAGGGAGGAATGTGAGGTAGGGAGGGATGTGATTTTGTATCATGACACTTCATGATGCAAATTGACATCAAGCATTACCTGTGGGCTGACTTGAAGATGCGGTGTCAGGCCTGCCAGAGAGGAGACGTCGATGACATCATAGGGGAAGAGCGGTGTGGGAGGAGACGGCTGGGGGATGGAACCTGATTGGATCCCTACTGGCACCTCTTCTACAGCTGCTTGGTCTGTGTGGATGGGGGCGTAGTCAACGTGTGTGTGGATGTGGGTGTAGTCAATGTGGTGGGGGCGTGGTCAACGTGTGTGTGGATGTGGGTGTAGTCAATGTGGTGTGCAAATTGTTAAGTGGGATGAAAATTGGTGTATGGATGGGGGTGTGGTCAACCTGGTGGGGGGTCAATGTGGCATGCAAATTGTAAGTGGGGTGAAAATTAATCTGTGTGTGGATGGGGGTGCGGTCAACATGGTAGGCAAAATCGAGAACCGTGACTATTGAAAACACGCTAATGAGTGGGTGTGGTAGAGTCATGATTCTGCAACAGCATGGCTGGAAGGGCACTGATCGAAGTTGGCGCCTGAAAACCTGACGTCTAAGGGACCCTTAGGCTGAAGGCGACCTCAAGTAGAGTGATCCGTTATCTTCTTAGTATGTCACTTACTAGCCACCCATTTTGCTACCTCAGGTCACAAAATGGACTCCTCCCTTTCAAGCAAACAGATACGACAGATGTTCATCAGCTACTTCAATGAACAGGCCCACACGTTCATCCCTAGTTCCTCTGTGGTCCCCCACGATGACCCGACCCTGCTCTTTACAAATGAAGGAATGAACCAGGTACGCCATTCGTCTGGTAACGGCCTAGGAACGGCCTGAGAATGGCCTGGGAAAGACCTGGGAATGGCAAGAGAATGGCCTGGGAAAGCCAAGAACTGTAACTAGCTACAAGAAACGTTAGATTACTTTTGCCAAGATCTCCATCGTCCGCTGAGGGTGCCCCTACTAATTAACTTCACAAGCACAACCATCCACAAATGCACAGCCTGTACTTAAGAGCTCACCACTAGGATACCTGATTTGGTACACCTTGTGGTCTCATCATACCCCCTACGTACAAAAGTTATTATCGGGTAATAAAGCAGAGAGGAATCTCTTGAGCTGAATAAATGGCCCAAGAGTCCAGGATGAGCACAGGAAGGTCAGTAGTGGAGGGATTCTCTCCCACCCACACACAAACCAGCTCCTTGAATGGATGCAAATAGAAAGCTGGAGACAGGGAGGGGGAAGTTGACCAATGGCTGAACACTTGTACTTTCACCAGGAGTCTATTCTGTAGGTTCTCTTCCCTATCAGAGTATATGTGTCACCCATTGCACTGGCTGTAGTCGAGCCGGCTCTGTGGCGGGCATCTGCTGAGCTCTGAATAAAATTTAATGGTCACAGACTCTTTCGCACACGATGTGGTTTATCTGAGTGTAGTCGACTGCTGTCCAATGGTGTGCACCATACTGTGCTCACGATGCTCCCGAAAGAATCATGCTTCGTGCGTGCTGCACATGGCCTGGGAGTGTCCTGAGAGCGGCCTGGGAGTGTCCTGAGAGCGGCCTGGGAGCGGTCTGGGAACAACCAAGTAATGGCCTGAGAACGGCCTGGGAAAAACCTTGGAACAGTCCGAGAATGGCCTAGGAACGGCTTGAGAATGGCCTGAGAACGGGATGAGGCTGGGTCTGGGAACGGGATGAGGCTGGGTCTGGGAACGGGATGAGGCCGGGTCTGGGAACGGGATGAGGCCGGGTCTGGGAATGAGACTAGTGATTACCATTAGGCAATGTGTAATCTGTGGCAATGGAAATGTGGTCTGAGGTTGTGGAAATTACTGACTGTAAATATTATGTCTGTAGAATGCAAGTTGGTAAAGGGATGGCAGCAGACAGTTTATTGCATATTTGCCTTGGTGACAACCTGTTTATACAGTGTGGTAATGACCTGTATGGTAATCAACTTGCAATTCCCTTGGTGACACCATTCTTTTCCACCCTTTGTTTTACCTGCAACAAACCTACTCCTTCCTGGTGCTACAAGCTAACTTCCTGGAGCCTGGCATAGCTTGCACCCACCTGGGTGGCTCAATGTGGGCGTCTAAGGTTGTGGAAATTACTAACTGTAAATATTATGCCTCAAGTTGGTATGTGACCAAGGTGATTAAGTGATGGCAGCTGACAGTTTATTGCATAGGTGCTACAAGCTAACTTCCTGGAGCCTGGCATAACTTGCACCCACCTGGTTGGCTCAATGTGGGCCTATGGATAACAGCCTGACAACTGACAATTGTGTAATTTCCAACCACTTAGTCAAGTTTAACGTATTTAGTTTAATGTCCGAACATCTATCTTAGCTTACTGCAAGCACTAGACCTCTTCACTGTCCTCCTTCACATAACTACACCTCCCTCCTCATATCCTTCTCTCTCCCTTGTCACCCCTCCCTTGTCACCCCTCCCTCACTCCTCTTTCCCTCCCCTCCCTCCCCCTTCCCTCCCTCCTCCCTCCCTCCCTCCTTCCCTCCCCCTTCCCTCCCTCCTTCCCTCCCCCCTCTCTCCTCATACACAATCCACCCTCCTCCAGTTCAAGCCGATCTTCCAGGGTACGGTGGATCCTGGAAGTGACATGGGCAAGCTAATTCGTGCGGTTAACTCCCAGAAGTGTATTCGAGCTGGGGGGAAGCACAATGACCTGGACGACGTTGAGAAAGACACCTACCACCACACCTTCTTCGAGATGTTAGGGGAGATTACTTCAAGGTCAGACACTACTTCAATGAACAGGCCCATGCGTTCATCCCTAGTTCCTCTGTGGTCCCCCACAATGACCCGACCTTGCTGTTTACAATTGCAGGTATGTCTATTGCATGATGACATCATCATCATAGATAGTTATATTGGGTATTTGAACACAGAATAGCTCTGTTTCCACACAGCTATTATACTCAAGCATAATTTGCAAGGCATAAAGCTCAGGGAGGCCCAGGATGAACATTGGGCCAATCTCCACCTTTCACCTCCGCTTGTGGAATGCGGGTATCATGAATAAAATTAACAGTATTGCTGATCGAAGGACAAGTGGCGTTTTGGGTGTGGAATGAGCCTTGCAGCCGAAGGCCAGTAAGGGAGTACACTTTGAAGGGTTAGTGGACGATTTCCACGGCCACAGTGGGAAAGTACAAAGCAGAAACTCGAGTCTAGATACCTTTGGAACACGAACATCAAGGCTGTCTCCTTGTGATCCTGACCCCTGGATCATGGAGCGAACACAGCGGGAGAAGAGTAGTCTCGCGGGCCAGCCGTACCGGACCGCGACTCGACTAGGTTCAGAGAAGCTGAATTAAAGAAGACGGCAGGCACGTACGTTGAATGCGGACTGTTGAGGGAAGAATTCAGACGCGAACCAAGGTTGGAAGATCGCTCAACAGGAGTCCTGGACAACGATGATGAAGCCAACGTCTAGCTAGATCCACTGGGAGTACGGTACGGATATCGACGATTCTCGAGTGACACTGACTGACAGGGTTGCCGCAGCATCGGTGATTTAGCTACGATCGTGCAATTCGCGTACCCGGCCGGCCGGCCGTGCCAGAAAAAAATCAAGGAATAGGTCGAGACGACCAAACGCAGTGCACCAACCTCCTGTGATCTCTTTTCTGCAGCCAAGCCTGTCGACTACATACTACACATAATATACAGTAGAATGTGCTATAGCGCTAGCGGAAAAATTTCGAAATGCGTGTGGGAGTGTCACTTGCGAGGCTTCGCGCGCGAAGTCAGGATTGCACTTGAGAGACTTCAATATAACGTATCGGTATAAAAGCCCTTCAAACTTGGGGGAGGGCCAGATTCTTGCAGCTCCAAACTGCAAAAAGGTGAGTTGCGCAGTCAATCCTATCGTAGCCTAGCTAGCTAGATGTACAATATACAGCTGCATGTGCTGTGCATGCCTGTATACAGATGGACTTCAATGTGTATATGACAATCAATATAGCTAATACTGTAGCAAATGGTTGCATTACCCAGGTATCACTCTGAAAGTGCATGTCAATAACGGAAAGAGGGACCTCATGCAGTCTAGAACAACTGATGCACTAGAGATTATAGTCTGATCCAAAGTTGTTCCGTCTTCTTGCAGGTATAACATGAGGAATATCACAGGGTTACTTGCATCTAAACTAGTACTTAAGTCATGCAAGTTCTAACAATGGTGACTAGTCAAGAAGGCGATCAACAAATACGCTGCAAGGTAATCATGAGCAGTTTCGTGGAGTACGGACACCAGGAAATTGTCTTGTCTGAAATGGGCCACGGAAATGGAACAAAGTGCGTACAAGAAACATCTCCACATGCCTCCAGTGAATTCGTCACTGGAGTCAACAGGCGACAGATTGAACAATTGAGACCGTTTGATTTCAGAACAAGTATGTTGAACAGATGTCCCCCAATACAACCTAATACTTCAGGGCCCATGAACTTGTGGACAGAAGAAAGTCAATGTTGTGCACAAAAACTGGTCACTGGACTTCACAAAGAGGAGCACTGCAGCTGCAAAGAGGAGTACTGCAGCTGTAAAAAGGAGCACTGCAGCTGCGAAGAGGAGTACTGCAGCTGCGAAGAGGAGTACTGCAGCTGCGAAGAGGAGTACTGCAGCTGCGAAGAGGAGTACTGCAGCTGCGAGCGCGAAGAGGAGCACTGCAGCTGCGAAGAGGAGTACTGCAGCTGTGAAGAGGAGTACTACAGCTGTGAAGAGGAGTACTACAGCTGTGAAGAGGAGTGCTGCAAAGAGGAGCACTGCAGCTGCGAAGAGGAGTACTGCAGCTGCATAGAGGAGCACTACAGCTGTGAAGAGGAACACTGCAGCTGCAAGCCTACCCAAGAGAGCAGTTTGAAGTCACCATCTGTCCTGGTTACCGGCTCAGGGCCACCAATGAAACCTTATGATGATGCACATACACTCCGACCAATACAAGAAACAAACTATCATGCCAGCACCAAACTGGTAGTGGGGGCCTTTGAATTGTCCTCTGTTCAGTACACTGATGAACCCACAGAACACACCTGCAACAAAAGACTGACCTGCAAACACTGTGAACATTGTGGAGGTATTCTTCCAGCCAGAGGTCAATGACGGTGAGAACATGCTCCAGATGGAACATGCATGACCTGATACTCATGCAAAATAAATTTATAACCTATCCTATCAGCCTGACAGGTAGACAGTGATGTTCAGCATTAATGTCCTACTCCAGCCCTCTGCATCACTTGTAATATATTATCAGTTTGATGTACTATGATGTAATGTAGACCTTGTATGATGTAATGTTCATTGTATCACTTAAATTATATTATCAGGTAGCTAGTTTTGTGATGTAATAACTCACTGAATAAACTAAACTCCAGTACTTGTACCATAGTTGCCAAGTACAACTTCTTGACATCAAACACTCTTGCTCTTAGCCAATCAACTCACACATAACTAAATCACATTGATATAAACACATTGGTACACTCCTGGATGAGGTACACTCCCACCATATACTACAGTATGGCAACATTCCAGTGTGCAACCAAGGGCAACAGGATAATGCTGGTAGAGTGATACGCATTATGTAACAACAGGAATGTCACATGATTTAGATTACCTCTTGGGTTGGATAACTGGCACAGGTTCTTTGCCCGCTCAATGTCATTCAGGAGGTTAGTAGCAGTGACGTCCTGCGAGGGAGAATGAAGCAACTCAAGAAGAGGGAGGGTCAAATTGCGGACTACAGCTAGCTAAAGGATAAACTCACTCCAATCTCCATGGAGAGGTGCTTACAAAGCACTTCAATCTCAAACTTCAGGTTTAGCTGCAGTGTCAGGAATGTAGCAATCAATCAACATGGTACCTCCATAAGAGAGAGTACATGTTACATGAATTACTAATGTTGAGTACACAGTACTTCCTCTGCAAGATCACATAATTATTTGCAGCAAGTTCCAAAATTTAAAGCTGGACTTGAGATTGTCCCACATAACAGTATAAAACTTAACTCTTTACCAACCATAAGAAACAGCTTAAGGAAGCAAAATCCTGTATTAAAGTATAACGCCTAGTAATAAATTCCCCATATAAATTCTTATGGCTTATGGGAGCTCATGACGGCTTTTGCAGTCATTGGTTGGTAAAGAGTGAAGTCATAACCTCATGCTCCTAATAAGAGCATGACGATATGACCTCACAACTTTACTAAGGAAGTACAGTAAGACAGCTATTCCTCAGTGCACCAGTTCAATGGGTACTGCTTTGAAGCACTGGATCCACTCACAGGATGTAAACATCTGAACTTCCTTGAGATGGGATGATGATTTGGGTCCACTGCTCTGAAATCATGCCATTATGTACTATAACACCCAACACCAGGTAATCTGAGGTGGCTTCAGTGTTGTTCAAGAAGCCTGAGAGAGGGAGCAAAATACCCCGATACGGCCAATATTATTACTAGGTCTAAGTTTCGTCTTTGAGAAGACAGAGCCGTCTCCAGAAAACGGACTTGTGTTCGATGATGTGTGCATCTCCGAACGTTACGGTACATGGCATACTTACGATGCTGTCACCAACGAAGAAGTTCAACGCATTAACTGAGTTACAGGTACGTTTGTTTCCACCGTGTGAGCCGCCACCTTTTACGATCGTTGTCCACTGCAGCCGTTCTGCGGGATGTGATACTAACTTTATTGCATAAAGCAAACGGAAGTTGCATGCTCAGTATCAGACCACTGTTGTCAAGGTTACTTGCCTTACTACACTCGGTTACTACTGTTACAGCTCCATATGTGAGACACAGATTCTGGTCCTGGACCATTACTGTATACTTCCTTCCTACAGATACTCACATGGTAAAGCCTTTCAGCTGCTAAACTTCCTGAGTTGCAATTTCATAAAATCCCCTCAATAATTAATACATCTCTTGGTAACAATAAACTTGGCTCTTGAAGAGATCTCACCCAACTCCTGCCGACATTCCTCACCTTAAGATCAGGAACTGCATGTAATTCACTAAGCACTCCCATGATCGCCATCGTCCAAGGATTGGGTGGTTTGAAAACCTACAAGAGCAAAGATACAAGTCATGTAGCAAGTCCGTTTGCAGAAGAACTCGCTTATGAATGGCTGCTAACCTTGCTGTCAGCACACGCCTCCAACACCTTCGCCACAAACGGTACAACGTACAGGAGTTCCTACTTGCATGAACAGAAATACAGATCTAACATTCAAGCATCATCACATGAAAAAACACTGCCACACAATACACAAACATACACACGCACGCACGCACACACGTACCTGCTGCCCTTTGTATTGAGCTTCTAGGATCATATCTTTCAGCCCAAGATCCTGGAGAATAAGGACATGCTTATGCAACCCTCTCAAAACCATAAACATGCCATTCTGTGAAAATATTTCAGAGGATCGAGGGGCAACCGCACTCCTGGTAGCCATTGCAACGCCGCGTTGCCTCGCCGTAGCGCAAGCTAATTATTGAAATTTGTTCCAATTAACGCACATGCCACGTGGCAACCACGCTCAGTCGATCGCGAGCAATGGCGGCCAAAAGGAAGACAAGACATTATTACAGCACTTACAACTTAGCCAGCACGGTGAGTTTTGGCATGTAAGTGTCAGTGAACGACAGCGATCACGGCCGTGTGGTCAGAATCTTCGTGTGCCTTCCTGAGAACGGTACTGCCACCGGAAGTCGAAGAGAGCGCTCGAGCAATGGCGGCCAATGGCGAGACAAAAAGCGCTCATATCTCAGCCACCAAGGTGAGTTTCAGCACCAACTTTTATCATTCAGGTCAGTGCTTGATAGCGATCACGGCGGTGTAGTCAGAATCTATGTAGGCCAATCCTAAGTACTCAAACATTATATTATATTATTTATTTACGGGGCACAATTTTTCCCCTACCAGGAGTGTAATAATAATCATTCCCTGAGCATGCGAGCTCTGTTACTTCAGCATGTTACAGCACTTGACGGGATGCAGTGATCATATATTGCGTACCCCTCACAAACGTGTGCTTTCCATGCCCACACATTTCAAGTACTATTAGGAAGGTTAATTACCAACCTCCGGAAGGAGCTAGTCCTAACGATCCATCATATGTCACTTACGATCTGAAGAATGGGCTTGTTCTTGGCAAGGGTCTGCATGCCTAGCCAGTGGCCAAGGTTCTTCAGAATGGCTCTGTCCGAAAAGTTGTTGCTCGTCTTGTCCGCTTGGAGGATCACCTGAAATGAGATGAAGACATTCATAACACGAATGGGGAGGCTAATGTCTCTATGCACTTCATGTTGTACAGCGAATTTCAGTTGCGTTTGAATCTCCGTGTTGCGTTCGCTTCCGTACGGAATCGCGTGTAGATATGACTTTGTATTACATGCACCTTGACCTCGCTTATTAGGTGCCGGCGGGTACATGTACAAGCGCTATAGCGTACATCCATACGCGATTCCGTACGGAAGCGTTCGCAACACGGAGATTCAAACGCAACTGAAATTCGCTGTAAGACAATCAGTACCACTGGCCTGTTGAGTCTACCACACACCAACTAGTAATATTTCATGCTGATGGCTTCAGGTTGTAAGGTTATGGCATCCAAGTCCCTGTGTAGACACACACCAGCAACTAGACCAGTTTAATTGGCTGCTTCTACAATGTATGTCCCTGTGTAGTCTAGTAATGTTTCATGCTGACGGCTTCAGGTTATGGCTGTTACCAATTTAATCAGCCTCTTCTATATAAGTCCATGCAACTGTGCATAGTGCACACCTACGTGCCTATTGCATACTCAGCATTATGTACAGTTCACATTACATACACAGTGAATCACTCCATGCATGAACTTCCACAAATGACATCAATGGCATTGATGACATTATGTTGCCAGTGGCATTGATGACATTAATGTTGCCAGTGGCATTGATGACATTAACGTTGCCAGTGGCATTAATGTTGCCAGTGGCATTAATGTTGCCAGTGGCAATAATGTCGCAAGAATGCCACAAGAGACATGCTAATAATGTTGTTCATGTAACTAGTGTCACTATTGATACCACTCCTAGTGAACCACTACACAGCTGTTATCCAGGCTAATCGCCAACAAACTGACCCTGATGTTCCTGTAGGTCTCTCTCAGAGCAGTCTTCCTGAGCTGGGTGGAGCCAAGGGTGTCCAAGAAGCTCATGTAGAGGTTGTGGAAGTTGGGTTCGATGGAGGATCGTTTCATGACCAGATACTGTGCCACCCAGTCGTAGTAGCTCTCCTCGACCAGGCTGCAAAACTCCTCCGTCTGTCACGAGGAAGGGAATGAGAGCTCATTTTAACAACCAAGAACTCTGTTTCAGTATTTCTAATAGACAGAGGTTTCAGTTATTGCTATCAGTGCATAAAACAGCAAAAACATTTCAAATGCCTGCACTCTTGCTGTGATGTGCAGTCAAACATGGAGTACCACAGGTAACCCAAGCCAGCTGCAAACCGCTCCAGTCAAACTACCATACCACCTGTTATACATACGGACACTGTGCATGTTGGGCTACTCACTGTACTATAGTCAAACTACCATACCACCTGTTATACATACGGACACTGTGCATGTTGGGCTACTCACTGTACTACCAAGAAAGGCAAATCTAACTCCCTGTCTCCCTCTACTCCGCTAGCTCCTCAACATCCTTCATACACTTACCTTCTCCTGGAGGTTAGCGGAAGAGAGATTGTTGAAGAGAAAATGGATCTTGTCTTGTAGCTCCTCGGGAGGTTGGGATTTCTCTACCTGCTGCTGGTCGGCTGCTACCAGCAGTGTGTCAATGTTGGTCGTGTTGATGGAGGGAGGCTGTTGGTGAGGTATGTGTGTGAGGGTGTGTGCGAGGGTGTGTGTGAGTGAGGGTGTGTGAGTGAGGGTATGTGAGGGTGTGTGGGTATGTTCAAGGGTGTGTGAGTGAGGGTGTGAGTGTGTGCAAGGGTGTGTGTGAGTGAGGGTGTGTGTGAGTGAGGGTGTGAGTGTGTGCAAGGGTGTGTGTGTGAGGGTGTGTGTGAGTGAGGGTGTGAGTGTGTGCAAGGGTGTGTGTGAGTGAGGGTGTGAGTGTGTGCAAGGGTGTGTGTGAGTGAGGGTGAGTGTGTGCAAGGGTGTGTGTGAGTGAGGGTGTGTGTGAGTGAGGGTGTGAGTGTGTGCAAGGGTGTGTGTGAGTGAGGGTGTGTGTGAGTGAGGGTGTGAGTGTGTGCAAGGGTGTGTGTGAGTGAGGGTGTGTGAGTGAGGGTGAGTGTGTGCAAGGGTGTGTGTGAGTGAGGGTGTGTGAGTGAGGGTGTGTGAGTGAGGGTGTGTGGGTATGTTCAAGGGTGTGTGTGAGTGAGGGTGTGTGAGTGAGGGTGTGTGTGAGTGAGGGTGTGTGTGAGTGAGGGTGTGAGAGTGTGTGCAAGGGTGTGTGTGAGTGAGGGTGCATGGGATATGAGGTCGAGGCTACGTCAAGGTGAGGGTGTGTGTGGGACAGTGGGTGAGATGTGTATCAGTGAGGAAGTGCAGGCAGTAATGGATGCAGGGAGAGGAGGACGAGGCTGTCTTACATCCTCCGAGAGCACATGAACAAAGGACAGTGATCGTCCCAAACCGTGTACGCACCAGACAGTACACGCAGCATGACAGAGCAAAGAATGGGTGCGCCAGACACTTACATCTCTCCGTGCAGCAAGGGGACTCCCAGGTTGCGGTTTAGTCGCACCACTGCCCGAGGGAGGACCTAGCAGGGAACAAATTGGTAAGTGGGACGTGCTGCTGTAGCCATCTTCAGGACATGCTTTGTGTGTATCATCTCCTGGTCAAAACAAACAGTTGGGATGAGATTGCCAAAGTAGCCTTACAGGTGCTAACTGATGTCCAGGCAAGCACAGTGTCTGCCAGACAGCCACTTCAGGTATAGTTGGACACAAGTGTTTGTTAAACATAAGCCATGTGCAGATCCTCTCGGAGGTGCCTATACAGTTCATCCTCCAAAGATCTACTTTACTCTTTCTAGAGGCAATCATGACCCCAGAAGCCAGCCATGCACTTTGAGTTGCACCTACATCAGTTATAATCATGGAATGTGGGGGGACATACATCAATCATGACTGGATGCGGGGATCCATTAAACCTGGACCACGTACACAGATCTAGCCTCGTTCCCAGGCCTCCGCCCAGACTTTATCTCACAGCCGTGGAGAATTCTCCACGGCTGCGAGATAAAGTCTGGGCGGAGGCCTGGGAACGAGGCTACACAGATCAGGGAGAGTGCTTACCACCCAGTATTCCACCGTTTGGCCCCATGAGGGAGGGAGAGTGCTTACCACCCAGTATTCCACCGTTTGGCCCCATGAGGGAGGGAGAGAGCTTACCACCCAGTATTCCACCGTTTGGCCCCATGAGGGAGGGAGAGTGCTTACCGCCCAGTATTCCACCATTTGGTCCCATGAGGGAGGGAGAGTGCTTACCACCCAGTATTCCACCGTTTGGCCCCATGAGGGAGGGAGAGTGCTTACCACCCAGTATTCCACCGTTTGGTCCCATGAGGGAGGGAGAGAGCTTACCACCCAGTATTCCACCGTTTGGCCCCATGAGGGAGGGAGAGTGCTTACCGCCCAGTATTCCACCATTTGGCCCCATGAGGGAGGGAGAGAGCTTACCACCCAGTATTCCACCGTTTGGCCCCATGAGGGAGGGAGAGAGCTTACCACCCAGTATTCCACCGTTTGGCCCCATGAGGGAGGGAGAGTGCTTACCACCCAGTATTCCACCGTTTGGCCCCATGAGGGAGGGAGAGTGCTTACCGCCCAGTATTCCACCATTTGGTCCCATGAGGGAGGGAGAGTGCTTACCACCCAGTATTCCACCGTTTGGCCCCATGAGGGAGGGAGAGAGCTTACCACCCAGTATTCCACCGTTTGGCCCCATGAGGGAGGGAGAGTGCTTACCACCCAGTATTCCACCGTTTGGTCCCATGAGGGAGGGAGAGAGCTTACCACCCAGTATTCCACCGTTTGGCCCCATGAGGGAGGGAGAGTGCTTACCGCCCAGTATTCCACCGTTTGGCCCCATGAGGGAGGGAGAGAGCTTACCACCCAGTATTCCACCGTTTGGCCCCATGAGGGAGGGAGAGTGCTTACCGCCCAGTATTCCACCGTTTGATCCCATGAGGGAGGGAGGATTTGGCCCCATGAGGGAGGGAGAGAGCTTACCACCCAGTATTCCACCATTTGGCCCCATGAGGGAGGGAGAGAGCTTACCACCCAGTATTCCACCGTTTGGCCCCATGAGGGAGGGAGAGAGCTGGTCCTGTGAGGTAACCGGGGAAGACAGAGGACTCCTGGTACGGCTGTCAGGTCGGGGGAAGGAGGATGAGTTGGTGTTGATGGAAGTGAGAGGAGGGAGGGAGGTGGGGAGGGTGGGGAAGGTGGGGAGAGGTGGGAGGGTGGGGAGAGTGGGCTGGAGTCCAAATGCACTTGACCCTGGGAATGTGCTGCATGGGGTACCAGGATCCTGTGTGCGTGTGTGTGAGTGTGTGGTGTGTATGAGTGTGTGTGTGTATGTGTGTGTGTGTGTGTGTGTGTGTGTGTGTGTGTGTGTGTGTGTGTGTGTGTGTGTGTGTGAGTGTGTGAGTGTGTGTTCATGCATTGGTGGAAGGGGAGAGGAGAGGAGGGGAATGGTGCGTGAGGGATAGTAAGCTAGCACTATACTCTCTTAGAATCTCACAGCCAAGGGCAACAGTTGAGTGACTGCAAATGACACACATTAATGTGCACACACATGTACACAGACTCTAATAGCACGACCATATAAGTCAGTGAGTGACTCACAGAGATTCCAAAGGGAGGGACGGAAGAGACGGCGGAGGGAGGCTCCATGGACTGCTGCCCGTAGTGCACATACTGGGGGAGGGAGGACAGGAAAGACCCCTCTCATAACTTTCCCTTGTAGCCTCGTTCCCACGTGGCCTGGGAATGAGGCTATTCCCCTTGTAGCATGGTTTCATCTGTTGCATACAGGCCAGAGATTCCAAGATTGGGTCAGGGTACAACAATAAGAAGCCAATTCAGAAATTGGTGTTGTAACGGCGGACAACGTGAGCACTTGCAGTTCTGTTATGTTGACAGCAGGTGGACTTTTAAGCAAATACCATAGCCAAAAAATACCATTCCAGCACAAACAGTTTTTTCTAAAAAAGAGGTAATCAGATTTCTTTTCATTCTTCGAGACAGAAAACAGAGACAGTAGACTGAAGGCAGTCACTGGACACCAGGTCTTCTTCCGCAAGGTTCATCCATGAAGGGAGGAGTGTGTGCAGTGAAGCACTCATCGTGTGTACACACACATGGATATATTTCCTCTTCATATCCGTTATAGGAGCCACCTAGAAATGGTTGCCTCAAAGGGGAAATTTTTATGGGAGGAATAATCACTTGGAGGAGGAGGGAAGGCAATGAGTACAGTACGTGTCATATTTGAGTACAAGCCCGTTAGACCATGCCTACCAGGGACAACTATTACAACAGCCCTTACGGTAAGCAGCTGCAGTTACATAATACTGCATCAGATGATGTCATCGTTATATCATCCTATGATGTCACCATTACATTATCCTATGAGCTGCCACACCTGCTTTAAGTGCATGGGGAACTGCTGGAAGTGGGGTATGGAGGCGATGCTGGCACAGTACTGGGAGAAGTCTTTCAGTCTGCTCTTGAACTTGTCCAGGGCAGCCATCCCAAAGAGATACATCTTGGAGGTGGGTGGTTTCTTCAGGGAGTCAAGCACGTAGCGCAGGGCCAGACTCAGGGACATGTACCTGCAAGAAGTAGAGGAACACACAGTACACCCGCAGTAGAGGAACACACGGGCATGGTGGTACACCCGCAGTAGAGGAACACACAGTGCACAGCTGTACACCCACAACAAGGAACACACAGTGCACAGCTGGACACCTCCACAGGAACACACAGTGCACAGCTGTACACCTCCACAGGAACACACAGTGCACAGCTGTACACCTCCACAGGAACACACAGTGCACAGCTGTACACCTCCACAGGAACACACAGTTCACGGCTGTACACCTCCACAGGAACACACAGTGCACAGCTGTATACCTCCACAGGAACACACAGTGCACAGCTGTACACCTCCACAGGAACACACAGTGCACAGCTGTACACCTCCACAGGAACACACAGTTCACGGCTGTACACCTCCACAGGAACACACAGTGCACAGCTGTACACCTCCACAGGAACACACAGTGCACAGCTGTACACCTCCACAGGAACACACAGTGCATGGCTGATTCCTCCCCCCCCCCCCCCCCCCCCCCAACTCACGTGACCAGGCCATGTTCTATGATCCCTCCAAACAGTTGGCCAGTAATCTGTAGCTCCTTCTCCGGAAACTGCGGAAAGAACTTGTACTCTTCAAACATATTCCGCAGCATGCATACAAACAGGTCCTGTGTGGTGTGGTGTGTGTGTGTATGCGTGTGCGTGTATGTACGTGTGGTGTGGTGTGTGTGTGGGGTGGGGAAAACGTGAAGTGTGTGTGTGGGGGGAGGGGGGGAGAATATGCCCTCATGTAAGCTACCATTACAGAGGTGATCGGTTCATTACGTCTACACAGCTCCTAAACAGCCCCAGAAGACCTCATTACACACCCTATCCTTCTTGGCAGTAGAATCCTTGAATTGTTTCAGCAGGTCAAGCAGTCGATTGACGCTCATACCACGGTTGTAGATGGCCTGGAAGTAGGCATTGGCTTTGTCATCAACATCCTTGGAGAATGTTTGCTCTGGGCCAAACACCACTGGGTCAGTGGCAATGGCTGTGAGGAGGATGAGGGAGGCGGTGGTGGAGGAAGAGGTGGAGGAGGAATGGAGAGGGGAGGGGGAGGAGGAGGAGGAGGGGGAAGAGGAGGGGGAGGGGATGAGCAGGAGGATAAGGGAGGTGGTGGTGGAGGAGGTGGAGGGGAAAGGGGGAGGAGGTGGAGGGGGAGGGAAGGGGGAGGAGGGGAGGAGTGGAGATGGAGGAGGAGGTGGAAGAGGAGGGAAAGGGGGATGAGCAGGAGGAGGATGAGGGAGGTGGAGGTGGAGGGGGAGGGGGAGGGGAGGAGAGGGAGGAGGGGGAGGAGTGCAGGAGGGGAAAGTGAAGGAGGAGGACGAGGAAGAGAGGAAGAGAGGTGAGGTATATACAGAAGAGGAGGAGAGGAAAATTCCCAGATATGAAGTCTTTCTCCAATGGCTTACTCAATGAACAAAAAGACAGAGATCGTAATACACTGTATTCTCACCATGCTTGGTGTCTCGAGGAAGAGGTGCCTGGAGTTGAAAGCTCTGCAGGTGCTTCTGGGTAGTAGCCATGGGGCTCAGAGGGTCCGCACCACTGCCAAACAACCCCTAGGGAGAGATGTGCTAGTAACTGATTCATCAAAATCTGCGGCAAACATCAATACTACCCTTGTGGTGCCACGGGATATTTGTGTACACCTTAACACCATTCAAATTATCAGGATTAATGCCGGACACATTTCAATCAAATCACATCTTTGTACCTGTCCTGTGAGCTGTGAAGCCGTACTGGGCAGTCCTGTAAAACTGGTAGTGCCCAGGGTGTTCTTTCCAGGGGATCCGGGGGCAAGTCCCCCCAGCCCCGAGCTGCTGAAAGGAGGAGTGGGGAGTCCACCAAGACCTAGCACTGGCATCTCCAGCTGGGCAAGAGGGAGGAGGGAGGGAGGGAGGGAGGGAGGGAGGGAGGGAGGGAGGGATAGTCGAGGCTTTCTGAACATTGAGGGCTTTAAACGCCTGTTTCCCATTCTCAAGAGCTGCAGTCAGAAAATCAGACACAACTTTCTGCAGGATGTCAGTAGAAAGGCCATCCTCGGGTCACACAGGATTTGGACAACCAGAAACTCTTCGACATAAGCATAATATTTATTTTATAGTATATCAAACCCACCTTTTACATTGTATATAACATTATTTCTACCACTTTCAACCTAGCCCTTAGAGACAGCCTACATTATTTGTGCCATGCAATAGCTCAGCAGGTTTGACAATGGCTGACCTCTAAGCCTCCTTGCATGTACCCCTCACATGCAAAAAAAAGGAGATGTTTATATATATATATATATGGGAGGGAGGGAGGGAGGGAGGGAGGGAGGGAAGGAGGGAGGGAAGAGGAGGAGGAGAGGGAGGAGGGGAGGGAGGGAAGAGAGGGAGGAGGGAGGGAAGAGGGAGGAGGGAGGGAAGGGGGGAGAAGGGGAGGGAGAATGGAAAGGAGTAAAGGATGGCCGGAAGGGAGGGGAGGAGAACAGGATACAAGGGGTAGCAAAACATCCACTGAACTTTGAACTCTATATTCTCATCACAGCCACTGTTACAGTTGCACACCAGGGACGTACAGTTGGGGCAGTCATGGGCTGGAGTCCGACCCCAGGGGCAGCAGAGAGGGAGGGAAGGGGGCGTGGCTTAGGAGCTATGGGACCATGGATCTTGATCAACATGCGCAACTTTTCAGCCAGTTCTGGCTTCAGTACACTTGTGTGTGTGCGTGTGTGTGCGTGTGTGTGTGTGTGAAAGAGAGAGAAATGGGGGGAGGGGGGAGAAATGGGGGGAGGGAGGAGGGGGGAGGGGGAAGGGGGGAGGGGGGAGAAGAATCATCTCCCAAAAACTTTGTCAAAAGTGATTTGTACACTGTGCATACCCTAAGAACTGCTGCAGGCATGCTAGGATGGTGGCGATGGTCTCGTGCGACAGCTCATTGCGGTCCACTCCTGGCACGAGTGGCTTAGGGGCCCGAGAGACCAGGAACTGAATGCATTCTGCGATAAAGGGTTCCTGGAAGAGGAGGAGGGAGAAGGGGAGAGGAGGAGGAGGAGGAGGGGAGAGGAGGAGGAAGAAGAGGAGTGGGGAGAAGGGGAGAAGAGGACGAGGGAGATGAGGGGGAGGAGGAGGGGGGGAAATTTGCATAGTATATAAACAAGCACTCCAGCACACCACCCCTTGCACACACCCACACACACATTCTACTGTACCTACCTGGTGTTCCTTAATCTTGTCAGAGACCCACTTGTCCAGTTTGAGGAACTCCCGGCGGGACGCCCAGAACGCCAGGTCAATCACAAACGGGAATTGATTCACATTCAACATGATGGACAGTACCTGAGGACAACAGACACAGGGATTCAATAGAGAAGCAGATGGACAGACAGCCTACCTCCCTCCCCCCTCCCCCACCCACTAACTACACACTGTACCTTTAAGTCTTGAGCAACGTCCAAGATCCTCGACATGCGAGTGTAGTCGGGCGTGTCATTCTGCAGGTACCACTCTGTCATGGCCTGTATTAGCATGCTCTGCACATGCGGGGCTACGTTCTGGAAGGAAAGATGGAACACAGCCGTATCCTGAGAACTACAGAACAGAATAACAACACACTAATTTGTACCGTCTCAAGAAGTATGACCTATTACATAAGTGCAAACAGGAATGACATAATTTCTGACAGTAATTGGGGGAATGTGGTAGTACCATTGTCAGAGCATTTTTCCTACTCACCTGCCCGCGCCATGCGTATTGGAAGACGCTGGAGAACGTGGGGTGGGAGTTGATGAAGAGGGGCAGCAGCTGAGTTATGATCTCCTGTTGAACCACATGCCAGACAGGCTAGACGGGAGGAGGTGGGGGGAGGGAGAGGAGGAGGGGAGGGAGAGGAGGTGGGGGGAGGGAGAGGAGGAGGGGAGGGAGAGGAGGTGGGAAGGGAGACGAGGTGGGAAGGGAGAGGAGGAGGAGAGGAGGAGGAGAGGGAGAGGAGGTGGGGAGTGGGGAGAGGGGAGAGGAGGTGGGAGAGGGCAAATACATCCATAATTACATTCATACCCAGGCCTTGGAAATGAACTGGACATGGGGCTAGAGATGGACTTGGGGGTGAGGCACGCTGTACTGGGAATGAGGCTAGATGGACTGGCATGGGGATAGATGGACTGGGTATGACGCAAGCTTGACTGGGACTGGAGCTAGGTATGGGGCCAGATGGACTGGACACAAGGCAAGCTGGTCTGGGCATGAGGTTAGCTACACATCGGTAGCAAAAGGAATGACTCTTGCTACAGAGCATGCCACTCACTGTGGTAGAGATTATGCCAAGGAAGAGTAACTCAGGGCACTGTTTCATTGGCGCAAAGAGGATGCTCATCACATCGCTGTAGTAGCCCTGTTCACTGACATTCAGAAGCATTTGAATCAGACTTAGAGATCGCCTGAGATGGAGGGGGGGGGGGGAGAGGGGGTAGGGGAAGGGGAGAGGGGGAGGGGGAGGGGGGAGGGAGGAGGGAGGGGGAGGGAGAAGGGGGGAGGGGGAGGGAGAAGGGGGGAGGGGGGAGGGGCATGGGGGAGGGGTAGGTACAGATTAGTCCATCTATTGTTTGGTGAGCTACTGAATGCAGGCGAAGTCCAAAATGCTCACCAGGACTTGGCCTCTTCACTGGTGATGTTCAGCTTGAGGTCTTCCACATGCATAGAGCGGTAAGGAAACTGGGCAAAGCTGAAGTCGGGACATCCTGCCAGAGCCTGCTTGCACCATGACAGCTGAGAGCACACCACACACATAAGATTATGTACATTGAATATAGAGTATCACTATGGTCACCAATACATCACCATCACATCACTGTCACATCATGATTACATCATCATTACATCACCATCACATCACCATTACATCATCATTACATCATAGAACTCTACCTGTCCCTTGGGGTACTCCCAGCCAAGGTAGAGGGACTCCATCGGGAAGGGGTCGCGGGAGGTCACCCGGTACACAGCCATGATGAGGCTGAGGGCCTCGGGAGAGGGGAGGAAGAAGCCCGGGTAGTCCAGCTCCAGAATCACATCCCGCCAAAGCAGGTTTGGAACCTGGTACAGAGAGGCGTAGGTACACAGCCACAGTGTGTACTGCTCAAACAGACTAATTGGCAAGCTGCTCTAATTAGTGCTCACCACTGAGAGCTGGTACTCGTACTTACCAGGGTCTGTACGGCTGCTACAAAGTTCTTTAAATCCCACGTAGTGGGCGCTTTACCGGCACCGTGAGACGTCACCTCTCCCGACACACCCTGTGTGAATGTGTGTGGGTGTGTGTGTGCTGTTGGTTCATTGTTTCATTTTTGGCAGAAATGGCACATCAGTCACCCTACAGAACAGGGCGAGTGCTGTTTCTGCCAATTTTTTGACATGTCAAACTGTGGTAGAAAATGGTTTCCAGTTTTGGCATGTGAGCATACCTGTATTTCCTGTTACCCACGTGCACGAGAACACAGACACGCACTCGCATGCTCACACAATCGCATGCATACACACTCACTTGTTGAACTGCACACGGACCATACTCCCCCATCTCCCAGAAATTGTCCCTCATGCCAAACGGAAGCACTCGGTGGGCAGGATATTGACCAGCTCTGGTACGTCCCTCCCACCAATCCGGTCATCCATACACACATGCCTACACATACACACACACCATATACACACACGCACACACCCACTCAACTCCTGGTGAGCAACAGCACACCAAGGATATGCAGTGAAGCCAGCAAAGATCAACGGTTTGCTACGATTACACTAGCTGCCACTTGCTGTGGGTGGAGGGCATCGTGGGGGCGTTCCAGGGCTTTCTTACCTTCTACACCTCCAGTCAGTTTTTGATCTGCAAAAATACTGTAAGCGATCAAAAAGTCGAAGGCCTGGTATCTTGGGCTAGGAATGAGATATGAAGCTGGGATTTGCACCATTGTGATCAGCATGAATGGAGCATTCCAATGATGTCTGTTTTGCTGTCAGTTGAATTTTGACCCAAAATCATGAAAAACCATGGATTATAGCCTTTGGTCGAGTGCGATTTTTGACAAAAATGTGACTGAGCTCAAAAATCAATTTAAGGACATCATTTGAAAGCTCGTTTCATGCTGACCACAATGGCACAATTCCCAGCTTCATATCTCATTCACATACCCATACCTAGTGCAACGTTCTCTTCCAAGTCTATTCCCAAATACCTTCCAAGTCTATTCCCAATACCAATTGTGGTTCATTGTTCCATTTTTGGCAGGCTCGAATCACAGCGCATCCTTCGGAGGGGATGTAAAGCCGTCGGTCCCGGGGTACTGGTTAGTATTAGCATTAAGTTGCTATTTCCGGTTACCTCGTTAGCCACTCTGTTCTTGTATACATAAAAATAAATAAATATTAAAAAGTCACCCTATGGAACAGGAGTGCCGTTTCTGCCAATTTGTTTTACAATACTAAACCCTACTGCCGGATACCTGACCTTGAGTATCAGGAATGGTAGGTTTAAAAGCTTTTTGATGGCATGCCAACTCTCCCCACCCATCCAGCATTACTTTCATTTCTCCATTCATCATCAAATGAGGTTGTAGAAGTCCCTTCAAGAGATGGACTCACCAGGAAAGGGACTCCCTCTGGTAAACCACCGAGTGTAGCCGCCATCATGCCTGCACACAAGCAGAGAGGGGCTAGTAACACATGCGCACCGCCGTACATTGTGTGCATGTGTGAGTGTGCATGTGCGTGTATGTGTGAGTGTGCAAGTGCATGCATGTGTGTGTATTGTGCATGTGTGGGTGTGCTATGTGTGCATGCATGGGTATGTGCAAGCGTGTGCGGTGTGGAGTGCATGTGTGTGTGTGTGCGTATGGACATGCGTGCACAGTACAGGTGTACACACCTAAGACTCTTGCCACCTGCTTGGGAGTAATCTGAGCCTTCCCAAAATCCTTCAAGATCTCCAGGACATCTTGCTTTCTGTGTGCATGATGGAAGCATCTCATAGCACGGCCTATCAGTACCATGCCTAGTTAATGCGGATCGTCAGCCGGATGACCAGCAGCTTGGAGTTTTAAGGTATAGAACTTACGAGGCTGTTGCCGAGTAACCGATATCCTTCATGATGTCTGCCAGGTACAGCTACAAGAAGACAGTGATGTGTAAAGGATTGGGATGAGAACTACATGCAAGAGTGGCATTGCTTGGCTCGTAATGCATAGTCTGATTCCCATACCCTTGGAAAAGGGTCTATGGGAATGAGACTATGTAGTGTATTGTGTAGCATCACAAGGACTCACAACTGATGATGGAAGAGATACAGAGACCGGGATCAGCCTACAGTGAACACACAGAGAATCAGCGGTGATGGTGCATACTGGCACATGTGAGTGGCTGTGTACCTGTCTTCAGTGATGTCCTCCTGCTCCCGGTAGATCAAGGGGGCCAAGACCACCGGGACTCTCCCACGAGGAAAGTCTGTGAAGAGAGGGAGGGAGGGAAGGGAGGGAGAGAGGGAGAGAAGGAGGGAGGGAGGGGAGGGAGGTAGGGAGGGAGGGAGGGAGGGAGGGAGGGAGGGAGGGAGGGAGGGAGGGAGGGAGGGAGGGAGGGAGGGAGGGAGAGGAGAGTGCAGGGAAGGGGGAAGAAAGCAAAGGATGCTTAACGTTGACTTCACCGCCCATCATTGGTCTGAAAGAGCTGTGTGCTGTCCTACCTCTTCTGAGTGTTTGCACAAAAGCATCAATGCTCTCATTGGACACACCCACTTCCTCCTCGCTCCCTTGGAGCAAGTACGTCAGTAGCATGTGTAGCACATCGATCCCCACCTCCCCCAGTCCCCCCTCCAGCCCTGAGCTGAGGTCTGAGGTGGGAGATTGAGTGCATGTGATGCTGCAACGTTCAGCGTTCTTGCCAGTTATAAGAGCACCAACCATATCAGTTAATGAAATCACAGAACAGTTTGAAATCTGCCCACTGATTGGCTCACACAGTTGGCGCTCTGCTAGCCAGATGCAAACCAGTGTACTAGACAGTATCTTGTTGTTGGGTGTTGCTAAGCAACTACATGCGAGCTGCATTACCTGAGTAGGATCTCACTAACTCCGGGAGTTTACTCCTCAGGTGGAAGGAGGCTGGGCAGGGGAGACGGGGATAGAGGGAGTGAGGAGGGGAGAGAAAGAGGAGGGAAAACAGTGGAGATGGGAAACAAGGGGAGGGGGAAAGAGGGGAGATGGGAACAGTGGGAAGAGGGGAAGATAGAAGGGGGAGAGGGGGAGTTACATTACATTGCTGAATGGAGATTAAGTGGGCAGAGACCAACCATGATGTTGTATGTCCGGGTCGGAGGAGGCAGTAAGTCCCAAAGCAAATACAACCTGGGCACAGATATAGAGAGGGGGGGGGGGGGGGGGGGGGGGGGGGGGTTCGGAGAGAGAGGGAGGGAGGGGGAGGGAGGGATGAGGGAGGGGAGAAGGAGAGAGAGTGGGGGAGGAGGGAGGGAGAGGGAGGGGGAGAGAGAAAGGTGGTGCAATGATCATAAACATGCACATGCATCAACAGCAACACCGCATAAGCTCTTCTTCCACCTTCTCCTCTTTCCTCCTCCTCCCACCCCCTTCCTATTGCTCTCTTTCCCTTTCTCTTTATCATCTCCACCTCCTCAAAACACACAAAACGTACATACCTCTTGCACTCTAGCGAGCTTGAGCACTTTGGCCACTTGAACAAGCATCTGAGGAGACGGTCGCAGAGCCTGGAAGGAACAATATCAAGCCTGGGAATGAGGCTATGGGTGCATGCGTATCGAAGAGACCGTTACCCTCAATTCTTGGTTTTCAAAGGTGTAGCACAGGATAGAGGCAAAGTTAGGCTTGGTGATGAGGGTGTTAGCCTCCTGGATGAGCAGCTGCAGCTGCTGGCCGTCCTTTCCCAAGTTTCTGCCATCCGATGAGAAGTCGACCGATGAAACCAGGCAGCGAAATAGGTGCTTGTCGGCATCAGCACCATACACTCCCACCAGCTGTGTGTGGAGGAACAGGTCACGACTTCATCAGCACTTCATAACATTAACCAGTTGCTAAGGTAACCAACCACCAATTATGAGTAAGAGTACGTGTACACAAAGATGGGTCAGTGGGTGTGGCCAAAGGTTTAAACACTCTTGGAATAAACCTGAGTGACGTAATTGCAGAACCTCAGTATACGCTACATAACAGAAAGAGGGTGTGGTTGGTGTGTCTGTCCCAACATTACCCGTGCTATCTCCGCACAGTTGTCCCTGTAGTTTCTCTTATTGATGTTAGCCACAAGGTAGGAGATCTGTGACAGTGCATAGCATCTTGGGTTTAGCGACATGGCGGGTTCAAATAGCGCTCAGTTTCAGTTTCAATTTGGACCCATGCAGGGTCAGAGGTAGAAGCGCCCGTAGTCAGCAGCAGTACGTCCTGGGTCCTTCTCTCCGAGTATATACTCAAGGGCGCATCTTCTCCATCACAGGCAAAGTCGGCGCTATCTGAAAGCAGCCATCTTGCACAGCGTGTTTACCGTAATAAGAATTCGTCTAATTATTCGTAAAAGAAATTTTAGAATTACTACGTGTATCTTTCTGAAGTGATGCCATACTCCTGAAGCCCATAAACTTTCAATGTGAGTCAATTTCTGTTTACTTAACGCTCCAAACGCACATGCAGGCCTGTTAGCACAGTTCTGTGACTCACTCAGGGTTGCAATTAGTTGCACCAGTTTGCAGTACACCTTCCATGCTAGCCAGCCCTCTTTCCTGCAGTTATGGACGCTATACACTTGTTTCTAGCCTCTTTCACATCAATTGCCATGATTTTGCCTTCTTTAAATAGCTGTCAAAGAACAGCCGTTTAGTGGAACATAATATATGGTAGTCTCCCGAGCCATAATATAGTTCCAATATAATTGCTCCAGTAAGCACTGTACTTAGAGCTGCGACCGGTGAATGTGACGCCGTATACAGCGGATGTAGATGTGGCTCACCGCATTACTGTGTATACTACCAACCGCAGCCATGGTGGATTTTTGTAGCAGTTACAAGGTCACCAGCAGTTTGGCAGTGTGGTCACAGCCTCACAGGCAGTGTGGTCGGTCACAGGCTGTAACCCCGGTTGCAATTCTAAGTACGGCGTGTATTGGAGTGACCACCCCTCGATTTCTTTACATGCAGTGGGCAATCAATATACAGCTGGCCCGCAAGACTATGTATATTGATGTACCGCTCATGTATCAGTGCCTTTTTCTCTACAGGTGAAGAAGCGGTTGAACTGGCTTTCTGCCAGCCATGCCGACTTTAACAGCAGCAAGAGGCCACAAGCGCGGCAGCTCGGTCAGGGTTGACTATGAATCAGTTTGGACTATCAGTGACCCACAGAATATCGCACACGAGGGCCAGGGCCTGTACCTGTATACTGGCACTGGGGCGAGGAGGGAGGAGGACATTGGGACTATCAGGACTCTGAAACCCCTGGACCCTCTCCGGGAGGGGATAACCTCCTTCGAGGTCACAGTCGTGGATACGGGTAAGGGAGTGTGTGGGTATGTGAAATTCAGGGCTGTAGGAGTAGGTGTGGCAGGTGTGGCTGGCAGTAGGTTGTTGGCCATTCCCCCGGCCCCCTAGCTGGCACGCTCTGCACACTTATATACTTCAATGCTGCCTACATCATTCAACCTCTCCATTGGACCATCCGAAAATTGTGTCCTACGAGCCTGGTATTAGGAGTTGAACATGACTTTACAACTTGATAACAGCTTGTATATTGTTGTCAACATCTTGACCATGCAGCTATGTATGATATGAGGTTGATTACTACCCTTGGAATGCCTGATATCCAGGATGGAATATATATTTTAACACTTTAACCGATGAAGCCGTCTACAGACGGCATGAGATTTCATCAGTGATGTCAGACTTCCGGCAATGTCCTTGGGAGATAGGCTCTGCGCCAGCAGAGAGGGCGGGGCAGGGGGAGGTGGGTGGGTGCAGACAGCATGGCGGTGTTTGGGCTTAGCCTTGAAGAGCCCTTGGTTGGAGCCCAGCGGGCCACTTCTGTCCTCCTTTGCACAAATGGGCTGAGAAAACAGTCCTCTCGCCTTGTAGGCCCTCCTTTTCTGGCAGTGAAGCATTTTTCTCAGTCTAGTCGAGCGATGGTCGGCCGAGAGCCGTGACTATTGGATGTCCCTTGATGGGTGGGTGTGGTTAAAGTCACGAAAGTGTAGAGGATTGCTGCAAGGTCAGGTGTGTGGAGTTTGGGGGCTGAAAAGCTGAGAGAACTGGACATATGGTAGGTTTAATGCATCCATACGCTACTAGAGACCTCCGGAGAAAAATAATTTATCGGTTAATGGGTTAATGATAAAATGCCCTGCCTTGGGTCTTGAACATGTGCAATTGGTATGTGTGGTGCGTACATGTACATATTGTGTATATGGTGTGTATGTACAGTACATGTACACTGTATGTGAGTTGCGTATAATATGTGTAGTATGTAGGTATGGATGTGTATGCATACTGTGTGCTACTACTATTCTATTGTGCAGGTCAGCAAAACTTCATTGCTGTTGGAGTCTGCGATGAAGCCTACCCTAAAAACCTTCTACCGGGGTGGGAAAACACCTCCGTTGCGTTTCACACTGATGAAGGGAGTCTATTCAACTGCTCAGACAACGCTCAGCCCCTCAACCTGCCCTGTGGGAATGGCGACATCTTGAAGTGCAGTGTGTTGCTGAGTTATGAACAAAGCAACAGCGCTACAATCGAATTCTGTCGAAATGGGGAAAGGATCGCACAAGTTCCGGCTAATATTCCACCAGGTGGTTTCTATGGGGTCATTGGAATGATGAGCAAGGGAGAGAAGATCCAAATGTCGCCCCCCATGGTGATAAAGAGGACTGAGTTTGACCAAATATGGGAAGTGTGTACTCCCCACACTATAGCACATGTAGGGGGTGGGGTGTGCTCCTATTCAGGGCCGGGGGATTTTAGTGAGGATTCCATCGGCACTGTGCGGAGCAAAACCCCGATCAATCCTCTCGGTCCCCTCGGCGGTCGTTCGTTTGAGATTCGAATCATCAATCCTGGAGACCAGAGGTACATTGCAATCGGAGTCGTCAGCGAAGCCTATCCTCGAAACCTGCTGCCTGGTTGGGAGGAATCGTCTGTGGGTTACCATGCCGACAATGGCAACCTCTTCCACAGCTGTGGAGATGGCCAGCCGACCGACCATCCCTGCAAAGAAGGGGACATCATGCGGTGTACCGTGGAGCCTGTGGACAGAAGCCCGAAACAAGTGCAAGTGCTATTCCACCGAAACGGGCAGCTTGTTGGGCAGGTTACAGCTTGGCCGCCCAGTAGAGGGTTCTACTCTTGCTTTGGAATGATGAGCAGAAAGGAGAAAGTGGCGGTCATTTTGCCGGAGGTCTTGGTCCCTTATTCTCCTCCCAAGATGCAGTTTGACGATGTCTGGGAGGTATCGAACCCCAATCTCCAGCACC
The DNA here is from genome assembly GCA_963931865.1 of Axinella damicornis. Taxonomy (NCBI): domain Eukaryota; kingdom Metazoa; phylum Porifera; class Demospongiae; order Axinellida; family Axinellidae; genus Axinella; species Axinella damicornis. The sequence goes on along the minus strand of OZ007515.1, from coordinate 1,000,617 downwards.
ATGGCAGTGGGGAGTGCTACTACGTAGGTGCCGGGGGGAGCGAGCATGTCGGCACGATCCGATCAAAGTTGCCAGTGAGTGCCTTTGTGCCAAATAACAGCTTTGAGGTGAAGATTGTGGACCCAGGAGAGCACTGCTATATTGCCCTTGGCTTGTGCAGCAAGCTCTACCCGGCCAACCTCCTCCCAGGCTGGGAGGACATCTCCCTGGGGTTCCACGCCGATGATGGACTGATTCTCCAGAGCTCTGCTGGAGAGCAGCAGACCAGTCATCCATGCCAGAGGGGAGACGTTGTCCGATGCACTGTCGAGCCCATAGATGGCTCAGATAAGCAAGTGAAGGTTGTGTTTCATAGAAATGGGAATTTCGTGGGGAGGGCGATCGTATGGACCCCGAAGGATGGAGGATTCTATGCTCAGGTTGGGTGCATGAGTCTTGGGGAGGTGATTCAAGTTGCTTCACCCCAGATGGAACCATCTTTCCTGAAACCAGATGTCGCTATGGTAACAGAGTCACGGGGAGGGGCAGCAGTGATGCCGCTGACCTCCTCAGGACAGCCAATGAGGATGAAGGAACTGTCGCAGGTTCCAACTCCCTCTCACCCTCCCCACACGGAGGAGGAAGCAAGGTACATGACAAGGTTCTTTGAAGGGCCGCCAGGTTCAGCTGCTATGGCTAGTGCGGGACAAGGAAGAGGATCAGACTTGCCAGGTGGTATGCCTGTTCACCCCATGGCGTACCATTACCCTCACTTCCGCTTCCCACACCCTCCTCACCATCCCTACATGTTCTCCCATCGATTCCACCATCCCTACTACCACCACCACCACTCCTATGACTACACACCACCAACAGACCCCTCCAAATATTGCCCACGCAGACACCACCCATATTTCAGTCCCTCTCACCATCCTGATTCCTCCTCTCACCATCCTAATGCCTCCTCAGCCTCCTCAACCTCCATCCCATTCAACTATCGCCAGCATAGTGCCCCACTATTTGGCCACCACGGTCCATCCTCCTCCTTTGCTTCGGGAGGTGCAGCTGCTACCCCCACCTCTACCATGTCCACCCCACCGGGCTACTACCAGCCCAGAATGTATGCAGAACAAGTCAGCGTTGCATCGATTGCTTCTGAAGAAGGTGCTCGTCTTGAATCTCAGAGCAGCGTCGAGAGTACCGGTACCACAGACAGTTACACCTCCAGCGGCAGATCTGGTTCCTTCCAAAGCGGTGATCTAGGCAGCTATAACTTGGGGTCCTCTAGGACTCACACCAAACTCTTGTCCTTGTCCAGCTATGATTCACAGACAAGCTTGACTGATAGCTTTGGCCGATCAGAGATGAGCACTTTAGAAGAGAGTGCAGAGCCTATGAAAGCAGAAGTGGCAACCCTTGACGCACGGTCAGGTGGGAAGGAAGTTGAGTACCGTACTCCCAGCCCGTTCCGACTTCCAGTGAAGGAGGTTGAATACCGTGCTCCTAGCCTGTTCCAACTCCCTGTGAAGGAGGTTGAGTACCGTGCTCCCAGCCCGTTCCAACTCCCTGTGAAGGATGTTGAGTACCGTGCTCCTAGCCCGTTCCAACTCCCTGTGAAGGAGGTTGAGTACCGTGCTCCCAGCCCGTTCAGTCTCCCAGTGAAAGACGTTGAATACCGTGCTCCCAGCCCGTTCAGACCCCCAGTGAAGGAGGAACCTGTCCAGGTGGTGAGAACTGGAGTGCTTCAGTGTGCTTGTGACTACCCTGACAGTCCTGTTACCCCATCTTTACAAACAGAGGCAATTGAAGCAACGGGGGCAGACACTTCTCTCGAGCCTTCATTTCAATTGGGACTGGAAAGAAATCCTGTGGGTCTCATCCCTAAAGAAGAGAACAGAAAGTTTCGGATTCTCCACAATGTTAATTCCTGTGATGACGGTTCACTTGAGTGTTCCCTCTCGGCCAATTCCTCTGAGATATCGTTCATCATGAGTAGGCTTCCTCTTACGGAAAAGATTCCATACTTTGAGGTAGAGGTGCAGCTTGTCCATCCCAGTGGAAACGTAGCAGTTGGACTCGTGTGGAATCGTTACCCTCCGTACCAACTGCCGGGAATGCTGCATGGGTCAGTAGCTCTCTACTCAGCCGATGGCGCCATACACACCAGCTCGGTTGAGTGCAGGGTGGTCGTTCCGTCGTGTACTGCCGGTGATGTCATTGGCTGCAAAGCACACTTGCAGTACAAATCAGAGGTAGCCGATCCCCAAGGCGAAGGAACGATCCAAGTTGAATTTTTCAGGAATGGGTGTGCAGTCGGAGTGGAGACCATCCCCCTCCCACCGAGTGGATTCTACCCGGCAGTTGGACTCCAAGGCCCTGGTACAAAGGTCAAAGTGAAGCAAGAGCTCACCCTAACCCCGGAGAGTTACTTTCAGACTCATACACTGCCAGAGAACTTCTCCAACTTCCAACTCCCTCCTCCAATCACAGAGGCCTGGAATTGCCTCCAGAATTCTAAAATTGAGAAAGAGAATATTGTTTCCTTTGTGCAGCCCGAGGCAGGGAAACCGGCAGTTATCCAAAGCTGTCTGCCATTCTCCAAAGTCAACCATTATTTTGAAGTGAAACTACTGCGTTGCCTCAGCTCATACTCGGTGCTCTCACTGGGAGTGATGCCAAAGGCTTCCCCTGACTTGAAGCAAATCATCCCAGGTGAAGCCAGGAAGTCAGCCGGCTACTTACCCCTCCTCGGGTTTGTGATGCGAAATGGGACCATCTGCTGCCACACACCTGAAGCACTCACCTCTGCAATGAGGAGGTCAGCGGAGAAGGTAACCATCGGTGTTGGAATCGACTTTCACTCCGCTTCAGATGGCAGTGTCCGAGTGTTCTTCACAGTCAATAGTCAGCAAGTGACCAGCATCGTTGCAATTCCTTTTAAGGATGGGCTCTACCCTACCCTCTCAGTTGACTCTGATTGCACCTCCGAAGACAGCCACCTTGCTTCTGTCCACTTCCCGAAACTCTGGCCAATTGCGAAAGGCCTTCCTTTTGGATTCATACGAGGAAATGACAGTGGACTTGAACTGAGAGACCCCATGACAATCGTGGATGCAAAAGGATTAGAGTTGGGTTCTGATGACCGTACTGTCCGAGCCATACAAGCTGCCTTCCCCCTCTCTCCCTCTCACACGTACTTTGAAGTCAGAATAATCGGGAGTGCTCCAGATTTCTGTGTCTCCTGTGGGCTTGCCTCCTACAACTACCCCCTCGATGTCCACCCAGGGAACGGGAGAGACTCAGTTGCATTCCACGCCCACAAAGGAAGAGTGTACCACAACTCAACCGAGGAAGATGCAGCTCCAGTCTCCTGCTACCGAGGAGCAACCCTAGGATGCGGGGCCAGGTTTCCCGAAGATGGCAGCATGCGGTATGCAGAGGTCTTCTTTGCAGTCAACCAAAAGGTTGTAGCCAGAAAGTTTGTCTTGGTACCTGAACTTGGATTATTTCCAACAGTCGGATTGCGAGCAGGTGGGATGATCACTGTGGATTTGCATGCCCCTGACCCCTTCCCAGAGCTGTGCTTCTGCACACTGTGGGATAAAGATTGTAACACAAAAATAGAGGGTTGTGAAGTGTGGCTCACTCCTAACTCCAAACAGGGTTGTGCCCAGTTAGCCAAGCCAGTGCCCACGGACAAGTTAGTCTATTTCACAGTGACACCCCTCTCACAGTGGACGGGCAAGATCGTGTTTGGATTAATGACTGAGAAGGGCTGTTCGTCCTCCTCTCATAACTTGGTTGAAGACCTCAGATCCTTTGTGATCGACATCAACAGAGGTGTAGTGATCCTTCATGGTGAGTATTTCCAATCCAACGAGACTTGTGCTGTCGAGAGTGGCCACGAATTCGGATGTGGTCTTAAGCCAATTCCAAACAGTGACAAAAGCCTTCTCTTCTTTACAGCAAACAGCCAGGTTGTCTACTGCTCAGAAATTGACATCCAGGGATGGAAAATCCACCCCACAGTCTTCATGATTGAGTCGACCACAAGGGTTTCCTTGAATGCCTGTGCCATGTGGCCTCCAATGACACCCATTGGCCGGGGGTGGAGCAAGTACACCAACCTCTTGCAGGAGAATGGAAAGATTGTGCACACACCAACACGACTGAAGACCAAGATCCCTGTTGGCTTTGCACAAGCTGCAATGCCACTGATGCCATCAAATCCGTACTTTGAAATTGAGATTTGCTCCAGTGCTCTTGACAAAGCAATCGCCATTGGGCTCGCCCCGAGAAACTACCCAACCAACACGTGGATAGGATGGAAACCAGACTCCATAGCCTACCACTTGGATGATGGAAGGCTCTTCAAAGGTAACGGCTACTGCGGGCAAAAGTTTGGTCCAAAGGTCCTCACAGGCAACACAGTAGGCTGTGGGATCAGGTTTGGTAGCATCAGGCACACAAGCGCCCTCAAAACTCGTGACAAGGTAGAGCTCTTCTTCACGATAAACGGAGCCATTGTTGGTACCATGAAAGAAAGCATTCCCTGTGGAGGGTTCTTCCCAGCCATCTGCCTTGAGAGCCCAACCGAGTCGGTCATCTTCCACTACAGATCAGAGTATCCACCATTTTGCATGAGTAGTGAGTGGCATAGCTCCTTCTCCCTGCATCAAGCTGGGAGGCTGCTTGAGCACAGCTGCAGACACAAGGAACTTCAAGGTGGCACTCCGAGAGCCTTCTGCCAGGCAAGAGTGCCCTTTGCTGCAGAGAGACAATATTTTGAGATCGAGATTGTCAGTGTTGGGGGCTGGTCTCAGATCCAGGCTGGGGCTGCAGCCATGATCCCCCATCGTTGCATTTCCCTTGATGCTGATTCCATGTTGTACAGCTGTACCGGACAGCTAGTGACAAAGCGGGGAGCCAAAAGGGGTACGAGTGGAACACAAAAATGTGGCCTGGGGGATCGTCTGGGGTGTGCTGTGTTCTTTGAAGATGGCCACCCCTCTGCGATCGAGTTCTACCTGAACGACATGAAACTACTCCACCTAGACTTGCTGGACAGATGGCAACATCAAATCCTCTACCCCACCATCGTCCTAACCCATCCTGGAGACGCTGTCATCCCAACCCTTCACCTCCCACTGCCCAAGTGGGACAGGTCTTCGCTGATCGGATGGCTCAGGTCAGAAAGAGTGAAGCTGAGAGGCAACATTGTCGAATACACGGGCTGTGGTACAACGACGACTGATGTTGGAGTGGCCCAGGTAAGCCACCCCCTACAGCTGGACTCTGATTCATACTATGAAATTGAAATTATTGACCCTGGCATCAAATGTACAATAGCCATCGGTGCCGCACCTGCTGACTACCCCCTCAACTCCCAGCCAGGATGGGTTAAAAATTCAGTTGCATACCATGGTGATGATGGGCAGCTGTTCCAAGCTAACAGCTTTGGAAGCCCCTTTGGGCCAAGATGGAACCCACGTGATATCGTTGGACTGGGAATTCGATCTGCCTCAGGAAGTACCAGCTGTGACACCGGATCTGAAGTTCAGGTCTATATCACCAGAAACGGAGATGAGTTGGGTCATGTGACCGTCACAATACCAACAAGTGGTCTCTTTCCAACTGTTGGTCTCCACAGCATGCGCGAAAAGATCAAAATCGACCACTGTGCAACAAACCCTTGCAACCAGGAGCCAGCCAGACTAGCCTGGAGAGTGCTCTGTGGTCTGAAGATTACACCGTCACCTATCAGAGATGGGAGGCACATTTTGGAGTATCTAAACAATGGTCGAAAAACTCCGACCCCTGGGATAAAGATTGGGCTTGGAATCGCTCACCAGCCTTTTTCAGAAAGCATGCAGTATTTTGAGGTTCACATCCTCTCTTTCGGCCACCTGAGAGCAATCGCAGTTGGAGCTGTTCCGAAAGACTACTCTATTGAGCATGCACCTGGATGGTCAGAGAACTCAGTTGGATACCACACGGACAACGGAGAGCTGTATCATTCCTCTGGCCGGGGGAAGGTATTCGGGCCAGTACCACGAGAGGGTGACACAGTTGGATGTGGAGTGAGCCTCATCCCTAACAACACTAAAAGCTGTGTGGTCTTCTTCACCCACAACAGCATCGAGGTTGGCCGTGTGCGCACAGCTCTTCCCGAGGGAGGTCTCTATCCTGCAGTGGCCCCCACTTCCAAGCAAGACAAAGTTTCGGTGGTATTCACGGAGACTTTCAAGCCGAAGGTATCCAGGTCGGAGCTTCACTTTGTTGGACTGATGCGAATCAACAACTGCTCTTACTCGGAGCAAGTTATCCACTTTTCTGGAGGCGGGAGCAGTGGTTATAGCCAGGCACCTGCCATGGCGCAATTTGCTGTGCCCTTACACCGCGAGTATAACCACTTTGCTGCAAACATTGTCAAGTGCGAAGACACCCTACTGATCGGACTGGCAGTGAGGGACTACCCTATGAAGTATGCACCTGGGTACACCTCTGTATCTATAGCCTATGACATCACCAAAGGTAGCGTTCGTGCAGTGTACGGTAGTGACAGCTTTCACACTTTTGATGCCCCAAAATGCAAAGCAGGGGACACCGTTGGCTGCGGAATTGACCAAACGACTGTCACAGACTCTAAAACTGATCACAGCTACGTGTTTTTCACCAAGAATGGAACTATTGTCAGGAAAGTTCAGCTGGTGGAAACGTTCGAGGAGCTGTATCCCATTGTCGGAATCATTCCCAAGGGACGATCATCCGCACTGTTTATGGACTGGAATACCCCCGTCTTTGAGCCCAAGAACATATTGTAGCCTCACTGTCAGTGCTTACCAGGACATGTTCCACTTGCGCATTCATGATTCATCTGCCCTACAGCGTCAAATTCTCATTGTGAAATGTTTTGACCCCTTGTTTTATACGTGTATATGTACTTGTGTTTTAATGAATGTCTGTCAAAATAAATCAATATGAAGGGCTGAGAACCAGAGTGGCCTAACCCACAAAAATTGAATTAGCCCCCCTAAACTTGTGAATACTACATTTTCTTTAGGGTCCATAACGCATAAATGCGCAGAATTAGCGTCCTTTCATACTATGGCTTCCCACTTCACGGTGACGGACGGTACGTCTTCGACTAGCACTGCTCCTGCATGGAGACCTGTCAGTAGTCCCCCTCTGTATAACTACAGAAGTATAAGGGTGCCAATTGTCTCAACTGAAGTATACTGGTCAGTATGCAGTCAACCTGGATCACACACACATGCATAAATGAAAACCACAAAATAGTTGTTCATCCTGAAAATAATCGTTAAGCCCGCTTTTTCTTCACGTTGTGTGCCTTCCACATCAGTTGCACAGTCCACTTCAGATTGAGGCACTTCTGAAGGACGGAGCAGAAAATCTCCTCAGCTTTGCGCTCAGACTTGCAGTCCAGAAGCATGGATATTCCAATATAATCGGTGTCCTCAACACACGTCAGCTCTGGGATCCCAGTAGAACGCATCTGCAAAGTGAGTATTGCATAATAATTATGTCGTAATGTATTATAATACCAAATAAGGTGAAGAGTAACCTAGACACCAGGCTCTGCTGAATGAGAACTGTAGCAGTGCAGGTTCTGCTATGGTTGCTATGATAGTGAGACATGCATAGCACTATTACATACTAGTGAAAAGAGGTTGATAATGAGGTTGGCATTTCTCCTGAGGATCAGGAAAGCTCGACAGCAAAGTCGCTTGTAGGTCTCAAACATCTTACTGCCCTAATAAAAGACGGAAAGAAAGTGATTTAGCTGTTTAGCTACACAACCAACATGTAGGCCATGCAACAGGAAGTCCTACATGTATACCTCTCCCCCCATGACGTACACAAAGTCTGGGGTTAATGCACGTACCTCTCCCCCCATGACATACACAAAGTCTGGGGGTTAATACACGTACCTCTCCCCCCATGACATACACAAAGTCTGGGGTTAATACACGTACCTCTCCCCCCATGACATACACAAAGTCTGGGGTTAATACACGTACCTCTCCCCCCATGATGTACACAAAGTCTAGGGTTAATATACGTACCTCTCCACCCATGACATACACAAAGTCTGGGGTTAACACGAATGGCGCCCACTCCCTCTTGAATCCCTGGAACAAACAAGACAAGCAATTGTTTAAACAACACCAGGGTTTCTTCAAGAAAAGATGGTTGGGGGGGGGGGAATTAGGTGTGTGCATGCATGCTAGGCGGGTCTGGTAGAATGCCCAACCTAAATTGGTCCTTAATATAGTTTGGAGGGGAAGCCCCCCCCCCCCCCCCCCCCCCCCCCCCCCCCCCACTAGATGAAAACCCTGCACACACCATGATTTCATTACTCATAGAAGAATCAACACCAAGTACGTTAGTGCGCAGCACACACCGTGATTTCATTACTCATAGAAGAATCAACACCAAGTACGTTAGTGCGCAGCACATACCATGAAATATTTGATGTTTCCGAGAAAGTGTCCAAAGTCAATGTGGAAGAGGTTTCCCGATGTAGTCACCATGATGTTGTCATTGTGACGGTCTCCAATGCCCTATAGGGAATTGTGCAGCATGAAAGTCGATCTGCAGCAGCATGTGTTTTGAATCACCTACCAGTACGTATGTTGCCACAGAATAGCCAGCGCAGGAATGGGTGAACCTATTAACAGCTGCCTTCACTTTGTCTGGATCAATCTCTCCAAATTCACTGTGAGATATACACTGTTTGAATTGGGTACTCTCTTCGTAATGACATAACGTTGTCATCCATGAATTAGCTCACTTGATTTGGTGCTGCTTTATCCATTCATAAAGTTTCCTGTTGTCCGAAACATCCGAGACCTACAGGAATACATGCATGGACGATGAACCATTATAACTGTGCTGTATTACACAGCTGGTGCTCACGTCTGCAATAGTCCTGGCATTCTTGACCACCTCAATGAAGCCAGTGTTGGGACCCGTGGCCATGCAGCCATAGGGAATGAGCTCCAGGTCCAACCCTTCTTCCTCCCAGAGCTGTAGATATGCCAGTCAATATAGCTACACTACAAATTAAAATATATCCATAGAACAAAAAATTTACCTACTGACACAAAGATTAGCTATCAGTAGCTACAGTGAAACTGCTGATAGCTACCTTCCCAAAGAGGGAGAGCATTCTCAGAGTGATCATGTCCTGTCTGAGGTCGTCCCCCATCTTGAGGATGAGTCTGGTAGGAGTTGGGGCCAGAGCTGTTCGGTGCACATTCTGCAACTCCAGCCAGATCGGTTTCTGTGGGTGTGTCAGTATACACAGTCATCCGCATATACCACAGTAAACTGAATGATGTTCAGAGAAGGTCATGGTTCTGGTATTCATCAAATAGCGTTGGTTGTATATCAGTCTTCCACTAGTGAAAATTATAAAGCACAAAGTTTCAACTACTCTTTGGCAGTCTTCATGGCAATATACGGCAAGATACAGCATGTATTGCCTGAGAAGACTGCAAAAGAGTAGTCAAAACTTGTGTCATATAATTCTCATGCATTGGAGAAAATACCAACACTGAATGATAACGTTTTACTTACCTTTTTGGATGACATTATCTTACACTTGGAAGCTCTGAGGTTTCCCAGAATGGACCTGTAGCAATTATGCATTAAACAACAGAGCGAGTGGTAAGCTTACTGCATGAGGCTCGTAACAACATGTATTCAGACCTTGGGTTGTATACTGGAGTAAAGACGAACTTAGACAGTTTCTCTCCTTCTAGTATTGCTGGCAAGGCTGCTTGCATCTTGGCAGCATCGTCACTGTATTCCTGCTTGAGCTGTAGGATGACGATTTCGACAACAATAAGAGCCATGTAGAGAGACTGGGAGCAAGTTTGCCAGGAGATATACCTTTCTCCCAATCTCCTCCAGAATTGCCTGCAACTCGACTTCATCCTTGAACCTTGCCTAATGGAGAGTGTATACTAAGCTGTGTAGTGTACCGATTAACAGGAGGAGCGATGTACGCACGTACCAGCATGGCTTCTCCACAGCCTTTCAGGTAAGCTTCCAAAATCACCCCAAACCTGGGCATGAACTGCGGGCTGTTCATCTCACACTTCAGGTACCTGCAACATAACCCGTTTGTCATGCGTATATAATTATGTCACTTGTGACCGACTGCTTGGCTGCAGCCAACTATGGCAAATGTAAAGCACATGAAGTACAGCTACATGCAATGGGAATTGCTACTGCACGCATTATAGGCCTACTGAACTCTGAGATGTCTCTACGTACCAGAAGAAGAAGTGTCCGATTCTCTTGTTTGTGAGGGCCCTCTTCAGCAGGAATCTGGCCAGAGCACTGTCATGGTGAGGTTCAAACTTGAGAGCCTTGTGTATAATCAACAAACATATCATAATTATTACAGTGTTCAGTGAAGTATGCAGGATTAAGCACATGCACTACCTGTGTCAGTTGAAGAAGGAAATCTTCAAGGTCTTCATCAGACAGTTTCTCCAGGATGCGTGTGGCAAAGGCTCTCACTCTCTCGTCAGGGAAATCAGCATCCAGAAGCTTGAGGGCAACCTAGTGCATTATGGTCAACACTGATGACTTTGAAACTGTGCATGTGCCTCTCAGCAACATGTTTTAGTAATAAGTGCATATACAGCTCCAAGAAAGTATTGACACAATCATTGTAGCTTCAATAATTAATTTCATTGTGGAATATATCCCCACAATAAGTAAGGTGCCAACAATCAGTGCATAATGAAATCAACACTTTTGAAGTTGCATATGATCTAACACATTAATTTTGCAGGAGGGCTTACTGAAGCTTAGTCTGGTTCCCAGACCCAACCTGCGAGTAAGGTTGGGTCTGGGAACCAGAAGCTGTGCTAATCACTCCATGCTAATCACTCCATGGACACAGTAAGTATTGCTGGGTGTAAGGAATGCATATACTGTAGCACATACATTATAGTTTACAACATACCTCAGTTGGAACGGATTCAGCTACATCAGTCAGTTGGTCCAGCAGAGAGTACACTTCCAGACATACAGAGAGCTTGCCCCAGTCCACCTTTGCAATATAGGCAGGAAGAGTCTGGAAGAGAAACTCCACATTATTATACTGAAGCTAGTATACATGCACACAGTATAGTCACTCACAGAGTACACTTCAACCTGGCTGATCACATGCACACAGTACAGTCACTCACAGAGTACACTTCAACCTGGCTGATCACATCCATCAACCGCTGGAGTGCACTTCTCACGGCATTATTCCTGACTTCAGGTTGTTGGCTAAAATGACATGCAGAGACACACAAGATAGATAGATAGATAGATAGATAGATAGATAGATAGATAGATCCAATGTCAGTTTTGCTGTGCTCACTGATAGAGGGATGCTCGGCCCTCGTCACTGGCAGATGGGAAGTAAGTAGGCACGTTCCCGCTGTCAAATCCGATGACAATCTTCACAGCTTTTGGATCAGGGTTGCTGGAGGCAGGAGCAGCGGGGTTGGGCATGATGACATCATCCCCACTTTCTTTCCCCTGCTTCATTGGCCAGAGACTGATTTCGTGTTCACCCCTCCGTAGTAACCCCCTGAAATCCAACGTTCAACCATCAGTACCCCAACGTTTATCAGTGACAGTCATTAGCTTCTCATGGCCTAGTTAAAGTCAAGTTCAATGAGAATGGTACTTACATGTGGTCACTGACTGTTACAAATCCCCAATATAATGTCTCAGGTGCACCGGTAGTCGAGCGCTTTCTTGAAAGAACCACGCTTACGGTGACCTTAATCTTTGCAGCCTAAAAATTAATAGCAATGCGTTATCTTATTTATGCATGCAGTCATAGTATACAGCCAACCCCATACGTGCTCCATTAGCCATGCAAAATTGTAATTCCCATGCATCACTAACGAAACGGTTATTGGTCCGGCAGGAAGTAGGGAGATGGGTTAGGGTATATTAGTGGCAGGTCAGATGCTGAGTGCGAAGGAGTGCCCATTACCTATACTTACTTCCTGCCGGACTAATATCCAGGTCGCATCACTAAACACTTACTTTTGGGATATTCATTTTCTGGATTTCAAACTCAATTGCTTCATTCCACTGAATTGTGCTGCGCGATAGCAGCTTCTTTCCAGTGTTGATTGACTGAGAAAGCTTGTTTGCTCCATGGTAGAGGGTCGCTGTGACTAACACGTCACTCCTAGCCCTCATGACCAATGGGATGTCTTTAATTTCCACCACAGTGACCCTGCAAGCAAGTGAATTTGAAGAGCAAGCAGTTAGATGATGACGATTCGTGCACAACATTACACACACTATGGGTAGACCAGTTGGCTTCACATTACCCAAAGCTCTCTGTGAAGTCCCAGATGGACGCTGCATCTGTCATGCAGATAGGAGGTTTGCAGCTGACGTCTGAGTGGAGGGGACCCTCACTGTTTCCAGGGTCCAGGGCTGGCCACTACAGCAGTGTACATGTCATGGTCAATACACTGTATGCATTTGTATCCAAGTTGATAATAGAAACCAAAGTGCGCATACCCCGAGGTCAACTTACGCTAAACTCATATGGCTTGTCTAGTTCCACGGATGGGCTCTTGGTAATGGAGAGGTGAATCGGTTCTCCTTTTGTGATGCTCCTATTGATGCAGTGGTGCGTGGAGAGCGCAGCAGCTGACTTGAAGAACTTGTCGGCACTTCTTCCAGACAGGGATGTTATTAGCTATGACTTTAGCTAAGTAGCATGCTATTAGTAAACTTTCATGTAGCTATGCATACCTCCTGATGGCTTTGAACGACGACAGCTCATGCTGTCCGTGAATGTAGCTCTCCTCTCCAGTAACTTGGAGTGTGTAGTCACCAATTCTGCTCATGTGTTGATGCATGAAAATGCAGATGGTGAAAGAAATAATTACCACATAGTTATAACTCCCACACTGTAGCCATACAAGATTACTCATCCATGTGCATGCATCTTGCAGTTGCAACCACTCGCATGCACTCATTACTAGCTTGTCAAACAGGATTGGTGAACAATTTTGAGCACAGTATTGTCTTACATAGCCCCATGTATGCAGCTAGCTACGATTATCATCTATATCCATCTTGCAGCTTGTAGTTTTGCCAGAAAGTTAGGCAACAATTACAAGCACAGTAGAATTACCTGTCTCCCACAGCCCCAAATCCAACTACGCACGGAAATATTTCTGCCAAAACACTCTCAGCTTGGGAATGTACTGCGAGACAAAAGACATATATTCACAATTAAATCATAATATTAATCCTCAAGTGTATGAAAACACAGCCTTTTCAACTTACCTCTCACTTTCTTCTTGAAGGACAATTCATCTTTGTAATGGAAGACGACATCAATCAAGTCACCTGTTGGAATCTGAACACAGGTCCAGTTGCTGGCACTAATTCACTCACAGATAGTGCCAGTCAGAGAAAGGTTTAACAGGTGTACGATGACTACACAGCTATGTGCTATTGTGTGCATGCAACTACACTATCGTGTGCAGTGTGCTTGCTAACACACAAACTACACTATCGTGTGCAGCTAGCAGTGTGCTTGCAAACACACAAACTACACTATCGTGTGCAGCTAGCAGTGTGCTTGCAAACACACAAACTACACTATCGTGTGCAGCTAGCAGTGTGCTTGCAAACACAAACTACACTAGTACTATCGTGTGCATGCTAGCACAAACTGCACTATCGTGTGCATGTTAACACAAACCTTCAGTGCCAGAGCAATGGGAGTTTCTGTGGAGGCCAGTTCCATGGAGAGTGCATACTCCTCTTCATCCCTGGACTGGACTATGTTCACGACATAGCTGCATCAAATGGAGAGAAGAGGAAGAGACCTAGCAGTTGAGCATTCACAGCTACCAGCAAAGGCATCACTCTCACTCGTGTAGCGTCCTCCGTGCCCACTGCACCTCCTCCTGGTCAGCTTTGGGTATTCTCGCCAGCGTGATTGGTGTGCTGATACCAATGGAGCCAATGTCATCTTCCATGAGCACCCCAGTGAGCTCACTGATGCGGTAAAGCACTGTCAGCTCCTTTATTGGCAGCTTTTCTGAAGGCTGTGCCCTAATGGGTGCCCCTCCCACAGCTAGCTCATAAAAACATGTTTGGAAACTGTCCACTATGTCAAGGAAAATCATGGACTCAGGCAAACAAGTGATTTTGAATTATTCTTGCATCCCTAGCCCCGCCCCCTCCATCAACCTTTCCTAGCCCTGCCCCCTCCATCAACCTTTCCTAGCCCCGCCCCCTCCATCAACCTTTCCTAGCCCCGCCCCCTCCATCAACCTTTCCTAGCCCCGCCCCCTCCATCAACCTTTCCTAGCCCCGCCCCCTCCAGCAACCTTTCCTAGCCCCACCCCCTCCATCAACCTTTCCTTTGTGCATAGCTACATAAGGTGAGATCTGGTTACATGATAGTACTCAGGCCCCACCCCCATCTGGGCGTGGCCTGGGAATGAGGCTACTGTACTCTATGAGGATACATGAATTGTGTGTCATTGATGAGCTCATATTCCTTTCTATCCACATTGTAGGTCAGCTTCAGTGGGACATGACTACCGTCAGGGACAGCAAGCGTCCCGTTTGTCCTGATTGTAACGAGGCAAAGAATGCCTCATTAACTGATGTTACACTAGCTATGCATTGTACAGATTGGAAAATACCTCAGGTGCTTCCCTATCGCTTGCCTCAGCTTCCGTACAGTGCAGTGACCTGACAGTATGAACCTTGTAACTGATCGATCACTGAAACTGCAAGTAGCATTCACTTACTGTTGCAGGGGACAGGTGGTATGGTACTGCCATCCCCAGTTTCAACTTGTAGCTGCAACAGCTGCAGAGAGTATAATACACTCGTTTAGAGCACATCACTGACAGGCCAACCATCTCAATGGGGCAGCTGCAAAGTAGATCACTGGCCTCAGCATCATCATTAAGCAGATACTGCTCTCTGTTTGAATCAACAATTTAGTCCGCTGACAATAATCAAAAGAGCAGTTAGCTGAAATAACTAGCAGAGTCACAGCTCAGATAGGTAGGTAGCTAGTCAGCTAGCTAATAATAATATGTTCAACTGTTTCAATAACCTTACTCAGACAGCCATGCATCGAATATAGGCAAATAGTGCTCTGCATACACGTGGGTAATCTAGGATTTAGAAGGGGGTTACTGTCTACCAATTAAGTGGGGAGGAATAGATAGGTTAACCTATTTTTGTATCCATTTGCATCCACTCATTTATGTATGCGTTAATGGGATGGGCTATCCACCCCCTGGGTCAGCCCTTGCATCCATGCAGAGTCATGTGCCTCCCTGTTCATGAACCTTGAATTGACTTCTTTCCTTTCTGGTTCCTTCCACTTTCAGTGATGGCTGTCGTGAGTAGATGTGGGCCCTTAAACTTTGAGTAGTGCTGTCATCGAGAGAGAGCGATTTCGTTGGTGGCTTCCTTTTCATATCACTCTGTATCAATGTAAGTCTACTTCTCCAGTTGTTGGGTGACGTGTACCCACTCTTCTTTGGCCTCCTGAGAGCCAGTGGGGGGCTTATGGAAGGAGGCAAGGAGACAGTGATACTCAGGGCAGTCTTTCTTTTCGGGAATGTTTTGGCAATTCTCCCTGGACTAGGAGGTTGTGGAAGTAGCGGAATGTATTCGAATGGGTCAATCTCGTCATCTTCACTGTCACTCTCTTGAAAAGCAACTGGTTTCGGTCCTGTGTCGATGAAGTTCTTGATCAATATGCTTGGCTTTCTCTCATACATTTCAGTATCATGATCAGTGTCACCAGCCCTATAGTGCCCCATGAAACGAATAAGGTATTATGTATGCATTACGATCATTAGCATAATAACTTACTCCTTTCGGCATAGGTAAAGCACGGGCTTGCTGTGATTGCTGACGGCATTGAGGACGTACGGTACCTCCATTGGCTTTTGCTCTAAGTCGATTTCTTCACCCTGTCATAATAGAATGCCTTAGCGATAGTGTGTATCTTACGTATTGTGACAGCTAGCTATATAGATGCATGTACACACCTTGAAATTTTCTGCAAAGCACTGATACTCGTATTTGGAATCTGATCTTCTTAGTTCCTGGATTTGGGAAAACGGATGCACACTCACAGCCAGTAGCTATATACTCTAGCAACCTTGTCAGGTATAACTACTACAACCTAGGCCCTAAACTTTCCGTAACCATAAAAGGTAAACGGATCCACATACATGCTTGTTACCACTAGACAAAGTGTACTAGCCCGAGTGGGAATCTACTACTAGCTGCTAGCCCAAAACTTTAGGTCCTGACTACAACTCATGCACCGTGACAAGGAATATGTCTAGACAGCTATGGGTGTGCAGACTAGTTGAGCTGCATACCTCAGGGAGAGCAGAAAGTAATGTTTCTTGCAGGGTCTTGGCCCCGCCGTCCACTGTCAGTGAAAACTGTGCTGCTTGGTGGAAGAATCCATCTTCCTTTTCAATGAAAGTCACATCAATTTCCACCCTAGTCAATGTAAGTGAAATAGCTATGGTGAAGTCCTGTTACCTACATATCATGGAGTGTGACTGACATACCCAGCTGGGCTGGCTTGGCCATTTTCTGCACTCCCATGGTCAGCCATGGTCTCCAAGAGAACAGCTTGCAATGGCAGCCAATGCAATCACACAGCTGTAATGAGAGACAGCTGCAGATCACCGGCCGGCCTAAACTGAATCACTAAATGCAAACCTACTAGCTAACCACTGAAGTACTCACCTAGTTAGCTGTGATTATAGCTACTGGCAGTTTGTGTGGCACTAAGTTTCTCTCAGGCTACCACCTACTCAGCAAGGAATGGAGAGAATGCATCAACTAATGGAGCCACTGGTCTACACTTTCAAGTCAATTAGGACACAACCTTATCCTTACCCTATGTAAGACTTCTGCAATTGTTGAGAGGTATTGAATGACACTCAAACCAATTACCGTTATGAACTCAAACTTAATCTGAGACACACATGCAAGACCTCCCATGCAGCATTAGCTAATACTATGTGTGCTTGTGTACTATATAGGTGTAAAAGGTCATATGTTCATTTTGTGTACATATGAACTGGATATATCCCCATCTTGTATAATATTATTTTAACCCCACTCTCAGCACTTACCATGTACTGGTACATTCATGCTTCATGTGCCCTACGGCATTGAATTCTCATTTAATGTTTGACCCCTTGTTTTTAGTTAATTAAGTACTTTGTTGATTGATTTTGTCAAAATGGATGAACAATTTCCTTCAATTGACTGTGGGCTATGAGAGAAGCAGGAAGGTCAGTTTTGTCCAGGTCTTGCAGGATGGTACAGAGCAGCCGAACAAAGTGCACTTCTCTCAGATGGACAGAACTCTCCCCAAAAAGAGTGTCGCCTACACAAAAGGGGTAGATACCTATCACATATGACTGCATGCATTGTTACCATGGTATTAGCATCAGATACCTTCAGGTGGAGTGTAGGTGTACCAAGTGTCCAGGAATGTGGCAGCTGCTCTCATAAGCCAATGAACCTGAACAGGAGCAGTGAATCACAGACCAGTCACTCAGCGAATAAAGTTCACACATGCAAATCACTCAAGTCCAGCTGCAGTGACACACACAAAATGGACTGCTCTACAGTCTCATTCCAAGGATAGTCTGGGAATGAGACCAGAGGTCCTAGCTCCATACTTCTGATGGTGGGAGCTGTTGTTTCCTGCAAAGCCAGAGGCTCTCGACAACAGGTGAGGGAGTGACATCGCACAGAACTAGACCAATCAAAACATCACCGAGGGACTGCCAAACAGTTGTCTCCTGTGTGTGTAAATCAGAACCAGGCAACATAATAATTATTAACACAAAGTCCTGTAGCCATGCTTCTAAATGTGGTAAAAGGTATTATTAGGGGTTTATTTCAAACTCAATGCACATGGCTTGATCTGGGAAAGTTACCACTATGGAGGTCCGAGTGTCTTGCTGTGTGTATCTTCTGAATGCTGCTGGACTCATCAAACCTCTCACAGGAATCTCCAGTTTCAAACCTGAACACAGACAAGGGCTAATTAGCTAATGGTTAGGATCTGCGGATACAGCGCGCAAATGTCACATTTCATCATGGATCTGCAAACCTCACATTTCATGAGCTTCCAAGTTCTCAGCAGACTTTCTAACAGATGCACGGCACAAATAGGACCACATATTGAAGACTAAAAGAAACAAGCACACACTACACGTATTTTGGGGGGAAGTTACACATAATTATATACATACCTACCTACATGATTAGCTATCAATATATACCTACCTACAAATTTAAATGCACGCCTACTTTGTTTGAATCTTGCGGTAGAGCTAGACTCCAATGCGCAACTGCAAAAAGACAGCACAATATTCTAGACTGGTGAAATCAGCTAGCAACTTACTACAGGCTTACCCAAGTATGCAGCCAGGTCTACTGAGAGAGTTAGGGTGTGCTCTAGCCCACAAGGCAGCAGCTGCAAACAGATATGTGAGCATACGTCTCTGAGTGTCCCCATGGAGGAATGGATTGTACAGTGTGTGTACCTGTGGTATATGCACCCCGGGTAGCAATGAGGTTGTGCTGCAAATAAACTCTGCAAGAGCATCCACGGCCTTCTGCAATTTTGCTAGCTGTTCTGTGAGGGAGAGTTGACAATATAGATATCAGCAACTTGAGCTTGCAGTCACAAGCAGAAGTACATCCTCATTCCCAGGTGCTAGGTAATTGCGCCTAGGAATGAGGTTAAAGTTTGTTATGATACCAGTTGTTGGAGCCTGGGTCTGGACCACAGCCTTGGCTGCTGTCTGCATGCAGGAGAAAGAATACCATGGCAACGGCATGACAGGGTATGAGAAAGATAAAGTATATCCACTTACTTTGAATTCTTCCAATGCAGAGCTGTCTAGCACTAAAGAGTTGGCAGCTGCTCCGACACTGGAGTGACTACGGCTGCTGTCTTGAGATCCAACTGGTGACGACTGCATGGCAAGCGCATGTGCTCTGCTTCCCTCTGCACGGCAGCTCAGTCCCGACTCCCGGGAGCCTGCCTCTTGGACTGGGTTGGACAGAGATATACTTCGAGTTTGAAGGATCACAGCTCCACTCCTCAAGGGTTCTCGAAAAGTCCTCCGAAGCTTCTCAAATCCCCGATACACTTCAAGTTGAACGGCAGCTAAAGAAAAATGACATTGTAGGTCTTAAAGGTAAGAGTTGCTGGTAGCCTCGTTCCCAGGCCTGAGACTGCCTGGGAACGAGGCTAGAGTAGTTGGTTGGAATACCTCGTACATACCTCTGAACTTATCTGCAATCCACTTGGAGCACTTTTCACTGGCCCACTCAGCTGTTATATTACCTGCAACAGCTGTGACCTAAAGCACATACAGTCACAATAGTCCAGAGCTCCACACACACAATAACAGGTGTATAACTGAACCTGATCAGCCAGCGTTCCAGTGAGCAGAACCTCCAGTGACTTCTGAGCATGACTTTGGCAGTAGCTAAATATGAAATTCAAGGATGACCATATAGACATGGCAAGGACTTGCTTAATTTTGTGAAAGTCTTTCATACCTTGAAAAGAAGCTCTTTGCCGTTTCACTCCCTCTGTGGATCGCCTCTGTGGTGAGTTGCATGAGGGTTCTCTCTGCTTCACCCTGAAGAGGGGCGAGGAGCCTTTCATTGAAATCATGTGCTACACATAACAGTAGTTTAATCCACCGTCTATGGTGTTAGGTACAAAGTCATTAACCATACCTTGCTGAATGGTTCCCAACCCTCAGTCTGTCCTCCATCCACACTCCTACTGCTAGCAGTGCTACAGTGACAGACATTGAAGGTCGTTACGGCAGCACAACACACACACTCCTACTGCTAGCATTGCTACAGTGACAGACATTGAAGGTCGTTACGGCAGCACAACACACACACCCCTACTGCTAGCATTGCTACAGTGGGTTAGGGAGACAGACATTGAAACTGGTGATGCCTGCACCACAATGTTAAATGTCTCACTATTTCTCCTTGAGCCACTCTGAGAGAGCCCTGACAGCGTACGAGATGTGCTGGGGTAGGATGCTAGCCTCACAGTGGGCCACAGCAGAGGCTGCAATTCTAGAATAAGATAACAAAGTTGGTCAGCTCTCCTCTCTCTCTCTTGTGCCCCCCCCCCCCCCCCCCCCCCCCCCACACACACACACACACACACATGCACAAAGAAAACAAACCTTTCAGAGTTGATGTCACACAGCTGCTTCAAATAGGGAGGATGACTTCTGAAGAAATTCTCCTGAAGTTGCAGCTGAAGAGAAGATGGTGTTCCAGTGACCTTTCAATGCCTTTACCATACATATTTGTCATCCATACTATACATATGTACAAATTGTACACAATGACTCCTACAGTTCAGCATGCATCACCTAGTACCTGCAGCTGCTTTGCCGGTGTAGTAGTCTCACTGTGATCAACGTCAGCTGAGATTGGCTTGATCTTCCTGATTGGGCCTACGCCAATGTTACAATACAGTGTGTGTATTGGAGTCATGCAACAGAGCTAGTCTGACTCCCAGAACCTACAGTGAAGGTTTGGGAATGAGACAAGAGCATATTCTGCAGGAGGGTAAAGGGACTCACTAGCTTTAGACTGCAAGCCAACAGCAAATTCAGCAAGCATGGAACGAAGTTCACCTGTAGGTCATCAGAAACAGCTTGTGAAAGACATTCTAGCTTGTCACTCAGTCCCAGGATCTAAGGGCCATAGATTGCCAAATAGCATATTGATTTCCTGTCCGGACAACAATACAGCTGTCTGATTGGTTGAATCTTAGCCAAGTAGCCTACATACCTAGGAACGGACAACACGCGTACAACAGCTCAGATGTAATGATGTCTTGTGAATCCTGGACCAAAGGCAAGACACAGAAAGGAAACGTGAAGGTCGTCTATCATCTTCAACTGAATCCGGGTAACCCACCAGGCATTCGGGATCATCTGCGACTTTGACAGTTGGACCACTGCTGGTTCTGATGTGCTCAAAGAAAGTACCGGTTGGTGTGCTGGGGATCTGAGAGAGAACAAAGCAAACTCATTCCAAAATCATCCAACGTACGGTTCCAAGCACCAGTACCTCGAACAACCACCCCAAAGTTGTTGCAATCAGGAACAAGCCACGATTTGGGGCTTTCCCCTTTTTCTCTCTTGCGCTTAATGATACACTCCTGCAATACAGAAACACCACCTAAATTCCATGATACACTCCTGCAATACAGAAACACCACCTATGTTCAACATTTAACAAGCCACACGTATATGGACAGTCTCGTTCCAACGGGACCATACCTATAGAAATCCATCAGGGTGTGCAGGAGGGTGCGGTGGTGCTCAACCGCAGCGGCCTGAGGGTCCATCATGCTGAGGTACTCCACCACCCAGGGGACAGTGACACACAAGTGACCCCTCTCTCCTGCCTCCAGCACACACCTCAAGATGTTGAAGGGCTGCATCTAGAGATCAATACAAAATCCCTCTTGAGTTCTCTCCAGTTACCTGCTCTACAGTATGACTTACGTATATCAAGGCCAGTTTGCTACAAAGCTCAATGAGCATTATGACTCAGCTAATTATGCATGTGACTCGTATCTTAATCATTCAATTCAACTGTACACTGCCCCAACAATTACCACTTCTCTAGAAGAGAGCAGTGATTCCGAGACAGGCTTCCTGTGAGGCAGGAACTCCAGAAATCCCAGGAACTTGGCCAGGGCTCGCATGGTGTGGACTAGGTCTGGCAGGTCTCTGGGCTGAACGGAGCAACAGCTGGAGTGGAGCTGCATGCGCGATATGTAGAAGAGAGAAGAAGATATAAGGGAATCCAGTTTTCACCATGACAGAGAAACCAACAACCCAGTGAGAAACGCAGTACGCTAGGAGCCAAACATACATCCACACCCTGGCCTTCAGATCTGAGGTTCCCATGGAAACAAGAACGTTTGTCATACCTTCAGGACTTCAGCATAGAGGGTGGCCATCAGGTGATGAATGAACACATAGCTGTGGTGAGAATAAATATTCAAGTATTGATGCAGTATTCAAGCAATGATGCAATCTTTTGAAACAATTAATTGTACCTGTCAGTCGCCAAAATGAATCCACTGAAAAATTCCTCCACATGGGAGAAGGAGGGAGGGGGGCAAGGTCCACAGCCGGTGGAGGGATGGAGAAAGCGCTTGTTCAGCCTACATCATGGGAGGACATTTTCAACAGTGAGGCTGTTAAAGAGATGCCAGGGAGGGAAAGAGGTGCCAACCTCATGAGCCTGGTGGGGTCCATCTTCCTCAAGTGGCCTGCTAAGCTGCTACCTTCCTCCATAGCAGGTGGGTCCAGGGGATATCTGCAGCTCTGGACAGAAAGAATGTCATGAATAAAGGCGTCTGTGTGCGCATGACTCGAGTAAGTGAACATTACGTAGATGTACCTCTGTAAGCTGCTTCTGGAAGAGTCTTGCAAAGTGGGCATGGCTGCAAAGCTCACTGGGAAGTCTGACCAGAGATCTGTAAGAGTGTAATCTCACATCAACACATCAGTGGATAGGTAACACATTGATACTCCCACATCAACACATAGGTACCACAGAGTTAGAGTAAGCAGCCCATCACCTGATCCTCTCCGCTAGGGCAGCCTGCATGTTCCAGTCAGGGTTATTGTGACACTTCTCCCAATCTCGCAAGACAGAGTAGAATGAATCCCTGTGTGAACCCGCAGTGAGTTAGCTGCCCCTGAAACTTGACCCTCAATCCTCACCTCTGTTTCTTGAAGGCGTGGAAGGCTTTGATGTTGGGGAAGTTCTTGCTGTTGTCCGTGTCCTCCTGAAAGGGAACTCCAAAGTGCCGTCCTTCTTGGGGGAGGTTATGGTAGGATGGGGGCTATAAAGTAAAGCAATTCTTTGTAATACAGTAGCCACACTCCACGAGTACAGAAAAGGTCCAGGCTAGGAGATGGCCGGGAGAATTAAGATACCTCTTCTGAGACTTTTTCAGCAAAGAAAGAAGCGAGTTCCGGATGGAATGTTGCTATCTGTGCAAATTATACCGAAAACCATTCAACGTACACATGCAGTTGCACAGAGCTTATGCATAACTCACCCTTGTATTCTCAGCCAGCAGACGTAGTGTTGCATTATCAAGTGATGCTGCGATACTGAGAGACAGAGAATTGTTTTATCATACTGTTGGCTTTCTCTACCAGTTGGAGCACCCACTAGCGTATCCTGTTCAGCACCGCCACGGCAAAGTACACACAGTTGTCAGCCGTTCCAAACAGTCCCACTGAGCCTGCATGTACACAGAGCAAACGTGTGACGAAACTTACGAGGCCACCTCTTCTTTTCTGCACTGCAAGTGACAAAAAGCTGGGCGGGGGCCTGGGAACAAGACTGTCGTACCCTGGATGAAGGTGGGGGCCTGGGAACAAAGCTATTGTACCCTGGATGAAGGCGGGGGCCTGGGAACAAGGCTGTCGTACCCTGGATGAAGGTGGGGACCTGGGAACAAGGCTATTGTACCCTGGATGAAGGCGGGGGCCTGGGAACAAAGCTATCGTACCCTGGATGAAGGCGGGGGCCTGGGAACAAGGCTATCATACCCTGGATGAAGGCGGGGGCCTGAGAACAAAGCTATCGTACCCTGGATGAAGGCGGGGGCCTGGGAACAAGGCTATCATACCCTGGATGAAGGTGGGGGCCTGGGAACAAGGCTATCGTACCCTGGATGAAGGCGGGGGCCTGGGAACAAGGCTATCATACCCTGGATGAAGGCGGGGGCCTGGGAACAAAGCTATCGTACCCTGGATGAAGGCGGGGGCCTGGGAACAAGGCTATCATACCCTGGATGAAGGTGGGGGCCTGGGAACAAGGCTATCGTACCCTGGATGAAGGCGGGGGCCTGGGAACAAGGCTATCGTACCCTGGATGGTACACTAGGCGTATTTGGGGTACATGGTCACAACAAAAAAGCTGGGCGGGAGCCTGGGAGCAAGGCTATTGTACCTAGATGGTACACTAGGTGTATTTGGGGTACGTAGTCACATAGAACATACATTGTTGTTGAGGGACATCCACTCCCAGGACAGGAAATTAGTTACTGTAACAGACAGCATGTACACAGTTGGAATTGGGCTGAGGCCTCTCCAGACATGCAATGTCAGTATTGGCGGAGAGGAGCGTGAGGACTACTAACCATCCACTAGCTTGAGGCCTGCAGTGGCCGGAGGAACAAGAGCAGGTGTGGTCACCAACTGGATGATGAAGTGGATCTCAGAGGTGATGTTGGGCACCAGATGATCTGCACGAGAAACATTGGAATGCTAAAGCTGACCAATCAGAGGGTTGCATTCAGCAGCTATACAGGAAGAGAGAGCTCTTAATTTAACTTCATGGCCTTAGCCAATGTGCTGAATGTCACCGTGAGGAAGAAAATTACCGAAGGCTATCACTCTATATTCTGACTGACCACTGATCAATCTGGCATAGATGTCAGCTATTCCATCCAATGCCTTCCTGTCCGTCATGGTCACCCTTCTCTGGGAGACTTGTAGCTGCAGTTGCGAAGTGAGTACGGGTGTTGAAGTGAGGGGTGTTGAAGTGAGGGGTGTTGTGACAGGAAACATGGCAGAAGTAGGCGACTCCTGCAGTGATTCACCCTCCTGTTCCAGAGGAGTGGAATCAGCAGACATGTCAGAGCTGTACGCATGAATACTCTTCCCTCTCGTCAGTGAATTAGGGGACCTAACACTGCAGTCGTTATAAACGGGTCTGGAAACAGAGTGGTGGCTCCAGCTTCGTTGCTCCCTCCCCCCAGTGGTTGAGCTCACGGGCCTATGCCTTCTCTTGGATCTCTCCTGCTGCAGAAGTCTCCTCTCCTCGGAAAGAGAGAGGGGAGACTCTGAGGAGGAGAAGGTACTGGTGAATGCCGGGTTGGACTTCCACGTGCTCGCAGCTGTCCCAGATGAGAAATGGGAGCTACTGGGTTGTGAGTCCACTGGGGTCAGTGTGATTCGTCGAGGGGGGTTGGAAGATGCCTTCCCTCTTCTCCTAAAAACCAGTCAACAATCAATCATTTTCCAACATAAGACAAATTTGAAAATGGCCACAAACCTTCCACTGGTGCTCCTAGTCATCCCCATGGGTGGAAACTCCTCGAAACTGCTGAGATTGAAAGACTTGGACTTCCCAGAACAATCCTTGCCCCTTGACTGTACAACCGATGGCTCAGTCTCTTCTATACTGGCAATGTTAAGGATTACACTTCCTTGCGTCCTCCTGACAGAAACCTGACCACCCTTCTCTTCTGTTTTGGGGACCGTGCCGCTCATTACCGAGGAAGATGGAGACTGCTGCCTCCTTTCAAAGGATCCTGAGAGTTCAGAACTCTGTTGCCTGGAAACTGCTGGGGTCGGAAAAGTGACTCCGACATTTCTTAGGGAGAGGATGGGTGTCGTCTGTTCTTGAAGGAACTGCAGAAGTGTGGTGGCATCGCCAGCATCCAACCCTTCTTTCCTCTGTAACTGCTGAATAACTTCCATGGCATCTAGATCTCCATAACAAAATGTATGTGCATCAATTACTTAGCTAGCTGTACTGTACAATGCAAGCAAAAACGGATCAACTAGAACTACCTGGGCCGGCCGCAGTTACTTCCACGATCCAGTTGTAAATTTAAAACTTAACCCTTTTTGCACTAATTACAGCTGTTTACAAATGCGTAATGAGATCTAGAGAGTAGGCCTAAGTGCACGTGTCTGCTCTTAATTTCTGTGTGTGGTGCTTCCCTATGCCCGCTCCCCCAACCTGAACTTCCCTGTGCATGCTGTGGGTGTAAGGGCCGTGGGTGTAAGCTAGGTCTGCTGGCGCTATGGCGCACGCAACTGAATTTGAAAAGTTTTTTGGCGGGAAGTCAAGGCGCATGCGCAACCGGACACATCCGGTTTGGGTTTAAGTACTGAATTTGTAACAAGTTTTGGCGGGAAGTCGGGATGGCACACTCGCTAAGCACTTGCTTTACAGCCTGGGGGTTGAGTGTTCGTCTCCCCAATAACCGAGTACGAGTCTGGGCCACTCCGTACATACCGGTTCCTGACTTCCCCGCCTAGCAGCTTGAGTACGCCGGTTCCCATCTGACTACCGAAGCTAAAGAAAGGTGTTCTGGTTGAAAGCAGGTTAGCCCCCTGTGATTCCAGTCACCGCCGCCTATCCAGCGCTCCTGAGGCTTACACTTCGGTGTCTGACCTGTCACGGAGGGATGGGTGGTTGCTAGGTTTGTTTTTTCTTCTTTTTTTCTTTCTTTGCTAAGTCTTACTTTTTCTTCTTTTTTTCCCTTTCTTCTTTTTTTCTTTTCTTCTTTTTCCTTTCTTCTTTTTCTTCTTTTTTTCTTTTTTTCCTTTCTTCTTTTTTTCTTTTCTTCTTTTTCCTTTCTTCTTTTTCTTCTTTTTTTCTTTTTTTCCTTTTTTTTTCTTTTCCTTTCTTCTTTCTGGGCCACTCCGTACATACC
This sequence comes from Axinella damicornis, assembly GCA_963931865.1. NCBI lineage: Eukaryota > Metazoa > Porifera > Demospongiae > Axinellida > Axinellidae > Axinella > Axinella damicornis. The sequence goes on along the minus strand of OZ007515.1, from coordinate 974,003 downwards.
GGTTCTCAACTCCCGGCCTAGCAGCCTGAGTACGCCAGTTTCCATCTCATCACCGTGAAGCTAAAGTTGTTCTGGTAGAAAGCAGGTTAGCCTCCTGTGATTCCAGTCATGCCTATCCAACGCTTCGGAGGCTTACACTTCGGTGTCTGACCTGTCACAGAGGGATGGGTGTGTTGCTAGGCCTTATTTTTCTTTCTTCGCTAAGCCTTACTTTTTCCCTCTTCTCTTTATTTCTTCTTCTTTTACAAATTTCTTCCTTTCCTCCCCACCCATTCTTTCAACTGATTTGTTGCTCAGCTAAATCTACCCATGGTTTAGCATCCTAACAACCAGTATACATACATCTGTGGTGATGCAGCAGGGCAATTGCCGGTGTTGGGGTCTCCAGGAAACCAGTCAGGTTGATTGAGGTCTTTGTCCTGAACTTTTATTTCCCTACTTAGTTCAGTATTGCTGTTTATGTAGTTAGTTGTTTTTTTCTATAATTATGCAGAATTTGCTCTCTTTTTTTGTTCCTTTGGTTATGCCAGATCTTGCCTAGCACTGTAATTAGTGTACAAAATGAAGCGAACATGCAGCAAATAAGCACACAGCAAAACATACAGAAACTATACAATTCACAGCATGTGATTGACATAGTCCAATCGCTTCTAAGCAGCTACTGTTCCCCAGTCTCTTCCACAGCAGTGACGTAGTTCACGTCCTCTGCTGGCTGCGGGTTGGAGTAGTTAACCAGCTGTCGACCAACCAGGTACCTGCAGGTGGTTGATTAGCCATGACACAGGTAAGCAGTTTTCATGCAGGTGTCAACCTGTTCCACACCACAACATTGTCATACTCATCTCCCTTTTCCCACACTCTATCCCATACGCAGTTACTCACACTACACACACACACACCCACACACAATACATACCCACACACACTCACACTACACACACACACACTCACACATACAAAGACTCACTTTTCATTCTTAACGTGGTTGTACAGCCTGGAGGCCTGCGTGAGAGAGAACGTAAGCACGGTGACGGAGAGCAGCAGGCTCAGCACCGAGGGAAAGAAGAAACGGTACACCAGCAGACAGTTCTGGTATGACAGCACACCTGGGTGGGAAGAGATTCATAGCATGTACAGTACCAGCAGGGCTTTATATGGTATTTTCTGTGTGCAGGGGGGGGGGGGGGGGGGGGGGGGGGGGGGGGCAAGTAGTAACCTCCTTTAGAGAATGACGTACTTTAGTTAAATCAAATGTGAGTGATGGCCTCCTTCCCAAGGCAGTGTGGGAGGAGAGGAAGCATCCTGGTATCCACTGTGTATACATGCGTGATCATTTCCGGAAAACTGTGTCCTAATGGCCTTGAGCAAGCGTGACCATTCCAGGAAAAAAAACACTGGAATGTCTCCACTTCGCGTACACAGAGCAGCAGTTATGTGTTGGTAACTATGTACAGTGTAGTACCTATGAGAGGGAAGAGGCCCATGAAGGTGATGTACGGAATGGCGATACAGAGAGACAGGACGAGGATGACTGGCCAGGCGACCTCCTTTGTGATGAAGGTGAGATTCAGGTTGCGGACACCGGCCTGGTACATCTGCACAGGATGGGAGGATGTGGATACAATGCTGCAGACATACACAACAACTCCTGCACGGAAACACGAGTATGCACACAGCAAAAGACTCTTATAGAGATGCTCTAGTCTCATTCCCAAACAAGCGCCTCAGAAGGAGACATGCAGCTATGATCCTCAAACACACACACCTACATATACTAGTGTTGGAGGCCAGGCAGTGAGCCACTGACAGCTGATGGTATGGTGCATGCATGCCAGCTTACGTGGCAGCTGGCCTACCTGATCCAGCATAGAGCAGCTGGCATACCTGATCCAGCATAGAGCAGCTTGCCTACCCGATCCAGCATAGAGCAGCTGGCCTACCCGATCCAGCATAGAGCAGCTGGCCTACCCGATCCAGCACAGAGCAGCTGGCCTACCCAATCCAGCACAGAGCAGCTGGCCTACCCAATCCAGCATAGAGCAGCTGGCCTACCCGATCCAGCATAGAGCAGCTGGCCTACCTGATCCAGCATAGAGCAGTTGGCCTACCCGATCCAGCACAGAGCAGCTGGCCTACCCGATCCAGCATAGAGCAGCTGGCCTACCCAATCCAGCACAGAGCAGCTGGCCTACCCAATCCAGCACAGAGCAGCTGGCCTACCCGATCCAGCACAGAGCAGCTGGCCTACCCGATCCAGCATAGAGCAGCTGGCCTACCCAATCCAGCACAGAGCAGCTGGCCTACCCAATCCAGCACAGAGCAGCTGGCCTACCCAATCCAGCACAGAGCAGCTGGCCTACACGTACCTGATCAAGTGTCCTCTTGAACCCGATGTTGGTGAGCCAGATTGCACCACACATGCACTTGGTGTGCAGGAGGCCCAGCGCCCACTCCTGGAACAACGGACAACAGAGGGAACACAATACGTGACCGGTTATCGCAACACTGTCTGCAGTACAGCACCAGTGACAGTATCTAATTTTAGGACTTGCTGTTTGAATTTAAACACCACACGGTTTTACGTGAATAATTCTGTCCGTGGATCTAGGTGTGTGGATTTGCTTACGAGGAGAGACTCACAGTGCTGGGATAGAAAATGGGTGTTCTGTCGGCTGGTACCCGCAGTGGAGTGATGAGGAGGAGGTCAACCAGGTGACCCAGGAGCAGAGGGATGACCACGAAGAGGAGGAACCCCGCAACAACACACTTCAGGGACTGGCGAGTGTGAGTGTGAGTATGTGTGAGTGTAGTGTGAGTATGTGTGTGTGTATGCGCAGGTTTGTGCAGGTGCACGAGTATGAGTGTGTGTGTGTGTGTGTGTGTGTGTGTGTGTGTGTGTGTGTGTGTGTGTGTGTGTGTATGTGTGTGTGTGTGTGTATGTGTATGAAGAGGTGATGACGAAGCACTCAAATAAGGCAAATGTCATAACAGGTGAAACCAGTCTTGATGCCCTCTCCACTCACCTGTATCACCCAGATTTGAATTTGATCTGCAAACGTCTTGATTCCAAGAGAGATGTAGTGGACGACAGCAGAGGCAAGGCGGATGGTGAGCCACAGGCCATACATACCAATGGCCGCAGTGTAGATCTCTGGTACACGCGTCATGCCTACCAGACTCATTAGAAAACGGCCCAGAGAAACTATGTGTGAGACAGAGGGAGGGAGGGAGGGAGGGAGGGAGGGAGGGAGGGAGGGAGGGAGGGAGGGAGGGAGGGAGGGAGGGAGGGAGGGAGGGAGGGAGGGAGAGGGGGAGGGAGGGAGGAGGGAGGGAGGAAGGGGAGGGAGGGAGGGAGGGAGGGAGGGAGGGAGGGAGAGGGGGAGGGAGGGAGGAGGGAGGGAGGAAGGGGAGGGAGGGAGGGAGGGAGGGAGGGAGGGAGGAAGGGGAGGGAGGAAGGGGAGGGAGGGAGGAGGGAGGAGGGAGGGAGGGAGGAGGGAGGGAGGGAGGGAGGGGAGGGAGGAAGGTATTCTAGATATAGCTATTGACTATGTCAAAATTTTACTGAGGAATGATGTCTGATGATGTCATCAATCATACAGGGGAGTTCCCTTTCAACAAAGCACATACCTGGGGCGACGAGGAAGATGGCGCTCAGTGTGATGGCGGTCACAGCTGCATAGGTCAAAAGCCCCAACACCTGGAAACAAGATATTCCAGAATCAGCCCCCATGACATCACCACATCACTCACGACATCACAGAATGTCAATGACATCACTAGTACTGACACACGCCACACTCACCCTGAGGTGGAACATCGGAGGCCGCAGGTAGGGTTTGAAGGGGGCAAATCCAGGCCCCAGTACCTCGAGTGGTCCATCGTAAATGGGCCCCTCATGTTGGCGATCGTAGGGCACCTCACGAATGACGTTCTCATGCAGGTCTACCAGGTTACCCTGAGTTAGGAGAGGGGACATTGAAATACACATTCACCCATAACCAAGGGCGGAACGCTAATGTACGGTCAAACTTTGAAACTCTGCTAATTGGGATATGTACACCTCTCGCTCCTCCCCCCCTCCACCCTCCTCTCCCTTCCCTCCTCCCCCTGCCCCCTCCCCACTTACCCCAGTCTGGGGTTTGTCCAACAGGTAAGAGTGCAAACCACTGCAAAAAACAATGTTGAAACATATAAAAATATCATCACCCCGATCACTGTGAAATCATAATTAATGTCACTAGGGCATCAAAGGTACACCACCTTAATCTATTACATCACTATGAAATCATTAATGTCACCATGGCATCATTAATGCCACCATTCTATGACATCACTATGATATCCACTGCAGCGCTCACAAGAAGTTGGCGGCACTGCTAGCCCAGTGCTGGATGACAAACTTGAAGGCGGTACGGCAGTTGCCATGCTCCAGCAGAGTGGGGATTACGAACTGAAGCAGAACAAGCTCCAGTTGAACCTCTCGTATGGGACTCATGGAGCTGGGGCATGTGTGGAGGGTGGTGTGTGTGTGAGTGTGTGGAGGGTGGTGTGTGTGGCATGAATATGTGTGGAGTGTGGTGAGTGTGAATGTGTGATGGGGCTAGTGGTACGAAAGTGAAGGAATACTATCTACAAATGTACATACATGTATTCATTGTTCAGTACAATACACACCTGGTC
>OZ007515.1:948008-969123 GCA_963931865.1 Axinella damicornis | reverse complement strand
TCTTGCCTAGTATTGGTGTACAACTGGAAGCGAATGAAGCGAACATGCAGCAAATAAGCACACAGCAAAACATACAGAAACTATACAATTCACAGCATATGATTGACATAGTCCAATCGCTTCTAAGCAGCTACTGTTCCCAGTCTCTTCCACAGCAGTGACGTAGTTCACGTCCTCTGCTGGCTGCGGGTTGGAGTAGTTAACCAGCTGTCGACCAACCAGGTACCTGCAGGTGGTTGATTAGCCATGACACAGGTAAGCAGTTTTCATGCAGGTGTCCACACCACATACATTGTCATACTCATTTCCTTTTCCCACACTCTATCCCATACGCAGTTACTCACACTACACACACACACACCCACACCCACACCCACACCCAACACACAATACATACCCCACACACACTCACACTACACACACCCACACCCACACATAATACATACCCACACACACTCACACTACACACACACACACACACATACAAAGACTCACTTTTCATTCTTAACGTGGTTGTACAGCCTGGAGGCCTGCGTGAGAGAGAACGTAAGCACGGTGACGGAGAGCAGCAGGCTCAGCACCGAGGGAAAGAAGAAACGGTACACCAGCAGACAGTTCTGGTATGACAGCACACCTGGTGGGAAGAGATTCATAGCATGTACAGTACCAGCAGGGCTTTATATGGTATTTTCTGTGTGCAGGGGGGGGGGGGGGGCAAGTAGTAACCTCCTTTAGAGAATGACGTACTTTAGTTAAATCAAATGTGAGTGATGGCCTCCCTTCCCAAGGCAGTGTGGGAGGAGAGGAAGCATCCTGGTATCCACTGTGTATACATGCGTGATCATTTCCGGAAAACTGTGTCCTAATGGCCTTGAGCAAGCGTGACCCATTCCAGGAAAAAAACACTGGAATGTCTCCACTTCGCGAACACAGAGCAGCAGTTATGTGTTGGTAACTATGTACAGTGTAGTACCTATGAGAGGGAAGAGGCCCATGAAGGTGATGTACGGAATGGCGATACAGAGAGACAGGACGAGGATGACTGGCCAGGCGACCTCCTTTGTGATGAAGGTGAGATTCAGGTTGCGGACACCGGCCTGGTACATCTGCACAGGATGGGAGGATGTGGATACAATGCTGCAGACATACACAACAACTCCTGCACGGAAACACGAGTATGCACACAGCAAAAGACTCTTATAGAGATGCTCTAGTCTCATTCCAAACAAGCGCCTCAGAAGGAGACATGCAGCTATGATCCTCAAACACACACACCTACAGATACTAGTGTTGGAGGCAGGCAGTGAGCACTGACAGCTGATGGTATGGTGCAGGCATGCCAGCTACGTGCAGCTGGCCTACTGATCCTGATCCAGCATAGAGCACACTTCCTACCGATCCAGCATAGAGCAGCTGGCCTACCCGATCCAGCATAGAGCAGCTGGCCTACCCGATCCAGCATAGAGCACTGGCCTACCCGATCCAGCATAGCAGCTGGCCTATCCCAATCCAGCATAGAGCAGCTGGCCTACCCAATCCAGCATAGAGCAGCTGGCCTACCCAATCCAGCATAGAGCAGCTGGCCTCCCCCCCCCCCGCCTAGAGCAGCTGCCTCCCCTACCCAGGCCAAGCACCCGTGAGGGCCAGATTGCACCACACATGCACTTGGTGTGCAGGAGCCCAGCGCCCACTCTGAACACGGACAACAGAGGGAACACAATACGTGACCGGTTATCGCAACACTGTCTGCAGTACAGCACCAGTGACAGTATCTTTTAGGACTCGCTGTTTGAATTTAAACACCACACGGTTTTTACGTGAATAATTCTGTCCGTGGATCTAGGTGTGTGGGTTTGCTTATGAGAAGAGACTCACAGTGCTGGGATAGAAAATGGAGTTCTGTCGGCTGGTACCCGCAGTGGAGTGATGAGGAGGAGGTCAACCAGGTGACCCAGGAGCAGAGGCATGACCACGACGAGGAGGAACCCCGCAACAACACACTTCAGGGACTGGCGAGTGTGAGTGTGAGATGTATGTGAGTGTAGTGTGAGTATGTGTGTGTGTATGCGCAGGTTTGTGCAGGTGCATGAGTATGAGCTGTGTGTGTGTGTGTGTGTGTGTGTGTGTGTGTGTGTGTGTGTGTGTGTGTGTGTGTGTGTGTGTGTGTGTGTGTGTGTGTGTGTATGTGTGTGTGTGGTGTGTGTATGTGTATGAAGAGGTGATGACGAAGCACTCAAATAGGGCAAATGTCATAACAGGTGAAACCAGTCTTGATGCCCTCTCCACTCACCTGTATCACCCAGATTTGAATTTGATCTGCAAACGTCTTGATTCCAAGAGAGATGTAGTGGACGACAGCAGAGGCAAGGCGGATGGTGAGCCACAGGCCATACATACCAATGGCCCGCAGTGTAGATCTCTGGTACACGCGTCATGCCTACCAGACTCATTAGAAAACGGCCCAGAGAAACTATGTGTGAGACAGAGGGAGGAGGGAGGGAGGGAGGGAGGGAGGGAGGGAGGGAGGGAGGGAGGGAGGGAGGGAGGGAGGGAGGGAGGGAGGAGAGGGGGAGGGAGGGGAGGAGAGAGGGAGGGAAGGGGGAGGGAGGGAGGGAGGGAGGGAGGAAGGGGAGGGAGGAAGGGGAGGGAGGGAGGAGGGAGGGAGGAGGGAGGGAGGGAGGAGGGAGGGAGGGAGGGAGGGGCAGGGAGGAAGGTATTCTAGATATAGCTATTGACTATGTCAAAATTTTACTGAGGAATGATGTCTGATGATGTCATCAATCATACAGGGGAGTTCCCTTTCAACAAAGCACATACCTGGGGCGACGAGGAAGATGGCGCTCAGTGTGATGGCGGTCACAGCTGCATAGGTCAAAAGCCCCAACACCTGGAAACAAGATATTCCAGAATCAGCCCCCATGACATCACCACATCACTCACGACATCACAGGAATGTCAATGACATCACTAGTACTGACACACGCCACACTCACCCTGAGGTGGAACATCGGAGGCCGCAGGTAGGGTTTGAAGGGGGCAAATCCAGGCCCCAGTACCTCGAGTGGTCCATCGTAAATGGGCCCCTCATGTTGGCGATCGTAGGGCACCTCACGAATGACGTTCTCATGCAGGTCTACCAGGTTACCCTGAGTTAGGAGAGGGGACATTGAAATACACATTCACCCATAACCAAGGGCTGAACGCTAATGTACGGTCAAACTTTGAAACTCTGCTAATTGGGTATGTACACCTCTCGCTCCTCCCCCTCCACCCTCCTCTCCCTCCTCCCCTGCCCCCTCCCCACTTACCCAGTCTGGGGTTTGTCCAACAGGTAAGAGTGCAAACCACTGCAAAAAACAATGTTGAAACAAAAATTTCATCACCCGATCACTGTGAAATCATAATTAATGTCACTAGGGCATCAAAGGTACACCACCTTAATCTATTACATCACTATAATGTCACCATGACATCATTAATGCCACCATGATATCTTATCTATGACATCACTATGATATCCACTGCAGCGCTCACAAGAAGTTGGCGCACTGCTAGCCCAGTGCTGGATGACAAACTTGAAGGCGGTACGGCAGTTGCCATGCTCCAGTAGAGTGGGGATTACAAACTGAAGCAGAACAAGCTCCAGTTGAACCTCTCGTATGGGGCTCATGGAGCTGGGGCATGTGTGGAGGGTGGTGTGTGTGGTGTGTGAGTGTGTGGAGGGTGGTGTGTGTGGGTGGTATGTATGAGTGTGTGGAGGGTGGTGTGTGTGGGTGGTATGTATGAGTGTGTGGAGGGTGGTGTGTGTGTGTGGGTAGTATGTGTGAGTGTGTGGAGGGTGGTGTGTGTGGCATGAATATGTGTGGAGGGTGGTGTGTGTGGCATGAATATGTGTGGAGTGTGGTGAGTGTGAATGTGTGATGGGGCTAGTGATACGAAAGTGAAGGAATACTATCTACAAAATGTACATACATGTATTCACTGTTCAGTACAATACACACCTGGTCAGTGAAAGGTTGAAGGGGAGGAATCCCTTGAAGACAGTGGTGATCACCTTGCTGGGCAGCAGCAGAATCACCATCACACAGACCCCGAACATGAGCTAGAACAGGAGGGAAGAAGGGGGGGGGGGGGGGGATAGGGAAGATGAGAAGAGGGATTCGAAGAGGAGGAAGACAAGCAGGAGGAGAGAGACACAATAAAGGGGTAGACCCTCCATAAGTCAACATGATATACTGAGCAATTGAACAGACAGGAATGTAGAGACTTACACAAGACATGATGAACCTTCGAAGATGGCGGTGGAAAGGAAGGCTGATCATCTGTAAAACAAGAATCAAGAAACAAATATTTCCTGGATCTCCGTGGTGTACTCATTCCCCCCCCCCCCCCCCCCCCCCCCTCACCCTCCCACCACTTATGATGGAACAGTACCTCATGTATGGGATGGAAGTTCTGGTCGTTGAGGTTCCTGAGGAACCAGAGGACACCGGGTCTCAGGACCTCCCGGAGCAGCATCACGAAGGAGGCCAGGTAGAAGATGAAGATCATGCCTGCAAGCCAGTGCAGAACATCACTGTACCTGAGGGAGCAGATGAGTATGGGGAATGAGTGTGGGGAACAAGGAGAGAGTGGAATGGAGAGGAGGGAGGGATGGAGGGGAAGGAGGGAGAGGGAGGTAGGGAGGGAAAGGAGAGGAATGAGGGAGAGGTAGGGATGGGAGGGATGGAGGGAGGGAGGAAGAGAATAGGAGATGATGGCGTGGACAGTGTACCAGGAGCACTCTCCAGGCTTGCTTGTCTGCTCTTGAGAGTGGAACCAAACAGGCTCTGCAGGGACAGAGGAACAGAAAAGAACCTCACTGGCGAATCAGTGGCGATATGAACATTACTGGGAAAATGTGGTAGAGGAAATGTTACTGAGGTCGCGGGATTGTTGCTCGCAACATGAGCCAGAGGAACATCACTGGAGACACAGTAATGGCTGAAGTAGTATGCAGAGGTCAGACTGTGGTGGGTGGCCATTGGACTTACGAAGGCACAGATGTCGATCCACCAGCCGCACATGAGTGGGAAGAACCCAGCCTCGACTGCCAAAATCAACCCCACCTGAAGGACAGGTACACACATTCACACAGCACCCTTCACAGCACACCCCTCACAGTACACCCCCTCACAGTACACCCCCTCACAGTACACCCTACCACAGCACACCCTCCCACAATACACCCCTCACAGCACACCACTAATACCATACCCTCACGTTTGTATACCACGGTCTAGGTACATACGGTACTAGCCTCGTTCCCAGGCCACACGGCCTGGGAACGAGGCTAGTACGGTACGCACACAATGTGTACCTTGATGGACACATAGGTAATCCCCAGGACACTTCGAAACCTGAGAAACAGGAGGAATTTGTTGCATATATGTCACACAGTGTTGGACCACACCCGACCCACAGCCTGATTCCCAGGCCTTCCCAGTTGACAGTGTGCACACAGTAAGGGAGCAGTACTGGACTGGGACGTGGGAGCTCTGGGAATGAGGCCACGTAGCAAACACACCTTGGAAGTTTCATCAGCCCGGTACTGTACTGAGAATGAGGTCAAGGTACAATCGACCAAGAGACTGCACACTGTACTCGTATTTGTACATGTATGGTTGCCAATGGACTGGTGTACACGAGACAAGAGACAAGGCTTTACATTGGATAGGTTTGTGTGAGTATTTGCTTTGTCAAAGTCAAAGGATACATAGAACACCATGATGGACCCGGCTGCCAAGATATAGCCCACGAATATTGAGAGTACACCTTTCCATGTCACTATGCCAAGCTGTAGAAGAACAGATATGTGACTTATGTTATTAGGTCATGTGATCTACAGCAAGAGATATCACGTGACCCACACACCAGATCATGTGACCTACTTACCCAATCCCAGAGGGATAAGGCAGCTGCTATGAACCAGCCGATCTGGTACGGCAGGTATACTGTGTGCGAGAGAAAACAGATCACTGGACACTAAACCAGCTCAAGTCCTGGTTGCAAAACAGCTTACCGAAACCAATGATGAGAGCAGAGTTGAGACAGATCAACCACATGACGTGCTCCTGCGGAAAGGAAAACGCTTCCAGTCATTGACAAGTCAGAACAACTTGTACCTGCAGTTCATTTGCAGGTCTCCCTTCCCAAGCTGGCAGCAGAATGGAGACCTGGAATGAGGAACTAACCAGGAACCGGAAGGACCCATCCAACCCAAGGAGCTGTGGTGTGCATGTGTGTGTGTGTGTGTGTGTGTGGGGGGGGGGGGGGGGGGGGGGGGGGGGGGGGGGGAGTAAACTCCTAGGTTGGTAGTTACAGTGGGCTCGGGGAGATTGGCCATAAATATATGAACACAGACAAACCCACCCTAGCCCACGTCAGCTCTTCCACGTTCTCCCCACCGGCACCATTCGCCTGCTCTGAACACAGGAGGGAGTACACAGAGACACAATTCTTAGAAACTTCCACATTCTGACGTTTGTACAAGTTGTACAACTTACCAGGTTGGTCCCTGGCCAGGCCAGCCAGTGCTTGTCCAATATTTGGTCGCTGTGGACGATTTCGTCTCCTACGAGCGAGCACCAGCTGGGAGAAAGAGAGGGAAACTAGGTGACCTAGCCAATGCGACTGATGTTCCACAACAATATCTGCCGGCCACTCACGGGATCATCCTGGTGTCTGCCGAGTAGGCGGTTGTACCACCTGTTCATCCTCTCCTCCGCCTGCTGCCTCCTCTCTTCCTCCTCCCGGTTCTGCTGTTGGATGATGGCTTGCTCATGAGTAGTGGCCTCCTAGAGAGGTGGGAGGAGGGAGAGAGAAGAGAAAACAAGGAGAAAAGGGAGGGAGGAGGGGGAGGAGAGGGAGGAGGGGGAGAAGGGAGGGAGGAGGGGAGAGAGGGGTACAGTATTGGAGAAATTCACCATGAAGAACCAGAGCTACCCTGACTACAATTACATCAGTCTTATTCTGTTGAACACCTTAATCTCTTTCTTGAGCTCTCTTATCTCAAGGATTGCACTCCACTCCGCAGGGGACACCTCCTCCACCTCATCACCATCCTCCCCTCCACTGCCCAGCAGCCTGTGAATGTGTATGGTGTGTGTGTGTGTAGGCAGTTAGGATTTGAGGTGGTCATAGTAACGAACTCAAATGTGTGTGTTGTGGGAGTGTTCATTGATAGCTGGTCACACGCACTTGCAGATGGTCTCCTGGTGCTGCTGGTTGCGGTCACCCAATGCCTTCTGCTCCTCCCGCAACTCTTGCAGCTCCCTCTTCAGCTCTGCCCTCCCCTCCTCCCCCAGCTCCAGCGGTGCGCGGCCGTGCACCCGCAAGATTGCCAGCTCATCGAACGTCAGGCCAAGGTCAACCTCCGAGGGATGTACTAGCTCGCTTATTTCGGGCCAGTTGGGAATCTCTATGGACGGGTCCTCGGCCGCTCTCCGCCGCACCTCAAGCCTTTCTGAGGTTATCTCGCTTCTCCAGTCTTCTAATCCGTTTGCCTTCTTTTCTCTGGCACCCTTCAGGAGCATCTGATACCTCCATTGTGACATGCCCAGGTCATACGTGACTTCCATCTCCCTGATCCTGAGTTGATTAAGACGCTCCACAAATTTGTCGTGTTGGAGTATCTCCAAGATCTTCAGCTGTTCATGGAGCTGTTCGTGAAGGTTTAAAAGCACTTGGGACGCAGCCAACCTCTCAGGTGCATTCTGCCTCTCGCGTGCTCTCTCACCGGCTGCTTCCAGATGTTGCCGCAGTACATTAACCCTGTCTTGTGCCTCTTGTATGTGGAGGCGGTTCACTGCTCGATGGTCATTGGCAAGCCACTGCGGAGCACCTCCATTTCCCAACTGGTCTTTTAGCCACACCAGGCTTATGAAGCCAATTAAGGACACAAAGACGATTATCAGACCGTAGACTTCATCAATGATTACATTTTCTCTGGATAGTGCATTTGTTAGGAGGGAAGGATGGTAGAAGAAGAGGACGAGAGGAGGGGAGAGAAGGGAGAAGGGAGAAGGGAGGAGGGGAGAGAAGGGAGAAGGGAGGAGGGGGAGGACGAGGAAGGGGAGAAGGGGGAGGAGGAGAGAGAGGAGGGGGAGGATGGAGAGGATGAGGGGGAGGAAGGGGAAAGGGAGAGGAGGGGGAGGAGAGAGAGGAGGGGGAGGAGGATGGAGAGGAGGAAGGGGAGGAGGTACAGGAGGAGGAGTGGAAGAAATGACTGTGTATTGTTCAGTAACTCCAGGAGCTAGAGACCACATGCAGTACAAAGTTCAGCACTTACAGTGAGACCAGGTCAAGTGGGAACCTCGCAATGGACCAGAGTGATCCGTAGAGCAGAAACTTGTATATTCGAGCTGAGCAAGGAAGTGTGTTCATGGCTGTGCAGTCATACTCCCAATGCAGTTACAATAATAGAAGAGCAAAAACACATTGAAAAAAATTTGACTGGAAAATATTGGTCTCATTCCCACATCCAGTTTGCTGGTCTGGGAATGAGGCTTGGGTACTCACAGATGCAGACGGGGACGATGACCAACCACATGAAGACCACGAAGCTGAGGTGCAGCCAGTGTCGGACGTTATTGACCGTTCCTCTTGTCAATCCGGAGAGCAGGTCCACGAGGGGGAGACGGTGGGGCATGTCTGGGCGGTAGACTGGTGTGTATGTGTGTGTGTGTGTGTGTGTTTGTTTGCGTATGTGTGTGTGTAGGATGAGGTGGTGGAGTGGAAAAGAATTGCAATCCACACAACTACTTGCAGGATAGTGGCTACCACGGTTACATGTTACCATACAAACAGCATAGTAGTCGGTAGCTGTCTGCATAATTGACTGTCTCACATACTGTACTGTGTAAGATTATCACTCACTCGGAGTGAACTCGAACTGGTGTTTGCAGAGCTCACAGTACCTGGACAGTATGAAGGTCACATGCGCTAAGTATTAGATCATGGCCCCACCCACAGACCAACACGCACAGGGAATGTTGGTCTAGGAATGAGGTTAGTGATGAACCGTTTTTTAGCTCCTAGTCTTACTGTTTTCCACTGTGTTTCAACCACCGCACCAAGCTGATTGAGAGAGAGGTAGAGAGAGACAGTACTTTAGTACCAGCACAGGGTCAGGAGCTCACTGACCCAGCGAAGGAGCTTGTAGCTATTGCACATGCCAAATTCAATCTAGATATGGGTGTCTAGATCTACAGTACAGCAGCTGTGTTTAAGTTCACATCTATGTAATGCACCCTCGCCAGTTCAGTGAGCCCCAGACAGGTGTGTCATGAATCTTATAGTTAGAAAGTTGGTTGACTAGGCTAGTAGTGAAGGCCGTCAAGGCACAGTGGCCTACCAGTCCTGGTGGACAAACTTGATGCTGCCTGTACACATGCATGGGTGAAACAATGGCCTCCCTGCGGAGGGGCCCGCCCGGCACACACGGCAGATGTCTGGGGAGAGGGAGTGAACAGCGTGCACAACAAAAACTTAACATACATCATAGCTAACCATTAGATGCTACAATGGATGGTGTGTTATATACGATAGCGCTCAACGGGTACGCTGAAAGTCATGGAGCATGCTAAGTGGGTTCATTTACTAATGTTTGTTTCAATCATGAACCCTATGGGAGTGGAAGCTTTGACTGGGAATGGGGCACTCACCTTCATCTACTGTCTGTGGAAAGGAATCTGCGTCGTCATCCCCATCCTCGAGCTCAAAGTCGACGAGCTGGAAACGAGGATCATGAGGATCTATATCATCGATATCAGCCATCTTTTCTTACGTCATCTTATATTTCTCACTTCCGGTTCCGTGGATCCTGTACATGTACTGGTCCGACTACATTTCGACCCCTTCTATAATGGACCCCCCGAACAGTAAACTATATGGACCCCCAGGAACAAATTTTCAGCCCCCCGTGTGAAATATTTGGACCCCTCCATTATGTTTCAAAGCCCATTATTGTCCTTTTTACACAAACCGGTAATTGGAAGCCTCTTATTGGATATTGACCAGTTAATTGGCAATTTGGCATGCTCCTTGCAACTTATCAATAGTAAACTTGTTAATCAAGGGGCAACCGCACTCCTGCGACTCGCATGTATCTGTGAAGGCTTTCACAAAATGGAGCTGCTTTTATACACCTGTAGGCCCCTTTCTTGGGATTTTATTGCTATGATTTTCATATCAGAGGTCATACTAAGAGCGCCTGTAGACCTTTCCTGCGTGCTGTGAGGTACAATTTTTCCCCTACCAGGAGTGTAATATTGTAAGCCAATAATTGATTGGCAGTGTAAATAACTGGTCAAAACCAGTTATTGGCTACAGGTTCACAACACTAGCTTTCACAGATCGGCAATCGAGTTTGCCACCTTGGCAGCACATGTGCAAGGGGGGACATTATTCACTAGTGAATAATCATTACGTAAATAGTTCACGTAATGATTCACCAGTGAATACTGTCCGGGGGGTCATTATTCACCAGTGAATACTGTCCGGGGGTCATTATTCACCAGTGAATACTGTCCGGGGGGTCATTATTCACCAGTGAATACTGTCCGGGGGGTCATTATTCACCAGTGAATACTGTCCAGGGGGTCATTATTCACCAGTGAATACTGTCCGGGGGGTCATTATTCACTCTGACAACGGAATCATTGATGTATGCATTCATTAATTTTACGCCGTAACATTACTTCAAATAGTGTTCGCTAAGCTGCTCAAGGGATCTACTGGAGTTTCGTAGCCTGCAGAACACACACAGACACGGTTCAGGAATTGTCTGATCGACAAGTGAGAACCTCTTGCCACATTTCATACACTGAGGATAGGAGGAAGAGTATTAGCATTATAATGGTACAGTTACCAGCATGCAGACTGGTTCTCAATGTTTAAATTGCTTCCTAGAGTTACGTAACCCCAAGCAAACAAACTGAGGGTGGGAATAATGCTGGTAAGAGCGCATGTTGACAGGATCGTCACTGCAGCAGAATGACGATGATGTCATCATGCGCTCTTGTGTTGGAGAAGGGGAAGCTGTTTATGGACGACCCATTTATGTACCTTTGCAATTTCCAAGCCAATAACTTTGGGTTTGGCCATCCTGTAGCGATTGTCAGCTTCAGTGTTCCAAATTCTGACCTTGCCATCCTGGAGAAGACAACAATACCTTGTATAAAGTATGATTGTAACATTGCCACAGTGATAGGTAGAGTGTACCTTGGCACCAGTCACAATCCACTGCGGGTCGTCCCCAAACTTGGCGTCTTGAATCCAGTCTTCATGGCCCTAGAGTAAGACTTCCAAGCAGTAACTTCAGGTTTAGTCACACACACAGTGTACTGACTTATGGCGACCAATCCTCCATCCAATATTTACCTTGAAGCAGTTTCTCAGCTGGTAGGTGTTCATGTTCCATATGTTGACATCCAGATCGTAGCCACAAGACACCAGCATGGAATCTTCACATGAGGGAGGGAGAGCTGCTTATTAGCCTCATGCATGCTGAACACGAGCATGGTACACTCACCATCCTTGGAGAAGTCACAAGCACTAACACAGCCATCGTGATGTCTGAGAACAACAGGGCCTTGAGACCTACACACACAGGACAAGTGTACCAGGAAATATTATCTGCAATTCCTTATCTCAAGCTAGCAGTTTCGACTAGGATGCTTCAGCCAAGGTCCTTCCAAAGAAACAAGCATTATAACAGTGGCTGATGCAAAAGGGGGTAGTATTATTTTATTGAGTGGGGTTCTGCCATTCATTATCTATCCACCTCCGTGGATCAGCCCCTGCACACACATTAGTGGGTAAGATACCTGTAGGCACCAGTGGCAATGTCATATACTCGGAGTGTTTTGTCCCAGGATGCCGTGACCACGCAGTGGTTGTTGTGGGAGAATGCACATGAACTCACAGCATTGGTGTGACCTCTGAAAGAAGTAGATTAGGTTTTGAAATTCAAACATGAAATCTATAGTAGCTTCTGTACACATTATAGTGGCCAATGTATTGCACTAAGAAGCCCTGAAAGTCAGGCAGCAAATTAATTAACACTCTTGGTGGAAAGTGGTCACACATTTTGCCATGATATAATTGTTCACTTGATGACTATTCTAAGCTAGTCTCGTTCCCAGGCGCTCGGTACTGAGCGTCTGGGAATGGGGCCAATTCTAAGCCTACCTATCCAACCGACTTAGGTCTTCTAGCCCAACCAACATGAAATTAAAGGGATGTTGCTTGACCTGCAAGAAAGTATGCTCAGGTCCAGTGCCATGGGTTAATTTAATTGATGTGGTTTAACACTGGAAAAGAAATAACGAAGTGGATATTGGTCCGGCAGGAAGTAGGGCAATGGGTTAGGGTAAGGTAAGTCGGGGTAATTTCGGTCACGGTTTATTTCCGGTCACTTAGTAGAGAAGGGCTTCTCTATTCTAATAGCTACGTTTTCAGCCAAAACTATGGTGCTGTGCAGATAGAGGCAACACTCAGCTATAAAATATCTGTCGGCAAAATCGAGACCTTGCGTCCTTTGCGTGTATCTGCCTAAGTGACCGGAAATACCCGGCGACCGAAATTACCCGGACTTACCTTATATTAGGGCCAGGGCCGGTTCTAGATGTGCGTGCGTTTCTGGTAACTATACCTAAAGTATGTACTTCCTGCTGGACCAATATCCACGTCAAAGAAATAATGGATGGATGGGTAGCATACCTTAGTGCTAGGAGGCACTTTCTGGTCCTGGTGTCCCACACCAAGGCAGATCGGTCCATGGAGCATGTGCAGAGATTGAGTCCATTGTTGGAGAAGCGAGCGCATGTGAGCGTGTTGGAATGACCTGCAGGTATAGAAGGTGGGTGGAGCTGGCTGCTGAGATTAACGTACGCGCTAGTCTCGTTCCCAGACTCTGAACCGGGTCTGGGAGCGAGACTACTTACTTACGCGCATGCGCACAAACCTGTGCATTAATTAGAGTAACCGTCCATATGGCAACAAGTGCTAGAGGGAGAGCGAGAGGAGGGAGAGGCCGTGGGAGAGACCTTGGGATCACTCCAGGTTCGGGGCCGGGGCAGCCCCAGGCAAGTAGCGGACCTGCTGCAAGGACCCCCAAAATTCCATCTACAGTCGAACATCTAGGAACATATCTGCGTTCCTTGAATGGCACTAACTTCGGTCTGTATGGTGGCCCGTTTGCAGACATGGTACTTGGTTATTCCACCAACGAAAGGAGGCTGCAAGAAGCTGTTGACCTGCTATTTGACACCACTGTAAGTGACAGAGAACACGTTGAGTTGGGTGCCAAAATTTGTACTAGTGTCGCCATGGCTCCGCCTGGTGTCAGTGAAGTGGAGTCAAAAACCGCAATCAGGGCGGAATTCCGAGGCGTCCTACTGAGAAGATTCCACACTGAATACAAAAAGAAGGAAGCAACTAGGGAAAACTCTATTGAAACATGGCTGACCATCTTTGCATTTCTATGTGAAGTGTACATACGGATCACGGTTGGGAATGAACCATTAAAAGTGGTCGGGAAGGCAATTCTTTCAACACTAGAATACTTTCTTAATCTTCCGGATGTTGATGATGATGAAGTTGAGGCTGCATGTACGTACCTGAAGCTGTGTGGAAAACATCTTGACGCTCTGAACCAAGCACAGATCGAGAAGCTGATGGTGAAGTTGAGATCCATGATCATATCAAAAAAGACCAGTTGTAGGACTAGGTGTCTTGCTATGGAGGTGTTGGAGTTTAGGTGTATGGGGTGGAGCGATCCTGACAAGAGACTGGATGACTTTTATGTTGATGCTCTTGTAGACGCCATAGCAGAAGATGAACTAGGAGGTGCTAGTTAATGTATGTATCACTCACTGACTAAACGTTTACTTGACAGCTCATCTTAGATTCTTGTTTTGTGCTTAAAGTATGTGCTGGCTGACATTGTTCACTGACTGTGTACTTCACAGGCTCATCTCCCTATTTTGTTTTGTGCTACTATGTGCTGGCAGACATTCCAATTTTTCATTGCAGGAATCTTTACTTGGCAAAGTTAGCATGCACTTACTCTTAGTCTTGCATACTAGTTTCCCGGTCCTTGCGTCCCACATGTGGAAGCTCCCCTCATCTGTGCCAGACACTGCCAAATGGTGCTCAGGATACATGTGGCAGGTGGTGACAATTGAATTGTGGCTGGAAGTCCACTGTATTTGTGTGTGTGTGTGTGGTAACAGGACATTGATCCAATTTGGACTTGCTACACAATGATCCAGAGGTTAATTAATTCACCATCTGTTCCGAGGTGTTCATGTCCCAGTAAATCACTGACTTGTCCCAAGAAGCGGACAGCAACCTGCATGAAAACCGTATGCACTAGTCTCGGTCCCAGACCCAACCAACCCCAGCACGGATCGCTTTTAGTATCACGCGCGGGGCGATACACGCGCTGGATAAACGGTCTGGGAACGAGACTACGTATGCACATAATATGTGAGTACAAGAGGATCTTGCACAACCAGTATTGTGTAATCACCTTCTCTGAGTTTCATCCACATGGCAGGACACCACACAGTGTTTGTGACCACACAGCTCATGGCGTTTCTCTCCACTTGCTGAGTCCTAGAAGATCCAGCACATAAAATAGGTGATTATAGTGCAAGATATACAGAGGGTGATGTAACTATGATGCTCAGAGCTTAGTTACTACACACACAATCATGTATCAAATCACTACATCTGACCCAGAAGGCAATGGTTTTGTCATGTGATGCCGTGACAATGACGCTGTCCCGCTGCAGGAAACCACAGCTGCTGACACTCTGCTGATGCACGTGCAGCTCAGCAAATCTCTCCGGAGCCTGAGTTCCATGCAGAAAGTTTACTACAATTTATAGTTGAATTATTGATTAATTTTTTCAGGTAGTTTTAATTTTACCAGCATAATCTGCAGTGCGCTCTATTTAGATTGAGAACCCTTCACCAACAAAATTGCAATTGCCATAACAACCACTAGTCTGAATCCCAGACCAAGAATCCAGACTGGTTCCGGGTTTGGGGAACGTGGAGTTCTGCAACCCATGAATCTCATTAGGCACGAGGCGTGCCGGTGCCAATATGTGGAGGGCACTTGCAGCTCGAGCTAGAACTGTACACCATCGACTCTATGCCAGAGCGAGGTATACCATAGGGTGGGTTAGGGTTCATGATATAGTTGTCCATGGGCATGGTGCATGGCATAATTTGCACAGTCTTGAGGTCACTGATCAAAGAAAACACGATCAGGCTGAAGTTTAGGGCATGTTAGGGCCAGAGCAGGCTGTACAGTAAGTGTGGGGGTGTCCGGATACTCAAATTACTTCGCACAGTTGCTTACGATGAGCGTCCAGCCACCCCTGCGCCTACTATACACCCAGGCAGAGTGGTATGCTTCTCGGCAACTGTGCAAAGGAATTCGCAGGGCATCCAGGACACCCCCACACTTGCTCTAGCAGATGTTCATCCAAAACAGCAACAAAGAACTGCATTGGTACCCCCTTCTTGCTGCAGGGCCACGTCATCAGCTGTGTCCCACCATGGGGAGCAGGGCGAGAGGTTGAACTCTGGCACCAGCTTGGCTAGGGGTGAGAAGAAGCTGCCGGACGTTGCCCAGGTGGTGGTGTGTGGAGCAGGGGTAGTGGGGGCTTCCGTGGCCTACCACCTCCCCAAGATTGGCTTCAAGGATGTTGTCTTACTGGAGCAGGGCAGGTAAACAAAACAATAGGTTAGTGAGCAACACACACACTTCCTTTTAGTCGACAATTCTCTCCCTCCTTCCTCTCCCTCTTCTCCCTCCTCTCCTTCCCACCCTCCCTCCTCCCTCCCTCCTCCCTCCCTCCTCCCTCCCTCCTCCCTCCCTCCTCTCCCTCCCCAATGTATAGTATTGGTGGCGGTACAACATGGCATGCAGCTGGGTTACTGGGACAGCTACGAGGGACACACACACACACCAAGCTGTGTGTGTATGGAATCGACCTTTACTCCAGACTGGAGGAGGAGATGGGACTGGGAACAGGTCACCAATACCATAGCATCTTTCACCATGGCAACTGGAGGGCATTGCATCACCATGGCAACTGGAGGGCATTGCATCACCATGGCAACTGGAGGGCATTGCGTCACCATGCACCACATGATCTTTTCCCTTCGGTTTCTATGGTGAAAGTGCTGCTATAATCTGTATGAGCTAGCACTCACTCATAGTTCCAAGACAGGGCCCACTGATGCAACTTGAGTGTTTGGTATTTTTTGTCCATGCGCAGGTTTCAAACAGTGTGGCGGTTTGGCAGTGGCTGAAAGCAGAGATCGACTCACGTCTCTGAGAAGGCTGCAAAGCATTGGAAGGTACGGATGCACTGTTAACGTTGTATAAGCATGATGAATATAGTGTGTTTCTGACCATGTAACCATGTACCCTACTTTCAATTGCTGGGGTGGAGCCTGGCAGATCACCTTCCATTGCCTCGGTCTTTGTTTCCACGGCTGCAGGATGTGTGGTGTGGAGTCAGAGATTGTATCTCCTGACGAGTGCAAGAAGCTCTCTCCTGTAACTAGGACCGATGACCTGCTGGTGAGTTTAGTCCAGAGTGCAGCTGCAATTCCTTCCTCCAATAGATTTGACTTATCACTGGGCCACATTTGACATCTGCACAGGAAGGCCTTAAATTGCTAGGATTTATAGCCCAACTATTAGTTTGACTATGGTGCTCCCCCCTCCTCCCTCCCTCCTCCTCCCTCCCTCCCCCTCCCCTCCCTCTTCCCTGTCTCCCCCCTCCTCCCCTCCCTCCCCCTCCCCTCCCTCTTCCCTGTCTCCCCCCTCCTCCCTCCCCCTCCCCTCCCTCTTCCCTGTCTCCCCCCTCCTCACACTTCCCCCTCCCTCCCCCTCCTCCCTCCCCTTCCCCCCTCCCTCCCCCTCCTCCCTCCCCTTCCCCCCTCCCTCCCCCTCCTCCCTCCCCTTCCCCCCTCCCTCCCCCTCCTCCCTCCCCCCCCCTCCCTCCCCCTCCTCCCTCCCCCTCCCTCCAGGCTGCACTCTGGATTCCCAAAGACGGGGTGGGCACTTCAAGTGACATCTGCAGTGCTCTCACTAAAGGGGCCTCGCTGCAAGGTATAAGCTTCCCCCCATCCCACCCCCACACAAACATGCATACATACTCTCCCTTTAGTTATTGTCATGGGCTATACTTGTGTGTTGTGGGTGGATTAGATAGTTACATACACGTGATAGATAGATAGATATGTGTGTGGCAGATAGATATGTTTATACTATGCCTGCAATTTTCAGGTGTGCAGGTATTTGAGAAGGTGGGTGTGGAGAGGGTGGAGGTGGAGAATGGGAGGGTGTGTGGGGTTAGGACCAGCCGGGGGAACATCAAGTGTGAGATGTTCATCAACTGCGGAGGAATGGTCAGCTCACACTGTCTGTTAGCAAAGGAGTACTCTCCTTCACCATGTATTGTACCTTCCTCCTCCCCTTCCTCCTCCCCTTCCTGCTCCCCTTCCTGCTCCCCTTCCTCCTCCCCTTCCTGCTCCCCCTTCCTCCTCCCCTCCCCTTCCTCCTCCCCTTCCTCCTCCCCTTCCTACTCCCCTTCCTGCTCCCCTTCCTCCTCCCTTCCTCCTCCCCTTCCTCCTCCCCTTCCTCCTCCCCTTCCTCCTCCCCTTCCTCCTCCCCTTCCTCCTCTCCTTCCTCCTCCCCTTCCTCCTCCCCTTCCTCTTCCCTTTCCTCCCCTTCCTCCTCCCCTTCCTCCTCCCCTTCCTACTCCCAATCCTCCAGTGGTCCCGAGAGATTGGCCAGCTGTCGGACCCAGTGGTGAATGTGCCATTGCATGCCTCGGAACACTTCTACGTGGTCACAAAACCCATGGAAGGTGAGATTTCATCTTTCAATTCCAAGCCCAGTCAGCCAAGGCTGGTCTCCCAAGGGGAGGCAGATAATCTCCACCTGTGAAGCAACAGGTGGGATTCGAACCTGGGGACTTTGGTCCACTGTCACTTGACCGTCAGTCACTCACAGGACAAGATCTGTGCAGATGAGAATGTCTTTCTTGTCAGCTTCTGTCCAATAACTTGTCCCATCCATATATGGTATCGACCACAGCTATAGCTAATTTAAGGACCTTCACTTCCTGTCCTGATGTTGAATGTATCCCCCTGATTGGTCAGATCTTAGCTGATTGTCGTCTGTTGCATCTCCTTCAGGCATAGACCCCATGATGCCCAACGTGCGTGACTACTGCAGGTCCATCTACATGCGGGAGTGGAGTGGGGGCATCCTGGCTGGGGGGTTCGAACCACGGGGGAAACCGTGCTTCCAGGACGGCATCCCACGGAAGTTTGAGTTCCAACTACTCCCTGAAGACTGGGACCATTTCCGTAAGTAGATCTGGAACCCAAGTCCAGAATGAAATGTGTATGCTAGTTGGTGCTGCACTGGGCCTGTTGATCCTTGCCATGACGACACTGACTTGTTTTGTTCGTGCCCCAAACTATAGTGGCTGTGAGTTGAGGTTCTCTTGTGTGCACTTGACTCTGTCTCTCCCCAGAGTACCTGATGGACCAGATCCTCCACCGCATCCCAGCCATGGAGCACGCTGAGATTCGCCAGATGATCAACGGTCCAGAGAGCTTTACACCAGACATGCATGCCATGCTTGGAGAGGCCCCCCCCAGGTCTGTGTGTACATGTGTCCCTCCAACCCCCCCCCCCCCCCCCCCCCCCCCCCCCCCACACACACACACACACACACACGCACTCACCCACACCTCACCCACACTTGTATCATTCCTTGACACAAATCTCCCCTCCCTTTCACCACTCCCCTTTGCCACACCTCCCCCTAACCCCACACACCGTACTTCTTTACCGTCCTACAAATAATTTCAGCTGCACACTGTGACCACAATCTTAAGACAGCAACTGAAGCAGCTTTATGAGTAGTGTGCATGTGCCTCCATTTAACCTCACTCCCATTCCGGGCTGGGAATGAAGCTACTCTTCTCTGTGTATACATGCATGGATGTCCCAACATTATGTACCTTGATTGCCGTACCTCCAGATCCGCAACTACTTTGTGGCGGCAGGACAGAACTCATCGGGTATTGCCAGTGCTGCTGGCATGGGAGGGCCCTGGCAGAGTGGATAGCAGCTGGAGAACCGCCCTTTGACCTCTGGGCATACGACATCGCCCGTTGTGATCCCCACTTCTGCAACAAAATGTTCTTGGATGAGCGTAACGCTCAAGTGGTGATGGGACTCCACTATGTCATACCATGGCCAAAGCTAGAGGTGGAGACATCAAGGGGTGTGAAGCAGTCTCCATTCCATCCCAGAATGGAATCGGCTCGTGCAGCTGGGGGAAAGTGATGGGATGGGAACGACCCAGCTGGGTTTGCAAAGGAAAATGGTTACATATCGTGACACTTAAACATTTCACTGCTGTGTATGCACACACACACATTATAATTTACTTGTTCGACTTTAAGAATCACATGTGCACATCACATGCAGAGTCTCGGGTCAACGAGAACACATTTTGGCGACCCAACTGGTTTGACAATACCTGTGAGGAACACTTGGCCTGCAGGGAAAGGGTCGCCATGTTTGACCTGACCTCCCTTTGCCAAATTTGAGATCGAGGTGAGATGGGAACTAAGGTGCCTCCTCAGAAACTGAATGGTGGACTCAGCAGGAATCTTGCAAGAATTATCTTGCGTGACTTGCAAGAGAAATGGCCACTTGCAAGGTGGTGCAGAAGATCTTGCACGTGTGCCAGCAGTCTTGCAAGAATCTTGTATGTATCTTGCAATACTTTCTTGCAAGATTCTGCAAGATCTTGTACGACGTTCAACACAATTTGTGCACAGTGACCTTGCAAGATTTTCATGCACAAGATTTTGAGATTCTTGCCAGACCTTCCAAGATTCATAGCAAGACCTTCCAAGATTCGTGCAAGATCTTGCTGCATTTTGCAAGACTTGCAAAATAATAGTGGGTATTTTTGCAAGATTCTTGTATGTATCTTGCACTACTTTTTGCAAGATTCTTGCAACTGTCTTGCAAGACTGGTCTACCTGGGAGAGGTTGGTAATGACAGTACTGGTCCCTCTGCTGCAGGGTCCGGATGCCGAGGCTGCCATGCAGCTGCTCTGTACCAACAACATGGCGTGTGGCCCCCAGGGAGCATCGTGTACACGGGGGTGCTGAACCAACAGGGAGGGTACCAGACTGACTGCACTGTCACCCAGACTTCACAAAAAGTGTTCCTTCCCCACCCCCCCACTTCCTCCCCGTCTCAGCAAAAAGTGAGTTCCTCCCCCCCCCCCCCCCCCCCCCCTCCCCCCAATTTACTCCCCCTGATTTAGTCTTTTATAGCCACTGACCCCCTCCCGCAACACACAACAACACAGGTATCTTGCAGTGTGCCCCTCAACCCACACTACCCACATGGCTGCCTGGTTCGCCCGCCACCCTTCCCTCCCTCCTGTCCACCCTCCGTGACATCACCTCTCACTACGCTGTGCTGGGAGTGATGGGACCACGAGCACGCGACGTCCTCCAGAGGCTCACCAAGACACCACTCAACACGAAGCCTTCCCCTTCGCCACTGCACAGGTTCAACATACTCTCTGTAACCTTGTTACCAAGCTACCTGGTGTTGTGACAGTATTGGAGGCAGTAATCTACCATACATGGACATTACTGAATACGATAATCGGATTACACATATTCAGTCTCAAATTCAAAGCTCCGAGCATCTTGATTTGAAGGATGGTTGCACTAAATCTCTTCTCTCTTGTCTCACTCCCCTCTCCCCCTTTTCCCTCCCATGTCTGCCTTCTCTCTCCCTCTCCCTCCTCCACCTCTCCTTTCCTCCCCATCTACATCCTCTCTCTCCCTCCCCCCTCTGTCTCCTCTCCTCCCTCCCTCATCTCCCTTCCACCCCTCCCCCCCCCCCCCCCCCCCCCCCCCCCCCCCCCGCCACAGACAATTGAAGTGGGGTTTGCTGTAGGGGGGGTTGCGTGCACCTCCTACGGATCAGCT
>OZ007515.1:927505-947808 GCA_963931865.1 Axinella damicornis | reverse complement strand
GGCAACTTTGAGGACACCTACATTAATTTTCCATTAACAGCAATGCCTGTAAGAATTGCCAAACTTGGCAACAATCGTGGGCAAATTTCCAAAAATGGCAATTTTGATTGACACTAAGTTGCCAAAATTGGAGTCTGAACATACCTGCCCTTTAGTTATTGTCATGGGCTATACTTGTGTGTTGTGGGTGGATTAGATAGTTACATACCCGTGGTAGATAGATAGATATGTGTGTGGCAGATAGATATGTTTATACTGTGCCTGCAATTTTCATGGTGTGCAGGTATTTGAGAAGGTGGGTGTGGAGAGGGTGGAGGTGGAGAATGGGAGGGTGTGTGGGGTGAGGACCAGCCGGGGAACATCAAGTGTGAGATGTTCATCAACTGCGGAGGAATGGTCAGCTCACACTGTCTGTTAGCAAAGGAGTACTCTCCTTTCACCATGTATTGTACCTTCCTGCTCCCCTTCCTCCTCCCCTTCCTGCTCCCCTTCCTGCTCCCCTTCCTCCTCCCCTTCCTGCTCCCCTTCCTGCTCCCTTCCTCCTCCCCTCCCCTTCCTCCTCCCCTTCCTGCTCCCCTTCCTGCCTCCCTTCCTCCTCCCCTCCCCTTCCTCCTCCCCTTCCTGCTCCCCTTCCTCCTCCCTTCCTCCTCCCCTTCCTCCTCCCCTTCCTCCTCCCCTTCCTGCTCCCCTTCCTCCTCCCTTCCTCCTCCCCTTCCTCCCCCCTTCCTCCTCCCCTTCCTCCTCCCCTTCCTCCTCCCCTTCCTCCTCCCCTTCCTCCTCTCCTTCCTCCTCCCCTTCTTCCTCCCCTTCCTCCTCCCCTTCCTCCTCCCCTTCCTCTCCTTCCTCCTCCCCTTCCTACTCCCAATCCTCCAGTGGTCCCGAGAGATTGGCCAGCTGTCGGACCCAGTGGTGAATGTGCCATTGCATGCCTCGGAACACTTCTACGTGGTCACAAAACCCATGGAAGGTGAGATTTCATCTTTCAATTCAAGCCCAGTCAGCCAAGGCTGGTCTCCCAAGGGGTGGCAGATAATCTCCACCTGTGAAGCAACAGGTGGGATTCGAACCTGGGACTTTGGTCCACTGTCACTTGACCGTCAGTCACTCACAGGACAAGATCTGTGCAGATGAGAATGTCTTTCTTGTCAGCTTAACTTGTCCCATCCATATATGGTATCGACCACAGCTATAGCTAATTTAAGGACCTTCACTTCCTGTCCTGATGTTGAATGTATCCCCCTGATTGGTCAGATCTTAGCTGATTGTCGTCTGTTGCATCTCCTTCAGGCATAGACCCCATGATGCCCAACGTGCGTGACTACTGCAGGTCCATCTACATGCGGGAGTGGAGTGGGGGCATCCTGGCTGGGGGTTCGAACCACGGGGGAAAACCGTGCTTCCAGGATGGCATCCCACGGAAGTTTGAGTTCCAACTACTCCCTGAAGACTGGGACCATTTCCGTAAGTAGATCTGGAACCCAAGTCCAGAATGAAATGTGTATGCTAGTTGGTGCTGCACTGGGCCTGTTGATCCTTGCCATGACGACACTGACTTGTTTTGTTCGTGCCCCAAACTATAGTGGCTGTGAGTTGAGGTTCTCTTGTGTGCACTTGACTCTGTCTCTCCCCAGAGTACCTGATGGACCAGATCCTCCACCGCATCCCAGCCATGGAGCACGCTGAGATTCGCCAGATGATCAACGGTCCAGAGAGCTTTACACCAGACATGCATGCCATGCTTGGAGAGGCCCCCCAGGTCTGTGTGTACATGTGTCCTCCAACCCCCCCCCCCCCCCCCCCCCCCCCACCACACACACACACACACACACACACGCACTCACCCACACCTCACCCACACTTGTATCATTCCTTGACACAAATCTCCCCTCCCTTTCACCACTCCCCTTTGCCACACCTCCCCCTAACCCCCACACACCGTACTTCTTTACCGTCCTACAAATAATTTCAGCTGCACACTGTGACCACAATCTTAAGACAGCAACTGAAGCAGCTTTATGAGTAGTGTGCATGTGCCTCCATTTAACCTCACTCCCATTCCGGGCTGGGAATGAAGCTACTCTTTCTCTGTGTATACATGCATGGATGTCCCAACATTATGTACCTTGATTGCCGTACCTCCAGATCCGCAACTACTTTGTGGCGGCAGGACAGAACTCATCGGGTATTGCCAGTGCTGCTGGCATGGGGAGGGGCCCTGGCAGAGTGGATAGCAGCTGGAGAACCGCCCTTTGACCTCTGGGCATACGACATCGCCCGTTGTGATCCCCACTTCTGCAACAAAATGTTCTTGGATGAGCGTACGAGTGAGGTGATGGGACTCCACTATGTCATACCATGGCCAAAGCTAGAGGTGGAGACATCAAGGGGTGTGAAGCAGTCTCCATTCCATCCCAGAATGGAATCGGCTCGTGCCAGCTGGGGGAAAGTGATGGGATGGGAACGACCCAGCTGGTTTGCAAAGGAAAATGGTACATATCGTGACACTTAAACATTTCACTGCTGTGTATGCACACACACACATTATAATTTACTGTTCGACTTTAAGAATCACATGTGCACATCACATGCAGAGTCTCGGGTCAACGAGAACACATTTGGCCGACCCAACTGGTTTGACAATACCTGTGAGGAACACTTGGCCTGCAGGGAAAGGGTCGCCATGTTTGACCTGACCTCCTTTGCCAAATTTGAGATCGAGGTGAGATGGGAACTAAGGTGCCTCCTCAGAAACTGATTGGTGACTCAGCAGGAATCTTGCAAGAATTATCTTGCGTGACTTGCAAGAGAAATGGCCACTTGCAAGGTGGTGCAAGATCTTGCACGTGTGCCAGCAGTCTTGCAAGAATCTTGTATGTATCTTGCAATACTTTCTTGCAAGATTCTGCAAGATCTTGCACGACGTTCAACACAATTGTGCACAGTGACTTGCAAGATTTTCATGCACAAGATTTTGAGATTCTTGCCAGACCTTCCAAGATTCGTGCAAGACCTTCCAAGATTCGTGCAAGATCTTGCAGCATTTTGCAAGACTTGCAAAATAATAGTGGGTATTTTTACAAGATTCTTGTATGTATCTTGCACTACTTTTTGCAAGATTCTTGCACTGTCTTGCAAGACTGGTCCTACCTGGGAGAGGTTGGTAATGACCGTACTGGCCCCTCTGCTGCAGGGTCCGGGATGCCGAGGCTGCCATGCAGCTGCTCTGTACCAACAACATGGCGGTGGCCCCCGGGAGCATCGTGTACACGGGGGTGCTGAACCAACAGGGAGGGTACCAGACTGACTGCACTGTCACCAGACTGTCAGCAAAAAAGTGAGTTCCTCCCCCCCCCCCCCCCAATTTACTCCCCCTGATTTAGTCTTTTTATAGCCACTGACCCCCCTCCCGCAACACACAACAACACAGGTATCTTGCAGTGTGCCCCTCAAACCCACACTACCCACATGGCTGCCTGGTTCGCCCGCCACCTCCCTCCCTCCGTCACCCTCCGTGACATCACCTCTCACTACGCTGTGCTGGGAGTGATGGGACCACGAGCACGCGACGTCCTCCAGAGGCTCACCAAGACACCACTCAACAACGAAGCCTTCCCCTTCGCCACTGCGCAGGTTCAACATACTCTCTGTAACCTTGTTACCAAGCTACCTGTGTTGTGACAGTATTGGAGGCAGTAATCTACCATACATGGACATTACTGAATACGATAATCGGATTACACATATTCAGTCTCAAATTCCAAAGCTCTGAGCATCTTGATTTGAAGGATGGTTGCACTAAATCTCTTCTCTCTTGTCTCACTCCCCTCTCCCCTTTTCCCTCCCCATGTCTGCCTTCTCTCTCTCTCCCTCTCCCTCCTCCACCTCTCCTTTCCCTCCCCATCTACATCCTCTCTCTCTCCTCCCTCCACCTCTGTCTCCTCTCCTCCCTCCCTATCTCCCTTCCATCCCCCCCCCCCCCCCCCCCCCCCCCCCTGCCACAGACAATTGAAGTGGGGTTTGCTGTGGGGGTGCGTGGCACTACGGATCAGCTATGTGTTGGGGAGCTGGGATGGGAGTTGCACATTCCCACATGAGGTAACAACCCACCTCTGTAACACCAGATAAGATGGGAGTGGGTGATGGAGGGAGGAGGGAGGGAGGAGAGAGGGAGGGAGGGAGGGAGGGGGGGGAGGGAGGGAGGGAGGGAGGGAGGGAGGGAAGGAGGGAGGGAAGGAGGGAGGGAAGAAGAGAGGGAGGGAAGGAGAAGAGACGGAGGGAGGGAAGGAGGAGGAGAGGGAGGGAGGAGAGAGGGAGGGAGGGAAGGAGGGAGGGAGGGAAGGAGGAGAAGAGGGAGGGAAGGAGAGAGGGAGGGAAGGAGAGCTGCAGTATGGGAGTGGGTGATGGAGGGAGGGAGGGAGGGAGCTGGAGGAGGGGAGGGGGGGAGGGGGAGCAAGAGAAGGAAGGGAAGGAGGGAGAGAGCTGCAGTATGGGAGTGGGTGATGGAGGGAGGGAGGGAGGGAGCTGGGAGGAGGGGAGGGGGGGGGAGGGGGGAGCAAGAGAAGGAAGGGAAGGAGGGAGAGAGCTGCAATATGGAGTGGGTGATGGAGAGAGGGAGGGGGGAGGGAGGGAGGGAGGGAGCTGGGGGGAGGGGGGAGCAAGAGAAGGAAGGGAAAAAGGAGAGAGCTGCTGCAGCTAATTGAGTAGTTAACGTTTGTCTCCACAGTATGCTCTGGGTGTGTATGATCAGGTGGTGGCAGCCGGCGCAGAATGTGGTGTGAGAAATGCTGGCATGTTTGCTCTGGACAGTCTGAGAGTGGAGAAGGGCTTCCGTCACTGGGGGCATGACCTGGATACAGAGACCACCCCCTTGGAGGCACGCCTAGGGTTCACTGTCGACATGAAGAAGGTTTGGGTCAATTTTGTTCAGAGTGTGTTTGCAGACCTGCCAAGTCTAGTGATCTCTGTCAAGATCAGTCATATTCGTATAGCCCTTATAGAAACCCATCTGTGCTAGGGGTCAAAGTGCACCCATATGGAATGTAGCCAATACCTAGTTGATAGCATCTGCTGATATGATAGCTCATAATACTTTGTCTACCTTCCAGTGCAGACAATTATTTTTTTTTGCATCGTTGATCATTAAAAGAAATTTGTTACCAATATTAATTAAAGTAGCCGATATAGCTGCATGATAATACTGATAGCCGATCCGATTATCGGTGCAACCCTCCATCTGTCTGTCACACCATATTGGATCCCAGGTGACAACCTGTTATTTCTTGATTGTCCGAGGTTGGCAGGTGTGTGTCAACTCTGCCTTTGCTGCTTTCCCTTCTGTTCTCAGGGCCACTTCATTGGGCGGGATGCACTCGTGAAGCAGAAGGCACGAGGCCTGCCCAAGATGCTTGCGTTCTTCACCATTGACCAGGGTGGGGATGACAACGTGCTTCCATGGGGGTACGAAAACATCTACCGCAATGGACAGATGGTCGGCTACGTCACTTCAGCTGCATTTGGCTACACTATTGGAAAGCCCATCTGTGTGGGGTATGTGTACGCCAAGCACGCTGGGAGAGACGCAGTGACTCTGGCGTATCTCAAGGAGGGGAGTTACGAGATCGACATTGCTGGAAATATGTGCCCTGCCGAGATGAACTTGACTCCATTGTACGATCCAAAGTCGTTGCGAGTCAAAATGTGAATTAAAGTTTGTGCACTGTGCTCCTGCATGTTATATTATGATTTTTAACAGGTTGTGTGTTTCTGTTGTCTAAACGTTCTGATTTGATTTGATTTTTAACAGGTTGTGTGTTCCTGTTGTCCGTCCCTCTCCCCCGAAGAGGGAGGATCTAGCAGCCAGACCCTCCCCTCCCAAACCCACTAATTCTGCGGATGTAAATAAATACCCGCGCCGCCCCCTCAAAAATAGACAAGATGGAGGACAAGACCAGTAGCACTGCTTCCCAGACGAGGGAGAGTAAAGCCAAGAGCATCATCGAGGACGTGAGTCCGGTGCATGACCATACACAACTCCCAGTGCATGAGGGGCGCTGCGGGCACGCCCTGGCGCCTGCTCGTGCAGTATGTACTTTGAGTTACTTGCCGTCTTTCACGGCTACTGTAGGTGTTCCGAAGAGCTGACAAGAACGGTGAGATACTATAGCATCAGCAGCTGCTAAGAATGGAATGTCAAGACTGAATCGGCAATGTCGGCAATGTTTTTGGAGGGCTTTTCGGAGGGAGAAGTTCTGTAGTATTATCTATGCTAAGACTTTGTACTATCTCCCTAGCTCATTGTTTTGAGGTTTTTGCTCACCCCACCCACACAACTCCACAGACGATGGCTCTCTCTCTTTGGAGGAGTTCCAGACGTTCTTTGCCGACGGCGTTCTCTCCAGTAGGGAACTAGAGGAGCTCTTCAGGCAAATCGACACACACAAGACCAAGTAGGGAATTGGTCTGATAACTGAGCAGTTTAGCGCATGACCTATCACATAGTAGTTGTAGACCTGTTGCCTAGCAACACAGTTCATGTGTATATGATCTGAGTCTTGAGACATTGACTGGGGGGGGGGGGGGGGGGGGGGTTGGAAGCATGTTGCTCACCTTGGAAAAGCCTATCCTAGCAAATTGGCCGGGGGTATGAAAAGTAAAAGGAGGTAGCAAAGCTAGTTTGGTGTTATAAAAGAAACACCATTTCATGCTTGTTAGTGACACTGATTTTCTGTTCCAGCAACCTGGACACCTCGGAGCTGTGTGGTAAGCCTCTCCCCCTCTGGAGTGCACATGCATACACCTGCGTGTATTGTTTGTATCAATTTCAAACGTTCCTTCTCAGAGTATTTTGCCAAGTTCTGGGGACCATTTGAGGATATATTTGCCACACTCGATGACTTCGGCTCTTCTATCAGTGCCGCCATGAACATCACTGCGCAGGCAAGACCTCCCCCCCCCCCCCTCTCTACCACACACACGTGCTACACACACTTGTACACAACACACACAACATTAGTCCTGTTCCTAGACCTTTCATCCAGTGCGTGTATCACTTTCTGAAAGTGATCCACGCTGGGGGGTTGGATCTGGGACCAAGACTGCATGTACAGACGTGCATGCATGTTTATCCATCCCACATGGACACATTAACGTTTCAATTCTTGTCTCCTTCTCACAGCAATACAGTGGGCAGTCGTTCATGGAACAGTTTGCTACGAGGTTTCTCATCAAGGAGGTACACACAGGTTATACATACATCATAGAATTGTGTAACTTGCCTTCTGACCTTTGACCCTGCAGACCTTGACCCACATGGCCCACTTGCAGCAACCACTAGGATCAGCTCTCGAAAAACTAGAGGAGCAGGCTTCAAAAGACAAGTACGCAACATACTCTTGTTGAAATGCGCCCCTCTTTCATGTTTGGTGAATCTTCCACCACATTGGTAATTTGACTAGTTAGTTAATTGGTTTGCTAGTTAATTCTTTCATATTGGACACAAGCATGTTTTATGTAGGTAACTCCTGGATGGCTCAGATTAAGGCTAGGAATACATTGTGAGGTCAATTTTGTGTGCCATAATTTCCTTTTAGGAAGCCGATGGAAGAGGCTAGTTCTGAAGCCCTGCCTCAAGCCGTGACCAGGCCTCGATGGCAGGAAAGGGCTAAGAAGTCACTGTCTGGTGAACGCTCACCTTCAACTGGAGATACAGGTATGGGCTAGCCTTGATCCCTGGCCATTCGACTTCCCTTGGTTTCAGAATCGAGTAACAGAAAACCCAGGGCTGTTCCCACCCTGGAACAGTCTGGGAATGAGACCCTACATGTATAGCTCCTCCCTGCTCACCTCTTCCCCATACCCACACCTCCACCCACACCTCCACCCACACCTAGCACTGGGAGGCGAAGTTGGCCGTCTAGCTCAGCTCATTGACAAACTTGAGAACAAGGTATAGAGCTGTAGACTACCCCTCACATAGAGTTCACTGTACTATGATGAACTTTGACCCCCACAGGTCAAACTGGAGCTTGTGGAGGAAGAGCAGGTGCCCCAGGGCACAGAAAGCACGGTGTGTAACTCAATAGTGATGATGGCGAGATGTATATCTATCTGATTAGGTATGCCCCTCTGGCCATTTGTAGGTTATTGTGGTGTCTCGTAATGTTGAGGCAAGTGAGGAAACAGACAAGAACTTCCGCCAGGCCCTGAAGACCTACGGTGAGGAAGTGAGAGCCCAGCCTGGAAACCTGCAGTAAGTCCCGCATGACTGTCATGTGATGTTGCCTTGTCAGCCACATGTGCACATGACTGTGTCATGTGATGTCACCTGGTCAGTCACATGCTGCTTTTCTGAAATGCAGTGTTACAGTTTGTGCCTATGGGGGGACATATCGCTATATGATTTATGAGGTCTGGCAAGACAATGAATGTCTACAAAGGTCAGTGACAGAGATGGTATCATTTCTATAGGCCCTCCACCAGTGCCCTCCACATAGTTAATGTGTTTGAGCACTTGGGGAAGGCGCTCAAAGATATCTGACTACAGCATCATGACCACATAGAAACTAGCTAGCTGAT
The DNA here is from genome assembly GCA_963931865.1 of Axinella damicornis. Classification (NCBI taxonomy): domain Eukaryota; kingdom Metazoa; phylum Porifera; class Demospongiae; order Axinellida; family Axinellidae; genus Axinella; species Axinella damicornis. The sequence continues at coordinate 939,234 of OZ007515.1, read as the reverse complement.
GTAATATCGCTATTCTGTGCAGGCACTATTCCTCAAAGCAAAGCAAGAACTTCCGGAGGGCCTGCGTGGATACGTTGATTGGACCCGAGGACACCAAATCCTTTGCTCTGCCTGGTAGGTCATTTTCCCCAATTTCTCATTATTATCGTCATAATCTCACTGTTCTTGTCCCACAGCTTCGTGGTGGCCATCAGAATACTAAGATTCCAGGAGATACATGAACTTGAAAGTTAACTGTACTGTTTTCTGTATACCTCCAAAAAAAAAACACTCTCAGACTCACAATTAGTAGTTGCGTGGGCGTAGCCACATGAGCCCCACCTTCCCAAAGTACGCAAGCGCTTACAGATTATGTCACACGCGTCACGCATGCGCAAAGTACACCCGACATCGCGTATGCTCGGTAGTACGGACTCAATACAGGTTTTTCGGAGCATTGCAAGAGAAGTGCGATATAACGATGTTTCAACGTCGTCATCCAGCTTTCACCACTGCATACTACTGCAATTATGCTTACGATTCCTCTCTCATTCATCGGACGGCAAGGTTTCGCCACCTACCCTCCACGGAAGTGAAACACAGCTCCAATTTCATCACAAAGAATCTCCACGTCCCCAAGGGTCCCCATCGACGCCTTGTTACAGATGGATCTGCGGTGCATGGCATGGGAACAGCCACCACCATACAGTTGTCCGCGGACAAACCCATTGTGAGGTCACCCCGCCCGCAGGAGTTCAACCGGGAACTGCTCGAACGTGTACAACTGGAGCAACTCAGAGCACTGAAGGATCGTACGTCTGAGAATCATAAAGATGTCGATAGCCACAAACGTTCGTTCTGCGACGAGGAGGTAAATAGGCTCTCCGTGCAGCGAAGGTGGACGTCGACAACTCGGGAAGCAACAGAAGAATCTGCCCTAGCAACTCCGCGGTATCCCGTCCCTCGGACAACCCTGGAACCTTGCGCCGACTCTGTAAGGCACCGCGCACAGAAATACCACCCAGAACCTTGCGTTTGGCAGCAGTACGCGCGAGAATGGGACACGATGCAAGTGAGGAAGCCCATGCCGGCTCTGGGAAGCCAGAAAGCCACTATCACCTTGTGAGTCGAGTCTATTGCGAGAAAATTGTTGTGGTTGATTGACTTTTATTGTCCATTCTTCACCACGCAGGCCAGAGATTCCATCGAACATTTCTATGGTGGTTCAGAACTCAAAATGGTAATTTTCTGCAGGTGGTTTTAAAGCCAATACATCGTAATATTATGACCGATTGAGCCACAACACATTGCTGTGTATATATACTGTTGTCGGTTATCTATGTAGCAACCCTGTGAAGAAAAAGGCTGCCTGCAATGGTACCAGTGGATCACGTCTAGATCTAACCGCAACAGAACAGCAATGGTGAGTTGTATCACCAAGACTACATTATTATGCTGCTGTGTTTGTGACATTAAGTGCATGCATGCAAAGGCTATAATCTCAAGTTTATTATGGTACAAAGATGTGATTGCAGCTTTATTTTTTGCCCCAGTACCCGATCTGTGCCAGGCTATGGGGGCTTTGTGCCACGGCATGCCGTTGAACCGAGGCCCATGGCAGATGAGGACTGCCTGGCAGCTAGCATGTGCAGTACTTCTAGGAGAACATACAGGTACGCACGATCAAGAGCGTGCATGATGACATCATCGTCATTGCACAACGATGATGATGTCATCGTGCGGTCTTGGCACGATTGAACACAGACTCTCACTGATCTGTCATAATGAATCGTGATTGCATCATAATATTATTATGTAGTTGCATGGTTGAAAGTGGACTTAGCAAACCGTTTCCCTCCAGGAGGTTTCCGCCAGAGGAGTACAGAGAACTACAATTTGCACACAAAGGGCCCCTCTCCAAAACCGTGACACTGACATACCCATTTAACCCCTTCAACAAGCTGGAGTAGAACATGCAAACCTGTGTAACTATATTTTAGTAACATTGCTGATGTTGTGCAAGCTCCGTATGTGTAAAATTCATCGTGATAATTGTATACTAATTATAATAATACGAGTGCAGTTTCAGGCATGAGTCAACTTGTATCAAGTAAGAATTCATCAATCTCAGCTCTCATCTTTGCTCTAAGTAATAATCACAGAGATCCAAAGTAATTTGCTGAATGTATTCTCGCTTGCAGTTTTTGGTCACTTGTAGAACTAGACAGCATGCAGTGTATTATAACCAGGGGACATCAATAGGTATCTAGAGACACCCATCCCCTATTACAAGCTGCACCTGCATTAATTTTGCAGGTGCATGGTAGTACATGTTGCTAAGTCTTATGCCAGTCAAGTCTACAGGTCGTGCCTATTGCACTTCCGATCCTCTGCAATGAAGTATGCATTCTTAAAGAATAAATAACCGTGCAGTTGTAAAATGTTACCTACCGTCCAGTAGCTGTCTTCCCAGCTTCAGTGTGAACAACATGCGGAAGGGAGTCGACCTTGTATCCCTGGAACAACAGTTCAAAGAGCAAACTGATCTTAGACCACAACAGCAAACGTGCAATCCTAGAATTGCATGTTTACTTACCATATCCTTCATAGTTAGCTGACAGCCTAGTGTGAGAAGCATAGTAATTTAATTTGCAGATTCTCCACACCTAAAGCTCTTGCTTGCTGTGGTCATTCTGCAAGGGAAGGCCTAGCCTCGTTCCCAGGGAAGGCCTATGACAAGGCTACTCACCGTAGCAGAGACTATCCCATGTGTCTGTGATAACAGGTGTACCAGGCAGTTCAACAGGAATGTTCAGGTGAGTGAACACTGTCCCGTCTGCTGTATGGCCACGAGGTGCCTGCAAGAATGTACCATGCAGATAATCTGTGCCACTGCCCAAACTATCTAATCCCACCAGAAAAATGGATTCAGAGTTGACATCAGAATGCACCCCACAGTTGAAGATGTATTTCACTTGACTAAGGTTACCAACCAACTGGCAACAGACCATCAAAGGGCCACAGAACACTGCACTATAGATACTCCTTGTGACTTTACCTGACATAATGCACAAGGCTTGGAGGTTTGGTCATCATGACGGACACTCAGTTTATCTCCAGTTCTGGAGGACAAGCAGTACACGTTCCACCATGATATGAATGTACAGTACACGTTCCACCATGACATGAGTGTACAGTACACGTTCCACCATGATATGAGTGTACAGTACACGTTCCACCATGACATGAGTGTACCGTTGCACATAATGGGACAGTTGCATACCTAAATATGGTGTTGACAGTTGAAGGGAAGTTTGCCTGGAGTCCGGAGATGAATGATTCTGTTAGTCGCTCAATGCTCGTCTTCTCCGGGGTCTGAGTTGAAAGACTGTCCAGGTGAAATGCATGCATGTGCACAATACTCCACAGAGTCACCCACCAGAGTAGTAAGACTGGGAGAGGCCGATGTCTGGAGGTTGTGCAAGGTGGCATACGCCATAAGCTCCTGGGCAGGAAACTCCCTATGTGCACATAATAATACATGTGTGCTATAAGTACATCCAGCAACCAAACCTAACAACTACTCAGCTCATTCATGCAATGAGAGACCAGACAACTTATCATTGCATCTGACAAACCTCACTGGCCTAACAATCAGTACATCCTTCACTCGGTCATCAGCAAAGCCCTACAATGGAGGGGTGCACCAATGTTACACCTACTGTCCCCACCTCCATCGGGGAGGCTGGGTAGCCTTGTTCCCAGGCCCCCAACCAGCTTTTTGTTGTTTGTAGTGACGAATAGCTGGGTGGGAGCTTGGGAACAAGGCTAGAGGCCGGGGACGGGGCGCTGTTTCAGCATACCGTATCAAGAGGTAGTGTTCCTCCTCTTCCCTGGGCAATGTTGCCTAGCAACCGGACAGCCAATCGTGTAGCATTGTCACCAACCAGCACCTGTGCATGTTGTATACAGTACTGAAAACAATCTGTCATACACACAGGCTTAGCTGGAGCTCTGCAGTCAGGGGGTTCCCTGGAAAATCTGAGAGAGTGGTATTTCTTGAAAGAGGAGTGGTGTTTTCATATGCATTCCTTTAAATTAAGCCAATGAATATCTTAAGGTCCTGGTTGTAGTATATAGCTACGTATGGAGTGCCTGATTGCGTGTAGAGGCAACACATTTCATACCTTGGTAAACCCATTCCTCCTTGCAATCTCAACAAGCAGCTGGTGCCTGTGGACACATACAAGCAGAACTAAGTGAGGGAGAGATACACAGCTGTAGTAACAAAGTACTGCTCAGAAGCATGCAGAAAAGTGGGTGGGTGGGGGCTGAGGGCTGAAAAAAAAAAAAACAAAAAAAAAACTAGGGGGGCAGCAAAAAAATGGGGGACTGAAGTGCACAGCCACTAATGACAACTATGGCACGGTATGGCAACCATCAGAAAAATTTTAATGTCCCCCTATTCCACTGCCTATGCAGTCTAGTACCTGAGGGACAGCAGCAGGTTTTCTTTCGCGGTCAATGATTTTGTGCTGTCCAACAGCTCCTTCAGTTGTAGCTCAAGAGATGAGACTCTTTTCAATTCCAGCATTTCAGATGAAATTTCAGATGACTCTGTTGTGGGGATGTCCTTTCTGCTTTCAGGCTGGGATGGTGAAGCACCGCCGTCTTGAAACTTTGACGAATCCCCCCTCTCACTGTATGGTGGACGTTCGTACAGTGGTTGTGGTAGCCTAGGTGGTGCCATCTGAACTTTCACCATTTGAGTTTTGCTGGCAGCTTGCTCAACACTGTCCACCTCAAGTCTTGGTAGTGGATCTCCATGAGGAGGTGTGACGAGAGGGGTGTCTTCATTCACCTGCAACTCTGGTACTGATGTAGCTTCCCCATCAGGTTTCACAGACGGAGTGGCCCCCTCTACATGCACCGGTGGTGAACTGGGATGTGAAGGAGAGCTTCCATGCTTGGTGACGACGGAATCGTCCAGTCTGTATGCTTCGCAGGAACCAAAAACCTGAGGCAGTAGCATGGTAGGAAAGGAAGAGGATTACAGGAATGGTTATAGGATGGATGGAAGGGGAGGGAGGGAGAACAAGGAGGGAGGGAGAACAAGGAGGAGGCGGCGAGGGAGTGGCTGTTTTTACCTGCTCCAGTTGGGTGCAGTAGGTGGGGAACCCACACTGTGCAGCGATGGAGAGAACTTGGACCAGATGCTGGCACCGCTCTCCCCAGTCCTGACCTAATACAACCCCCTCTGCAACAGCCAAATGAGCAGTAACAAGAGGTGAAATCAGCCAAGACAGTATTATGGTAAATCATACCATCGATGGTGATGACGCTCGGGACAAAACGAAGTTTCTTGCGGACATGCTCACTGTGACCCTAGAGACAAGCAGCACATGGTGAAGTTTAACCCGCTAGAGACTCAGTCAGTATGGTACTGGGTTTAACCCGCTAGAGAATCAGTCAGTATGGTACTAGTGGCCCAGATCCTCCAGATCTACCAAGCAATAATGGCAGCTGTTCATTGCATGTAACGGTCACTGAATTGTATAGTACAGTATACAAACTTTGGGGGGCAATGTGTAATCCTAAAAGCTAGTATGCTAATAGTATAAATTACAGTTCCCTAAAATGAGGAAACTTCTATATTGATCTCTCAATGCACTGAAATGAAGACATCACGATACTTAACCTCGTTCCCAGGCGCTCGATTTTTATCGAGCGCCTGGGAACGAGGCTACACGATACTCAGTTTAGTCCCGACTCCCCATGCAAGGTGTCCACAATGAGAGGTGTCCACTGTATACAGCAATGAAAAGGTCAGACTATTGTACCTCTTTGACTAATTCCAGCAGCACTCGAGAACTGGGTCCTCCTGAGAATGCCAGAAGCACCTGTCATCCCAGGAAGAGAAGACAAATGATGAGTAACCTCAACACCTTGCACCAGGACCTCTTTGGACCACATATGTACAAGGCAGCAGGAAAGAAAGAGAGAGAGAGAGAGAGAGGGAAAAGAGGAGGCCTAGGGATACAGAGTCTGAGAGAGTTGGGGGGAATGGAGATGTCTGTAGCATGTGTATGACGAGATGGTAGGGTCTAGTGTGATGGAGTGCCAACATCGAGGTATCTTACTCTCTCCCCGGTGTGGACCAGCCTGGACTTTCCAAATGTTGTTCTGAACCGGTGAGTGAAGTAGTCATGGAAACAGGCCCTGAAGGATAGATAGCAAATACCAGAGATGTTTTGTGGGGGAGCTAGTTCCCAAGTCTTTCACTCACCGGTGCTGACACTGCTGAGGGTGGGGAAGCAAGAAGGTCTGCATGGGTACTAAACTATAGCTAGCAGTCTTATGAGCCGTGCAGCCGTTTACATTTTTTGGGGAGATCAAAAAAAATTTGCTTGGTTGGTTATGCCAGGTTTCCATTCCATCTTCCAGAACATTGTATGTGCAACGTGATTTCAACACAGTATGAACTTCTTCTGCGGACACACTGTGGAGCTTCCTCCTGTCGCCTTACCCAAAACCATAAGCAAACGATGATCTTGAATCCTTGATGCCATTCATTCGCTAGAAGGGCAGTTTGTGGCATGCACAGCCAATCAGAGTCCTCATGATGTGCATGGGTTATGAAAGATGATGCACCATTCTGGAACAGAAACTTGGCGTAACCACGTTTTCCCAGCCCGGGAGGGGCTATTCAGCCAGTTGGCACGACGACCAAATTATGGTGGTCCAGCATGTCATTTGATGACCCACTACCACATAATGAGTGCATGAGATATCACAGTACATTACCTGCAAAACGGATCTTTTGTTCTTGCGAGAGTGACAGCCTTCGAATCACACTTCATGCACTTACGGTCAATGCTGGAGGGAGGTCACAGGGTCATCATATCACGCATGAGATGAGTCATGTGTCGGGTAGACTGACCTGACTGGTTCCCCTTCCTCTGGAAGTAGCTGTGTCGCTCCTTCATCCTGAACACTGCACATGACAGTGATTGCTGATTCAGCACATTTGGGGTCAAAGTCCAACTGCAGTACAATGGCTTGCGGGTGCTGGGTAGTGCGTAGAGGGTGCTGCAGATCGATGATTACACTCCCAGTACATTTTAGGTAAGCAAGAATATATTATAGTGATCTAGCCTCGTTCCCAGCCTCTTCCCAGACTGGGACCGAGGTATAATAGTGATCCCTGTGATAATATATCTTAATACCCTCCCCTCCAGACATACCTCCAACCGACCACCAGGTGTCCCCTCCCTCTCCCTTACATCCTCAGAAGCACTTAAGGTGCTGAGACCATTCTACCTGGCAGTCCATCCCGACCTGTTCTCCAAGTTCCCAGAGGAAAAGGTTACAATTCCCCCCACATGCACAGGCTCTTCCCAATTTCCAGGGGAGGTCACTCCCATAGACCCTATAGTCACAGCTGCGACCACAGTTGGTCAATGGTCAATGGTCAAAGCCGCTCAAAAATAGTCAAATCGGCTCACAAATGCGACTGAAAACAGTCAACGATGGCAATCTTGGTGTGGCTATGTATGATATGTGCAGGTCAACGGGCTAGTTCAACGGGAAAAAATCAGCACTCTGTTACTCTGTGCATATTCTGATTAGCAAGAAAGTGTTTGATATATAGGAGTATGCTCAGTGTAGTGTGTCACAGTGTGTGTCACAGTGTGTGTGTGCATGTGCACATTAAAGTATTTATTCGTACTGAAGGTTGCCAATGAGGATTCTCTGAAACTGCTGAACTCCTACCTGGATGCACTGGGGAGCTACAAGAGACCGCAGCCTGTCCACCTGCAGTTTTACATCCATCCTTCCAGTGTCAAGGAGAGAGGAGGTGTTGTGATGTGTGTGGTTGACATTGCAATTGTGTTTAGGCATAAGTCAAATTGCAGTGTGTATGCAAATATTATGACAGTAGGTTAGCAGCTATAGACTGGGAAACGGACGTCTTATTCGCAGCCTTACCGGTACCATTGCTATACTTGCATGACTTGTGGTTCAGGAATGAGACTGACTGTATCTTGTATGTACCGTGTAGTCATGAGACCGGTTGGTGTCCGCCTCAATGTCTGTTCCGTTGGATCAGCAATCTACGACCTGCTGCGGTCTTGTGACCTCTTTGCACACCTCAGTGTCAGCATGAGGGCGAAACTGGCTGAAATCAAGACCTCAGATGAACAGGTTAGACACTGGGCCCGGCACATCCCCCAGTCACCTGCTGTTGTCGATCCTTTCAAGGATTTGGACAATTTGGAGGACCTTTTCACAAGATATTCCAAAAAGAAGGCAACACCAGTTCACTTAGACACTTGGTTGCAGGAAAACCTCCCAATAGCACAGGAGGGCCTGGACAGAAGTCAGTCGACTAGGGAGGGAAACGTGGCTTTAGTTCAAGATTTGTGTTCCAGATTCACCCTTCAAGGCATTGTTGATGGCTATGACTGGACAGCTGCCACACTCAGAGGACACTTGCACAGTCTTCAGAAACTGTTGGAGCAGGAGAGGGCAGTAGTTGAGGAGATGGGCCCAGAGCTGATGATTGTGTTCGACTACTGCAGTGGAGTTGAGCTGAATGGATCCATTCACTTGAACTGCGAAGAAACAATTCAACAATGGGCCATGGTGAGTGTGGACTACGACTAAGCTCTGTGGTGTATGATATGCTGATAGTGTGGCTTGTGAGGTGTATACTTGAAAGATGCACAGACTTTCATGGGGTATTTTAGCTCAAACTGTACTCACCTGGTACCACGTAGGTCATGATGGATACACACACACACACACACTTGATCTCTCTCTATTTGTACTTCCAGTTCTTGTCATCTGCCCAAGTACAGATGGACAGTATCAGAAAGTTGGAACCACTGGAGAGAGAGCTATCACATCTGATAGGAGATGTAACGATTGAGAGGCCAACTCATGTTTCCGTGGAGGTTTACAGGAGGTGGCTGGAACAGTACAGTGAGGAGTGCAGGAGGAGGTCGGGTGCTGTTCCTGTGGAGTCTGGAGCTACACTAATGCTGACAGGGTATGCTACATCAAGAGCGCATGATGACATCAGCGATGATGTCATTCTACCATCCTACAATGGCTGGACATTCTCTCTTGGTTGGTGTTTCTTTCCCATACAGGATCGGGGAGAGTCTCCCTTCTCTTACTGAGAGTGGGAGCATCCTGGTACCTGTGACCTGTCCCGTGCACAGTCTAGTGGACTTCATCAACTCATCACACTGCATGGCACAGTGGCTGAAAAACGAATATGAAAGGTTTGCTAGCAGCACTAACTGCCATGTTATATCTACAGCAAATTGTTTTCCATTCTGCGTTTGCAGACAGCAGAGGGTAACTCGAGCATCACTTGAGCAGTGTAGGAGGACACTGGAACTCTCAGAGCTGACCAGAAATCAAGGAGTGACTGACAGCCAAGTCCATCAAGGCTGCAGGGAGCTGCTCAAGTTGGGACCCGCCATCAGCAGTTCACACAGGAGCATGCTGAAAGGGCACCACTTCTGTCTGAGTGCTTTCTACTCTGTGACTCCCGATGGCTACGTCAGGATTCCATGGAACTGTGCACTCTCCCCCATCATTTGAATATGATATGACTGCCTTGTTTGAGGCTGTACTCACTGTATGTATGGTATACTGCAGATATCACTCAACGTTGTAGTATACTAACCACATGTTGTAGTATACTAACCAGTCCAGATCTGAATGACCGCTTCTCTGGACTAAAGAAAGAATGAGGTGGTTGGGCTAGCTCGGTATAAATAGCATCTATATATACCATGATGCATATTGCAAACACTTCATAGTTTGTTAGGTTATAGACGCTTGCCTAACAAAGAAGGCTAGGTTTAGCATCATGCAGTGCACACATTTTGGGGGGATGCTATACCATGCAGTTTTAGCAGAGCAGCTGAAAGGTAAAGAAAAAAGCAGTGAATTAAAAGGGGGAAAAGTAGCTGAAAGAATATCAACCTCCCATCCCTCCATGAAAGGTCAGACACACCGAAGTATGCTGCCTGCATGGAAGGGAGTGACTGGGAATCACAGGCAACCTGCATGTTGCCCAGTTTACATGTTTTCGCTTAGCTTTGGTGTACGCATTAGTGGAAACTGCCGTATTGACTGCAGGGCCGGGGTAGTTGGAAAGAAATCCTTCATGTAACACAAAAATAACTGAATCCCTACAATTGAACAACAAGTCCTAAATTCAATTTCACTCTTGTTTCGCTGTTTTGGGTCTGGGGATGTGTGTCCTCTTGACAAAGAACCCCACAACGTACCAGAAAGCGTGGAGCATCCAGTACACCCACACATGGCTGGACAGGATAAAGAAGAGGAGCACGAGCACAGGCCACACCCAGTAAAAGATGCCACTCCACGTCCACCCTTCTTGCTGGGTTTCTTGGGTGGGTGGGATGTCTCGTGAAGTTGGATCAAGTACAGAATAGATCTGGTTCCAAATACGTCTATCTTCATGGAGGATGTCGGCAACTGTCAGGGATTGCTTGGCATGGGATGCGGACGAGCTGTTTGTGATGATGAGTGAGAGACGGAGGTGAGGTGAGATATAGATCCGAAGGCCTGGGCTCAGATTGAACATTGTGCCTGGTGGGAGTCTTGGGAGGAGGCACTCCCCACTAGCATCTCCCACTGGGCAATTGAACCACCAGCTAAAGAGATACCGTCCATTGTCTGGTGCATAGGCTTCAGATTGGGGGGCTGCCGGCCCTGTTTCAAAGCCATGTTGGAGGGTGAACACGTACTGCGCCAGATCATTCAGTGAGGTGATCAGTGCACCCTGATCATGTTTCGTCTCCTCCATGCCAGCTGAAAGAAGGGCATCGAACCAAGCCTCCTTTGCTGATCTCCCCAGTACTGTGTTGGCAACGTAAAGGAGGAGCTTGCCGTGGGAATTCAAGGCCTGCATCAATTGGGGATCTTGCAGAACATCAGAATAAGAATCACCAGTCTTTGGCAGCTTATTGAGGAGGTCTAAGCAGCTCAGCTGTTCGTGGCCCTTGACAACTGGATTCTCACGATCACCTCCTTTAAGAACCTGCCCTATGGGGTCCGTAAGGACATTAGTCTTGTAACTCTCCAGCAGGATTGGAAGGGTGACTCCCATCAGCGACATCAAGTTTGCATAGGGGATTGTGATCGAGGTATTTTTCCGCATCCCATGGGCCAATTTTTCTGCCAGCACATCCTCTCCCCTAAGGAACATCACACTCACACCCCTGACTTTGCTCAGGTAGGCCTGTAAGTTTTTCCTCATAATGGATGTCCAGGTTTTCAGCTCACGGGACCCAGCATCGTCTAACTTGCTCCATGGTGATTCCTCATTGCTTGTCTGCTTGTCCAGGTGCGTCTTAAGCATCTCCACTGGTTCGTACGGGAGGATATCTGAGCGTACATCCACTACAAATGAGACCAGAAGGGTCATCAGGACCACCTTGGGCACGGTGAGCCAGCTCATCTCCCTGGTTTAGGCTGGAGAGATACACCCGACAGAATGTAAGAATCCACCGCTAGCTAGACTACTGCCCCTACACCTTCACCTTACCACTGACTTGTAGACCAAACGACCGTTCACTCGAACAGGCTGCTCCAGCTGTTTAATTTAACGCCCACGCTAACACGTGTTATTGACCGGCGCCGCTGCGCACAATGGGGAAATCTTTACAGCCTCGTTCCCAGACCGCAGGAGACAGTTCTCCTTC
>OZ007515.1:910005-922505 GCA_963931865.1 Axinella damicornis | reverse complement strand
CTTTCCCTGTCAATCCCTTCTCCTCTCTCCTCGCTCACCATCCACCAGGTTCTTCACGGAGATCACCAACCCCTACCACCGCTACCTGCGGTATCTCTGGACAGTACTGTGGGGAGTGGTGAACCCAATCGTCATGTTGGTCATCTTCATTGGCAGCATCGTCGCACAGGTGACGGACCCTCTGCAGTACGACGCCTACCAGAATGTGAGTTCATGATGTGGTAATCATAATGCAGATTATCAGATTACGATGATAAAGGACTACTATGTTGTAGCCTTGATATACTTAGAATCGTGTTTAGACTACTGTATTGTTGCCACATGGCCATGTCGTGGCATGGTATCATCAAAATCCACGTAGCCATGTCGTGACACGGTATCTGATAACCTTCATTGTAATTGTTAACATCCCCCCCCCGTGGGTTGGTATATTATCTGTGCTTCTACCCCCTCCCCTCCTTCCTAGTTTACTGAGGTCAAAGTGGACTACCCTCCCTGGTCGCAGTTCCTTGGGTCAACCATCACTCTCTCCTCTATCCTCTGCATTCCTGGCTTCCTGATCATCAGGCTGATATTCTACAAGTCTGCGAGAGAGGAGGCTATCGATTTCTTCCGTGACATTCTATCAAAACTTCAGAGGGCATGGCGTTGGCTCAGAAATTTAATGTAAGACCTCCCTCTATGTTTACTGATGGTACTCCACATGTGAATGCCACATTTTGGGGGTATCAATAAGGGAGTCCTACCTGTACCAAATATGGCAGGTAGCAGAGATTTGACCAATCAGAGCACTGTATTAGGTAGGTATCTAGACAGGACGTCATTAACTCTAGTGCAGGTCACATTTTACAAGTGATCGCTGTAACCTGCTTATGCAGGCTTCGCAGGTCGTGGAGAAGACGTTCGGACAGTGAGGAAGATGTACCCTATGCAAAGATGAGCAACGGTATGACGTATGGAACAGAGACGAGCACTACTACAAAGAGTAGCAGTTTATGAGTGTTCGTGTGTCACTTCACATGCATCAGTAGTTTAGGATTATATCATGATTGTGTACCAGCAGAGGAGTGTCAATATATACATGCCATGGGTCGTGATTATTTATGATTTTATCTTTTTACACATGAAAATGTCATCATGACTGAGAGAGCTCCATTAAAATTATCTGACCCATCACAGCTCATGTTGTAGAATAATGTTGGTACAAGTAGAGGCCTGGGAACAAGGCTACATACCGACATGATTGTGGTCTGGTTGTTTCACCCCAGCATTTGTTGCTTGCAGTATGTATATTCAGTGTGACTGCCACAGGTTCGAGACTAAGACCGTTCGAACTTCGAGTCCCATCATGCAGTTGCACCTAGGTTCTCCCGCGGAACAGGCTTCCTGCCCAACTGGAGTGAGGCAGCCTGGGTACGAGGCTACATGTAGTTATCTGAAGTATGCAAACTTTGAAGAACTGCATGCATCATTCTTCCGAGTGTAAGTACTATTGTTGGTTGCTACGCTTGATCCTTTCTATTGCTCGCAGTCTTGTGCTTGATCGATGGCTTATCACACAGCTGGTTGGTTAACTGCTACCTATACGTTGCTTGCGGTGGTTGAGCTTGATGGTTCACCACACATTTTGGTTGCTACCTTCCTTCCTGTTGTCAACTGGTTGTACATGTGCTTGATGGCTTCTCACACGGCTGGTTGGTATTATGCTGCTCGCAGTCTCTTACGTGTGATGGCTTCCTCGGGCAGTTACTGCCAAGGTATTGTAACTCTGATTGGATTCTAAAATAAGAGAGTACATGTGCAATTCCCCCAAAACTAAAATGACGTGACATGTTCTACTTCTTCGTGCTCCTCCGGTTTCTGGGTGACGCTCTCGGACTTTTCTCTGTGAAGGAAGGAAGGAGAAGAGAGTCACTGACAGTAGTGCCACAAACAACAACATAGGCAAACAATGCTGTCATAGACACCTTTTCCATGGCATTTCCGTATACTCGATCGAAATGTGCTGGCAAGTGTTTTTACAGGTTTATTAGCCTACATAGCAATCACATTTGGGCTGTCTGAGACCCACCCACTACTGCACTCACTGTCAAAACTACACTCCATTTTGCTCATAACCAGATTTGCAATAACTTTTAATAACCACTATGTCACACGTCAAAAGATTACTTGTGACGAATATGGTGGCCAACCTCCTCTGTACAGGATACTACTGAAAATATTTTTACTGGGCGGATCACTCCAAGTGATGTTCCCATGTTACTTGGCTCACTTGGAGTTCCCGGTACAGATCCCTCTGGTAGCCACTGGTAGTCGATATCTCCCTTTCCTTGCGTGCCCGTCTCTACCGGCCTCTTGTTACCTGAGCGACCCTGTGTACAGCACACACTACCCATAATAAGCACCATCATGGCCTAGGGATCAGTTAACAACAGCCGGATCCACCAGGAGTCCTCTGGAGTCCCCGGTCCCCCAGGAATCCCTGGTCCCCCTGGAGTCCCACCCAGGAATCCCTGGTCCCCCTGGAGTCCCAGTCCCCCAGGAGATCCTCGATCCCCCAGGAGAGCCTGGTCTACCAGAGTCCCTGGTCTACCAGGAGTCTTGGAGTCCCTGGTCCCCCAGGAGAGCCTGGTCTACCAGGAGTCTTGGAGTCCCTGGTCCCCCAGGAGCTGACTCACCCGCCAGACAGTGGTGTACACATAGTGGATGATGAACATGAGCAGGGACACTCCCGAAACCATGAACACATACATGAAGAACCTGCACACGCACAACACCACACGGAGAAGATAGCAGCTGCGGTAAAGTGACATTATGTGCAACTTTGACGGCTAGCTAACAATCATTCTTCTATTCTGTATTGTCCTGTTTTATTGTTGTTGTGCTGTGAATGTGTCCGCCATCTTGTATGCAAGTCTTTGTTGGGGTATGTAGTGTGTATCACGGTCTGCTCCTAGTTCATTGTGCCAAAAGATGACTATAGCTCTCTCGGCTAATGATCTTACAGCAGCTACAAATTACGGCAAGTTAACACGAGCGCTTACGTTTCACCATCAAATGTCTCTTCTACTTCAATTATGTTGACTGTATCATTGAATACTGCATTCCTGAAGTCATTTGCTTCCTACATTGAGTGTGTGTGCATATGCAGAGAGAATCCTGAGGAGGTATGACACAACAATGACATCATAATGCATTCGCACATGCTCTAGTAAACTTGTTCCTGGGATGGGACCGCAACAGGTACAGGTGTGTTTATGACAGTGCCAGCGAGTGATTCATATATACCACCTTCCATACATGATCTACCCACCAGATGAAATTCATATACACAGCTGGATAACTTATATTAACTCATCATAGAATGATGACCTTTTCTGGTTGCTCTCTACAGTGATCATTGGCCTCATTCCCAGGACATAGGAAAAACAGCCCCGGGAACAGTGCTGTGCTCATACACATTTGAGTCAAGTGTTTTAGAATCAAAACGCTGGTTTTGAAGGGCCACTTGGCGTGGCTCCAACAAAAGAT
Organism: Axinella damicornis; assembly: GCA_963931865.1. Taxonomy (NCBI): domain Eukaryota; kingdom Metazoa; phylum Porifera; class Demospongiae; order Axinellida; family Axinellidae; genus Axinella; species Axinella damicornis. Next base: position 918,974 of record OZ007515.1, on the reverse strand, counting down.
GAGCTATGACATGGGTAAGCTTGCACGGGCCACTCACCAGGTCCCTGTAGTAGATGTTCATAGTGAGACCGAAGGCCCGGGCATAGAATGATTCACTGGGCTGGAATTGATACACAAAAGACGCCTGGAGGAGGGGGAGGGATGAACACAAACAATCAGCAACCATCCTGCTCAGCAGGAACTGGTAATACCAGAACAGGCACTTACCTGGCTCTTGGGCATGATGTACGTTTCGTACTGGTCCACGGAGAACTGGGTTGACACAACAAATACAAACGACTCTCACCACACACAAAAGGGACAAGTTCCCACTATTGGCACCTGGTCTCAAGGACTGTGCAACCTCTTGATTAGCAGCTAAGTGCTTTAACCACCTGCCCACGTACACTACTTCCTGCACATGACATTGCGAGTTTGTGCAGCTGCCCCCTCATAATAAGGCATCATGTTTCCGTCACGCGAGGGTCCAGACAGCGTGAGCCATCACGGTCCCTCAGCTCAGGAGCCGATTCTAATCACTGGGGACAGCATGCACGTGTGTGTGTGTGTTGTGGGTGTGAGTAGCTGGCTTACATTCTGAATGTGGTAGCTGAAATCCTGAGGGTATCTGCAGAAAGATGATGGAGGAGCGTAAAATGGATGCAAATTCTCAGATTGCATGCAGCAATAGTCCCCGTCCATGCTGGGATTCAGCAGCCAGACTCATGCTTCATCCCAAACTCAATCAGAGCTCCTAGTGACCCCACACATCCCACAAAATAAGGAATTATAAGGAAATAAAACCTGTTGCCATGGCAATAGCTACTATTCAAACTCAAAGGGTCTCCCACACTTGCTGTAATGAGATTCATGTCACTGCTGACAGAGGTCAAGGTTATCCTCACCTGAATGAAGCTTCGATGCCAGTAACGATGAAATCACTCTCCCCCTTGTTGGTGAAGCCAATCAGAGACTCGACCATCTCACCCGCAACAAGCTCTGCAAACAGGAAATAATTGTAGGGGCTCACCCTTCAGGTGGCTAGGGCTACCCACAAATGCACCAACGTTGGGATTCAAACTGACCGGTGCACAGCACAACCACAAGAACCACCTCATCTGCCTCGCTGAGTACAGGGCTTACCACTAATAGGTCGGTTGATAAAGATCACGACTGTATCCACATCAGGAGAGCTTCCAATCTCCTTCTCTTCTTCCTCCTCATCTTCCCCCTCCGTCACTGCAGTTTCCTGTAGTGCACATAACAAGGACGTATGACCCTTTCCTGTTGCCCTCAATCCCACATGCCTGTACCCTGATACCGGAGCCACAGGTCAGCTAGCAGGTGCTACAGAGCTCAACCAGGCCAGAACAGCCATCTCATGATCTCATTATCTCATTGTCTACTCGATCATCTATCACTACACACCTCCTCCTCTTCCTCTTTCGTATCTGGCACAGTAACCGGTTCTTCATCCTCTCCTTCTTCGTCTTCATCCGATACTTCCATGTCATCCTCCTCGTCCTCCCCCTCCACCTCGTCCTCCCTCACCACTTCGTCCTCTACTGCTTCGTCCTGGGCCACTGCTAATGAAGGATGGGGAGTGGAAGAGGAGGAAGTGGGAGGGGTGGAGGAAGCATGGGGTAGGAAGGGGAGAGGAGGGAGAAGGAAGGTGAGGAGGAGGGAGAGGAAGGTGAGGAGGAGGGTTCAAAGAAGACGACCAATGTCCATTGCTAATTTCTATGCAGCAATGCTATAGACTGGCCTCAGAAACTCGGGAAGCAATCACCTCTTTGCGAAGTTTGCCATGCCACACAGGCACACACAACTATGCCAGTCCTACTCCCAGACTTGGTAAGAACTACCAGTCTCGGAATGGACTAAACCACGGTGGTGTGGCCACAGCTTGGTCAAACAGTCACAGAAAATCAACCCAAATGCCACAATACATCACTGGCCAGAAAGCACCAAACTAGTTACAAAGTGGAGCACTACACAGACATATTCTAAAATATCAATGGCGATATATCTTACCTGAACAGTGAAACAAGGGTGTCAAAACAAGTCCCACTAAAAATAAGTGCCAAATTCTCAGACATGATCTCGCCATTTTCAGTAATGTTACCAAATAAGTCCCGCCGCCTTCGAAACTGTGCCTTCTTTCGAAGATCGGTTCTGCTGGAAGCGGATGCGAGGAGATTTTACTTGACACCGCTTCACACGTGCTACAGCGAAACAACGTCTTTTGTACAAAATTACGTTTTAAAATTATTTTCTCTTTTTCGCTAATTTGGAATAGATCTAAATCCCGAATTGATCACCGATTGTTGTGACGTGACGTAGTGTCCAGCCAAGTGGTCCAGGATGAATATTCTCCCTAAAAAGAGGTTGGCTGTGTAACTATCACTAGCTAGTCCATCTTCAGCTGGGGTCAAGAATAATTATATCTCCTTGCAGCTGGCATGTTCTTTCCAAGAAGAACATTGAGCGTGTGCGCCAGGATGAGGCTGAAGCGAAAGCCAAGGAGGAAGAGAAGGCACTCAGAGCCACGATTGCTGTGAGTGTTGAATACCATGCATACCCATTATCCACACACTATCCGCTGTGCTACACCTTCATCCACCATATACAGGGTCACAATCCACTAATCACAATCCAATGCTTATTGGAGTGACCACCCTTGATCTGTTTTATAGCAAGTGATATTTTTCTGTGACACACAGGAACGTGAGGCGAGAGTGGAGTTCATGCGGAAGAGGGCCAGGGAGAGGGAAGGGATCGTGGAGGAAGAAGAGGATGAGAAAGTGAAGGGCAAGGAGAAAGACAGACCTGAAGGCAAAGACAGACATATCAACTTCTTTGCAGATGTTGAACAGGGAGTGAGTGAGTATAAGAGAACTCCTGAGTCACATGCAAGTCATTGGAGCCAAGGGCAGCAGAAGCCACTGATTGGTGCTCATTGTTACCCCGTGCGCATGCGCAGCAGGGGGTAGAGTGATTGGTTTGTCTGTCAGTCTGTCCTGTCAGTCTGTCCGTAGATGTACAGCAGTTTGAGCAGTGAAGGCCTTGTTGAAGGCTTATTTCAGGATAGAAGTGTCAGAATTCAGAAAATACTAGCATCTACGTAACTCACAGACCAGAGATCTACTCGAGAGGCTGAGAAAAGCTGCGTGAAAGTCGTGCTTCTAATTTATACAACTTGACCACACCCTATTTCTAACATTACTGCCACAACTTACGGTATCTCATTCTGCATGCTGATATCGCTGTATTAAAAGCGTGGCCTCTAGCTAGCTCATCGTGCATGCTGTATGAATAATCGGTGGTAGGCCTAAGCTTATAGCTGTCAAGTCAAAGTTGCGCACGGGGTACGTGCTCTGCTGAGCACCTCTAGTTTGATAACAGATGGGAAGGACATTTTTCACACAGGTTTTATGACATCTCTCTTTGCTGTAGGTTGGTCTGCAGCTTACTAATGCTGAACATGAGGCCGAGAAGAAAGCGGACCAAGAGAAACTAGAAAAGAGAATTGGATTACTGAATTACTTGGTGGACAAAGACAGTGAGTCTCTTTCCTTCCTTCCTGTTGTCATTGGGAAACCAGAACAGAATAAGGCTCAAGACAGAGTGCAGTAGTTCTTCTCCGTCTCTAAACTCTACTTTCTAAAGAAGCAGAAACACTGTATAACTGGTACTAAACTCCTCATATAGTCATATACCCTTGGTAAATTCTCATGGCTTCTGTTCTCCACCTTCAGAGGATTCTGATCCCTGGTACACTAGGAAGAGAAAAGCAGAGGACAGTGTGAAGTCCGAGCAAAGGAAAGAGAGGATGGACCCTCTGAAGGATATGAAGCACTTCGTAGCAGTCAAGAAAAAGTGCTTGAAGACGGAGGAGGGAGCGCCAGTTCATGTGAAGGTAATAGTGATGTGCTCTTGGTTGTAGGGTGCAATGACTCCAGTAGATTCTCCCTCCTCAGGTGTACTCCCACTCGCACGGGGAAGATCAGAGACACCATAAGGGTCATAAGCACAAGCACAAAAGCAAGAAGTCAGATGCACTGGAAGAGCTCAGACGTGAGAGGAGGAGGAGGGAAGAGGCAGAGAGAGCCAAGGCTGAGGCTCTCGTGAGGAGACATTACGGTGCTGAGCCGACCGTGAGCAGTGGGCCGCAGGCTGTGGAGGAGATAGCGGGAAGGTAACCGAGCGACACGTGAGGCTTGTGTTGTGTAACCATCACTACCGTCTGACTTGCTCCTGCAGGTACAACAGCCAGTTCAACCCTCACTTAGCAAGACACTGATTGTACGTGTTAATTCTTCTGCATGTTCCGAGTCTCTTCTTCAACTTGTTCTCTCCTGTATTGTGTATGCACGTGCTCGATCATTTTTTTTTTTTTTTTTTTTTTTCTTTACGGAAATTTTAATGCAAGAGCATAAGGGTTGGACGGTAGCACAAACGGCTAATTTGGGAGTCCTCCCCACAACGAAAAGGAGACATACAGCAAATTAAAGCAAGTGAGCAGGCTAGGTAACTTTGTACAATAAATAGTGTAAAAGATTTGTACAATAGGGGGAAAAGTATATTGATGATAATGATAGATAAAATACAAAAGCACACAGCAAGCAGGTAAACAGGCATGAAGGAACAACTAGCGTACAGGATTTACAGACAAAAAAAGTTATGTATATAATGATATACATGATCAAAAACAAAAGAGAAAACAACTAAAAAGGCAGACACCTTGAAGCAAAGTGCTGCTTGAGTCTAGATTTGAAAGAAGAGGGAGAGGAGCTATTTACAATGACAGAAGAAAGGGAGTTCCAGAGGGGAATAATGTCAATAAAGAATGATGATTTATGGGCAACGGTCCTGACAAAGGGAGTGAGAAGGGCTCTGTTGTGGTGAAGACGAGGGGAGGGATGGGGGTGGGGGGTAAAGGTAGTGGCAGGAATGCACGATTGATGGCTTAAAATGGTATAGCACACCTTCAGCTTTTGGAGCTTGCGGCGGGTCCTTAGGGTCTGCCACCCGAGGTTTGACAGAAGGGTCTCATAGTCGTATCTCCAGTGTTTGGTGACAACACGGCAGGCATATTTTTGGACAGACTCCAGGGAAGAGACCAAGGTGGAGAGATGGGGGTCCCAGACAGAGGAACAGTAGTCCAGTTTGGGGAGGACGGCAGTGCGGAAGATGTGTGAACGGGCCTGGGGAGTGGCATTAGCGAACTTCCGATAGATAAGGCTAAGTTGGCGCCTAGTGGCCTTACTGATGTTATTGACGTGTTCGGACCAAGACAGTTTGGATGTGATGGTAACACCCAGATACTTGACGGACGAGACTACAGGGATGGGGTTTCTGTCGACACAGAGGTGAAGAGGGATGGGGTGGGTTGAGCGGGTGATTGGTAGGACATTTGATTTGGCTGAGTTCAGAGTAAGTCCGTGGTCTTTGGCCCACTGATGGACCAGGTTGATGTTGTCTTGCAGTGTGTGGACATCACGGGTGTTATTGAGCGGCATGAACAACACAATGTCGTCGGCATACAGGTAGAGTTTGGCATTGGACAAGAGGGGGACCTTGGAGATGGAATCCATAAAAATAATGAAGAGCAAAGGCCCTAGGATGGAGCCTTGGGGTACTCCAGATGTGACTGAGGTGGGAGAGGAAGAGGAACCGTCAAGGACCACTCTCTGTAGTCTACCTGAGAGGTAGTTGGAGAACCAGGACAGGAGGGGGCCAGAGATTCCGAACTTGGCCAGAGAGTCGAGAATTTGGCTGTGGGGTACGGAGTCAAACGCCTTTTTAACGTCAAGGAAGACGACTCCGATCTGGCGGTTTGAAGAGAGGAGTTGGTGCCAGTCGTTGATGATGGTCAGGAGGGCTTCCTGGGTTGAGGAACCCGCTCTGAAGCCAAACTGTTGGTTGGAGAGCAGAGAATTTGTGGAAAGGTACTTGGAGACTCGGTTGTGCACAATTCGCTCGAGGACCTTAGAGACCAGGGATAGTAGCGATATGGGGCGGTAGTTTGAAACTAGAGTAGGGTTACCAGATTTGAGGATGGGGGTGACGTTTGAGGACTTCCATGCGGAGGGAACTACACCAGACTTTAGAGAGAGATTGAAGAGAGAGGTGAGTGAGGGGGAGATGGCAGGGGCTGTGTTACGGAGCATGGTGCTGGAAATGCCGTCTGGGCCTGAAGCAGTTTTGAGCTTATAGGTGGAGAGAAGATGGTGAACCTCATCCTCAGAACACGAGATACTGGAGAGGGAGGTATCTGAAGAAGACAGGTTTTGTGGGGAGTGGAGTGAGGTTTGGGATTCCTGGCTGAAACAGGAGGAAAAAAACTTGTTTAGAAGGTTTACCTTCTCACTTGGAGTGTCAGCAGAAATGGACTGATGGGAAAGGACGCTGGGTATTCGCTGACGGTTCGGGTTCAGTTTGTGGACCAATGGCCAGAAATCTTTGGGGGATTGCACTTTGCTAGAGAGCTTTGTGAGGTAGTCCCTTTTTGCAGAACGGAGGGCGGTGGTGACTTTGTTCCGAACTTTGTTGTACTTTGACCAGGACCGGGGGGTGTTTAGACGCTTTGCCTGGGCAAAGTGGCGTTGTTTTCTCCTAACAAGGAGAACGAGCTCTTTAGAAAAATATGGGAGGTTCCTGCGAGGCAAGATGGACTTGCTGGGGATGAAAGTCGACATGGTGGTCAAGAATAAGTCTGCCCATTGCTGCCAGAAGGCATTGACATCCTTGCCTGGGAAAAAGAAGGATGGAATACAACTCAGAGAGCGGTTTGCAGAGTCAAAGTCAGCTCTCTTGTAGAGCCACACCTTTCGGCGAGACGTTTTTGGGAGAGGTGGAGGAGAAACTCCTAGGGAGACCAGGATACAGTTGTGGTCAGATCCTTCAATGGGTGGGAGGGTAACACAGGAGTTGAAGGTTAGAGAGTCCGAGATGTAAGCATGGTCTATGGTGGTGGAAGACCTGTTTGTGACCCTGGTTGGTGAAGAGACAACTTGCTGGAGGCTAAGTTTGTCCACCAAGGACTGAAGTAGAGGGGGAAGATGGGTGGTTGTGACGTCGATGTTGAAGTCACCTAGCAGGACAAGATTCTTGAGTTTGGCTGGGGGGATGGCTTCAAGACTCGATTCCAACAGACTTAGTGCAGTGGAGTCAGAGGATGGGGGGCGATAAAACAGGGCACAGAGGAGGCTACAGTGTTTTAGTTTTAGGCTGATCAGCAGGAATTCAATTGATGGGTGTGAGAGGATGGTGGAGAAGGGAATGTTGTCTCGAACGTACATGGCGATACCACCACCATGTCTGCTTCGATCTCGACGGATGAGGTTGTAGTTGTTGATACATATCTCATCGTTGGAGATCGAGTCATCCAGCCAGGTTTCACAGAGCAGGATTACATGGGGGGATTTGGCTTCAGCTAGAAGGCGCAGGTCGTCAATTTTGGGGCAGAGGCTTCTACAGTTTAGAGAGAGAAAGTTCAGAGAATGTTTGGGGGCAGGGGTTGAGTGGGGAGGGACGTTATGGTTAGTTGGGCAGGAGTTAGCGTCTTCAGAGGTGTTGGTGAGGCTGGAGGTTGAGGCATTAAAGATGGAGTCTGAGTTGGATGTGTTAAAGAAAGGAAGAGCCTCCTTGAGGCACTTCTTGCAGCACCAGGGTTCATCAGAGGCTTGTAACCGTGTGTAATTGTCTGAGCTCATGTTAATGCACCTCACATGTAGCCAGGAGTAGCAGACCTCACACTGGATGCCGCGTTGGTTTGACTTGACTGGTTTGTCACACACACCACAGGGAAACTTCCAGTTGAAACGATGATATGTTACCATCTGAAAATGCTTGATCTAGTATATAGTTACATAGTACCATGTGTCAAAGGTACGTCCTGTCCGCCTGGAAAGGAAGACTATAGCTGCATGGGGGTGAGGAGGCCTGGTAATGAGGCTATGGTCTTTGTACCAGATCCTAGCTCACAAAGGGTGAGAGTATAGTAGCCTGTGTAAGGATAGGGTGGTGCTATATAGCACAAGGATTGATGCATAGGATCGATGTTAAATTACTGACCATGCACAAAACCCACCAGAAGAGCAACACAGTTCTCCAGTTTTCTAATTCACAATGTCTGACAACTGGTATGCAATGGTGCACAGTACATAAATATAGTATTAGTGGTATAATGTGTACAGGGTTGCCCAAACAACTAGTCCAGGACTGAAAATGCATCCAATAAAGACTGTTCTCTTATTACTCTGCTAGCATGTCCAGAGTCCTTGCTCAGTCGCCACGCCTCTTCCCTCAGACTCAGTAAATGGGAATGACACGTGTGACACTTCTCATATCTACCGGATATTAGGAAATAGTTAAAAGCATAATATTATGTAAACCTATTTACCTCATAGCCAGACTGTGTGCAATGCGTAGTCACACTTAAGTGTGTTTTATGCATGGTTATATAACCTGATTCAACAAGGCTGCAGGTCACGTGACTGGATTAACACTGTAACCATCGCATGAGAAACTCTTCACATCAACTTCACACATTAATCTAGTGGAGTGATCAGGCAGGTAACCTTCCGGTCTCATTCCCATACCTTTCATCCAGTGCATATAATTATTGCTTCCAGTATAAAGGTGATCCAAACTAGGGTTGGTTGGGCCTAGGACCGAGACTTAGCCTTGTTCCCAGGCTCTCCTACGTGCAAACAAAAAAGCTGGTCTGCGAACGAGGCTAGCCGAGACTAGTAACCTTCATTTGCAAATTCATCAAATCGTCAAAGGTTTGTAGACTCTAACCCCTTCATTTATACCCTGTAGCCTCGTTCTCAGGCGCTCAGGAACGAAGCTAACCCTGTCGCATAGTGGAAAACTACCGGTGTGTCTTCCATTACAATTCTACCAAGAAGTGAGTTGATACCACTACCAGTACCATAGCCTCGTTCCCACGAGCGCCTGGGAACGAGGCTACCAGTACCGTT
>OZ007515.1:506222-909805 GCA_963931865.1 Axinella damicornis | reverse complement strand
ACTCTCATTGTACGTGGGTGGCCGCTCTTGAAGAGACGCCAAAAACTCACTGGTTGTCATTGGAGTGAACTCATTATCGCCGATATAGTCTAAGTAGTCTTGTGGGGTGTTGTTCGATCGGAGTGAACGGCTATTGAAGGAGCGCCGGGCCCTGATCCAGCATGTTACTATGGCAACAATGGCCAACGTTCCCAGCAGGATCACAGCAGATATTGTGTAGATCAGAGGGTTCAGTCCTGGGGAACCAGACAGAGCACAGTGAAGCAATCGATCTCAATGAATGTCCAACTAGTTAGTGTAACCATTGAATAGCAGTCCCTTGTATGGAGACCACCATATATGTACGCTAATAGAATGGAAGCCAAAAAAGAACATTCACTTTTGCTATTCCCAGGAGATGAATTTCCTCAAACATTGCCCCAGCCTGGGCTTGGTTGACAAGCAGTTGCAAGAACAGAAGGGGGATCCAAATGATTCTTTACTTCTGACCCTCTGAGTAATACCGCACTTTGTAGGTTCGCTCGCTTTGTTCACTCCAGTTACTGCCCCCTCAGTCGCCTGCGCGAGCAATCCAGTGCTGGGCAGTTCCCTGTGCAGAGGTCTGATTAAAATTGACTTCCACTCAGAGCACGTGTCAACTAATCAGCTAGGCAAAGAAGCTCGATGCCATTTCTCTTCTAAGAGCCTCTGTACAGAAGAAGTTGAGAACACAGTCACCGGCCTCTGTGAAGCTATCACAGCCTATCTCTACTCATGGTTATGACCCTTTTGCTGATTATCGGCCACCACAGATTAGTCTAGCTCTCCATGACAATCAAGTTGGTCCAGCAGGCATAGTAAGGTACTAGCTAGCTCTATGGCATGGGTCTTCAGAAGTGCCCTATCTGTACCTTCAAAGCTACTCAATCGAGAGATTACACACATGTAATGATGGCAGGTAGCCATGCATTTACCTCTGGTATTTTTGATAAGTACATTAACCCATTAGTCACTAGTGTACAAGACTTCCATTGTGGTGGGGATTCTAGAAATAGAATTTCTTCCAAATTCTCATGTGTAAAGTGACTTTCTTAACCAAGAAAGTGTGAATTATAGCACCACCGTATAAGGAATTTTGGCAGGGATACTAGTACAAATTCAACAACACATGGAACCTAATATTACAATAGTCGGATGCTCCTTCGCTCCACTCACAAGCTCCTATTAACATTAACACCACATCTTGTGAATCTGATCACACTGAACAATATAGTTTGGTTCCCAGACCCTTCTGCGGGGCGGGCAGCTCCTTCCTGCCCACCCGTCCCTTCCTGCCCGCCCGCCCCACCTTCCCTGGAAACGAAATGCAGGGAACCAAACTAGAACAATACTACTTGAATCATGTACCTGCGAACTGGGGTTGGTTACCACTACTGCCTCCACTGACTTGAGTGGACCTGGTCGTTGGAGGAGAGATGGTACGTCTGGTGGGTCTGGAAGTAGGAGGCGTAGCTGGAGTCACATGACCACCTGGATCACAAAGGGAACAAGTTTACTTTTCTGTCATGTGATGCGGATGCCTAATTTGTTGCTAGTCATTTCCCGTATAGAGCTAATGTCATGGCTGGTTCTCAATCAAGCTACGTACACTCAGTGTATAGACCGGACACAATCACTGTATGCTAGAGCGACTACAAGTGGTATCACCCATAAACTAACTACTGGTGCCCACTAGAGCATCATACTTTCTTCGTCAGTAGGAATAATATTATGGGACAGTGCAGTCACTCTATTCTAGTATTTGCCCATGGTACACTCACCTCCGAACGCGATAGTGACTTGAACAAAAATAAGTTGGTTTTGAAGAGTTTGCACACATCTGTAAATATGCTGGTTGGTGGCCTGGTTAGCAGGAACAGTATGCACTACATAAATATTACGCTGTGGGTCAGTATAAGGTTGAACTGTTAAGTTTGATAGTTGAAGTCCCTCATGATCTACTTCGATGATACTTGGCGACCACTGGCGAAAGAGACGATCATACTGACAAAGCAGTCTTGTGGTGCTTCCCTGTGACAAGGCAACGTATGTATCATTTTGCACACGATCTGTGTTGACGATGAAATACAGTTTTACTGCACCTGTAGGAGGGAGTATTACGGAGTCTTTGATCACAATAATTGGGCATACCTACAAAATAATAGGATTTACCATTTCCACCTGGCAAAAACAGGAGGGCACAACTCAGAGCTGTAGCAAAAACCAAAGTCATCACTGTTATCAAATTCTACTGGCCTAAATCACTCAACTGGCATACCTGAAATCAATGGCACACACCATAGCGCCATTCTCAACCTCAGTTCTCAAGCTTTGGCTTTCGCTAGCGCTTCAGCCACAGGCACAGAACTAGAACTAGAATGATAAACAACGTAACCCATATCGTGCACCAGGAAGTGGTCACATGATTGGGGGAAGTGCTATAGTGCAGTACTGTGCGCGCGCCGCTGCCCCGGCGTCTAATACGCATGCGTACCCGATACGCGATATTCCCTAGCGACGCGCTGTACGTAACGTACGTACCTCCGGCTCTAGCTCTATCAAGATGAGGATACTGATGTTGGCTTGGTGTTTTATGTTCGTGCTGCTCACATTTGCAACACAGCCGCAGGAGGAGGAGGTCCATCATGATGAGCTAACGCAGGAGGAACAGGAGGAGCTACACCAGGGACCAGGTGGTGGGCTAGCGGCGTTTCCAGTGGAGACAAAAGTATTCAATGCCTTTCCAGATATAAACGTCACCGCATTTGTCATCTTTGAAGAAGAGAGAATCAGTCGGCTGGCTTATGGGCACTTCGTTATTGCGAGACCCATGCTTGAGAGTCAAACAGACTACGTCATACAATTCAGGAAAATACCCAAGGAAGGTATGGCAATTATGGTGCTCTATTTGATTTGCTTTCATTGGTAAACTCACTGTACTGCAGAGGTGATTGGGGGCTATACTGAGTTTGGTTTCACACAAGAGGAGCTGAGTGACGGTGCTGAACTCCTCATGGTTATCAGGAGAGGCAAGGGAGACCCTGATCAGCCAAAGCACGATCTGGTGATCTTCTCCCACAATGATTTGGTGGAACCTGATTCCAGCAAACTGTACATCTACAATGCAGTGTGGAAGAAAGAATCTCAGGACAAAGGTCATGTGCAACTGATGTTAATCTCATGATGGTTACCAATTTTAGTATAGTTGTGCATATTCCACCCATCATATTACTCACTGTGAGGTCTAGAGTGCCTACCTGCGTCCAACCTCTGGTTGTGGACTCTGAGATATAGGATCACAATAGACCTTCTATTTTTGAGGTCCCAAATAATTGGAGTTTTGACCTCTACATGCACAAAGACCTGAATAATATATTGTCCCCATGCAGTATTCATATATATTGACTTGCATGGAGCTTGAACATTAATTCAGCATGTTAACTATAGAGCCTAAATGGTTCTACATGCAGTCGATAATCCTCATGCAGTTTATTATATGTGAGGGGTGACCGTGGGTGTTATTTTATGCACACAGGTCTGTACTTCTATGGTCTCTACCTGAGGAAGAACTACGATGGTTCTCAGAGTGAGAGCATCACACAGCTTGCAACTGATGTACCAACAGGTGAAGGGAGGGAGATTAACCTTCAGCCTGAAACAAACATGCACATTAAGGCAAGCATTTGGAAGTACATGGAGTCGTATACAATACTTGCTGTGATGTTTTGCGGCATCTTGCATGCAGGCATTCTACACCACTGTCAAATCTGTGTCCACATTCAAACTAGAAGAAGCCATAGTCTCCTTTGAAGATTTCAGGGCATCTGCAGGTCGCCGAGACTATCTTGTTGCATATGGGGACTATCACAGTCCCGCCAGCCCACCTGAAATGAAGTTGTTGAAGCCGGTAGCTGGAAACTCTGCACTGAGTGGCACTTCACTGCCTGTTCTAGCATTTGGGATGATCAGTGTCATCAGAGCTATTGCCCTGTAATATTGCTGCATGAGAACTCTAATGAGGTATAATTTATGAGGTATAAAAGGAGGCTATTATTAAAAATACAAAAATAAAATTTATGCTACTGATTCCAGTAAACTGTACATCTACAAAACACCTATATTTTCTGTCCGTCTTGATCATGTAAATCTATCAGAAGTTGCACCATTTGTCTCTGATTCTCTTCCAATGTATTCTCAACAGCTGACATCTTGTTCAGTAATAGAGTCAATTTTTTTTCTATACTGTCTTGAGGACTCTTCTGAATACAGGGCAAAATTATTATGAACGTTAGCGCTACTCCAAACACTACAATTGCAAATGTAATACTATACCACCAGTCAAAGACAATAGCATACGTGAAACGGATGCAATAATATGATAACCTCCAGAGCATGGTAAGAACATCCTTAGGTCCAAAAATGAGGTACAGTATATGGGTGCCAGACATGATGAGTAGGATGTAGCAAAAACGGGCCTGCCATCGCCACATCAGGTAAGAAAAAAGCAGACATAAGACGAACAGAAACAGAGTGAGAACTGCATGTGAGAAAAGAGAGAAATGAACTTAGGTGGGTAGATCTGTACAATAACATACCCTGCTGATCATTATTTTTAGTAAAGTGCATGAGATGTGAAGGGCTGAAGCCTCATAACTTAAGGTTACGGGATCCCTGCGCGCGGATACGCGCACCGTATGCTTAATTAAGTGCTATTTCATAGTTTTTTTGTCGCCAAAAATAAAGCCGTGTGATCCAACCTGGACCTGGAAGACCGTATTGAAATGGGCACGAACAGTATAGCCGGACGAAGCATTTTTGTAACATTTAATACTGATGACCGTTCCGAAGTTATACGACGCTGTATTCCAAAGAGGGGAGTCAAGATGGCGGTTATTCGCATCCAAGGGTCGTTCTTTCGAGGACTGCTCAACCTAGCCACAAAACGCTTACGTCTGCCCTAGAGCTTCCTATGGCGTGTCTCCCAACTGTAGAATCGAGTTGCTCGCGGTCTTCGCACTGAAGATGTTTGGCGAATAGTTTGCTGGAACTGATTTAACCAGCGTACAACAGCTACAGTGTGAGCTACTGTAATGATGATTAGTCTGCATGTTGACCACCCTCCCTGCTTTTCGTTGAGTAAGTTTGATTTCACTAGCTTCATTTTTGTGGGAGAAAAATGGGCTTGAACAAATTGTCTGGCCATGCCCGGCCCACCGCGCGGGGATCCTGTAACCTTAATTTACATGCATATCATATTCATGTCTGCCTGGAATAGTCCCGTAGAGTATAAATGACTGCAGACGCATAATTATCTACATAGCTACATGTACATGGGATGGAATATCTATGGCTATTATCAAGAGTGTATAATAATAAGAAGAGAGTATCGAACTCGCTATATGCTAACGTTGAATGTATGCGGAAAGTAACGTGACATCCAGTATGGTGCACGTGATCCACACGGACTCGTCAACTATTGTACTCCCCGAGCCTTGATCGTAGAGTCAAAGAGGCTAGCTAGCTGTGGTACGGTAGCCATGGCATCTATGTCAGGTAAGATTGTGTTTTTGACATTAGCACTATACCGGATGTCACGTTACTTTCCGCATACATTCAACGTTAGCCTATAGCGAGTTCGATAGTCTCTTCTTATTATTATACACTCTTGCTATTATATATACATACACAATCATATCTACTAATGATTCCAGGAGTGCGCGGTGGTGTACTCACTAGTACTGTATACTGGTAGAGTGAGAGTGCAGTGCACAACTCAGACTCAGTCCTGAGTTCGAATCCCACTACATTGCTACAGCAACAGTCATACCAGCATTGTCTAGCAAAAGAGGTGCATTATGCTTATACCCACGGGGCCACCGTTCACTTTTTTGCCGACGCAATCCCCCTTTTTGCCTTGACCTGTGAACCAACAACCAACCATGACGTCATAATGACATGTGCGTAGTATACGGAGGTATGCAGTCCAAGTAATAAGATAATTATACCGAAGTGCACGAGTAATGGACATGAGCAATGAAGGTTAACGAGCGCGTTGACAATCCGAGGCCGCGTCCTCATACCAAGAAGCTCTGCAGTTGTGGGGCAGATCTCTCATCACTGAGCGTATATCACGTCAGAAAATACTTGGCTGGGTCGAATCACTTGAAGGTACAGGCAGCGAGTGGGCTGCGGGCGCCTACATCCACCAAGAGGACGCCTGTGGTGCAGCGCCCGTGCGCAGAGCTGAAATGGAGGTAGCGAGAGGGCCTAGCGGGGGATAGGGAGGCGGTTTTGATGGCATAAAAGGCTAGAATCCCTGCAAGTACCAAATTGCCACTCCAAGTACTTTTTTGCCGGAGGGGAGAAACAACCAACCAACTAAAGTGGTATTGCGTCTGGCAATTTGGTAACTGTGGCCCCGTGCTTATACCTTACACAAACAACATGTTGAAGGGTAAAGAACCTTTGCCCTTACAGCAAAACAAGTTTGAGCAATGCTATTTATGGTCACTCAAGCGAGTTCAGTGATGATGTCATCACCATTCCCCAGCTCATATTAATGGGGCCCAGGACCTGTATGAAATCCTTCTGCATTCATTCCTGGGTTATCAAATCAACTGACTGAGACTATAGCCTATAAGCTATGCCATGCGCCATCAGCTGAGGCCTCGAGGTTATGCCGCAAGGCAATACCTCAGTGAAGTTAGGGGAGCAAATATCGCGTGTGTGTACCAGCAGACTACATCAGTATAGCTAGTGAGTACATAGCACACCTGCAGGAATGTAATCTTTTGTGGCCTTGTGCAGCTCCTCGATGCCTACAATCCACACTTTGTACGCAATTTTTGTTGCTTCGTCGATGGTCTTCATGATGACGTTCTTCAGGGGCCGGAGCAGAGATCCCACGGCACCGGAGATGTAGGATACCACCGAGTACTGCCGGTCATCCGGGACAGCCTGAACATCGCCATTGTCAGCGTTTTGAAGTGGACAGTTGCTGTCTGCCTCACAGTATCCGGACTCTGAGGTGCAACAGTAGCGTCCGGCGGTGAGTAGTAGCACCAGAACACAAGCAGGCAGGGCTCTCGATGGCAGGATAACTCTCTTGGCCATGCTTTCACGTGAAGTACCAAAATATTAATTAGCCTCGTTCCCGGCCAGCATATGTACGAAAAGCTGCTGCAGCGACAAAAGCTGGGTTCCGGCTCCCCGCCCACTCGCATTCCCACAACTTGATTTAGCACAGATCCGTTCATGTATATGCAATTCCACTAAGGTAGGGCGGGGTAATTCGGGCCACGGGGTAATTCGGGCCACTTCAACTTCAGGTCAACGGTAACTAAAAACGGACAGACTTTAGGCAAACTTCTGGCCATGTATATCCAGGGACTCAACCTGCCTACAACTCACTAGAAGCAAGAATAAAAAGGATGCTTCTTTCCTGTTGCAACGTTGAAGTGGCCCGAATTACCCCGTACTATACCGTGGCCCGAATTACCCCGCCCTACCTTACGTAGTTATGGTGTTCTGCTGGGGTTCATGTTTCGCATTTCTTCTTGGGTACTTTCAATTCTGAATTTTCTGAAGAAGACTGGAAACACTGCTAGGTAAAGGAGGAGACGTGCTCTTTTCACCTGGTGAGTTAAATTCATACTGTCATTGCAGGATATCCGTGTGATATATTTACATTTTTTCCTCTCAGCCACGGTCTTCTATTCCCTTAGCAGAAAGTATCAGCCTCCGCCTCATCGTTCTGTGTATCCTGTTCAGCTACATCTTCAAGTTCATTTCCTTGCTCTTCATTAATATTCTGGCTTTCAACTGTGCCTTGCTTCTGGCTCATCACTTCATGGGACCAGAGTGGAGATTCATAATCATTTTGATTCATATGTGATCAGCATCTTCAACTGGATGGTTCAGCATCCGTACATCACTAGTCTTCTGCAGTAGCTAATAGTCGTCACTTTTCCTTGCCAGAATTGTCATTCCTATTGCATGTGTGATGGTTAACAAGGAGACATCCAGAAGAGAGGATTGAGGAGATTGAGAGATCTCTTGGTAAGAAACTCATACATCTCCTCATGGAACACCTCCCGAACCTTCTCTGAAAAAACACTCTAGCAAAAATTTTCCAAAATCCCACAGCTGGATCGATTACAGCTTTCCCTATACTATATTATACTTCCCCCTTGATATCCCCAACGTGGGTTTCCTGGGACAATCCAATGCATGCAGGACATGCAAAACCTGCCCATCAAAGTTCACCCACACTGAACCCTGCATGAAGAAATGAAGGCAAATGTGGCAGAAATGTGGAGGAAATGACTTCTGCAGCATTGAAATCAGGGGGAAATGTTAGTGAACTATATAGCTAGGGGGAAATGCCAGTGAACAGCTAACATTTTCCCCTACTGCATGTGTACCAGGTATAGGGTTGGTACAAAATGTTAGGGAAGAAAGTACAGGGAAATTGTTGAAATCTCTGTAGTGGAGGTGAATGGGGGCATGAGTTTGGTTTCACACAACATGCACATGTCTCTGGCTACCAATTAAGAGTTTGAGTATATAGTTGTACATATTCCATAGCCTCGTTCCCAGTCCCACGCCCAGCTCTTCAGTAACACAAAACCTCCAGTTGAGGACTCTCTGAGATATAATTATATGGGACCACGTACAATAGACCTCTATTTTTAAGGTCCCAATAATTGGTTTCCTAATATAGTTTTGACCTCTATGCAAAACACCTGCATTTATAATATTGTCCCCAGGGCCAGTATGCATAGTTGCATAATACGTACATATTCACCTGCATAATTATGAGCTTGAACATTAATTCAGCATGTTGACTATATTGTGTAGAGCTAAACGGTTCAGTCAATAATCCTCATGCATGCACAGTTTATAATATTATGTACTTTCTTCCCTGGTTATCAGTAATGCCAATTGCCCGTCATCAGTTTGATCTCTCTGCTGCCGAATTCCATGATGCCTTGGCCATTCGCTACTCCCGGCCTCTTTTGAGGATGCCTGCCAATTGTGATGGGTGTGGGGCCCCCTTTGACCTCACACATGCCCTTGACTGTACGAAAGGAGGACTAGTCACTCAGCGACACAATGAAGTGAGGGATGCCCTGGGAGACATTGCTGGTATGGCCTACAGGGAAGTGATAAGAGAACCAATTGTGAGGGATGCTAATGATTCTGCAGGAATACCTGCCCTTGTAGCAGACCTAGGTGTGAGGGGTGTGTGGCAGCCACAGGCTGAGGCGTTGTTCGATGTACGTGTTGACACTGACGCCCAGTCTTATAGCCAGCGCGCTGTGTTGGCTGTCCTTTCGTCTGCTGAGAGAGAAAAGAAAAGGAAGTATGCACATGCAGCAGAGGCACGGCATGCATCATTCACCCCGTTTGTGTTGTCAATTGATGGACTTTTGGCATGTGAAGCTCAATTTGTCATTGGACGATTTGCCGACAGACTTTCCACCAAGTGGGGTAAACCCTATGGTAAAGTGATGGGCTGAGTGTGGACCAGACTGTCATTTGCCATTCTACGGGCAACCAACCGTTGTGTACGTGGCTCCAGAGTGATGTGGAGGAGGGGAATCGGCATGGAGGATGGAGCAGGCCTGGCTGCGGCCATGTATTAGTCACCATTTTCGTATCTCCCTGCTGTATTTATTATTCTTATTATTATTTTTATATATTTGTCAATAATTATTGTTGTGTATTTGATGTATTATGCTCAACTTTGTGTATCTCTGTTTTGTATTCTGTATTTTGTTGTTTATAGCTAGGTGCTGGACACCCAACATGTTTCTTATATTACACTGTATAGTATTAATTTATAAGTAGTTTGTTTTCTGTTATTATTATGTATATTATTTGTATCTGTTTTGTTTATAATTATGTGAGGGGTGCATGATGGTGTCGTTTTTATGCACGCAGGTCTGTATGAACTACAATGGTTCTCAGAGCGAGAGCATCACACAGCTTGCAACTGATGTACCAACAGGTGAAGGGAGGGAGATTAACCTTCAGCCTGAAACAAACATGCACATTAACCCTTTAAGCCCCATTGACGTCTATAGGCGTCATTTAGACCCTATGCACTTGTAGGGCTTCTCGCCAGTCCAAAAAGAGACCAAAAAGTCTTCAGAGGGCCTAGGGACGACTTTAAGGCCCGAACTCAAAAATTTGGTCAGATTTCGGCGCGCCTCCCCCACTAAACGTACAAGCGGGGGGGTTTCGAAGGGGGGGCGGCAGCCCCCCCTTCGGGCTGTCGTGGGCGTCTTTTGATTTTAATGAGATTCATTGACCCGAGAATTTTTGATTCTAATGATATTCATAGACCCCACCCAGGGCCTCAAGAAAACCTGCAAATTGGTGGTGTAAGGTGTGCCATCAGTCAGATCTGGCCCAAGTTTAGGGAAATGCTGGGCGAAAATCCGGCTGACATCCACCTTTGACCTCCGATTGCTGGCCTTGTGGGGGGTCATGAATATCATTAACGGTATTGCCAGAGGGGTCTCTCCATGTGTGCGGGCCCCACCAAGTTTGGCCGCTGAGGAGCGAATGCTGTGGGAGAGGAGTACCTACGAAAGTGGTGTGCGCTGAATGCATGAAAATGTGTTGTCTTGGTGGGAAGAATTCGGTGGTTAAAGGGTTAAGGCAAGCATTTGGAAGTACATGGAGTCGTATACAATACTTGCTGTGATGTTTTGCGGCATCTTGCATGCAGGCATTCTACACCACTGTCAAATCTGTGTCCACATTCAAACTAGAAGAAGCCATAGTCTCCTTTGAAGATTTCAGGGCATCTGCAGGTCGGCGAGACTATCTTGTTGCATATGGGGACTACCACAGTCCCGCCAGCCCACCTGAAATGAAGTTGTTGAAGCCAGTAGCTGGAAACTCTGCACTGAGTGGCACTTCACTGCCTGTTCTAACATTTGGGATGATCAGTGTCATCAGAGTTATTGCCCTGTAAAATTGCTGCATGAGAACTCTAATGAGGTATAATATACTATGAGGTATAAAAGGAGGCTATTATTAAAAATACAAAATTATAATTTATGCTACTGTCCATCTTGATCATGTAAATCTCTCAGAAGTTGCAGCGCTTCTCTCTGGTTCTCTTCCAACATTCTCTGTGAGTCCTCAATAGCTGACATCTTGTGCAGTAATAGAGTCAACGTTTCTTCTATACAACTAAGTCTGTCTTGAGCACTCGTCTGAATACAGGGTAAGATTATTAAGAAGACTGAGACCAACCCAAACACTGCAATTGCAAACGCAAAACGATACCACCTGTTAAAGGCAATAACAGTCGTGAAACGGATGCAATAATGTGAAAACCTCCACAGCATTGTAAAAACAGCCTCAGGTCCAACAATGATGTACAGTATATAGGTGCCAAACATGAAGAACAGGATATAGCAACAGCGGACCTGCCATCGCCACATCAGGTAAGAAAAGAGCAGACAGAAGACGAACAGAAACAGAGTGAGAGCTGCATGTGAGG
This sequence comes from Axinella damicornis, assembly GCA_963931865.1. Lineage (NCBI taxonomy): Eukaryota > Metazoa > Porifera > Demospongiae > Axinellida > Axinellidae > Axinella > Axinella damicornis. The sequence continues at coordinate 898,266 of OZ007515.1, read as the reverse complement.
AAAGAGAGAGGTATCTAGTCACAACCAACGCTTGAAAACTTCACTGTTAAAAATGGGGTGTCTTGGTGCATCTTTCGGGTTCTATTTTGTCACAACAGGTACAGCACTATATAGCCTCGTTCCCAGGCCTCAGCCCAGATTTTATCCCCACGGCTGCAAACAAGGTGTTCTATTTTCGTGACAAAATAGAACCTGAAAGATGCACCAAGACACCCCATTTTTAACAGTAAAGTTTTCGAGATAAAATCTGGGCAGAGGCCTGGGGACGAGGCTATATAGCACCCCTGAAAGGTGTAAAGTAAAATACCCAATTTCTAACAGTGTACATGTAGCATTGTACAATCGATGTTCACAGTGCATGGGATTTCCTAGTAGGTAGGAAATAGAGTATAAATGACTGCAGACGCACATCTACATAGCTATAGACCTTATGCACGTCCTTCAATAATTACATTCCAACGTACGCATGACGTCATCAATTGCATAGCAACGTTCGATGCGTTGCTACGCCGCCATCTTGAGTGGCAAGAACAAAATTCACGCGTGTACGACGTGACGGTGATGATGTGCGAGCGGGAGTATTCTAAGTACTACGAGGAGGACTTGGATGCAGAGACAAAGCAGAGGTACGATGAAAAGCTGGATATGCTGCCAGGATCGGTGGATGACCCATAACTGCACACCCATGAACTCACCGTTGGGCTGCCAGTTTTCTCTTTTCACAGCAGCGAGCCACCTACTGAGCCTATCAGGATCAACAGGAAATCTGTAGAAAGGTAATCCACAGCCTTTGTGGAAACGATTGGTGCATCGAACGGCACAATGTCTTGTTATTCGTTCGCCATGAACCAACGATGACGCGACGGTTCTTTTGCCACTCAAAATGGCGTCTTCACGGCGTTCGCTAATGACGTAATGCCTTGTGACGTCATGTGCATAAGGTCTATATGGGATGGATTATCCATGGCTATACATGCATGCCTACTAACAATTAACAGGAGAGACATTGCGTGTGCGAGGATCTGAGTAGTATGCATGCCATCAGCTGAGGTTATGGCAAGGCAATACCTTGGAGCTAGGGGAGCAATTAAGGCCTTGTGTATTTGTATACATTGTGTGTTCATGTGAGGGATGTTGGAGCTAGCAGACTACATCAGTATAGCTAGTGAGTACATATATATCACACCATAGATTATTTATGATCACACCTGCAGGAATGTAATCTTTTGTAGCCTTGTGCAGCTCCTCGATGCCTACAATCCACACTTTGTACGCAATTTTTGTTGCTTCGTCGATGGTCTTCATGATGACGTTCTTCAGGGGTTGGAGCAGAGATCCCACGGCACCGGAGATGTAGGATACCACTGAGTACTGCTGGTCATCCGGGACAGCCTGGACATCGCCATTGTCAGCCGCTGGGCAGTTGCCGTCTGCCTCACAGTATCCGGACTCTGAGGTGCAACAGTAGTGTCCGGCGGTGAGTAGTAGCACCAGAACACAAGCAGGCAGGGCTCTCGACGGCAGTATAGCTCTCTTGGCCATGCTTTCACACATGAAGTACCAAAATACATGAAATACCGCCAGACCTTTCCGGCGCCCCGCCCACTCGCATTCTATGGCTTCAGCAGTTTTACAGTTGATTTTATACTGAAGCACAGATCCATTCATGTATATGCAATTCCACTAGTTATGGTGAATTTGTTCTGCTGGGGTTCATGTCTCGCAAAATGCTAAGCATTTCTTCTTGCCTACTTTCAATTTTCTGAATTTTCTCAAGAAGACAACCAAGACATCTTTCAATCTCCTCAATCCTCTGTTCTGGACGTTTCCTTGTTAACCATCGCACAATAGGAATGACAATACTGGCAAGGAAGGTGACGACTATTACTGTGGAAGTGATGTACGGATGTGCAACCATCCAATAGATGATGATGATCACGTATCCTCCAGCCCAGATCAGCTGTGAGAATATCCACTCTGGTCCCTTGGCATAATGAGCCAGAAGAAAGGCAGAGTTGAAAGCTAGAATAAAGGCAAAGGAAAAGAACTTGAAGAAGATGTAGCTGAACAGGATACACAGAACGATGAGGCTGATTGTCAGAGCCTTTCTGCCAAGGGAATAGAAGACAGTGCCTGAGAGAAAAAAAAAAGTAAATACATCACAAGGATATTCTGCAAGACAGTATACAGATTTAACTCACCAGGTGAAAAGAGCACATCTCTTGCTTTACCTAGCAGTGTTTCCAGAAACCCATACATCTCCTCATGGAAAACCTCCCGAACCTTCTCTGCAAAATCTGAGGAAACGTTTGCAGCTCCACTGTAAATCTTTCTCTTGGCATGCGAGAACATGCTGGACATAGTGCTAGTTGCAAAGGAGAACACACTTTCCTTAACGCTGCTGTCGTCTGGCCTCTCAATTACTCCAAATTTCCTATCACTCTCTTTAGAATGCCCTTCATCTTGACCCTCCAAACTTTCCACACCAGTACATTGTTCAATTGGCAGATAATTTCCTCCCATCCCATTGCATTTGCCATTTTCTTGGGTGCGATCAGGACCAAGCTGGTGTGGCCCTTGTTCCGCGGTGTGGTGGCTCTCTGTCCCACTGTGACTCCAGCACTCTGACCCACGGTGAAGGGCTACTAGGAGGAATGCAATCAGCTCCAAGGTTCTCATGGTGCAGGGTCTGGCCTGTTCGTAAATTGTCGTCTTGAGAGCTCAGCTAATAATTACTGAAGCTCCTGTTCTCTCTCTCATTATCCCTCGAGGTTCCTTAGACCGCGTCAACTGTGGTAAAGCTAAGGGGACGTCCCTTATTCATTACGTAATTGTAAACAACTACATGTAGTCGAGTCACGAGCTCACTTCTGCTTTGAAGGATCATCGCACCATGGGTACCAGCTCTTCAAGGCGGCGGGAGGGGGAAAGGGAGAGAGGGGGAGCTTCCGGGGGCGATAGTCCGACGACGATAGAGCTCTCCTCTGGGATGAGGGTCGTGGTTGACCGAGAGGCCCGCGAGGTCACCATCATGGCTCCACAGCGGCTGTTGCAGCGAGGGGACGAGGAAGAGGATGAGGAGAGCGGCAGTGAAGAGGAAGAAGAAATGATGTTGCCAACCTTGGGGTTGATTGCACGGCTGCTTGGAGGAGCCGCCCACGGGTATGCACGTTTTACACTACCCTGATCAACAACCTGGGGCAAGGATTTGTGACCAGGAATTTGTCTGGTGAATTTTCTGCTCCAGAGGAGTACTTGATTTCCTCTATGGTCAACGGTTATCATAGTATATGTGCCAAGATTATGCTGCTTCTACAGGCAGCATAAGTAATCCAAAAACTACTTGTGACTGTGTAACCACCCTGCTAATCTGCTCTGGCTAAACTGCTGGCAACCCTACCCTGGCCAGCTTTTCGTCGCTAAAAGTACGTAAAACCCCTTTCTCTCAGTTTTTGTTCGCGCGTGGGAGAGCCTGGGAACGAGGCTAATTACCGTGATCAACTCTATAAACACTTCCACAGCTGGATGTACTAGCCTCATTCCCAGTCCCACGCCCAGCTTTTCGTCACTAGCAGTACGGTACTGCAATTGCAAGCAATGAAAAGCTGGGCGTGGGACTGGGAACAAGGCTAAGTAATTTCCCCTTGTGAAACAACATACCACCTCGTCCTAGAGGCTAATCTGGACCCTCCCACATGCTGATAGACAGGCAGATGCAAGTATATCCATGTTTGTCTGCCCCTGACCCTGCAAACCCTTGGGTACATTCCCAGGCCTGAGGATGAGGGCAGGCACACAGCCCAATGTGCTAGAATAAGGCTGGACAGTATGGGAAATAGGCTGGAATGCTCATTCCCATGCTGGACAATATGGGAATAATAGGAATAAGACTGGACATTGCAGGAATTTCCACACTACTGGACATTTTGGTATGTGCTTCTCTGCCTGATTTTTCTTACCCAGCTCTCGGCTATCATCCTTCCATGAAAGAGATGTTGGTAAGTTTGTTACGACATCTATACCTTCCCATCTTCGATTGATCACATACAATCACATACGCACACAGACACAGCAATTCCCACTGCCACTCCCATGAGTGTAAGTTGTACAACTGCTGTCAGATTAGTAATGGTTGTTTTGCAACTAGTGGATGAATCTACCTGCAGCCATCCTGTGAACTATATCGTCAAGTGCTACTTGACACGGGACAAATGAGTCCGGGCAGCAATCTCAACATCTGCAAGCAGATCTCTTCAGTGAGTGTGACAATAATGTGATGATCATGTGATGTGACATGGTAGCCTTGTCCGGTAGGTCTATTTGGAAGAGTGGTACAAGCCACCCCTCCCTTCTGAATAGGGGGTGTATAGCACCTCGTTCCCATGTTCATTCCCAGCTTACCCCTTCCTTATTACCACTCCCTTCTGGTCTCATTCCCAGCCTCATTCCTTGCTTTGTTGTGAACCCCTCTTAGCCTCTTAACCTCATTCCTGGGTCTCCCTTGTGTCTGACCACGTGATCTCTCTGTGCTTGTGTGGTACATACAGGTCAGTATATACTCTACTGCCCATTTAGCGCCAGCTGCTGTGTGACATGCCTACACCCGGACAGAGGGTCTCCTCCACGCTGAGGTGAGTTGGCTCACCACCTCACCTCCTCCCGTCCCATTGCACTAGGTGTAATGTGACTTTGTCGCCTGCAGAATGCTACCCCAGCACCCCTGCTTGGTCGATTCGTATCGTTCAAGGGCTTTCTGTGGAACATACTCAGATGATGGGTCAATGTTTCTCTGTGCATGCCAAGGTGAGCGGTACCAGTAGCATAAGAGCACCACGATGGTACATCCAGCTATTGTGCATTATGTTTAGAGGCCTCGTCCCCAGGCGCTCAGTGAGCACCTGGGGACGAAGCTAAGTGTATGCTTTGTGCCATTTGCTTGACCCTCCAGCTATGGTCTGTTGTGATCTTCCTCCTGCAGATAGCTCACTGCACCTGTACAACACGGAGGGAAACAACTTCAAGAGATATCACTCCGTACGTGCTCGCGATGTTGGCTGGAGTGTCCTGGACACAGCCTTCAGGTATATGCCGCAACATTGACAGTGTGACCTCGACAGTGTGACGTCCATGACATTGACAGTGTGACGTCCATGACGTTGACATTGTGACGTCCATGACATTGACAGTGTGACATCCATGACATTGACAGTGTGACGTCCATGACATTGACAGTGTGACGTCCATGACATTGACAGTGTGACATCCATGACATTGACAGTGTGACGTCCATGACATTGACAGTGTGACGTCCATGACATTGACAGTGTGACGTCCATGACATTGACAGTGTGACGTCCATGACATTGACAGTGTGACGTCCATGACATTGACAGTGTGACGTCCATGAGACTAACTGTTCAAATACTCTATGCCCTCAGCCCTGATCAACGGTGGTTTGTCTACTCAACATGGTCACCCTATGGTGAGTTATTTACAGATCTAATTTTAGGGGCATCCCCATCAAGAGACATGCACTATGGCTCATTCAGCACCTTCATTCAGATGTTGTTACTTTGTCTCCACACTGTTGGCTAGCCTACTATACCATTCCAATTAGTCACTAATTTCAGGAGTATCCCCTTATTCCTCTCCTAGTCCATGTGTGCAATGTGCGTGGCGAAGAGGAGCACCACTCTTCGCTGGACATGAGACCAGATCTGGAGGATCGCTTCTGTGCGTTCTCCGTCAGGTTCTCCAATGATGGCAGTGAGATTGTGGCATCGTAAGCGGTGGTTGCTGCCTGTAGACCCTGGTCCCAGGCTGTCTTGGCAGAGAGCCTGGGATCAACGCCAGCTGCCTGTGTGGTGTCCGTGTGTCAATGTTCTTTCTACTGCCCACAGTGCGAGTGACGGGTACCTGTACATCTACAACAGAATGATATGTGACAGAACTATGAAGGTCCTGCAGCTACTGATTTCATGCTATCGTCCCATCCACTGACCTCCTCCTCCTCATACAAATCTCCAACTCTCTGCCCTCCTTCCTCCTTTCCTTTACACACTCCCTTCTCCCTCCCTCTAAACACTTCCTCCGGCCCTCTCTCCTCTCTCTCTCTCTCCCTCCCCCTTCCCCTCTCTCTCTCTCTCCCTCCCCTTTCCCCTCTCCCTCCCCTCCTCTCTCCCTCCCTCCCCCCTCTCCCTCCCTCCCTCCCCTCTCCCTCCCTCCCTTTCCCTCCCCCTCCCTCTTCCCACTCAGATTGATGCCCACCAGGATGATGCTAATGCAGTCGCAATTGCAGATGAGAGCTCACAGATTATCTACTCTGGGGGAGATGACGGGATATGCAAAGTGTGGGACAGGAGGACCCTCTCGGAAACCTGCCCTGTCCCTGTTGGCATTCTGGCGGGACACAAGGACGGAATCACCTACATTGATGCTAAAGTATGATCCCCACACACATGTACACACACACACACCTCATTCCCCTATCCCCCCCCCCCCCCCCCCCCCCCCCCCCCCCCACACACACACACACACACACACACAGGGGGACAGCCGCTACCTGATTACAAACTCGAAAGATCAATCCATCAAACTCTGGGATGTACGCAAGTTCTCCCCACGGGAGGGCATGGAAGCGACCCTGTCCAGGGTGCAGCAGCAGACGTGGGACTACCGCTGGCAGAACGTGCCGAAGATTGGTAAGAGATGGGATCATAGTTAGCCAATGGTTGCTATGGGGAAGGTCGGACGCATGGACCTGTTCCTGACACACACACACTCACACACACACACTCACACTCACACACACACACACACACACACACACACACACACACACTCCCTCAGCTCGGCTCGACGTGCTGACAAGGCTTCCTGGAGACACCTCTGTGATGACCTACGCTGGTCACATGGTGAAGCACACACTACTCCGGTGCCGATTCTCGCCCATGATGACCACTGGACAGGTATGCACTGTGTTGTTGCTGATCCACTGGTAGCCTCGTTCCCAGGCTGCGTGGGAACGAGGCTAATCCACTGGCTGCTGTCACTGGCAGTGCTCTCCTGCAGCGCTACATTTACACCGCCTGTGCGAGAGGGAGAGTGATCAGTGAGTTACTCCGTCTCTATTGGAGTGTGTGACCCTAGCTAGCTGAACTGCTGCCTCCTTGTGTCCATTCCCTCTCAGTTTACGATGTCCTCACGGGAGAGATTGTGCAGAAGCTGACGTCAGACAATTGCATATCCTCCCCCTGCATTATTACTTGCTTCATCCTTCCCTCCTGCTTATCAAGTGCTGAAAAGTGGGAGTAGAATGGCCTGGAATTGGGGTTGCACTCTTTGCCAGGCTACATGCAGTATCGTTGTTATCATTCCTTGACCCTCCTCACTACAATTGCATCCGTGATGTTTCCTGGCACCCTCACGACCCAGGAGTGCTGGTGGCCACCACAGTGGGTTGTGTGTGTGTCTGTGTGTTTGTATGCATGCACGACTGTGCGTTTTTGTGTACATACATAAGTGTGCAAGCTAGCTCACATTCCCTTCAAGCCAGTGACTTTTGCAAGGACATCCATAATCAATCCCCCCTCATTTCTTCATCCAATCATCACCTCCCCCCTCCTCCCCATGTCCCACAGTGGGATGGCATCCTGCAGATGTGGAGCCACAAGGAGAGGCCCAACTACGTCAGTGAGTGTGGTCGCCGGGTGTTTGACTTCTGGTAACAGTAACATCACGCAGGGTACGAGATCCACATGGGACGCCTCCCGGTACGGTCCAAGGTACAATCACAGCACATCATTGTAACATGCAGCACAAGTGGAATGGGTTTGTAGTGTACGTAGCAGTCATGTCTATGAATAGAATTCAAATCTGATGTCATTATTATTCAGTTTTACAACTCCGAGGGCAGGGACAATGATGTACTCCACTGTTACTTTGTGCAATGTTCTTTTTAATTTTTGTCTGAGATATACATGTTTTGAATTACTGTACACTGTATAATACAATCATGACTGATACGTTTAACATCAAAGAGGTGTGTGGTTTGGGATGCTGTGCTAGTACAGGGCAGTATGTAGTGAATCAAAGGTCCTCGTCGGCAGTCTGAGGGACTGTCCGCTTTGCTGGCATAGCTTGCGCCATGTCTGCTTGTAGGTTCTCAGGGCCATCTGAAAACAACAGAGAATCATAGCTACAGTGATAGGGGATTGGCCAACAAACACTTCACATCAGGCAACAAGAGATTACTGTAGATTACTGGAGATTACTGTAAATTACTAGAGATGTGTTCATGCACACATTCTTTTTTCCTGTATAGATACGACACAGGTACGTGAACGTACACACACACATGATGACATACACATGCAGACACACACACACACACACCTCAGCAATCTCCACCTTTCTCTCCCAGGCCCTGACAGTTTTGGTGAGCTCGTGCAAGCTGGCCTTCTCCCCAACGTACTCCATCACCTAACATACAGTGTACCACATATTCAGCTTAACTTTACCTCCAGTCTGGAGGGTGAATGCTACCCTCTAACTGGTGAACTCCAGTACTGGTAAGTTCTATGGTGTCGTCATTGGCTCACATCAGGTACTCGGTAGTCCTTCAGCTTCCTCCTGGCCTCCGTGTTGACCTCCTCGGCACTCTGCTTCTCCTGAAGAACACACACAAGGTGACACCCATTAAACATAACCAAACGTACTTCCCTGCTTGTGGCTAGGCACACCCGTACCTTGGTGACCACCCTTGCCTCTGCCTCGATCCTCTCCTGGAGCTCCCTCCTCTGGTCCCGCTCGCTGTCCAGGCTCTCCGACTCCGCACTCAGAGCATGCAGCTTCTTCTGCACACAGAGGTACAGTGCACATGCAGTATGGGTGTGATCTCCCTGTCCACCAAACCCACTGTCACTCCCAGCCTCTCCCAACCCACCTTGAACGTGTTGAGCACCTGCATGGTATTGCCTGCGCTGAGCTTCAGCCTGAGCAGCTCCTGGTTCTTCTCCTCAAATCGCTCACTGAACTGCTTGTTCTCGATCTTCAGCTGCTCAAAGTCCACCTCGTGACGAACTTCACCAGCCTCCTCCTTCTGCGTAGCAGCAGGAAGAACAACTGAACGATAAGTGGCAGGAGTTAGTGTACACATCATCATCATAACAATTTGAAAGTGAAGGCAAGCATGCACATGAATACAACCACCAGCTGTTTGTAGAATGACAATATTTCTGCTGATTTCATTTCAACCCGAGGAGTTGTTTAGAAAACAAGTTGTCCTCTGGTGCTCCCGTACCTGCTTCAGCTGGGCTTGCAGCTTTCTCTTCTTGACGCGGAGAGTGGAGTTCTTCAATCTTAGCTTTTCAACAAGAGTATCCTTTATTTGGAAGAGAGATGTTTGTAATACCAGGTAGGCACAGATGATGGTAAACTCTCTCCTTGGGCTTACCCTCGATCTTAGTCTGTCTTCAAAGTATCTGACCACCTTTTCACCAAGAACGTAACCTGTGCGCTGCAGGCACAATATAACAATGAAGGTGACTCAGTCTGCTGAGGAACTGTGTGTTCCATTGCTCTCTGTGTTCTACACTAGAGAATTTACAATAGATTACTACAACATAGTATAACTCAGCCAGTTCCAATTCCAGCTGATAATGGGCCATGGGGCAGGGAGGGGCAAGGGAGCTCCTAGCCTCGTACCCAGGCCTTCAATCGCGGGGGGAAGGCCTGGTATACACTGTTTGCGCATGCGCTTAATTTCCCCCAAAATCTTGGAAAATAGGATATCTCGGTATTCTTCCGTGAAACGATGACGTCGAATGACGTCTACGTTTACATTCCTAGAAGAACCGCAACGAACGACGAGTAGCAATCATGGCGTGCAAAAGTTCCGGTGGTAGTAGTTTCTCTGAGGCTCTTTCCTGTGCTTTGCGAAGGCTGAAAATGACACGGATGACTGTGAAAGAAGAGCACCGCTCCTCCATGAGAGCTGTGTACGAAGGCGGCGACGTGTTCGTGTGGCTAGCTACCTACTGGCTATGGCAAGAGCCTGTGGTACCAAGCGCTCCCTTTCCTCATGGACTAGCTACAAGAAGGGACTTGTAGAGAGTGGAAAGAGCTGTGGTGTGCTTGTTGTGAGCCCTTTGCACGCGTACGCCGGTGTGTTTACGCAAACGTCATCGGTTAAGCCCAACCCATTCGCAAACGTCACAATTAAAATTGACGTAATATTATTCACATTTAAATTAAGCGCATGCGCAAACAGTGTATACCAGGCCTTCCCCCCGCGATTTGAAGGCCTGGGTACGAGGCTAGGGAGCTCCAAACACATGATTGTTCAAACAAAATTGGATGTTGACATTCAACTGCAATCGCCAATGGGATTAGTGTAGTGGCTTACAAGCAGGGATTCACAGAACGTCTGCATGTGGCATGAAGGAGGAGAATTATCTTACCGGGTTAACAGCTCCCCTCACTAGGTCCCTGTCAAATTCATACGCCAGCTTCTTCATCTCTGCCAGCCTCAGGTCTGCCTCACCAACCACAGCCTGTACAGAGAGACAAATACTGGGATATTGACCGAAAGCAAGTGTACAGTAGTGTGCTAGAGAGCTCCAAAGGTCATACTGTGTCTCTTAGTTGCTTGAGGCTTACCCTGTGGTTGTCAAAGGCTCTCTCGGCCTCGTCTCTCTTCCTCTGACGATCTTCTCTCAACTCGTCCAGCTCACGCGTTGCAATGTCACACTTCTGCTCCACCGTCAACGTCAGTATCCTGGCAGAGGGCAGACAGTATTCAACAGCTGTATGAGGTACGTACATCTCGCATTGGGGATCAATCTAGCTATTGAACTATCACCTTTCCGGGCTGGAACCACTCCTTGTTTTATTCTTCTTTCGCTGAAGTCTGAGCTCCATCTGAGATGAGGGGACAGTTGGGATAGCTGTGGGGGCCAAGGGCAGATTATATCAATCTAACCGTGGAGTAGAAAAATCTCTCCAAAGGAAGGGAAATGTGCAGACAGTGACAGAATCCGATATGGAGGGGAATTTTATGTGAGTACGTAGCTACACCACATATAATTTCCTGGGTATAATCAAGTTTGGTTCGAAATCTACAAGCAGCCTGGAAACGTAAGTACGAGCTTGTGGCTGCAATCAGAGTCTGCCGAATAATGCGAGAGTAAGACCTGAGGCACTTTCGGGGATTGATCAGTACATATGTTGGGGATAGGATCTGCCTTATGAGACCTCCCCCATACACAGGTGGTAGAGCCAAGGTATGGGTGTGTGAATGAGATATGAAGCTGGGAATTGTGCCATTGTGGTCAGCATAAAAAGAGCTTTCAAATGATGTCCTTAAAGCGATTTTTAATCTCGGTCACATTTTTGTCAAAAATTGCACTCGACCAAAGGCTATAATCCATGGTTTTTTATGATTTTGGGTCAAAATTCAACCAACAGCAAAAATGACATCATTGGAATGCTCCATGCATGCTGATCACAATGGTGCAAATCCCAGCTTCGCATCTCCTTCCTAGCCCAAGATACCGAGCATACTAGTCTGCTAAAACTGCATGCATAGCCTTGTTCCCGGGCCTTCTACACCACCAGTTTTTCATTGCTTACAGTATTTTTGCATACTGTAAATGTTGTAGGATGCCCTCCACAACAAGTGGCAGCTAGTGTACATGTAGCAGACAAGACTTGATCTTTTCTGGCTTCACTGTGTATCCTTGGTGTGCTGCCGCTCACCAGGAGTGCTGTTTCTGCCAATTTTGGCTTAATTGACATGTCCATAATTGGTAGAAAATGGTTTCCAAAATGTGCCGGTTTTGGCATGTGAACATATACCTGCACGCGCACACACACACACACACACACACACAAGATCAGAGAAACGATACGTGCAACTCCATACCCTTCAGCTGAACATCTTTCGGATCAAGCCGTTTGAGAAACTTTTCAAACATGGCAATCTCCTTGGACATGGCTTCATTTGACTTCCTGCAGGAACAAGGCAGTATCAGTGTAGTAACTGGAGCCAGTTTCAGTGAGTTCGGACAAATGGTTACGAGGAGCTGCCCTCACAGCGTGTGCATCAGTAGTTCCTGCACTGCCACATCCTCCAGATCCTGGACAGAGTCCAGTGGAAAAGCTGACTCCGCCATCGCTCTCTCCTGCTTTAGTGGTCTGGCCCTGAGAGACTACTCCTGCTTTCCAAAGGAGGCCATCTTGTATAGAAGTGTTATTGTTACTACGGTAACCCGAAAACCTACTACGTAATCTCGACGTCACTCCACTCACGTTTGCGGTACCCGGACCCGTACCCGTCTTGCAGCTTGCCACCCAATTTTTGGAATCCTCTCCGATCCACAGAGATGAAACTCGTAAGGTGAGCTGCGTACCTCACATGCAAAGAGAAGACCTTTCTTTTGCCTTCTCTGTTTTCATCTTGACCGAATGGGTTTGCATTATTCGTGTATGCTGGCCATGTTTGATGGTCGTTTGTATCATTTTCTTGCAGATTTTTGATGAAGTTGACCCATGAAACGGTCACCATAGAGCTAAAGAATGGGACAACTGTTCACGGTACAATCATAGGTGCGTTGCAAGTGCTACCAGCCCTTGGAATGGGTGGTTTATTCCAATTAATGCTCACCTCTGTTCTGCACCGTGTAGGTGTCGACATGAGTATGAATACTCACGTAAAGTCAGTGAAGATGACAATCAAGGGCAGAGATCCCATCACATTAGATTCGCTGAGCCTGAGAGGCAACAATATCAGATACTTCATCCTGCCGGAGAACCTTCCGTTGGACACACTGTTAGTAGATGACACTCCAAAAGCAAGAGTACGAAAGAGAGAAGGTTTGTGACTATAGTTGTGCATTAATACATGTAATGAAAGTCCTTGTGAGCAAAACTGTTTACCAGAAACGTTCTCGAGCTATGTGTGATTACACTTGGAGTTAGTCTTCAGAATGATTGATAGTGTTCTTTCCTTTGAGGCCGCAGTTCAGACATACCTAGCACTCTTTCATCTATATCAAGTTTCCAAATCCGTTTTATTTCTGGTGAGCATGGCGAAACACATGGCCATCTTCTAGGGTGCTGACAGGTTGGTGAGAAGGTTCCTTTACCGCAAGATTTAAGTCTATATCTATCGATCTGCTTGAAGGTTGGAGGAAGATTTGGATCCTACATCAATGCTCACCATCTCAAACAGATGGTCGCTGTATTTTCATTTATACGTCGTACACTGCTGCAAGTTTAATTGCTATCACATACACGTTAGTAGTAATCCTATAGTACAAGAACAGTTGAGGGTGCACGTGGACTAAAATTTGGCTATGTAGATGAACACCCATCCCACTATGAGAAGAATCAAGACGAGAGTTGGGGGGGGGGGGATTGGGAAGTGAAATGAGCAGTGTTTTAGATAGGGTCTTGTTGATGAGTCATCAAATGGTGCTAGAATTGGAAATGACAAATTTGTTGCAAGGGAGCACTGCAATGCCTAGCTCTAACGTCTAATCATGCAATGTTCACCCACTGGAGACTCCTCTCCTCCCTCTGCAGTCACACTGGGCCGTGGACGTGGGAGAGGCAGGGGACGTGGGAGGGGGAGAGGAAGGGGAGGGAGAGGAGGCAGACGCTAGAATGTACATGTATGTAGGAGTCCTTTCTCTTCTGGTAGCAGAATCACAGTACACATGCATGGAATTTAGCACCATTTTCAAAGACTACTTGAGAAACAATTCTCTATTACATATTTCTTCCACTCCTTTTTGTTCATCATACTATCTGTTTGTTGTGCACTATTTTATTGTCTCAGACAGTTCTGATTATAGGAACTTCCATCACACAAAGTAATGTGCGACTGTTCTCTTGAACAAACAGTATCATCTTACTGAAAAAACCAACATGATGTGCAAGGGAAATGGCAATGTACACTGGTGTGCCAAAATAAACTTCATGTTTTACCACTCAAAAGATCCTTGAACTTTAATCATAACAATTTCTGCAACATTGTTCAAGTCTTCTTTCTTAAGAGCGTCAATCAGCTTCTGAGGAGTAGCTGCTTTCCCCTCCTTCTGACGCCATTTCTGCATTATTCGGTAGAAGGCTTCGTTGGGGTCATTTTTGTATTCTTCCTCAATTCGATCAATGTCAGGATCGTCAAGACCCAAGCGTCGTCCAATGTTTTTCCTGTTCTTTACTGCTGCTGACTGTTGCAAATCCATGATACAGTTTCGAAATCTTTCATCCGTTTGAGAGCAATTCAGAGCAGCAGGACTGGACTGTTGTCGTAACAGGTGTGCTATAGCTTGGGAACCGGAGTTGAGGGGTGTGGTTGCTGCTGAGGAGGAACCTTTCACAGGACTGTCACTCTCCATCTCATCTGGCCGTTGATGGTCTTCTGCAGCTTGCATGCAGCTGCATGATAGTAATACTGGAATTATCACTTAAAATGGACGATGATCTACGGGAATGTTAAATTTACCTTAGTGACCCAGGATTGCTGGCTGCTCTTTGAAGTTCTTCCGGACTGTGGCAGTTGTACTGTTTTCCCTCAAACTTTATTGGGATTGCATCTCCAACTGTAGTACCCATTTTTTCCAGCCTCTCGATGAAAGGCTGTGAAATAGAGAAAGACTGTTGTTGCCATGCAACTAAAACGTTTGCATGTGATCTGCTACTAATCCCATGATATACCTTCCAGACAATTGGAGAAGCTTGTTTCAGGAATTCAGCATTACCAATAATGTAGAGGCCACGCTTCTGCCTTGATGTTCCCACCACCAGTCGGTTTCTCTCCTTAAGAAACCCGATCTGCCTCTTGCGGTTGCTACGCACCAGGCACATGATGATGATATCAGATTCATGGCCCTGCGATAAGCAGAACATGATTAGATTACTGTTACATAATACATAGCGCTTTACTCATCATCAGATAACAAGGAGACTGACCTGGAACTCATCCACTGTGGACACTTCAATCTCTGTTCTTGGAACAGCTGAATGCAGCTGCCCTGATGTCAACTGATTACCAAGTGCTTTGTGAATTTCATCACGCTGGGTAACAGGAATGTTAGCAAAAAAGTGTTTTACATCATGCTCTGACTCTGCCTCCCACAGCTAGCTAATGTCATCTAGTAACACCTTACTTGAGCTCGATAGGGTGTCAAGACTTGGATCCGCTGTATCCGTTCATCCCTGAACTGTTGACTCAGTAACCACAAGCGCAGTGCAGCAACCATTTGTGCTTCATGCTGGTTAGTGATAGATGGTCCATGCTTCTCTTCATATTTATCAGTGTAGGACCACCAGAAAATTGGCGAAGCCATGCAGGAAGGCTGTTGATAGTCATTGACCCGCTATATAGTAATGGGAGATTATAATTATCATTAATAAACATAAACATTAAAGCTAAGGTCATGTGCTGTACTAGGTCATCTTGTACATGTACCTGGCTTGACTTGATCTGCCCAGCTTCTTTCCTCTGCTCGCTATAGTGGTAAGAAAATAGTTTCACAAGATCTGGATGCATACGGCTCTGTCGCATGAGCAGCGTGTAGGGATAGTTGTTTTTCACCAGCCTCTCAAACATTGAGGTGTTGAACTTGTGGACCCTTGCCAACTTGTGTGAATGAACCTATAGCACAAACATTGCAACTTATAACAGCGGCTGTTAATTTATTAACAGTTGTGAGTTAATATTAGCCTTGTTCCCAGGCCCATCTTTTCATCACTTATAGTACGGAAAAAGTGGGGAAGGCCTGGAATGATTCATGTGAGTGATGTCAGGGTAGAGAGAACTTATAATTGCATGAATAGGAGTACGCTAACAGCAAATATGCAGCGCGCAGCCGACTCACGGTAATCTACAGTAGCCACACTAAGAAAGGCTCTGCAAACAGTAAGTGTTGAGAACAACTTACAGTAATATAACCTGCAAAAGTGTCGTTTTAGAAGTTAATTCGGCCAGTTTCCGTGACAAATATCCCCCTTTTTCGTCTGCATATGGGAGAGCCTGGGAACAAGCAGTTTGCTACACCCGTACCTGAGGTTTGAGTTGATTGTGGTCTCCAATGAGGACCAGGTGCTTCACATGTGGGGTGAGTGTGGCCAGGAGGTTCGACTCCAGCACTTCAGCAGCTTCTTCCACAAACATCACCGGAGCTTTGAGCTTGTTCAGCAGCTCCTGGTGAATTGCTGCACCAGTAGTCGTCATCCCAACCACCCTGGCTTTCTTCAGAACCTCAAGGTACTGTTGCTGCCTCTCAATCTGTTTAATCGGGAACAATAAGGTTACTTGGGATTGTAAAGTACAGATTTATCAATAACATACCTCGTACTCCTCACGAACTTCATTGTACTCTCTCAGGCAATCCTTCAAGTTCTTCATCCCCTCACTGTAGCGCTTATAGACAGTGTTTGCAATGAGTTGCCTTCTCTGATCAGGAGTTAGGTCCCATACACGGTCGTCATCAACTTTCACAGTACCTGTATAACCACAAAATACAGAGTCCGTGCACCATGCAGGAGTGTACTACAAGAGAAGCTTGCCTTGCCATTTTGTGCTCTCTAACAGCATATGTGTTCACTACTGAGTAAAGGTCATACAATCTTACCTTGAGTCATGGTGTGTAAGGTACTTGTGCTGAGAACTATGCTGCTCTTCAGGACATCACACCCAGATTCATCCTCTGAGTCATCATCATCCGCTGCCATACACCTGTCTTCCTCTATTGCCTCATAGTCCTGCTCTTCTTCGAAATCTCCCAACTGAGGCAATGAGCCAGCTTGAGTAACCTTGGGTTTAGACTGCTCTGGATCAATATCCCTTGTCCAGAGGTCCCAGGCTCTTGTCAAGGCTTGTTTTACTTCACTCTTTTCATCTTTGTCTTGCTTCCCCATGACAGTATGTTCCTACAAATGCATTAGAGTAATTTATCATAACTCATCACAAGTAATTCTGACATCTGTGACAGTTTGCCTGCACAAGGTTCACATGATACAAAGTAGAGGCAAATTTACCATGAGAAGGCCAAGGTATTGCTGTGAGTTGTTGCTGATCTTCTGTTTCAGTGCTTTTGAAAGTGCCAGCTTTTCTGGGGTATGCAGCAGTAGTGATTTCAGCCACTGTGGCGACATAGATGGGAGGCAGTTCTCCAGGGAGGGTTTGTTCCTCTCATCCACTTCTTCACTGGCCATCTGTACCCTTGGTTGGAAAGGAAAACAAGAGGTTCCATTGAGGTATATGTCCTAGGAAAACAAGCATATGATACTACAACTCTGGATCTTGCAATTCACTAAGTCAGCAGATGTAGCTTATGATAGCCAGATTTGGAATTCTGATCTCACAGTTGCACAACTATGTGCACGAGCTCACCTTAGACAGAGCTGATGAAATGCAAGGAATGACCTCATGCTGCTCTGTGTCTGCGTGTGAAGTGTCATCTCTTTCAGGTGCTCGTATCCTTTAGAAACATGGCCAATCCGTACTATTTGGCCATGTTGGGGGCAAAACTTCTTGCACTCTTCCAGGATGTGGTCAAGGGCACGATTCTTGTAGGCCTCAATTATGATGGGCTTATCCTTGGGCAGTGTGCTAAGTGATAGGAAAAGCTGAAGTAGTTTCAAGGCAATGTATGTCTTGCCAGTTCCAGGTGGACCCTAAGTGAACAACCAGTCAGGAATTGTAATGAAATGCTTTCCATGGTAATCTTGCCCTCTAATGTAATGGAGTAATACTGTATATCGGGAAATGTTCGTGTTGAAAATCGTTCGTGTGACAATTCTTCGTGTTCGTAAATTTTTGCGAACTGCACGGATCGAAGCAAATTATATTTTAATGATTCTGACCTAACACGCCAACCCAGCTTCTTCAGGAAAACTTGAGCTGCTGCAGACACACCATGGTGACAAATGTATCGCATGCCTATTCTGGTCCGCTCCTACGCACCGTGTTGCATGCTCAATGTGATATATAGCTGCTCCCGCATCTTGGGCCTCTTGGTTCACTTGAGCGATACCTAGAGAAGGTATTTCCGTGTTGAGTCAGCCTGGAAGTCCATCGTTGAAAGCAGCTAAACAGCTACAGAGCAATGAATTGCGCAGTAATGTACATGTTCATTACCGTAATTTATCAGTTTTCCTCAGTGTTCATAAATTTCGCATGATAAATTTTCACGTTATTTTTAACAATGCCCCTCTAATGCAATACACACCTGGATAACAGACAGCGGCTGGGAAAGTGCTTTGTAGACAGCGTCTCTTTGGCTCCTGTCAAGGCTGAATTTGCATTCACCTTCTTCGTCTTCTAAGGCTTCTTTCAACTTCACAACTGACATACGTGGTACATCTGGCTGTTTGTCAGGGAAGTAGAGGTGCGAGGCATCTACCACAGACGAATCACCAATTATCTCGGGTTCACTTTTGATGTCACCGCTTGGCCCAAGCAGATCACCACTGTAGGAACATGCATGGTGTCACATTATCACCACTGTAGGAACATGCATGGTGTCACATGATCACCACTGTAGGACATGCATGCATGACGCATATGCTGATCAAAAAGGGTCACAGTGAAAGAATACAGGAACCAGGAATGGAATGCGGAGTTGTGATAATTTTATACAGGATCAAGAAATTAAGCAGGAAATACTTTTACACATGGAGATCCATTAAGTTGGCTTTGCACTTTGACTGATCTATAAGGATTGCTTTGATAAGGCCCTTTGAGCTGTGTGTATATAGCTGTGCACATTGTTCTGCTTGCATTCCTGCTTTCACAGTTATATACCCAAGTAGAAGTTAACCTACATGAAGTGTATCTTGCTGATGTCGATCGTCTTCAGTGCTTCTAGTACTGGCTGGTACGCTCTGAAGTAGGCAGGGCTCTCCACGGCAACCACGTTCTTGGATCGGTTGAGCAATTCCATGACTTCCTCATCAGGATAGTCGTTGGCCTCACTGCACAGCTCAACTTGCAATCGGCCCTATATCAGCAGGCAAGAGCGCGCGCATAAGTGGGGCGCGATCTACTTATGTGCTCTTGCAGCAGGAGAGCACCCAAGATGTACACTGCTATGATGTAAGCACATGTAAAGCTGTCATAATGATGCATGCAGAGGGGGAGAACACTTTGTACTGAACAATAGGGTCATCCATTGGAATTCAAATGTCTGTATCGTATTGCAGGCAAATTAAACAGTATCATAATCATAGAGTCGGTCGGCTCCTTATGTAGTGATAGAGCGGACACGCAATATTAATGTCTCAAAAGCGAAGTGTGACAGTTCGTTCCAATTATCACACATCACGTGAGTACCATGATAGCTATATATACTAGGGAGGGCTAGGGAAGATCAGAGAGTGCTCTCAAGTACCGAATAAAACCATTCATAGCCGCGTTGCGACTCGCCGTAGCAGGAGCTTATGAGCGGCGAAGCCGCGGCTTCGCCGCTCATAAGCTCCTGGCCGTAGCTATATAGCGAAAGCTAAGTATTGCAATTCATTCCAATTAACGCACATGCCACGTGGCAACCACGCTCAGTCGATCGCAAGCACATGATGCCGATGGCGACCAAAAGGAAGACAAGATTATTACAGCGCTCACAATTTAGCCAACACGGTGAGTTTCTGCATGTAATCGTCAGTGAATGACAGCGATCACAGCCGTGTGGTCAGAATCTTTGTGTGCCTTTCCTAAGGACGGTACTGCCACCGGAAGTCGATGGAGCGCTCGAGCAATGGCGGCCAACGGCGAGACAAAAGCGCTCATATCTCCACCACCAACAAGATGAGTTTCAGCACCAAAATCCTACGTTTGGTCAGTACATGGTAGCGATCACGATCATCACGGATGGTATAGTCAGAACCGTTGTAGGGCATTCGTAAATGGGACGTAAATAGTCACCGCACTCCTGGCCTGGTACTACCAGTGGTAGCCGGTGCATCTCACCGGCAAGGCAAGCTGACCCTTCAGAATGGTACTCCGGTATTACTTTCACCCCGAGCAGACTCTGATTGCATCCACCAGCACGTACTTACAGCTCCAAGGTAAGCTCGGATCGTCTCAGTTAGTGCGCACATGTAGCTACGTGGCTGTCTCATTCCCAGTGGATCCGGAACGAAAAAAAAAAATCCACCCACACAAGGAGGCCAAAAGTTAGGGTTAGGATTAGGGTTATGGTCATAACTCCACCACAAAGATGAGTTTCGGCACAATTATTATACGTTTGTGTCAGTCAAAAATTAGAATGATGATGGTGCAGTCAGAATCTCTCCATGTCCCCCACTGTGCTCAGGAGTTTTTCAATTTTTGGTCCAAATTAATTCCCTACCAGTAGTGTAACGAGGGGCAACCGCACTCCTGGTAGGCGAGGTTAAACGGTAGCACAAGCTAAGTGTGACAGTTCGTTCCAATTATCACACATCACTTGAGTACCATGATAGGTGCTGGACACCCAACATATACTTTCTGGTTAGTTGACTTATGTACTTTCTGATCCATAACCTTCTGTTCTTGTATGTACTTACATGTATGTGAAGTGTATGTTCTTGTTTTGTACTATTATTCTTACACTGCTTCATTCTGTACAAGTATATATGTAATATCCTGGTGTATAAAATAATTATCCCTTTGTTTGTTTGTTTTGCTGGTTGGTTTTGTTGGTTTTTCTTGTTTGTTTAGTCATTTGTTTTCTTTATTACGTTTACCTAGTCCTTGAGTACCATAATAGCTATAGTCTATATAGGGAATTATTTAGAGTGCTCTCAAGCACCGAATAAAACCATTCATAGCCGCGTTGCAACCCTGGTTGCGACTGGCCGTAGCGCAAGCTAAGTATTGCAATTCGTTCCAATTAACGCACATGCCACGTGGCAATCGCGAGCAATGGCGACCAAAAGGAAGACAAGACATTATTACAGCACTCACAACTTAGCCAGCACGGTGAGTTTCTGCATGTAATCGTCAGTGAATGACAGCGATCACAGCCGTGTGGTCAGAATCTTTGTGTGCCTTTCCTAAGGACGGTACTGCCACCGGAAGTCGATGGAGCGCTCGAGCAATGGCGGCCAACGGCGAGACAAAAGCGCTCATATCTCCACCACCAAGGTGAGTTTCAGCACCAAAATTGTACGGTGAGGACAGTATATGATAGCGATCACGACGGTGTAGTCAGAATCTTTGCAGGCCATTCCTAAGTAGTCAAACGTTATTTATTTATTTATTTACACGGCACAATTTTTCCCCTACCAGGAGTGTAATTACGCGGCACAATTTTTCCCCTACCAGGAGTGTAATGACTAAATTGTGAGCCTGTAACTATGATGGCAGCACTTTCATCTTTCCAGGCGGCGTATACTGAAGGCTCTGGGCTATTTGCTACTGACAAGTCTCTGGCCAAGTGGAGCTACTGTACTTTGGAGACTATAGCTACTCTGGAATCTTTCAACTTACATAGCAGCAAACCCAACCTGTTATTGGGTGGAGAGTTGCAGATGCTAACCGACGATGCACGACTGTAAAGCCACAAACATGGGTGCTCTTTCACAGATTAATATGGAATCTTTCCTGACACTATGGCAACAATCATGTTTACATGCACCAATCATGTTTACATGCATATTGTCTGTATGTTTACCTTGCAAATCAGTGTGTTTCCTGATGAATCCACCAGCTCGGAAGAAATTTGTTGACTCCCATTGACTGTGGCCCAGATGAGGTCGTTCTCGAATTTTCCTCCAGTGCTAAAGCAGACGAGATCGCCCTGTCTTAGAGGTGGCAATTCGTTACTGCTACCAGCCCTTTGTAACTGGACTGTGGTCTCGTATTGCAAACTGTAGACAATTCTGTGTCCTGTCCCTTTAGTGAGCCCCACATAGGTGACATAGTAGAACTTGCAATCGTGGCATTCATCAGTGGGCCGAGTCTTCAAACGGGCAACAGTATCAATCAGTTCGTCATAGCAGTCGGCTCGGAGGAGATTGAAGTAGGTGTGGCCATATTCCTCTGGTGATTCATAACGGCCGTAAACTTTTACCACTGGCAAATCGATTGGATTGTGCTTGCTGGATGCTAAAGTAATGCTTTCTTCAAATTCTTGCCTTGTAGGAATGATTGGAATATACTTCCATGGCCTGGCCCTCACTTTCTCTGAATCTGGAGGGATAAGGTAATTGTCGATTATAGCAATGACGAGTGTGGTTAGCTCCTGGTGCATTCCAAGCTTTGAGAGCAGCTCAGTCAGTCGTTTGAGTGGCTCCACTATTGCGTGTGCATTGCTTGGGTGGCACTGAGCAAAGGCAAGTAAGAGTTGAATTGAGGCACATACATCCTTTCGATATTGCTCATCGCTTTGTGGCCTGGTGTCTCCTTCCAGGAGAGGAACAAGTTCCTGGATGAACGACGATTTCTTGAGTGTACCCATCAGCTTTTGCTGCAAACGTATGGTGGTGGAGTCATCTGTCTTGTAGATACCAAGGATCACCTGGTAATGCTTTCGGTAGATTGATGGCTCGTTCAGCAAGTATTTCCAGACAGCTAGATGCTGTAGTACTTCGTGAAGAGTCTCGACTTTGTTAGGGGCTCGTTTGATTCGATTCAGATATGGCAAAACAGTGGCCTCACTAAGGACACCAGGGAAGTATTCAACCACCCGTAGCGAGGCATTGGCAACTTGAAATGCGTTTGCTTTGCTAGGCCTAAACGCAACTACATCCCCAATGTGGACGGGAAGGCCGCAAGATTTGGGGTTGGCTGTTGTGGTACTATTAAACTGAAACACACTGTTAAGCTCATTTTCTGCCCCGGTGCTCTGTGCAGGGTATACTATGTAACCTTCCCAGTGATTACCTTCAGCCTTTGGGTACAGGTCTGATACCATTCCCTTCTGTGTAGGGCCACAACTCTCCTCTTCATCTACCCCTGCTGATTTTGGCAGTACTAGTGGGACTTGCATCAGGAAAACTTGGTTTTCGTACTGCATGACCCGTGCAGACAAGTCTCTGAATCCCATTTCAGTCATATTACATTCACATGCAGTGACAGCCTGCAAACGTCTTGTAACAATCTCTTTGGGCATTGCTAGTTGACTTCTGTTGAGGAGTTGGGTGGGTTCGGTATCTATTGCCGTACTGCTAGCACTATGAAGCAGTTGTAACCAAAAGAGGGGGTCTCGTGGACAATGCTGGTTCGTGGCAGTAGTCTGGGTGGCAGTGACAGCACTGGCCGGTGTCTGTTCGACCGAACAACTCGTGGTGTCGCTAGCAGACTGTTGGACTACCTCGGTACATTCGTTGAGCACAGAATAAGACAGGCATTTCAAATCGTCCTCTGTGCCAAATTCTGGTTTGGAAAGCAGCTCAGTGAGGCACCTGAGTGCATCGGCTAAGGTGTAGGAATCTTTGAATGAGAGGCAAGCTATAAGCAAACGGGAAGTAGTCCGTACATCTTGCTGAAAGCTCTGAAACTCTTGTGTTTCGAGTTCCTGATCACGGTTCTGTCTAGGGTCTAGCTGCAGCATTGTGGGAAGATGGCGAATGAATGAACAGCCACCAAGTATGCTCAAAAATTCCTTTTGTTTTGGACTGCTGGCATTGGTTGCGTGGGTACTAGTAATAGCAGTACACCACATTAAGTAGGCAGACAGAATCTCCTTGTAAAACTGCTGATAAAGCCGTTCTTCATTTAGTATGCCCTTCCAGAGTGGTAATGCCTCTAAAACTCGGGTCAGTATCAAACCTTCAGGATCTGCATTGCGCATGGTTTCAACTGGAGAAGTGGGTGTGCTGGCTACTAACTCCTTCAGAGATTGCCTAACGAAGCCTTCATCTAGCCCCCCTGGGAAATACTCGACGATGCGGAGTGAGGAATTTACAACTCTCTGGCTACTAGCGCGGAAAGCAACAATATCTCCGATAGACAGCCGGACTGTGCAGCCAGCTTTGATTGACGCAATTTCGAATCTGTATACTTCCCCCCTGTGGACGCCTTCCCAATCCACTACGTATCCCTCCCACTCCTCACCTGAAGGATACACGTCCACCACTACTCCTCGGCATCGCGAATCGTTGCCGCCGTCCGTTTCTGCTTGTTTGTCTGGAACCCCATTGATTGGAAGTGAACGAATAACTCGGCCTTCGCTCAGTGCTGATGCGAATATCGTCTTTCGACGATCGCTAGTGCCAATAGCTAAATAAGAGAGATTGTGACCTTGCTCAGTAACCGTCAAGTCAGCGATAGCAGTGTCTAGCACTTCCAAGCGTCTTGCAGTAATTTTTTTCACTTTGTTCTCAGGAAGACTGCCTAATTTGAGGTGGATAATGGCATTCAGAGGAGCGAATCGATCGACTGCAGTTTCCCCGTACGCTACACGCATCCACAGTAAAGGGTCTTCGAGGAGTTCGGTAATGCGCTTAGCATTCCGTCCGAGTTTCAAAGATTTGGTTTCTGGTGAATCTGGGTAATGCTTCTTCAGTAGCGCAGACACTTTACCAGTCAACGTCATCTTGTCAGTCAGAAAATTTCCAGGGAAAACAAGCTCTTATACATCGCCCGGCAAATTCATCAAATGCAGGTTAGCTACGTAGACACGTCATGCGATTGATTTTTGTGCACCAGCGCTGCAGCAGCACCTGCACCTCCCGAAGCTAATACGTCATAACGATTTCTTGGGCCAAGGTACTACGTAGGTGGAGCCCCACGATGCACCCAATAACACTTTTATCCACTCAAAGTCCTGTAGCATGCTAGCACCGAGTGAAATGGCTCGCAGATTATCCACTGGACGAAAACCAGACTGTGTGAATTACAAGTTGCTTGGGAATTGCGACGATGGAGAGTGCTCCTTTCGACACGTCGTCAACTTAGCGTACAGGTTAGCTATTTACTTGCTCTATGCCCAGAAAATTAACCAGTAGCACAAAATACTTTCGACAGTAGTATAGTACTAGTAGACTAACTGTGTGACGGCTGTTAGCTAACGAAGGTTTCTTTTTAATGTCTTTCGACACTAGCTAGCTAGCTAGCTAGCTATATGGCAGTCAGGTGTTCCAACTGCAGTCAAGTTCTGCAGGGTTGTTTGAAGACAAGAATTAGGAGGATAGCTAGATGTGTCCTGTGTAATGGAGGGGAGGTCCATGGAAGATGTTAAATATTTGAGTGTGAAGAGTTTGGGTGGGATAGATGAGCCCGGCAGGACTCATGCATGTGATAGATGGGCCTGGGATAGGCAGATGCACAGTGAAGGAGATGGTGAAGTGGTGGGACAGACGTAAGGCGTTACTAGCTTCCAACTATACCCCTGGGTACTGCAGCTGGTGCTCCCTTCTCTCGACTCTGTCTACCGTTAACTGCGGCTACCAGGAGTGCGATCGCCCCTCGTTACTATATAATATATAATTATATGATATCCTTCAGCTGGCTCATGCATGTAGTATTAATTATGTTATCCATAGGTCCTGCACGGGCTATGTCCCCATTCCAGAGAGGCTGACAGTGGGACGTAATCGCCACAATATCAGAAGTGCCTTACGGGAAGCACATTTACAGTCCAAATGTGTTGTGGTTCCGATGCGGCCCCAAGACAAACAACAGGTACAGCGCTAGCATTGGGACCATGTATAGTGGAGACATGGGGAGTAATTGCACATCAATAATGCTGCATTAAATGTAACCACCTACAAAAGAACTCCAAATCAGCGAAGAGCACGTGCTGTTTGAGCTTGCATGTGCGCTTGTGCCTCTGTTGTGTGTGTAGTACTGTGCATGTATGCATGTGTATGTGGTGTGTGTGCATGCATAGATAATATCTATGCATGCATGTGTGCACACACACATACACATGCACACATACACACACACCACATACACATGCATACATGCACAGTCTACACACACAACAGAGGCACAAGTGTGGCATGTCCTTTCAAAGTAAGCTCATACCTCAGGCTGTCTTATTTTGGTGACGTACTAAATTTAGCAATTAGGAGTGTCAGACAAGTGGAAAGGTGACCATTACTCGATTCATTCTGAATCACCATATATATATGTCACACAGGTGAAAGTTGTAGCAATTGACCAAGAAACCCTGAAGGAGGCCCAGAAAATCCTGGGTGTACTATTTACTCAGGTGGTAAGTTATGTTTATGATACTGCATGATTCACAATGCATGCACTCAATTATGGCAGTGACATTTTTTCATTCCCTATGCAGTACCCAATGGGACCATCGTGGTGCTATCTCCATGCCAAAAGCATAACAGTGAATGCCTTGTTGGAGTTTCGGGAATACAAGGGACGGGTCCCAAAGCAGATGAATCAGAAAGCCACTAAGTTGTTTGAAGTGTTCTCTCAGCCCCAAGTAAATATATATAAGTGGTAGCCTCATTCCCAGGCCCCATTTTTTCATATGGGGCCTCAGAACGAGGCTAGGTAAGTGGTTATGATGGGTTATTAGGCATCACCACTCTTTCTCTGGCCCACCGCCAAACAGGCAAGTGATGAAGCCTCTGCAGACGTAGCTGACACCAGCCTTGAGGAGTTAGAGATGCTGAATCCTAAACAGTCACCGCTGGACTCGTGGGATCAACTGCATTCAGCACTAGACAGTTTGCATGGACCAACTACGGAGGGGAAAATTCCTACTGAAGAAATAGCGAAGACACTGCCAGCAGGATCACACACGAGGGCAAGGTCTTGATCAGTTAGCTAGTCAGAAATGGTGCAAAGGTTATAGGCACAGTATGCCATGCAGTATTTACTTATTACTTCAGGATAATGCTTGAGTATCGGGGGGATATCAAAACCAATCTGCAAGGTGCTCTGGAATGGATGTGCAAGCCCGAGAATCGACAACCTGGCCTCACAGCTAAGCTGGAAGCAAGGTAAGTTTAGCCTCGTTCCCAGTCCCACGCCCAGCTTTTCATCGCTTGCAGTACTGCAAGCGACGAAAAGCTGGGCGATGGCCTGGGAACGAGGCTAAGGTAATTAAGTTGTCATCAGCTCTCTTACCACAGATACTCTAATATTTTGTTGGACAGTGCATGTACTTGAATATATCATGCGGTCACACAATTAATGCCTATAGGTTTGGAAAAACCCTATGGTACCGCCTTCCTGAAGATGTGCTAGCTTCTGATAAGGGCTGGAGTGTGAAGACGTTTGCCGAATTTGTATGTTCTGATACAAACCACTCCCAAATATTTGACACTGAGTAAGTTCTGAAC
Organism: Axinella damicornis; assembly: GCA_963931865.1. Lineage (NCBI taxonomy): Eukaryota > Metazoa > Porifera > Demospongiae > Axinellida > Axinellidae > Axinella > Axinella damicornis. Next base: position 871,020 of record OZ007515.1, on the reverse strand, counting down.
AGACCCTGACACTCAACTGTATGTTCATCTAATTTGTGAACTTACCTTACTTGCTATAGTGTGAAGAAAGTGAATGCCAGTTCACTGCGCACTCTCCTACAAGAACTGAGTGATGAGCCCACAAATGTTTTAGAAACTTTTGATCTCAAGTTTGTTTCAAGGGGAGCAAAGCTTGACCTGCGACTCCGGAACAACGGTGGAAGGCTGGAGGTGGTGGTGGTGAAAAAGAATGACCGAAAAGTGGTGGTATTTGACGTGCTATGTTTGCACACGTAAGATACTCTTTACGTATAGGATACTTCAAAAGGTCATATAAAACAAGAAAGAGCGAGCAGGACATGCTATGTAAACTTTCCCACCTTAGACCCTTGTAGCTAGCTACCCTGTAAATGAAGATCACCAGTGTTTTTTTATTTCTGTAGGAAGCACGATATAAGACTAGGCCTGAACCGATTCGAAAGTATACCAAACGAAGACAGTATCATTGTGAAGCTGTTCAAGACACTCAAAATGCCGACCCCAGAAACACTGGAATTTGTACCACACGCAGATGAATGGGTCATAAACTTCATTAGGCACAAAAGGAGAGAAACCTTCTTTCTCGACGAGAAATATATGGTTACGGTGACTGAAGTGAAAGAGTGTTGCATCAAATTGAGGCCTCGTGATGAACGCATCACCATAGGGCCTGGAGATTATGACAAACCACACATGGAAGTTGAGGTAATTATACACCACATAAGTGACATACCATACCAATACAGTAAGATTTATAATTAGAAAAAGAGAAGGTTGGAAGCTGGTAATTGCTAGCCACATGCAAGCTTCCCACCTTGATGCCTGACTCAGTGGTTGATTGGTTCAGAGTTACCATAACTATGAATGTTTCCTTCTGATTACTGCAGTTCCATAGCATCATCTGGGAGTGCATGTTCGGCAAAGCCATTGGTCTTTCTCCTGAGCGATCTCTGGCCCTATTCATGGAGACACCTGCCATTTCCCCCAAAGTGGTCTCCCTAATCCCCCCAGACCCTTGGGACGTGGCTGCCATCCTCAGAGACATGGATGAGGTTTTTGAGAATTTGGACACCCTCAATGAATCTCTTGGAACTATTTGACTCAGCAATAATGAGACTTGTTTGTTATCCCTGTTCTGGGAAATGCCCTAACATAAATATTGTATTAACAGCTGGTAATATTATGTTTTTTTTGTAAGAGGGAATTGACCGCTGATGATGACACAATCTTGTAGCACTAATGGGAGTACTCAACCAAACTCTGTTTTGCATGTTTGTGGTCACTACATTGATGACATGATTGTATAGTGTCTTGTATATAGTTTGTAGTTGTGCAAAAACTCATTGCAATTTTGCTATTGGACACTTTGCATGTGGAAGTCACACCATTCATGTATTATTTGAACTCTGGAAAGTAGCATTTGGGCTGATATTATTATGTATAGGACTTGCATTGAGTACATCCCCTTCCCAGAAAGGTGCCCATTTCAATGGCAGTTAGGCGCCACATGCATAGCTGCAATCTGAAGAGTGTTGAAAATCTACAATCCACATGTATTATTGCTCCTAGAACGGAGTGAAATTTTAAGACAGAGGTAAAACTCTTTACTGCCTCAAGATCCATATATAGAAACCCTGGACTGTCGTGACATGCAGCTGTGGAGAACCTGTGTGAACTGTTTTCTCAACTGCAGCTGGTATTAGTCTTGGTATCATATCCTGAATTAACTTCTTGTTCACCCAGTATCCAATGGACCATCATCCAATGGACATCATCCAATGGACCATCATTACCTTTCATGTCACATGTAGGAAGCATGATATCAGACTAGGCCTGAACCGATTCCAGTACTGTGCTCAGGACACTTTCAATGCCTATAACCCAGACACAATGAGAGTGCATGGTTGTCAACTTCATTAGACACAAGAAGGAAACATTCACAGCTTTCTTGATGAGAAATACATGGTCACAGGTGACCACTGTGAAGGAGCATTGTGTCAACTGGAGAGAAATGCATCCTGGTGTGCCAGTTGCCTGATGTTAGTTCATGATTGGACATTAGCACTAAGATAATATCATATATCAATTCAACTAAAAGGTCATGCTCTAAATGACTTGTGTCCTGGCCTGTGATTGCTTGAAATGTGCATAATATAGGACTGTGTTTCACACCCATCAATACACTTTCTATTACTGCAGTTCCATAGCATCATCTGGGTGTGCACGTTTGGCAAAGCCATTGGCCTTTCTCCTGAGCGATCTCTGTCCCTATTCATGGAGAATTGGAGACGCCTGCCATTTACTCCCCCCCCCCCCCCCCCCCCCCCCCCCCCCAGACCCTCAATTAAGATGTGGCTTCCATTTTCAGAGACATGGATGAGGTTTTTAAGAATTTGGATGACCTAAATAAATCACTTTCTCAGAAGTAGCTAATAACTTGATCAAGTGCAAATGTTGTTAGTGTAATTTTATAGTTTGGGGAAATGCCCAACATGAATATCATGTATGCCCCATTGTACATTGTTGTAGAGGGAATGCACTATTGATGATGCTGCACATACCAATACATTAGGACTAATGGGTTCTTATGCACTCTTGACTACTTGAGTTTAACATGTTTACGTTCACGAATTACCATGTAGCTATACTAATTGGAGCCACATTACAAGAGGCTTCGGACTTGCATTGATCTTGCATGGCATTACAGGGAAAACCTGCATGAGCAATCTGTAAGTCCGAACTTGTTGGATGATTAGACATTACACATCCATAATCTTGTCGTCATTAAGATATCTACGAGAGTGTTATGGGCTATGGGAAAATTAGGACTATCATACTGAATGGGTTCTTATGCACTCTTGACTGCACCTGCAGTGTGTACTTATGGGTATGCCCCAAGTAGCTACATTGTGTTTGCCACTAGAGGGAATGCACCATCAATGATGCTGCACATTCCTGAGTAGGAGTACTCATGCAACACAAGTTCAACATGATTGCATTGGACTGGTATTGAAATTAATTCAGTGACAATTTCTTGTTGAGCATAGCTGAACACGAAGCAATTAATTTTTACTAGGGCAAGTTACTTTGCATGGAGTAGCTATTATTGCATCCTCGGATACTTTATTGGCCACAGCAGATTTGTTTGCTCCTATAGGTCTGATTGCCACCGGTAGCCAGGACACTTTGCATTGGTACTACAGATGGTATGCAATGGCAAAAAATGTGGATGGGCCTTGACAGAGCCTCGATCTCTGTTCTGTTAACGTTTAGCTATTGTGAGTCCGTGCTTGATGGTGAAGTCGGTCAGCATTGCTGCTTGATTTTCTAGTGTAGCTACGGTCTGTGACAAGGACCTGATATCACTGATATGCGTGAGCGGCAGTGCCAAGATAGAGGCCAGCGATTGAGACTCCAGACCCGGCAGTGGACCTCTCCTATGAAGAAAAGGGTGGGGGAGAAGACTGATCCTTGTCCTATTCCTCTTCCCATTTTGAACTAACAAAACACATCAACTCCACTGATGCTGTTGCTCTATCACTTGACTCCTGCATTATGAAGGCACTGCAAAGAACACGCGCATGCGCGCGCGGGGTAACAGACGGTCCAAATTTACAGTGATAAGAGGGCCCATAATTTATCAGGTTACGGGAATGTTCTCCCGTACTGTTCCAGTCTGCCAGTGAACGCTTCAATGGAATCGCAGGGTAAGAAACCAACAGTCACAGGCTGAGCACTCGAGCCTAGTAGTAGTTGGAGCTAGGTATACCTTGTAGGCTCCACACTATAGCAAGCTATACTTTATCATGTGTTTATGCAACCCATTCTTCTTAAGGCTTAACTACTGATAACCTGAGGGAAGTGCTGAGGGAATTGGCAGATGTCACTCGAAAATGGTACTTCATTGGCCTGGAATTGGGCTTGAAAGACGGAGACCTTGATCCTCTATCACAGCAGAGCACTGATTCAATGGTGAATACGCGTGAAATGGCAAAGCAGTGGCTTAAAAACAGCCCGTGCCCAACATGGGCGGCTCTGGCAGATGCTCTGAGCAGTCCAACTGTTAAAGAAGCACAGAAAGCAAAGGAGTTGAGGCAGCTGTACTGCCCACCACCCATCGCAAGTGGAGGAAAGTTGAAACCAACTTCTGGTGATTCTGTGCTGGCTGCCCACACTCCTGGTAAGTAGCAGTACAATGTATCTGTCCATGTTCACATGGCTTGTGAGGAGTTGAGAGCAGAGGAGGACGGCCAAGGTTGACCTTTGCTAATCAGGTCTCATTAAAGTCACGTGTAATCCGACAATATAGATTACGTAATGCATGTTAAGTACAGTACTTCCATAGACAATGTTTCGACAGTTTTCAACATCGAGCCCCGACGCAATCACCTGGAATATCGACTCGCAGGGAAGCGTAGGTATTTGTTGTCAATATAAAAGGCTGAGCCCTTCAAGATTCAGCTGCGGTATGGCAGAAACGAGTGGAAGTAGTCTCCCGGGCCAGACGGTCCCCACGCGCGCCGCAAACGTTGGGCCTGCAAGACTAGAGTGGAGGTTCGGGGCTGTCTCATCCATTTGCGAAGCGCGTTCGAGGATTGCCAACTGGGAGCACTCCACAGCAGCCCCAGAAACGGTCTTCTATTCGTACAGCTATTTGTAATAACTTTTAATAACCATCCACTTGTCACATGACAGAAAGGTAATAATTACTTGTGACGTATGCAGTGGCCAACCTTCTCTGAGTTGAGAGGATCAATCAGCAGCTGGGTAATATAGAGGGCTTGTAATGGGTGTGGTTTCTGGTAAATTTGCTGCCATGTTGGAGTGTAGTTTGGCAAAGCCAGACTCTCTCACACGGAGGGTCTGGAATCAAAACTATATACAGTTTTGTCACTCAGGAATGTACTTAGCATTCGTGAATAAAGTAATGCAGTAGTGATCGCTGGTTCTGCAATCTGATTGGCGCTGCACTCACGGTTGCAGCAGGACGAAATGTAGCATATAGACTTGATTCCAGAACCTCCTCCGTGTGCGAGGGGCTGGCTCCGCCAGACTAGTTGAAGTGCAACAGCATGGGAGTATTGTATTAGTTAGTGCAGTTCAGGGCTCCCTCTGCTTCTGTGAAGTAGCACTAGTTCATACCCTACCCACTGTTTCAGCTAATGCTGAGTTGCTGCTGCATGGGGTGTATTAACTGTCTATACAGCTGTATCTGGTCCTCTTCTGCTGTATACCTCTGATGTTTAACACAGCTATAGCTGTACTGAATGTGTAAAGCTACTATATTACCTTTGCTTCACATTCCATACAAAATTGTGTATGTCGACGTTTCAGCATCAACTCAAGATCAGCATGTTGCTGTGATGAGCTCTACCCCACTTGACACTTCCCTGGACTCCTTGAAGCTGTCCGATGGTCTGTTAAGACAAGATAGTGGAGAGTCTGACAGTATGGTGAAAAGAAAGCCACTGCCAGAAACCAAAAGTGGATTCCACTACCTTGATACATCTCGACTAGCCAGGAAAGACGCAGAGCAACTGAAAGGAAGGCTTCTCCTTGAATCTCGAACGATGATGTTCAGCTTTCAGGGTCTCGTTTCTGGAACAATTGACTCGTTACTGGAACGTGGAATTGCACCACAAGACCTGGTGTCACGCCTGATGTCCCTAAGAGCATTGAACCCTGCGTATGACCAGCAGCCACCCATACCAGCACTACTTCACCGTTCTGGAGACCTGCAAAATGCCACTACCATTCAAGCTGTGTTTACCATATTGCAGGACTACTGTTCATTTTTCAACTATGAGATAATCGGTTACATCATAGCCAACTTGGGTACAGAGAAAGACAAAGCAAAGCTACAAGTGTATGAGGACGAGTTGAAACGCTACTCGAAACGCAGGGTGTTTGAATGTCCTCTAGAATATGGGTCTCAGGCAGATCCGTCACAAGTACATGTTGTCGTGAAGTTGGATAAAACTCTTGAAAGCTTTACTTTGGAAGAGCTACAAGTTTTTAAAGAGAAACTTTCTACAATTTTTCATCTAGAGCACCCATTGGAGTTGCTCTATGTTGAAAAGGGCTGTATGCAAATGACATTCCAAATTCCATCCACAATGGAGCGTCTCATCTTCCCACTGTCCCCTGAGCAACTGAGGGAGTTGCAAGCAGAAGGGGTCATCATGCTGTCCAGCAACAACTACATCTTTGAACCAAGGTGGAGTGAACTATAGCAGTTGTAAGAATATTCACAGCAAGAAACAAGTCATGGACATATAAGGGTTCCAAGTGAGGTAGATCCAACAACTGTTCCATTGCAGTGTAGTGTTGGGAGCATGTCACTATACATCCTGCCACAATACCACATTCATTTGCCTGTCTAAAGATAAGGGCTTGTATACTTGTGTACTCCCATACCACTGGACCTAGCATGTGTGGCCATCTATAGCCTTTCCCCCGTTTGGGAGAAGCTGTGGGTATAGTTTAAGGTATCAGGTGAATTAGTTGCATTTCTCTTGACAAAGAATAATAGTCTCCTGTTAATACACCCTCTTCAAATAAATACCCTCCCCCCTCTTCAATCCCCAAGTTCTTGCATAAGGTAGTTTGACTTGTTTAAAAGCCCCCTGGTGAGCGTCTTCTCAACTACACGTGCGTGGTATAATACGTACAGTAATCATGAATTGTTAGTTAACTACACGTCAGAATCTCACTGCCAATCAGTAGTACTAGCTGACTACATGACCAACGTTGTTGCTGTTTGTCTGGATAGCTACGTATATGGTGAAGTCGTTTTTGATCTTGCCATGTCCTCGCATTTGTGGGGATGTATAATTGAGAGTATTTGAATATTCGATTAAATGCCATCTCCCCACCTTAGACTCAAATTAGTGTTCAAAATGGGGGGGGGGGGGGGGGGGGGGGGGGGGGGTATTATCGGGAGACTACAGTATTAAAGTTACGCTAGTAACTGTTGCTATAGGGCACCATTTTGAATGGCAAAATTCATTGATGCACTCATGGTTAAGTTGTCCTGTCTCACTCATGCATGTGAGTTTCAACCGGGTTGCATTTCCAACATGACATCAAACACAGAACCTCAATAACTTTTTCTTGTAATGTGTTATAGTACTATAGCTTCCCAATGTTGCATACAGGACACCTCGCAAGCAGTCCCGCCCCGGGACAGTGTGCGTCTATCACAAATTTGTACGTTCTGGCTGCCGCCATGGAGAACACTGCCCCTTCAAACATGAAGAGCCGATACCCACTTCACGGCAGTGAGTCCTACAGTAGTAGCAATAATCTTTTATTTTCTATGCGAGAAACCACCATATACATGTAGAGTGGCTAACGAGGTAACCGGAACTAGCAACTGAATGCTAATACTAACCAGTACCCCGGGACCGACGGCTTCACATCCCCTCCGAAGGATGCGGTGTGAACTGTATCAGGTGAAAACTTCAAGAACACACCTACTCATTTTTTTTAGGGTAGAGCTGAGTAGACTCCTAGAAGAGAAAGAAAATCTCTCCTATGGCAATGGCGGGATTCAAACCTGCAACCTTTCGATTAGCAGTCGAATGCTTGAACCAACTCAGCCACAGGCCACATATAATTGTGCTAGGTGTTAGACCTGCATGTGTGGCTAGGTGTTTCAGTTCTATTAGTCTTGTAATTTTACAACCCATCAACCATCAGCCAATCACAACACACAACGTTCATATCCTGTGACCTGATTGGCTAGATTAGTTCAACTTGAACTATGTTTGAAAGTACTATTAACTTTCAAATACAGGTACAAAGATGAAATGCAAATCCCAGACCGTGTGCCCTTTGGAAAGTTAGTTGGTAAACGGAGAAGTAATCTCGCGAAACTGATGGGTTCCACAGGATGCTTTCTGACTGCTCATGATGACAGTCGCAAGGTGCAGTTCCTACGAGATTTGTAGAATCGCATTGAGACCATCTTAAGGTTTGCTTCTTCTCATAGGTGGAGATCTCTGCTGCTGATGAAGTCACATTGGCTGCAGCAAAGGAGAAGCTACAAGCAGTGTTTACACAGCTTGTGAGTGATATGTATGTGATGATTTTAACCTTAATTATTGTTTGAGTAAGTTACCACAAGAATGTATTGGTGTGGTTCCTATAGCCATGCAGGCGTAACACAAGAATGTATTGGTGTGGTTCTTAGTCGTACACCTTGCTATGGTGGCAGGTGTCATGTAGGCTGGACTGAAACTACTTCTTTGTACTGATCGAATGCCTTGTTATTTGGAGTCAACTGTTTACTCCCTAAACTAACCAAACAACTTAAGGTTATGGGATACTCATGCGTGCGCCATGCGAAATGTATTGGGAAATGTATACTTAATTTTGCTAACCAAAAATTTCTGGTATGAAGAGCGTGAGCAACTTCATTCTGGCGGTGCAAGGTGCAGGGCATGACGGAAGCTTTTTTTAATAGCATAACCCTTGACAAATTTATCTGCTGTCTCGCTCAAGAAAAGCGGTAAATACGTTTTTTTTTGTGAACTGAACTGCTCGTTTTGCACGGCTATACAGCGTATCCGTAAAAGCTTCCGTCATGCCCTGCACCTTGTGACAGCGCACCTCCACCGCCAGAATCAAGTTGCTCACGCTAGTTCGTACCAGAGATTATTGGTTAGCGAAATTAAGTATACATTTCCCAACACATTTCGCACGGCGTGCACATGAGTATCCCATAACCTTAAAAAAGGAGAAAGCACTGTACAAACCATTAATGCCTGGTAACCCCCCATTACAAACTTACGAGAGATTGTCATGTCAACAACGTACATGTGAGTATTGCAGACTATCCACATAATCATTTGTATTGTAACCATCATTTGTTACTAATCACAGTCTTGCTTTGGACCGATGTGGTGCTTCTTCCATACTGATGGTGTCAAAGAGACCTCACTACTTGAGTTTCGGCAGTCAGTGGATCGTAGCCTTGGTCCACCTAAATATGAGATCTACGCTAGTAAGGTATGTTGTCAGTATTGCGTGCATCGAGGATGGGATTTCATATTGTTCTGTTTAATTATCATAGGACTCGTTCTCTCGAGCTGTCAATCTTGAAGGCCTTGAGAAGCTTAATCGTGCGTCCCCTCTGGATTCAGAGGACACCCTCTACTCCACTCTGGATACCCTGCATGGAACAGGAGTGGAGAGGCAAACGTCTTATGAGGAAGCAGTGCAGACTGTGGGAAGTGTTGGGAATCAAACCCGGTTAGATTTTTGCTATAATTTACTGACCTCTAACCCAACAGTCTCAATTGTGTCGTAATGATACAATTCTTGCATGCAGAGTAACAGTGAAGTACAGAGAACAGATACAGCAGGAGCTGCAAAACACTCTGGGATGGTTTCAGAAACACCAGGGACAGCAGAGAGCCAAACTTGAAGCCAGGTAAACTATTTTGGATACCAGTATGGACATTAGTGCATGCATGTTGTCTTAGTATTAGTGTTGTTTAGACTATAGAAAATTAAGTGTGATAGCTACTAAGTAGCCATTGCTATCCACTAGGTTTGGCAAGGTGACGTGGGCTCTCCCTCAAAAGATCGTATCTGAACAGCCTCTGGGAATCGAAAAGTTTCTTGAATTTGTGTTTTCTGACAAAAGAAGTTCACGGAAATTCATTCCCAGGTAAGCAGTGCTACATTTTGGAAACAGTGTACACCTATATCATAAAACTGAGTATCTTTTAACAGGGTCGGGAGCACTGAGAGATTGCAGAAAGAGTTGGAAGCTGCAACACAAGGAGAGGATACCTTCATTCTCCACTTCTCTCTGAGCCACTCCAAGGAGAGGGATGCAAAATTTAATGTGCACATCAAGTCAGAAAGGGGGGAGCTTGAGATCCTTGAAGTTCGAAAGAATGATGAAAAAATTATTATATTCGACATCCCTTGTTTGCACAGGTAAGCATATTGCACTGTTGGACTGTTGGTTTGTATTGTGTTTTGATACATATTTCCTCTGGGCTTCAGACAACACGACATTCGGCTCAGCTTGAGCAAGTTCGAGGTCATACATCCAACACACCCAGTGTTTGCTATTGTACAGGAGCTGTTGCGGACTGTCTCACTCAAAGAGCCAGAAACATTGTCTCTTGTACCTTACTCTGATGAGTGGAACGTGTTTTATATTAGGCACAAGAAGACGACGACATACACCCATGACAGGAAATATATAGTTGAGATCAAACACACCACTGAGAAGAAGGTAGATATGAGAGAAACTGTTAAAGGAAGGGAGGTTCCTATCAGGCTGCAGAATAATCATACTGAAGTGGAGGTAAGCAAACATTAACTTAGGCTTACAGTCGAGTATGTAAAACCTACTAATTGATCCAGCAGTCTGGTTGTTTGAGTATCAGTAGTATAGCATGTCTAGATTGCCAAATTGACATTAATGAGTGTGTTGAAACACATTTTTTGATTGAAACATAACTTAATTGAAATCCCATTTAGGTATACAATGAAATATGGGAGCGTGCATTTGAGAGTGACATCCGTTCTGCCGCCAGTTCTGGAGCTAGTTTATGGAACCCTCAGACAATAGTCAATGGTCTTAATGATTTCTTCATAATGCTGGACAATTTCAACAGATTCCTAGAAGAAAGCTGATCATGTAGCTAGTTATTCTTAGCAACATGTTTGTGTAACAGTGCTCTCACGTGTGCACTAAGTAGCCCAGATCAATGTATTTTGTAATTTTGTTTGACTTGTGAAGTGTTGTTTTAGTTCAGGGTTCAGTCTCCCCTCCGGCATTATTCAAGAGTCGGGGCCCGGGTTCCAAACTGCTTTAGCACGTGACGTGACTTAAATTCTAAGTCGAGTCGATCTGCGTTGATTGACGACAGCGACGATCGGTCAGTGTGCCAATGCATCGGACGCCTAGGCGCAATAGACGGCCCTTGGGGTGAGTGTTCCTTTATCGAAGTGTCCAGAGAGTACCGGCATGAAGTCTATACTAAGGGTAAATGGCTCTAGAGTTCCGGACACCCGCAATTTTCTTTGCACAGTTGCCTTTTTATAGTTTTCGAAAGGGGGTGGTGAGGAGGGGGTGGGCCCGGGGGGGGGGCACCTTACACTAGAGTTGGGTAGCCTCGTACTCAGGCCTTCTCACCCCAGTGTTTGTCTTTACTAGAGTAAAATTCCAGTTGGATAAATTCATTCCAACTTCCCAGACCCAAACAATCCCAATGAGGATCGCTTCCAGTATCACTTGCAGGGAAGGAGGGTCTGGTGGCTTGAGCGGGGGTAACGCAGATCTTCGGATTGTTGGTCCATGGTTTGTTTGCGAGCACTTGAGTGTTGTCGCTGCATGGTGACTCTATACCACTACAGTCCTTCTTGATGATATGGCTGACTGCCGTAATTGTCAGATTCTGCTCAGTGACTCCACCAAGCCCCTTAGTCTCGTGCCCAGACCACACCCCCCGAGGGGAGAGACGGTCTGGTGAACGAAGTCGAATTTCTTGGGCTTATTACCGGAATGTGGTAAGGACCAATGAGATCGCGAGATTGTTAATAATTACGTAGTAATCGCTTTGAATACTCATAAGCTGGAGAAGACAACAGCCAAGAGCCTTTCCTATGCCAGTTTGCCCTTAGCGCTGACTGTGTAAGGCAACGCTACGTCGTGGCGACAACTTCTGAAAACCTTTGCGCTCGATTGTGCTAGTTGTGAGCCCTGTGACATCGCTTATGGGATCAAGTTGAGACTGAGCTTTGGAAGCGAGGTCAACAAAGGGATCAAGTACAACGAAGGGCCCTCTAGGTGCAAGCTAATGCTAGCCCTAGCCCCCTAAGGGGCCGTTCTTCGCATTTGACCCCAGTGAAGTGCCTGAAAGGACTGCCAAACGAACGGGAAGCAGATTCCATGACGGCGAAGGATGCTTCAAAGATCTTCTATGGGCCATGGGTGAGCGGCAAAAGGTTAGTACATCTTCTCTCCAGATATGAGTAGCCATGATCGCGCTTGGTTGACACGGGAGCCTTCAGCAGATGCTTTCGCAGGCACTTAACACCACGGGATTATACAATGATTATACATTCCGTAGTATGCTTCAAGCCTAAGAAATTCGACTTCGTTCACCAGACCGTCTCTCCCTTCGGGGGGTGTGGTCTGGGCACGAGACTACAAGCCCCTGCTGCCAATATGAGCCACCATTTTATCTTGCTGCTTTGAATGGTAGCAAGTCCATGAACTACTTGTCATCAGTCATGCTATGTATCAGCCTGGCTGTACTTCTGAGAGTGCTTCTAAATCACTGAAAAATAGTAGTTATTAACCAATAATTGCATTCCAGCATAGATCCGTGTTACCCCTGCTTAAATCACCAGACCCTCCTTCCCCGCAAGTGATACTGGAAGCGATCATCGCTGGGGTTGTTTGGGTCTGGCTGAAATTTGGGGGAATAGTTTACACTACAACGCTGTCGCCAGCCTCAGTAAAGTGTTAGGTTAGGGTTAGTTATAGTTGTGGGTAGGAATCAACCTTTTTCCTGTACAAATCTGCTACTGCTAGTCACCGTGGACTTACCTCTGTCCCCCTAGCCACCCTAACCAGCAGCCAGCCCCCTCGCAACCACAGTGGGGGGATGGAGCACCAGGTGGCGGGTTCAGTCATCCACAGCAACAGGTTTGTCAGCTACTCTTCCAATTGTGGTATGCACTTTTCCAGGCAAGCCAGCCTCTAATTACAATTGGGTTTTGAAGAAAACAGGATGTCGTTCCCCTCCACAGGGCGCATGGGGGGGTCAGTGGCAGCAGCAACCTCCCCCTCCCCTGCAGCAGAGTGACTTCTGTACCCCCCAGCCGCCACAAGGTGGATTCCCACACCAGGAGTTCCCCCCTACCCCCCAGTTTGTCCCTGCATCCCAACGTCTTCTGGTACCTGCCCAGGACTTTGCTCACCAGCAACAGCTACTCGCCATGCAGCAGCAGAGGGAGGTCTGTTGTATGTACGTGTAGCATCACGGGCAGCGTGGACTTATAGACCTCAGTTAATTGTCTGAGACACAGCTCAGTTCCGGCACTAGCAATCATGCTGAGGCTGTCTGCTCAGCAGCCGATGCTGGCACACAATTCACGCTAAACCAAACAGTATACCGTATGGCGCTTATATTTTGCTGGTCTAAATTTTTGTGAATTGCTCTTCGAGAGCATTTCATTGAAAACATTTCACAAATTCATGGTAAAAACACCACACCCACACAATGGGCGTGACGTGCTGCACTTGAAGACTCCCATGCGAGCTGAACTCAACTACCACAGAACACTTCGTCGGAGCGTTGTATTCTGCGACTCTCTTCCCCACTTCGACATTCTCAGAGTTCATTTCAGATACCTGGGCATTCCCCTGACCGCACCGGATCGAGCTGGCAGCTCAACAATGGCATATGATGGTACCTCTCCATGTGGACCCGGAAGCTTATACACTTCGACTACTCACTGTTGAAGTACACAAACAGAACCATCAAGCTAGCCATCGCGCGCGTACGTTGGAATACTGTCCACGTAGCTGTAGGCGCACAACACGTGTCAAAAGTTTAGTTGAAAGAATTTTGCGAATGACCTGTAATTCACGAAATTCACGAAAATTTAGACCCGCGAAATTTAAGCGCTATACGGTATTCTTCCAACTGTGTAGGTGTTTTTCCAAGCAAAGCAAGCCTCTAGTTCCAATTTGCAATTATGGGTTTGAAGAGAGCACAATGTCGTTCCCCTCCACAGGGTGCATGGGGGGGTCAGTGGCAGCAGCAACCTCCCCCTCCCCACCAGCAGCTGAGTGGCTTCTATGTCCGCCAACCGCCACAAGCTGGATTCCCACACCAGCAGTTCCCCCCTACATCCCAATTTGTCCCTGCATCCCAACGTCTTCTGGTACCTGCCCAGGACTTTGCTCACCAGCAACAGCTACTCACGATCCAGCAGCAGAGAGAGGTCTGTTATATGTAGCATCACGGGCAGCGTGGACTTACAGACCTCAGTTAATTGTCTGAGACACGGCTCAGGCACAATTCCCACAGGAAAGTAGCATGGGTTAGTAGCGGTTGTATACGGTAGCATTTCTGCCTGCACAACCTCCTGCTGACCTGTTAAACTTGACAGGCCTATGATCGAGAGTCCTTGGCTTGTGGAGCTAGACTGCTCTGTGTGTGTACTTGGTCCAGTGATGACTCCTGTCTACAGCTGCATACCGGGGTACTAGCAATCATGCTGAGGCTGTCCACTCAGCAGCCAATGCTGGCAGCACTTACTCAGCAGACACACTAAACCAAACATTATTCCAATTGTAGTAGGTGTTTATCCGAGCAAAGCGAGCCTCTAGTTCCACTTTGCACTTATGGGTTTGAAGAGAGCACAATGTCATTCCCCTCCGCAGGGCGCATGGGGGGGTCAGTGGCAGCAGCAACCTCCTCCTCCCCACCAGCACCTGAGTGGCTTCTATGCCCCCCAGCCGCCACAAGGTGGATTCCCACACCAGGAGTTCTCCCCTACCCCCCAGTTTGTCCCTGCATCCCAACGTCTTCTGGTACCTGCCCAGGACTTTGCTCACCAGCAACAGCAACTCACCATGCAGCAGCGGAGAGATGAGGTATGCAGGTATGCTGGCTGTGAATTATGAATAAGGAATAAGGACTGAGGAAGTCATTCCAAGTACTGGTAGTGAATGCACAACTCCATACTTCTGTGGATGAAACTCAGACCAGAGGAGCTGCAGGTGAGCAGTTATTGCCTCAGCTACCGACTTCCAAATAAAGGCGACAAGTTGTGATCCAGCACTTGTATGTGTGTAGATGCACACTGTCTCGGCCACACAGTATACAGCAGGCAGCTATTGGAACATAGACATAGCATTTGGAATCATTAACTGCAGGACTGAGAACTCGATTTCATTAGCCACACCAAGGTCAGATACAGTGGATTCCCCACACCAATTTCTGACACAACCCCACCCAGCTTTCACTGGTACAGGTGGCTAATAAGGGTCAAGGAGTGAGTTTCAATGTGATTGTGATGTCCATATGAATTTTCTAAATTCGATCCAGTCCATCCTGGAAACTCCTCAACCTACAGTATATCAGGGAGGTGGGTGGATAGACCTGATTTATTGTTAGCCAGGAATCAGCTCACACGTACGACTCACACGGGAACACTTTGTATGGTATCACAACCCTCCATGTGGCCACTCTGGACCATAATCCCCTCACACACATGCGCACGTCTTCCCTCACACACATGCACACGTCTTCCCTTACACACATGCACACGTCCCTCACACACATGCACACGTCCCTCACACACATGCACACGTCTTCCCTCACACATATGCACACGTCTTCCCTTGCACACATGCACATGTCTTCCCTCACACACATGCACACGTCTTCCCTCGCACACATGCACACGTCTTCCCTTGCACACATGCACACGTCTTCCCTCACACACATGCACACATCTTCCCTCACACACATGCACACATCTTCCCTCACACATGCACACGTCTTCCATCACACACATGCACACATCTCCCACACACACATTCACCCCCTCACAGTTTTTCCCCAATGAGAACTTCCTCCGCCGCCTGCTGAGGTGCATCCAGGAGATCAACCAGCACCTCCACACAGCGCTGCTTGTGGCCCCGCCCAACAACCCGCACATCCTCATGATGTGCTCCCTCCTCGAGATGACCATGCAGCTGCGCATTACTCAGAACCACCAGAACGTCATCGCACTCTTACAGAAGGTAGGTGGGGGGGGGGGGGGGGGGATGAGAGGGAGGTGGGTGGGAGTTGGGGAGCAGGTGTGTAAAGTGGGCTAGAAGGGGGCAGGTGGGAGGTGATGGAATGTGGGTAGGAGAGGGCAGGTGGGAGGGAGGTGATGGGAGGGGTAGATGTGAGAGAGGAAGTACCTCAACTATACCCTCTGCCATCATCCACTCCTGCAAAAGGCAGGCCTATGTGGTAAATTGTGAGGGATATGTTGCTGACCCATGGCAGTACTGCACCAGCTATCTGGTTTCCCCAGTGGTTACCAGGCAGACATGCCAACTCTCACGCATTGCGCATGAGACTCACGCATTCGTCCGCTTGTACATATGTGAGGTACGTGTACACATACTCTTTAGGGCCCCAGGTTTTTCTCGAGGTGTTTTTAACATACCCTAAACATACCCTAATTTCTGTTCCCTGGTGTTGCTGGGCTCCAAACTGCTCCAACAGGTGATTTTTCAGCCATCCTAAGCAGATAAATGACTCTAACCACACCCACCAATTAACAAACTTGAAATCAAGTTTCCTGAGAAATGCCAACCTGCCGTGGCTGAAAAACACTGGAAATGGAGGCCTTACAGGGCAAGATTTAGGCCAAAAATGACGGAAATGGCCGGACAGTGCCAACCAAGGGCTTTCTACCACGGAGCCCAGACACGGCCATGCTGTTTGCTAGTCTCGTTCCCAGACCCCACTCAGAAAAATGAGAAAGGCTCCAGAGGAATTCAATCGTGTGTGAATGTTTATGTGCGCTGTTAGCTAGCATGTACAGTACTAATGTTTGACATTGGATCAATCCGTTTCTACGCTTGACTTGTGACAATGAGGCACTAGCCCGTGAGTGGAGAGCTGCACAGTGGAAACAGTCGAATTACGATGGGAAGCTAACCATATAAACAAGTTTTTCCCGTAGCTGGTAAGCAGCATCTACTGCTCTGTTCTGCTTTGGTAACAACTTTTTCATACGGATACCTCATTCTCCCTCTGGAAACTTCGACATCATTATCAACTGATGCCATGATAGTCACCGTGTACCTTCGACTTTTCTTGAACATGACATCTCTGGATTCTGCAACCTGATTGGCGTGGGCTATACAGCCCGCGCGGACACAGTGTTGTAACAGATGTTGCCAGACCCTTTCTCGTTTTTCCGAGTGGGGTCTGGGAAACAAGACTAGCTGTTTGTACCCTTCAGGTGCACCCACCCACCTCCCCCTGTCCTGCCCTTTCTGCTCACACAGAACCTAATTCCCAAGGACATTGCCGTGTGTGACATCATGAAGCTAAAGTCTCATGACACGTATTATGTGCTATGGGCCCTAAAGGGTTTTAAGCTCGTAAGATGTCCTCGCTGAGAAGCCCCCATCTATGTCTAAGATGGTACTCTAAACCACTAGAATTACGTGATACTACCTACAGGTCCTGTAGCATTCGTTCTCCTCCCTACCTCCCATTGCTGTAAAGCCTAGCTGCAACTCATCCTCCTTGACCGCCATTCAATCAGGATCAGGGAGGTGTGTTTCTTGTTGAATATGAAATGGGGGCTGTTGGGGCGATGGATCTGAATCTGTATACATTGTCATCGGATGTTCTGCAAGCATGTGTTACTGTAAGCTGTGTACGCACATGCATCATTCTTATTCTCTAATGTATTATGCTTAGGGTAGCCTCGTAGTTCCCAGGCTCCCCCCGGTGACAAAAATACGGAGAGCGAGAGCTTTCGCACATGATGCATGGCACGTCAACATCACTGCTATAATGAACTTATCTGTTATGTCACAACTGGAGCGTGCCGACTTTTGTGGCAGTGATAGATCGATATAGAGAAGATTATACTGATGGCGACGACTGCAGAGAAAGTTACCTGGCAATACAGACACCTGTGGATAGCGGTACAGCAACTTACTCGTTCCAGACTGTCCGGTGACGAGATTCTGTCCCCGAGGATTGATGAGCGCCATCTACTGCACAGCGTGGTGTTTCTTTTGGCTTCTACAGGCCACGGCAGTCGTTAGACCAGCGGTCCATTCTATTCAGATACAGGAAGTTCACGTTGGGCTACATTCCAATGCATAATTAACACAGAGAATGATTCCAGACTTTTCCACAGGCTAGCTCCAGCCAGCAACAACAGAAACGAGCCGGGTTTGCACTCGTTAGTGTAGAGACACCTCTCTGCTGTCCACATATCCACTTTAGATCCCGGGCTGAGAAAGCCTTCCAGCTGGGCAGCTGTTTTCCAAGACCTCATCGCGAACCGTGGCGGGCGATATGGTGCCGCATATTTTAGCACATTTTTTACTTCCGTTCCGCGTTCCGTTCCGCGTTCCATTCCGTTCCTGCTTTCATAGTTGCCCGCAATCTGTATATGTACCGATAGCCCATGCATTGCTCTACAAAATATGTGAAAATAAAGTTGTTCCGCCGGGCAGTTAATGTGCTGTGTGAGCTTAAAATTCAGCAAAATTACTGCATGCGGACATTGTAATCACAGTTGTAAACAATAGGCCACGTGTATGCATGCTAGGCCTACAGACTATGAGCGAGATGCCATGGCTAGCAAAGGGAAGAGAGAGTGTTCTGATGAGCTCTGTACTCTGTGCAATGGAAAACTACATGTACACTCTTATCATCGCATGCTGAAGGGTTGGCGGTGGAACTGAGTGAGTTTGCAGTGTTGCTAGCATTTCTGCCACATGCAATTGCAAAGCAGGTGGACTGAAAAGAAGGCGGGGGGTGAAGTGTGTGGCTGCAGGGAAACAATATGTCCCTCGGTGAGGAAGGAGGGAGACGGGAATGAAGAGGAGGCCAATGTATGACTACGATGATTTTCTGTAGGACTAGTTAGTCAGTATAATATTCAATTATTATGCCTATAGCAGGGTTGTACCTATACCGGTATAGGTATCGGTATAGGTGCCTATATTCGTGGTATAGGCAAAGTATAGGTATAGGTAAACTCATAGCCTATACTTGCCTTCATCTGTGGCACTGATGTTGAAGTATCTCCATACAGCACTAGAGCGGTTTGCCATACTGGGTACCACAAAAAAACTAAACGCCTGTTTCAAAAAAAGCTGAACTCAGCCTGTTTCAACAAAAGCTAAACACCTGAGTCTAGTTATGCACGCACGCGGCAAACAGTCATGCACGTGCACAGACTTGCCGAATTAACTTCCTGCGGTACAGCATTCAACTGTGAGTCATAAACGCTGCCTGGAAATGACTGAGTCTGCTAGTCTAACTACTGTACTTAGCTCGCATGCATGACAACTTGTGATTACTAGACGCTGATTGGTCAGAGAACTGCTGTCATGTGACTTCCGTTCTACAAATTCAGTTGCAAGATCTTTGAAAACCTCTGTAATTACTAAGTTGATACAACCAGCTGTGAATATCGGTATCGGTACGGCCGATCTGATGGCTAATGTTATTGTGTGTCTGCAGTATAGGCAAATTGTGGTATAGGTACATCCCTGGCCTATAGCTATTATGTTTGTTGACTATTTCTCAGCCATATTGTCTCTATCAGACAGTTTCAGGCACTCTGAAGATACAGTTCAATACTACCACGGGTACAGTGAATAGCACTGTCAACGAATTTCCATACAATCTCAGCCAACAATCACTGATTGAGGTAGTCTTGTTTACGTTCCTAGACCCCAACCACCCTAGCGAGGATAGATACTGCAAGCGATCCTCGCTGGGGTTGTCTGTGAATGAGACTACAATTGAGGGTGGGCAAATAGAACTGAGCTCGAGGAGTCTGTGTGTGCTGCAGCCTGGAATCTGGAGCACCATGCATGCGTTCTCCTAATAAAAAGATGCTATGGTTGCTGCTGCTGATCATTCTTTCCACTCAAATTATATAAAGATTATGATGGATGCTTGTACATATAGCTAGTTATACTTATACACATCTAGATGTAGCCGAGTGTACATATTTATATGATTTTGCTTCTTTCTAGCTGGGCTTACGAATAGATAGCTATTACAGTTGTGTTCTCCTCGGTCAACACTTCAGACATTCCCAGCAGTGGCCAAAAGAACTGTGCAGCATGCATCCTTTCTGAAGCACACCAGTGAGTATTACTATAAACCGCAAGCCCACAATAATTTTGCTGAACTTTTGAGCTCACACAGCACATTAACTGCCCGGCGGAACAACTTTCATTTTATTTTCACATATTTTGTAGAGCAATGCATGGGCTATCGGTACATATATAGATTGCCTGGGTCCGGTAAGGGAAAAAAAGTGCTAAAATATGCGGCACCATATCGCCTGCCACGGTTTGCAATGAGGTCTCAGAAAACGGCTGCCCAACTGGAAAGCTTTCTCAGCCTGGGATCTAAAGTGGATATGTGGACAGCAGAGAGGTGTCTCTACACTGAGCGCAAACCCAGCTTGTTTCTGTTGTTGCTGGCTGGAGCTAGCCTGTGGAAAAGTCAGGAAACATTCTCTGTGTTAATTATGCATTGGAATGTAGCCCTATCTGAATTCACATACTGTCTGTATCCCTTTGATCTTGGACCGCTGGCCTAATGACTGAAGGCTTGTAACTCTCGGTTCCTTGCTTCAAAACTACAGCAGCTACTGCACGTGAGTGACGTAAACACTTACACTGCTAATGTTCCGTGACATCGACACGTATCTGTGCTGTGGCATCACGTGCGAAAGCGTACCAGGCTCTTCCTCATACAATCTTCACCTCACCTCCTCATACAATCTTGATCTCACCACAGGTCCTGCGGACCTTAGTGAGATCATCAATTGTACTTCGGAGGCTCCAGTTCCGACATAACGGTGTGTTGTTCAAAGCTTTTCACGATTAAATCTCGTTCAGGTGACAGTGGGTAGGATCAACATGTCGTCTATATACATCAGGCAACGGATCCCCTGCTCCCTCAGGCTAGTCAGAACTGGCTTGAGTAGCTCTGTAAAACGTAAGGAGCACTGCTGAGGCCGAAAGGTAGGCAGGTGAACTGAAAACATTTCCTTTTCCACTTGAATTGCAGGAATTTCCTGCTTTCCTCTGCCATTGGGATGGAGAAATATGCCTCCCGCAGGTCTAACTTGGCCATGAAGTCGTTCTCCTGGAGGATATCCTTTTCCTGATGTCTTCCATTTTGAAATGTGTTTTCTTCACATACTGGTTCAGTGACTTCAGGTTCAGGACTGGCCTCCATTTGCCTCCTTTCTTGGGTACTACAAACATTGGGCTGATGAAATGCATTTCCTGAGGATTGACTTCCTCTATTACCTTCTTTGTGACCATTTCCGCAACCTCTTGATCTAAGGCTTTCTCCTGCTCTCTGCTCATGTGGTACGATGGGCATGAGAATCTTGGTGGTGGGTGTACGCTGAAGTCTATGACATACCCTCTCACCACCTGTTGAATCCACCTGTCTTGT
Source organism: Axinella damicornis (assembly GCA_963931865.1). Classification (NCBI taxonomy): domain Eukaryota; kingdom Metazoa; phylum Porifera; class Demospongiae; order Axinellida; family Axinellidae; genus Axinella; species Axinella damicornis. Next base: position 849,772 of record OZ007515.1, on the reverse strand, counting down.
GAAATTGTGAGCCATCGTGGTATATGGAATTTTATGTTTCCTGCTATATACTTTTGTACAGAACAGGTAGGCACTGTCAGTTTTGGCTCCTTGGAGAACTCTCTGAGCTGTTTTGACTGGGTCCCAGTCGGGTGAACACACTTCGGTTCCTGCTGTTTGGGTGGAACCTTCCTCATCCCTGGAAGGAAGACCTGTTGATGTACAGATTGAACACGTTCTTGCCGGAGCCCGCACCATACCCGCTGCTCCGGCCCCCTCCAAAAAACGTTGGCTTCAGAGGTGAGGGGCTTTTCCCTTTCTGAACCTCTCTCTGCGCTTTGTTTGCCGAGGCTGATGCCTTGCAAATTGCCGTGTCCGCTTCAACTTGAGACACTACTTCTTTCACAAAGTTTTGCCCAAACAGGGACTTTCCCACCTTGGGGAATTCTCCCTTGGCATACTTTGTCAACTTGGGGTCCACAGCGTGGAGAATGTGTGCCTGCCTTCTCTCACTAATGAGGCTGTTTGCACTTCCCAGTAGAAGCAGCGTACGCTGGATCATATCCAAGACGACTGGAGCTTGGACAAGGTCAGACTCCTTCCTAAGCCCCTGTTCTAGCAGCTGTGACCATAGGCCACACAGGGGACCCGTAGTATTGAGCAATGCAGTCTGGATCTGTTTCAAATCACCATCCTGGCTATTATTGACCTTCCCTTTCCAGAAAGTTTGGAGAAACTCATCCACTTCCGGAGTGACTGCTGCCTCACAGTCTGGCTTACCGTAGGCGCTCTAATTATGCGTCCTTTCTAATTCTGCGTCAAACTTCAATATCTCAAACCGATAATTTCCAATTTTGCGTCGCACTCTGGGGACTAATTTGCGTAATGCGATCATAATGGCAGCATGGCAGCTAGCTCGAAGCGCACACAGTACAGTTGAACGGCGAAGATGGCTCGTCACATCACTGCCTGTGAACGTTGATGTATAAAGACACAGTTGCGATATGGCTGGGACATCAGTGAAGATACGAGACAGCAACTCACTTATGTATTCTGTGCCCCAGGATACGGACGCCCCATGTAGGAGAAAAGGCAGCGACAGTCCGACAACGAAGAATGAACACAACCGCTATGCAATGGCGTTGTCTACACTCGCCTGACTTTAGTACCTAGCGAGGTGTTTTCTAATCATGCGTCGAAGTTCGTCGCCGTTTGGCTGACCGAATTTCTATTGTTGCGTTGCATTTCAAAAATAATAATTTTTTGAGCGACGCATAATTAGAGCGCCTACGGTAGGGTCCGCCTTTATCATCGCTTTCCTTTCTTTTTTGGACAAGGTTCTGCGGAAGTGTCTCTCCATGTAGTTGTGTATGACCTGATGCGGTTTGAAATGATATTCGTCCTCTTCGGAACCGGCTAAAACTGGATCGAACACAGGTGCGCGACTGGTAGCCGTCTCTGAGTCCTTACTGCCTCTCTTGTGAGGAGGGAGGTCTTCTCTATCTGGCGAATGAGTGCGTTTTCCCAGTTGAGCGATGAGCGTTCGGTCAAGAACGCTGCAATCTGAACGAGCAGTGGCCGTTCGGTCAGGAACGGTGTCCTCTGCTTCGGATTGCGTGGGGTCAGCCACTAGTAGTTCTGTTTGTTGTTCGAAGGTGGTGGGGTCAACCACACTTCCTTCGTCAGCGGAGGAATCGTCGTCCTTCCGGCCCTCGTTGGCTTCATTATCTGCCGAATGGTGTCCTTCAAACTGCTAGTTAAAAAGCTGCTTGTATTTGGGATTCTGCGCAATAGTCCTGATGTCCTCTGCACTGAGGGTGTCCAGGGTAAGGCAGTCTTCTTCTTCCGAAGACATCGCACGCCAGAGAACGCTCACAAACAAATCTGTGCACAAAACAAGCTACAACTGTCAGCGAGCAAGAAGGAAGGCTGATTACATTCTATGGTTGTATCCTAGGTGATGGTGCCAGGGGATCGCGTGAGATTAATTAAACTTTGAACTTGCTGTCAGTGGGCGGGGCAGAAGACTAAACACACCGTTATGTCGGAACTGGAACCTCCGAAGTACAATCATGTGAATGTAACTGCTCCTTGCATGCCCTGCACGCGCATACATATGCACTTCACTCAGGCTCACCCTCCAATGTCCTGCATTCCACTAGTATATAATTCTAGGGGTTTTAGACCAGCAACATGATCTGGAGGAGTAAATTTTATAAGAGCATGACTAGCAGTGTGCCAGGTCTACTGTTAGAGAATGAGAATGGTTCTGGGAATGACGCATACACATCCACACCCATCCCAGACCCTTGAAAGTATGCTGGAGGGGATGAACCCTCCCCCGAGTGACCCTAAACTCGAAGACAGCTTCCGAACCAACTGCATCAGCATCCTGTTAACCATCAAGAGCCCCTCGTGCCTGGGCTCTGACTTAGCCAGGCATCATGTGACCCGGATCCTGCTGAGTGCCCGGGAGGACATCAAGTACAACCCCGAGTGTCTATTCTCGCTCATCGTAATGCCTATCGTGGACATGAAGGTGCTGGACAAGTACCTCGCTAAGGTGTGTAGCCTCTCACATCTGTTGTGTATGTTCTCTCACCAAGGTTAGTAGAGTTTGACTGGTTTCCTATCTCCCTCCCCTCCCCCTCTCTTCTCCCTCCCTTCTTCTTCCTCCCTTCTCCTCTCTTTCCCTCCTTCCATTCCCCCCCCCCCCCCCTTCTCCTCCTCCTTCTATTCTCCTCCCTCTCTTCTACCTCCAGAAAATTAAGAGTGGTCTAAACTTGAAGGCCCTAAGTTGCAGTATCCAGCTGGTCGGAGACACTGGTCCATTGGTCCCTCATGTGAGTAGCACTAGTTGTTAGTGCTCTGTCTCCCTCTCTCACTGAAGCCTGGCTTCCCTTCACTCAATTTAGTGCACCATTACACTATTTTGTCCCTATAGTGATTGCCGAGCCCCTTAGCACGAGGCATCTAATCTGTCCACGTACATGTAGGCCCGCGATCTCAGCTAGGGTGTGGCAATAGTTAGTTATGCTCAGGAAGTCACGCTCAGGAATCCAACTACCTGTGTTTATTGCACGTGCGATGGTACATCTGGCTTGGTCGACCAGCTGAGTTGAGCCAGTGCGGAGCAGTCAGCAGCTTGAACTCTCATAGGAGACAGTGAGCTAACCACACCATGAATTTCAGTGCTTGTGGGAGTGTGCACTACTGTATGGGTCTAAATTTCATTTTTTTAAATTTTATTGGAATAATTAATTTTTGCGAATTCACTGCCCAAACATGCCACACCCACATTGAGTTTTTGGGCGTGATCGTGACGTTCTACCTCATGTTCTTGCACACTCACTGATTCGCACGTTCATTGGCGTGGCTAACTGTGAGCAAAGGGATGCCTACTTTCATGGTTGAAGCAGTGGTCATTGGTTACCACGTTTACCAAGCTGAAGAATACTAAATGATTGCTGCGCCGAGTCCACAAAGCCATTGTGTGAGATTAATTCGGCAACAGAGGAACGCATCTGGTTGTTGACAGTTGACAGTCGTTCTCAACATTAGAAACCATGGGACAAAATGGCTTTGTAGTAGTAACTTGCGTCCTTACTACATTATCATTGTACCATGCACATGTCAAAATTTTTCGTTGAATACATTTCGTGAAAGACACATAATTCACGAAATTCACAAAACTTTAGACCCCGTAAAATTTAAGCGCTGCACAGTATATATTAGCTAACTCTTCCAACGTACATCTTGTAACAGCTTCCAACTACACGTGGCCGGCCTACTACAGGAGGCCATTTCTACAAAAGGCGATGGAGTCGTGCACTGCCCAGTGTAAAATGCTGCTGCTTTGTGTGAAAACCGTTGTGAGGGAGTCAGGCAACTTTCTGGTGCTGTACTTTCGCGATGGTTTTTCGTGACACTGCTGATGGTTTTTCGTGACATGGGAGTCTTCTTGGCCGGGAAAACACTTGAAGATAAATGGTAATTTATCATCAAGGCTTGTACGTTGAGAGATTTTGAAAGCTACGTGTTCGCTCTATCCCTACATATAGACTCTACCGAGTCTATGATGTGACCCGCTGAGGGAATACATCCCGCAAAGATAGAATTAAGTGTGTTTGAGGCAATTATAGTCGTAATTTGCTAAAACATGATTTTTATTGCAACAGACCCTTGGACTACTAGATACTAGAGTATAAAGCCTGGTTCTATACTTCTGTTCCGGCGTTATAAGCCCAAATGGAAGGTACCGGTATTGTTACACACACACAGAGCGCACTACTTACCACAGTGTCATTTCACACTGTCTTGTAGTTCCTGTCCATGTCACTCTGACTGACCTAGCTTTCAACCAGTTGATTCGCAGAAAACGTGACTAGCTAGCTAAAGCATGACTGTACTAAATGCATTCAAGCTAGTCACAATGGAAAACACATAATACAGATTGTATACAGAAAATGATGACATATATACTGTAGAAACGTCAAAATTTGCATTTACACTTGGGTCAGTGCGTGACGGTGTAGTCAAAGTTTTGTATGCCTTCCCTGGATGCTGTAGGGGAGTATGATGCTCAGTGCTTCAGTGTCAGTATGGCCTTGCTAAGTCTAAGCCTTGCTACACTCCTGGTAGGAGGAAAAGCTATGCCATGTAAATATTATAATCAATGATCTGTGTATATAGCAAGGCTGTACTGACACTGAAACACTGAGCATCATGCTCAACATGTAGATGTTTTCTTCCCTCCCTCATACCCATCTACGAACATGTACTCACTCACGTGCTGCACACACACACACACACACACACACACACACACACACACACACACACACACACACACATACTATAGGAAAAATACCTTGCGAACACCAAGGAGACTCTGTACAGACTGGCAGCCAATGCTTGGCAGCTTCCAGACAGGTACATTAACCTCCTTGTGGGTAATTACTGTAGCCCCTCTCATTATCTGCAATTGTCTTCCCCAAAAGATGTGCATGGCAATGTTCATCTCCTCTCCTTCCCAGCTCCGCCCAACTGCTGGAGCCATTCCGTGTGACCCACGACGTCGACATCCAGCTGCTCTCTGGCAATACGATGATTCCATGGCTGGGAGGAGGGGGAGGGATTGGGGAGCTGGATCGCGCCCCCGGAGCCCCCACCCCCATGATGCACATGATGGGAGCATCTGCCAACCTGGAGGACCCACCTGGACTGTTTGAGAAGGTACATGTGTGTTTGTGTATGTGAGAACCATATTCTTGAAGTTCTGGTGAGAGACTTTATATACCTTGAAGCAGCCTCCGGAAATTTTCGTTGTAAAAATACCTTCGTGGTTGCCATAAACCACGAAAATTTTATACACAAATTTTTTTTTCACGAATGTACAGCCAGAATCTTTTCGCGATGCTAGCTAATTACTTTGCGAGATGGCCCTCGTTAGACAGCTACCTGCAACCGAGGGACGGTCTCGTTGGGAAAAGCGAGCAAACACGCGACACCTTTCTCGCGGCGGTAAGTGTCCGATAATCGTTTCGTTCTTTACTGCGATAGCGTACACGTGTACCTGTCTGTGGCATTCCTAGGTTTTCATACACGAGTTCTTGGCCAACAGCTGCTTCCCAATGTTCCAGATAAACGCAGTAGCCTCTCAGCAAGCCCTTTCGTACGTCTTTTCTCTGGACGTGTCGACGTATGTGTCAGATAAGTTGCCGTCAAAAAACTTTTCGTGGGTAACCCAGTCCACGAAAATATTATGACGAGAAATAATAAAATGCAAAAATTTTACAACACGAAAATTTCCAGATGTACGGTAGGTGAGGGTATCTCCAAAGGACCAGTTGCCCAGCCTCTCAGAGAAGGTGTGGTGGTAGGTATCCTTCTCGATGTCACCCAGGTTGTTGTACTTTCCCCCCAGTTCGCACACACTTCTGGTAGTTGGCGGCATGAATCAGCTTTCCCATATCACTTCAAGGTCCCCCTCCCAAAAGAATCTCGCTGAGAACCTTCCATAACATATGTGACAGTCCCATGTAGAATTCAAAGATTATTCCGGAATGCAATTATTGAGATAAACGCGATTATAAATTTTAATTTTCAACGCGCTTTCTAGACAACAGCTAGAAACATGGGACAAAAAGCAGCAGCAAGATGGATCCCTTGTCTAAGGATTTACTAAGTCTGAAGGATACCAACAGAACAGAGACATCACTGTAAGCGTTATTACATGAACGGTACGTCGTTGACGTACCGTCGATCCGTATAGTAGCGATCTAACGCTCAGTGCATAGGTGCTGTTTACCTGTTTTGCTTCATAGGCGCTGTTGCTTTAGACGAAGGATCCCTCTCACTGTTGGCGTTTGACCCGTGTTTGTAGCTATCGCACAACCGGAGATACGGAGCGTTGAATCTTGCCATTTTTATCGCGTGTTGACGGTACCGCGTGCATATACTGTGTAAACGACCCGAGGTCAGTGCACTTTCGTGGCCGTAACTACTTGTTCAAGCAACGATAAGCGCTAAGACAAGTGTTGGGGAAGCCCCAAGGCTTCGATTAGCATCACTAACTCATTTTTCGCCAATGCGGAATAATCTTCGATTTCTACACGAGACTGTCACATATGTAGATTGTTTTAAGGTCGTGGGCTAGTCCGCGTATCAAATAGCATGTGTGGTGTTTTCCGCCTGTACTGTCAATTTTCGTGAACTTATTGACCTTTTGCTGAAGTCAATTGGACATCATAGAAGGCTGCCAGTATCATGCCATGGTGCTGTTGTAAATTTTGTAGGTCAAGGGTCAGGCTAAAGCTATGTTGTTCAGGTGAAAATTATTTGTACCGTGGCAACTGTACTTTGCAGAAACATAGGCCGAGTGTAGGCAAAAGCCTGTTGTTGAAGTTGATGCTGACATGTATTGAGCATCCTGTTCTGGTTCCAATTAAGTTCCTAGACATGAGGCATGATCTACTACATGCATGAGCTGTGCACTTTTTTTTCTCGATCTCCTTGGGAGTCTTTGCTGTGTATCTATTAGCTTACTAATGTGGGTCAAACTTCCCTCCACACTTTTCTGTAAAACTGTATACTTGTGTCTGTCCTGGGCAGTGTTGCCCTTCCTATTCACTGCAAGAGCCCAATTGGACCTTTAGTGTGTGTATATGTATGCAGTCTGTATTATATATATGGCCTTGAAAATACCAATTTTGTTGTTGCTAGGACAAAGAAGCAATACTTCATTTTGAAGAAGCAATGGAGAATGGCTATGTGGAATGTACAATGACAACCTGTGCAGTGACTGGCGCAGCTGGGTCTGGAAAGTCTCACACCATGTACCTAGCATTGAATGAAGATCCACCAGATGTTCGCCAAAGCACGGGACTGGTTGAACCGGTTAGGGCACTTTCTACAGTAGTCGGTGCCAGCAGTTCTGAATCTGGTAGTTTGGAATGGAGTAGAGTAGATGAGGATAAACTCCTAGGCATAGTAGCAGGAGCTACCTCTGTGGCAAACGCTAAAGAGCAGCCTGAAGTTCAGACTGCAGTTCAGACCTCTCCTTCACCTCCCGCTCATTCTACCTCTTTGGAGTCTCTTGATACTTCCTTACCACCAGCTACCTCTCATGATATGCCCACTCAAGAGCAGCCAGAGAGAACTGACATTTCTGGTACTTCCTTAGCACTAGCTACACCTACACCTCAGGATAGGCACACTCAAGAGCAGCCAGAAAGTTCTTCAGAAGCTGATATTTATACTTCTGAGCAGGTTAGCAAATCGGAGCAGGCTTCGCACACTGAAGTTGTAGATGAGCTGCTAGTAAAACTAGCAGGCTTGCTAAAGAAACCTGTAGGTAAAAGACGAGTGACCAAACTTGAATTCCTTTACTTTCTTGACAGTGGGGGACAACCCCAGTTCCATGAGCTGCTTCCGTCTTTCATCCCAAACCTCTCAACCATTCTATTTGTACTCAAGCTCTCAGAAAAGCTTAGTCAGTGTCCAGTAATTGAATACTACAAAAAAGGCAAGTCTTTGTGTTCCTACCAATCCCCTTACTCCCATGTGCAAATTCTGAAGCACTGTATTCGGGCCTTGCAGCCAGAGAAGAGGTCCACTGAAAGTGGTAGCTCCCCTCATATAGCTGTGCTTGGCACCCACAAAGACCTGGAATCGCTATGTGAGGAAGAAACAAGAGAGGAGAAAAATCAGCAGCTCCTTGATCTCCTTCAACCCAGATTTGGTGATCGCCTGATCTTCTACGATCGACTCAAAGAGCTCATCTATCCTGTAAATGCAAGAAATCCGAGTCAAGAAGACAGAGCAGTTGCAGGTGATCTCAGGGAAGCAACCATCCGCTCTTCAGCCCCAAAGCCAGTCCAAATTCCACTTCCATGGTTTATGCTCGAGCAGTTGCTTAGAAAGGTAGCAAAGGAAAGGGGCACAGGAATCATGCACATTGATGAGTGCCGTAAAACAGCTAGCAGTTTGCACATAAAGCCCAGTGCCTTTGATGCAGCCTTGAAATATCTAGTTAGCCTGTTTGTCTTTCTTTATTATCCCACTGTGCTTCCAGATGCAGTGTTTTGTGTGCCACAAGTTTTCTTGGATAAAATCAACGAGTTAGTTCAATGCCGTCACATTCTTTGTGGAAGTTCCAGCACCCTTCCTGGAAGTGCTGAATCAACCAACACCAGAGGCTTGAGCGGCGGTAGATGGTTGCGCTTTCAGAATTATGGAGTTTTCCAGGAAAAGCTCCTTCATGACAGAGCTTTTTCCAGGCACTATGACAAAGACCTTTTTACTCCTGCTGATTTCCTAAAGCTGCTTGAATCTCTTCTTATCGTAGGCAAAGTCAACACAACAGACATCCACACTGAATATGTCATGCCTTCTCTTCTCTTTGAGCTAGAGTCTGACAAGTTAGACAAACACCGCTGCAATCCTCAGTCTTCGCCAGCTGCCCCCTTGCTTGTTCATTTCCCGGGTGAATGGCCGACCAGTGGAGTCTTCTGCTCCCTTGTTTCTTCTTTGCTTTCAACTCAAGACTGGGAGGTCATGACAGATTCAAGGAACAAACCCACTTGCCTGTACAGGAACTGCTTTCAGTTTGAGCACCCAAGGATGCCAGGCTCAATCACACTGATCGACTCTTTCGACCGGGGCTATTTTGAAGTTCATGTAAACGCACCGCTAGAAGAATGCAGAAAGTACTGTCCTGAGATTCAACGATCTGTGTTGGCTGCACTTCCTCCAAAGGCTCCAGCCCAGACTGAGGTGGCATTCTTCTGCCCACATACACACCGCCCTTCTTCACTGCACCTTGCGTACATGAAACCTTCATGTCATTACTGGCACTGCACAGAAAGCAGAGGAAAGATCTACGGCAGTCTGTCAACAGCACCAGCTATGATGGTCTGGGGAATTACCCAAAATTCTGCCTCAGGTATATTGTAAGAAACGTTGACATGGGTGTGTATGTCATTTAGTTGTTGCTCCTCATCTAATACAAATGCTTCATCCTTTACAGAAGGGTCAGATCGTGGTTACCAGAACCCAACTGTTGATGATCAACAGTCTCAGAATGCTGATGTTGGTAAGTTGCCCTGGCACACACTCTTATTTCCATAATGCTAGAGTACTCCAGTTGGCTAACAGTGTTTCCTCTATATAAACTTATCCTTTTCATTTCAGTTATACGCCCAACACTACCTGAGCTACTCAAGTTTCCTTGCAAAGAGAGATGTATCAATGTTCCAGAAGAGATAGGATCGGAGTACACAAGTTTCGGTATTCTGCTCCTGGAGGACGACAATGGGTCGAGGATACGAGATATTGCCAACAAACACAGAGATGATGGGAAGAAAATTGCAATTGAAATCTTGCAAGAATGGCTTGTTGGCAAAGGCAGGCAACCAGTTACTTGGCAGACGCTTGTAGAAGTCTTAAAAGATGCTGGATTTTCTGAACTTGCAAAGGACATTAAACTCATAAAGTGCTGATGATGTCCTGCCTCTAAGCATTTTGTTGTCATGATTATGGCATTTTGTGCGTTGTATACCTTGATTCCTCTGTCATCACACGTGCAGAGCTTTTTATATACATGATCTGAACTATGGAAATGTCTACACAATAGAGTTTGAGATTGTATAAGCCTGGCTGCAGCAAAGATAGGGCCATAACCTTAATGACTGTGCCTTGCATCCTAGTCCTGGAGTCTGCTGGAAGGTGGTATATCCTGGGATCTCAAGGTAGTTCTCCACCTCATTAATGTGTGTCTTCACCACTAGTGTAATCCAGTGCAGGGTGTGCTGTCATGATGATAAAGTCGTGCATGCATGCACTTACTATCAGAGAAGGTAGCTATTGAACCATTGAGATAGCTAGCTGCGGAATTATTGTGAAGGACCCAGATTTTTATTTTTTTTTACGGGCTGATAGACGACTCAGACTAAGCTGCAGTAGCTAGCACATTATAGGTAAACACTGCATGTCTAAACTTTTACAAGTTGCAATTGCATGTGCTGGTAGCTATTCAATAGGTAAACCATGCAGCCTATAAACCCTCATGAGAATTTGATTGAGGTCATAATATGCATGGACTCAAACATTCATCCTCTATAATAGCAGAGACTGAATTATCATAGTACTCGTGTGGCTATTCACAAACAATATTTAACCTCGACTCCACATCAATCACAGCAACCACAGGTTCAGCCTGTATTACTGGGCTACCTGCACTAGCTCCAGACCACATCACTGCAACCATGCATGCACCTCATGCATATGGTTCAGCCCAGCTGCACACATTACCGGGCTACCTCCACTCCACAATGTCACTGCAACCACATCATTGGTTCAGCTTGCGTTACTAGGCTTTCGAGTTTATATACAGAACATTCCAATTGCAGTAATCATGCTTAGAAAACAGTGATTGGAAACAAATCCAAGTCTTGGCCTTCAGATTATGACATCAAATAAAAAAGCCCAGTGTTGTTGCATTGTGGTTGGCTAGCTATCGTCCGTGTGGCTGACAGAGGTGCTCGGTCACCATCCGGAGTCTCTTGACCTGCCGGGCCAGTCCCGTGGTGCCAGTACCGCTCTCCAGCGTCTTCTCCATCCTGGCAAGGTGCTGGGATAGGCTGCTGAGGACGGGGGGCATGTGGCTCTTGGTCACCTCATTGCTCACATCCAGCGCCAGAATGGACTGCTCCAGGTACCTGGCAATGGAACAGAAGACTGGGAATGAGACACACACAGGATGAAGAACCAGCTTTACAAGTAAAGTAAACATGAGTATCACTAAGCATCATGGTCAATCTATGTGGTTCTGCTAACCCAACTGAAGCTAGACCTATATACCCAGCTACATAGCTATATTATGTGCAGTGAGGTTCAAGTGGATCACAAGCTTGAACTAATCACCTTATCTTGAGCTCAATTTTGTCCTTGAGGTCGACGGAGAGCTGCTGGATGAGGGAGAGGAGGACTGGCTGGGAGAGCGGGCAGGGGAGTTTGTCAAACACCTCCTCCGGAGCCACCTGCTGGCAGAGGAACAACACGAGGTGCAGGTCGGATGTCGACAGTGCCAGCTCAAATGCCATGTTGAAATCTTGAGACTGCAGCAGCTTCCGGATCTCCTCCTAAAGAGGGAGAGAGGCAGAATGGCAAGTGTATCCAGCTCATAGACCACTTAGATTGCTGGAGATTACTGGAGAGAATCACTGGAGATTACTGTAGATTACTGTAGATTACTGTAGATTACTGTAGATTACTGTAGATTACAGGAGATTGGTGGAGTTCCTACACACATACCTCCTTCCTCTTTCTCTCCTCCTGCAGCCGAGCCTCACTTCCCAGCTTCCCAGCATGCCGCTCAATGGATGACTCCACTTCCTTCCGGACCACTGAAGCCACGGTCTCACTCACTACCTGCTGTGTGCTGTGTGGGGGAAGTTCAAGGAGAAAGAGGGATGGTGGTGAAGAGAGAACACATCTACACAACTTCTATTAATACCCACACACACTCACCCCCCACGCCCACACCCACACACTCACTGTTGCATCACAGCACTGAACTCGTGCTGCACACAGGCCTGGATGCTGGCGTAGAGGGGAGAGCCCTGGGTAGTGAGGAGGGAGTGGAGTGAGTGGACGGTGGCCGTGAGCTGCTGGAGAGACGGTTCCTGCAGCTGCTGACACTGCTGCATGTCTGAAATGGGGGGGGGGGGGGGGGGGAGCGGGGAAGAGTGTGGAGGAGGAGGGAAGAGGAGGGAGGGGGAGGGAAGAGTGTGGAGGAGGAGGGAAGAGGAGGGAGGGGGAGGGAAGAGTGTGGAGGAGGAGGGAAGAGGAGGGAGGAGTGGGGAGAGTGGAGGATGGAGAGGGAGGGAAGAGGAGAGAGGAGTGGGTAAGGTGGAAGATGGAGGGGGTGGAAGAGGAGGGTGGAGGGGGAGGGAAGATAGAGGAGCGTTTAGTGAGAGTAATACAAGTGCGGCATGTGACTTTCCACTGCAGTTTAAGGGTCCTTCCAACTCACATGTGCTGGTTCCTCTCTGGAAGGCTTCGTCAACCTGTCTGAACATCTCCTGGCAAGCCTTCTCAAATGAAGGTAGCACCGTCCCCCTGAACACATCCTCGTAGCTGCTCTGGACGGCATGCTGCAGTGAGACAGCCACAGCGTTCCCCACGGCCTCCGGTAGACCCTGGGAGTGGGAAAGAGAAAGTAATACTAGCCCATTGTTCGTTGTGGAATACACAAGTGACATGGCGCAGCTGTTTCTCAGCGTTGCAAGGAGCTACAGTCTGTTTGTGGCTGGACATGTAAACAATTAGGGTTGACGACAGGGTTCTACTCTGCAGCTACATTGGTAAGGAACTAAGTAGTAATTACCAGTAATTATCAGGGTCTTACTCTGCTCTGCAGTATCTGGGTGATGCCGTCCCTGAGAGCAGTGTCAGTGGCTGTCAGTTTCTGCTCCATGGCTGATGTCAACTGGTCATGAATAATGGACATTGAACGATTCACCGCTGGGTGCAGGAGGAACAGAAGAGGTGCAAAGGGTCACATAATATCAGTAGGATTTTTTTGAAGGGATACCAAACTCCCTCACACGGCAGCGTGTTCACCCCTTCCCCTCCCACAGCAGCACGTTTCATATCTCCCTCACACGGCAGCACATTGATCCTTGTTCCTCCCCCCTCATACAGCAACCTGTTCATCGCTGCCCCTCCCTCCCTCACATGGCAGCACATTCATCCCTGCCCCTCCCTCCCTCATACAGCAACCTGTTCATCGCTGCCCCTCCCTCCCTCACATGGCAGCACATTCATCCCTGCCCCTCCCTCCCTCATACAGCAACCTGTTCATCGCTGCCCCTCCCTCCCTCACATGGCAGCACATTCATCCCTGCCCCTCCCTCCCTCACATGGCAGCACATTCATCCCTGCCACTCCCTCCCTCACATGGCAGCACATTCATCCCTGCCCCTCCCTCCCTCACATGGCAGCACATTCATCCCTGCCCCTCCCTCCCTCACATGGCAGCACATTCATCGCTGCCCCTCCCTCCCTCACATGGCAGCACATTCATCCCTGCCCCTCCCTCCTCACACAGCAACACATTCATCCATACCCCCTCTCCCGCACACAGAGGCACGTCCCTCCCTCTCTCACACAGTAGCACCTGCCCTTCCCTCCTCACACAGCAACACATTCATCCATACCCCCTCTCCCGCACACAGAGGCACGTCTCTCCCTCTCTCACACAGTAGCACCTGCCCCTCCCTCCCTCCCTCCCTCCCTCCCTCCCTCACATGGCAGCACGTTGTTCTTCATCTCCGACCTGACGACCTTGTCCAGCTTGGTATTGACAGCAGTGGTGAGTGTCTGTGAGATGGAGGCAATGAGACGATCCTGCCGCTGCTTGTCCATGGTCTGCTTGTCCTTCAACACTCGGTCGAGCTTCTGCTCTGAGAGAAGCGTCAAGGAAGACTTCAGTGGGTTCATACGAGGTTAACACTCATCAGTACAGCAATACTTGACACTAGCCCAAACATGGGCATGTGTATGGCATGCAACTACTAGAGATATACTAAAGATTTAGCTAAAGACTACTGTAAAGTATTTCTCTAGTAGTCTTTTTGTAGTAATCTTTAGTAATCTCTAGTAGTTGCACAGCATACGCATGCTCAGTGTTGGGAATAGTGTTAACTTTGTCTCTAGTAATCTTTAGTAGTTTCGTAGTAATCTCTAGTAATCTCTAGTATTTTCTAGTACCCTCAAATATTTCTCCACGCTATTCCCAACACTGGCATGTGTACGGCATGCCACAATCCTGACACGAAGGATACGCTGCTCTCGGGCGTGCTCTGCAAGGGAGGTGTGGTGCTGTTCCACTATACTCAGCTGCAGCCCATTCAACTGCTGCTGCAGTGAGACGAACACCTGCTGCTGCTCCTCACGCAGCTGCTGGAGCTCTTGTTGTTGCCTAGCAACCAGTTGGTACAGCTGGGAGAGGAGGGGAGAGTCAACTGGTCGTGTGTCGACCAGCCCTGGCTCCACTGAGACTAAGAGGGGCTCTGCGGTGGGCTCACCATCCGAGTGGCTGGGTCGGGCAAGTGGAGGTATGTGTGTGTATGTGTGTATATGTGTGTGGGAGGGGGGATGAATGCAAACAGGACTCCAACAGTATCATCATACTTTTCTCGCTTTCTGATCCCCTTCCAGCTTTTCCCTCCCTCCCTTGTGCTTATACCCTCCTGGATCTCTCCCCTCTCCTCCCTCCTCCCTCCTCTTCCCCCTCTCTCCCTCCCCCTTCCTCCCCTCCACCCCCCACTATTCCCTCCCTCCTCCCATCTTACTCCCACCCACCTGACTACCTCCAGGAGTTCAGTGGAGGCCTTCTTGCTCCTGGTCCTCTTCCTCTTCCTCTGAGTCCGTGGGGATGTTCCCTCCTGCAGCTGCAGTGTCACTGCCTCGGGAGGGACCTGCAACGATGGGGGAGGGGGCTCCTCCAGACTTAGAGCTGTGCATGTGTGTGTGTGTGTGTGTGTGTGTGTGTGTGTGTGTGTGTGTGTGTGTGTGTGTGTGTGTGTGTGCGCGTGCGCGCGCGCGTGTGTACATGAGCTAGTTTCAACATCCCACGAGCCACACCCACTACACAACTCCCACCACAACACTCACCAACCACACCTGGAGGTTCCTCTTCTCTGACCTCCTGCTCCTGAAGTGGCTGGAACTGGTTGGTCTGCTCTCCCCTGCCTAGTGTGCTCACACCCAACGACTCCCCCCTTCCCTCTCCTCCCCCAGCACCGCTGGATGAAACCTCCTCCTCTCCATCACCCCCACCCGGAGCAGTCATGTCAACAAGTGTTTCAGACTTGCTGTCAAGTTCTCCCGGCCGTGGTTGACTAGCTTCACCGAATACAGTCACCTCCACAGTGGTTGCACCAGCTGACGGTTCCTCTGCAACACGTGCACCCTCCGCAAGATTTGGTTCTTTTTCGGACATCCCAGGAAGAGGGGTGGCTTCTTGAAGCTGTACAGCTGCTAATGGTGTCTCACTCTGTTCATTGGCAATCGTTAGCTCCTCTTGAGGCTGCTGCTCTTCAAACGCGGCAGCAGGCTCTCCCTCATGTTGTAGCTCACCCTCCTGCACAATCTTCACTGTCTTTGGAAGCTCCGGCCCACCAATGTCGGGCCAAGGCAGCTCCTCGGACTTCTCACCGGATGGTCCAGGCTGCTGGGCTTCCACCGATCCAAGTGAACTTTCGCTGGGAACTTTCTGCCTTAGAAGCTCTAAGTATTCAGTGGGAGTCTTTGAGGCGGCAGCATTGACAATTTCTGCACCTTCATTCTCATCTGTAAGTGACGCCCGCTGCTTTGAGGCAGGAGCCACAAATTCTGACGTTTCCGTCTCAAACTTGCTCTTCTCAGTTGAAGTGAGCATCTCCCAATGCTTTGAAGGATCTAGGAGAATTTGTTTAAATTCTTCATATCCTGCCTCGTTGAACTTCTGCGGCTCTGTGGTTGGTGGGGATGCGTGGGGGTTCTCAACTTTCAGTAAGCTGAAGATGCTGTCAAATGTTTGCTGTGCGCTTTCAACAGTGACGGGAGAGCTTTCACCACTCTCAGGCCCAGACTCAATTAACCCCTCAGCTCCTGGCACACCTCCACCTCCTTCATGGGATTCCAAATTTAACCCTTCATCCACTGATTTCTGCTCCGTCTGTTGGAGATCTACAGTTTGTAGCGGATGGGCTGGCAACTCAAAACTCGAACTGATGTCTTCTATTGACTCCCCTTCCAAATTTGTAGTGGCAGAAGCTTGCAATTTCACAACGTTCTCCACACCTGAGAGCTCTGATCTGACATCTGTGACAGGGGTGAGCGTGACAGAGAAGCTGGAGCTGCTCTGCCGTTGGGAGTGGACAGGAGTGAAGGCGGAGTCCGTGGCATCATGCGAGAACGTCGGTTCCGTTTTCGCAGGTGACGCAAAGGCAGATGGTGTGAAGAGCTTTGGTGAGGCTTCTGCAGATATGAAACAAACAAAAAATAATACTATGTGTACCGTACATCCTTTCTGTAACCATGGAAACTGACATGGAATTGCATTGGACGATGAACTGGATCACATGGTATCAAATCAGAAACCCATGAGTACAAGCTTGGATGCATACCCTATAACACACATTGTAGTATGCCAGAGTTTGTACTTAGTATACGGTAATAATTATACCGTAGTATACTAGATCTAACCCGCCGGTGTTGTCAAGGAGTGGAAGTCTGAGCCAGTGTGTGCAGTCACATGATCATGGTCAAGTGAGGTTGCAGACGAGGAGATTGCTAGCAGATCTCCAGGGAGGGAGGAGGGCTGAGGGTCGGTGGAGAAGAAGGAGGGCTGGATGGCGGTGGGGAGGGAGGAGGGCTGGGTGGTGGTCGGGAGGGAGGAGGGTTGGGGGTCAGCGGAGAAGAAGGACGGCTGGATGGTGGGGAGGGAAGAGGGCTGTGTGCCGGGGGGGAGGGAGGATGGCTGGGTGACGGGGGGGAGGGAGGAGGGCTGGGTGGGGAGGGGATGCCTCACACCCTCACTCCCAAACTGTGAGGGTGGGGAGGTGTGGTGTAGAGGGGTGTCAACCAAGGGTGGCGGCGATGGTGTGACTTCAGTCGGTTTCAGCTGCCTGTTCATCTCAGTACGACCGAGATCTACACACAGATCGTGACAGAGTTCCATTTAAAGCCAACAAACAACTTGCAATATGGCGCATGCACTTCAGTGGCGAACGTACTTTTAAAGTGCTCATCTCCTGGCAGAGAGAAGACACTCTCTGGAGGAACTCCAAGAAGGTCGGGAGGTTCAAACCTCACCAATAGCTCCTGCATTGACCTGGGAGGGATGGAGAAACAGACAGACAGACAGACAGACAGACATGACAATGTCACATGACAAGGCGTCAGTAACAGCAGACAGAACAAACACCAGAAATAGGTACAGGTAGGGTCGGTTGGTAGAGGGTTAAAGGGTGGGCCGGTTGGTAGGAGGTTAATGCCTTAATGGGTGGGTCGGCTGGTAGTGCCCAAATAGCATCATAGGTGTACACATACTGCAGAGCCATCAATTTGCAGTCATGGCAACACACGAGCAGGCCAAATTATCTCATCCAACACAGGTAGTAGGCCTACTAATGCACTATGGGACTACAGTTTCTAAGAATCCATCTAAAGCAGACAGAGGGAAGGACAGACAGACAGACAGACAGATGAACAAACAAACCGACAGTCAAACACCCTAGCAGATGCAGACAGATAGAGAGAGGAACGACAAGATACAGGTAGATAGACAGACAGACTGACAGACGGACAAGATAGACAGAGAAGGACAGACCTTGTCTGGATACAGTGCAGTTTAATTAGCACGATATTCCGTCGACTGTCAAACTCCCGCTGGACCATCGCCTCATCTCCCTCCCCATCATCCCCACTCTCCCCATCCGGGGGCGGGAAGGGGGTGTGGCCTGAGAACACAAAGCTCAGTATGGGTTGGGTGAGGAGGTACTCTGTTACAGAGGTAACGGACGCATCCCCTAAGCTCCCTTCCTGGTAGAACTGGAGGATATAGACCACCTGAGAGGGGGAGGAGGCAGAGAGGGAAAGCGGGAGGACGGAGGATGAGGGAAGTGAGAGGATGGGGGAAGTGAGAGGAGGAGGGATGGATGGGGGAGGAGGGGGGAGGAGGGGGGAGGGAGAGGAGGGAGAGGGGGGAGGAGGAGGAGGGGATAAATGTGAGGATGTTGTTGACGGAGTAGTCTACTCACCATTCTCCTGGCGTCAGCGGCGATGAGGTACTGTGCAGAGTGGTCCAAGGTCATCACGAGGTGCGGCTTCACATCATCAGCACCTTCCCGAGACCACAGAGGTGGCGAAAAACTGGGGAGGGGTGTGTGTGTGTGTGCGTGAGAGGAGGGGGAGAGTGTGGGTGTGTGCATGTACGTGTGCTTGTATGACAATAGCGACTGCACAGAGATGAAGAGGAGAGAGGCAGGAAGCTCACCAGACTGTCTGCAGGCACTTCCACGAGACCGTGCACCAGACCTTCACCTCTGCGTTGTTATTGGCACCAGTGATCAGGAACCGCCAGAACTGCTCACTAGAACAAAACACCAGAGACAAGTCATTGTACGGCAGAACTCCTGCAGGGTACAGAATTCACTGAGGCTATTGTAGGAGGATGTTGAGGGAGAGAGCGCATGATGACATCATCCTCATTCTCCTCCTCCGCCGCAATGATGATGATGTCATCATGCGCTCTTGAGAGAGGCATATGAAGAATCCTGAGACAGGTCTTTGGCATGGGGGACTGGGAGAGCCTCAGAGGAATAATTATGAGGGATCTTGGGGGATCGCAAAAAGGATGAGAGAGACTGAGAATTGAGGCTTACGAGGGATCTTGAGAGAGGTGGTTGTCACAGAACATCAGGCGGGTCACGGGGGCACCCTTGTGGGGCACAAAGTCATGCAGACACCTGGAGAGGTACATGATGGGTCATATCACCATCATGATGAAACACATAATGCTGGGCATTATTTAGAACATGCAGGTGTTGTGCAGCACTCGTAAGCATAGCAACACTGTATTCAGAGGTGATCAAGCTACGTACTGGCATCATGACGTAGGCAAACACGATGACCGTAAAAGGACAGGTACGTATCTGCCTACTTTGGTTTGTGTCCCGGGTCCCAGTTGACCTCCCAGAACTTGAGGTGTCCGTCCTCTGCCGCAGTTGCCAGCACTCCACCATCAGGGGAGAGAGAGAGGTCGCACACCATCTGGGACGGGGAGAGTGTGAGAAGAGGGCAAAGAGATGATCTTCTGGAAAGCGGTACAAACACACCTGACGTGAATCACACATATCTACCATCCACTGTAGAGCAGCAGATTGTATGAGCATTCTATCTAGTTGGTGCCAAGAGTACATGTACATGATGACATCATCTTCACCATTGCAAAAATGCAGGTGTACATACCATGTAGTACAGGAAGTGTACCTTGTCGTGGGCATTCTCGATGGTGAGTCCTCCCACTGCCAGGTCCTTCCGAGAGACCTGGGATACCTCTGCCAGCAGCGGGATAATCACCTTCAGATCGAACACCTCCACCTGTGGGGGAGGCAGACAGGGGACAGGAAGGGCAGGTGACGCAGTAACCAGTGCCGCCAGTAAACGCAGTTCCAGACTATACAAAGGCACAGATCATAATTCTAAACTAAATGCCTCCTCCACCCCCTCCCTCTCCTTCTCTCCCTCCCTCCCTCCCTCCCTCCCTCCCCTCCTCCTCACCTCACAGCCATGAGAGATAGCGACCATGACAGTGGCATCGTGCTCCTCTTCATCCTCGTGGGGTACAAAGGGGCACCACGTCAGCCGATGCTCAAGGGAGTCTGGGTCACTGCTACGCTGGATCAGCACACACAGCGCATCACTATGACAACCAGCTAAGGAAGAGACCTCAGGAGGTTCTTACAGTCCAGCAGAGGAATCAGATCTACCAAGACCCAAAACTAACCGTTTTTTTTGCATGGCCGGGGAATGAGGCTGGGGCAGTCTCATGTGCCATGTGGCCTAGAAGACCGGACAAAATAATTGCACCTGTCAGCCAAGGTACTGACTGATCAATGAAAACCACTGAGAATAATTCCGTGAGCAAACTGAGCTGCTTTCTTTCAGCTGTGAAACTAGCCTGACACATGTTGACCAATGGAAGCTAGCCAAGTTTAATGTCACCTGTTAATGCATGTTGACAGCTCTGACCAATGAAAACAGGAGAAGGATACGATTGAACCTTGCTGAAGTCGGTGGCCTTGTCCAGGTCCCAAACGTGGAGGTTTCCGCCCTGGTCTGTGCAGGCCAGAATGTTCGAGTTAGCGTGGGCGAACGCGACGTCCTGAATGGCCCCCACGAACCCCTTGAGGAGGGCACGGTTGTTGGTGTCCTGATGGATCAGCCTGAGGACGTAGCCGGAGCGCCCCTCAAGGATATACGCCAAGTACTGGTTGTTACTGGCAACCAGGTTGCCATGGTGATTAGGGAGTTCCCAATTCTGATTGGTCACAGTAGTAATCTTCACCTGTACGTGTGAGGGTACCATAATGAGTTACATTATTATAAGCTTTGTCTTGGCTCGAACTCAGCAGGGATATTAGCTGAACATGGACACCAGGGTAATGCTATGCAGTTACCACGGTAGCACTGATGGGAGGGCCCTGAGACTAAAGGGTGCGGCTGATAGTTTCCCAGGCAGCAGTTACACTAGGAATTTGTCTTACCACCATCGAGTGGAAACCGAACTCCACCGCAAAGGTGAGTTTCAGCACAAAAGCATACATTTGGGTCAGCAAATAATTACAATGATGACAGTGCAGTCAGAAATATAAATTTGCTGGCCTACTTAAAATTTCCTACCAGATGTAGCCTCATTCCCACATCAGCCTCATTCCCACGTCAGCCTGCTTGCTTCTGCCTGCCCCATTCCCTCACTCTAACCTCATTCCCAGCCCAATTGGAAGTGGTCTGGGAACAAGGCTCCACTTTACGATCTCCAAATCAACCACAAGAGATCAAAGATGATCGTCAACATACCTTACTGCTTCCCGAGGTGAAGTTGCCGATGGTGGAGTCCCCACTGGCATGGATGTTGACCTCGTAGCCGTGTATGGTGTGCGGGACCTCGTTCCCAGCCAGAGAGCTGCAGAGTAACAGACAAGAACGGGTGTTTCTCATTATTGCTGGACTGGATTTTCCACACGCGACTGGAACATGGGGCTAGTCTCGGTCCCAGACCCAACCAACCCCAGTACGGATCGCTGGACGAAAGGTCTGGCCAACATGGGACTGACTAAACTGCCCCGTTCAGGATATGTAGGACCTAGGATGAACCCATCACTCAGTTACTACGGCAAACTTTCTCCGTAGCCTGTTGAGGCCTCTTTCCTCAAGTTCCTAGACTTGGAAAGAATGTTGCACGAGGCTATGCATGCAGTTATAGCAGACTAATATGCTAGGTATCTTGGGCTAGGAATGAGATATGAAGCTGGGATTTGCACCATTGTGATCAGCATGCATGGAGCATTCTAACGATGTCATTTTTGCTGGTGGTTGAATTTTGACCCAAAATCATGAAAAACCATGGATTATAGCCTTTGGTCGAGTGCGATTTTTGACAAAAATGTGACTGAGATGAAAATTCATTTTAAGGACATAATTTGAAAGCTGTTTTCATGCTGATCACAATGGTACAAATCCCAGCTTCATATCTCCTTCCTAGCCCAAGATACCGAGCATATTAGTCTGCCATAACTGCATGCATAGCCTCGTTCCCAGGCCTTCTACACCACCAGTTCTCATTGCTTAAAGTATTTTTGCATATCATAAAAACTGGAGGTCTAGAGGGCAGGGAACGAGGCTATGCATGTAGCCTCATTCCCAGGCCGCATGCCCCCAGACCCCCAGACCCCCCTAGCTCTCAACTGCGTCTACATCATTCAAGTTTTCGCTGCCGGACCAAACCATAAGTTGCTTCCTATGGGCCTGACTGAAGCAAGAGCCACTCTCATCACGGGCTCCTGCTGAAGTCTAAATTGTCAAACCAGGTTGCAGTTGCAAGGGGGTGACAATCCTGTAGTCACAGCTGCGACCGGGCACATCAGCACATCTTGACTCTGTATACTATACTAAGGAAGAGGTGAGTCGCTATGCATTCTTCCGTATACTATCGGGTCAAGGGCAAAATGTGCACGCGGTCAAACGATCAACAGCTGAAATACAGATGGTCAAGAATCTTTTTGTGACTACGTACGGCATCTATGGGAGTGTCACCCTTTGCAGAGTAACCTGTAGGGCTTCCAAGAGTATGCTGGCTCACTGGCAATCCCGGTAATCAAGGGGGCTATTTGCTGGCACGGTTTAGGCATGATTAACCCATGCAGTTATTTCACTCACACAATGATAGTCACTTACATGGTTTGGGAGAAGTTTGGCGGCAGGTAGTCATCAAGTGAGCCGTGCCGCTGCATTAAAACATGAATCATTGAATGCATCAATTCACCACATGCACTCCGCTACCTGAGAAGTGGATCTACCTTGGTCTTTTCACCGTCCGCCATGGCAGCACATACAGCTCGGTATGAGCGTTAATTAGAATCTACCACGAACTATACTACGGTACGGTGATCGTGAGTCAGGGGTTGTTCCACAGAGCTTAGTAGTGCACGAGTCTAATGCATTTTAGTGTCCTGCAACTCTTATAGGATTGAAACAAGCAAACTTGGCAGCAATTTTAATGCACGATCTGCGAAATTTAATCATCAGGGTCTTCCTCCCTACTAGAACACATGGCATCATGCGGATATGATGCATTGCTGATACATATGCACTAGTCTCGGTACCAGACTATTCGCGCACGAAGAGTCTGGTACCGAGACTACATATGCACATGTGTGTGATCTGTGACGACTGACTGACTGGTAGCCAACGTCAGGAGAAAAGATGAATCTACTTCTCCAAGTGATGAAGTTCAGTATCTGGGTTCCACAGCTCAGAGCTGTGCAGGCCGTAGTGTGCCGGTTATCCCAGACACAGACTAACCCGACCTCCCTGGACAACATGGGTACTCTTACGCCACGTTCTTGGGGTAAACGGATCCACCCACCCAGTGCAGCTACAGATGCACGATCACCTCCCACCCACTATGCCCCTCCCCCGAAACAAGTGTGGTTGAAGTCGTTGGACACCGCAGAGAAGTTGGGGATCGTGGACTTGCACCACTTTGTATTTGGTGCCCGACCCAGGATCGATATTCTTCACCGTGTGGTGGTGTGGCAACGGGCAAAGCGAAGAGCAGGCACAGCCAAGGTGAAGGACCGAGGGGAGGTCAGGGGAGGGGGAAGGAAGCCAAGGAGGCAGAAGGGAAGCGGGAGATCAAGGCAAGGGAGCATTCGTGCTCCTCACTGGAGGGGTGGTGGTGTGGTACACGGGCCAAGAGGACCAGTGTCTTATGAGTACACCCTCCCCAAGAAGGTCCGCCGACTGGGCCTTCGGACTGCTCTCTCTGTCAAGTTCTCTCAGGGTGACCTGCACGTTGTGGACTCACTGCAGCTCGAGAGTCACAAGACCAAGGACTTTGTTTCCGTTCTGGAGAAACACGGCTGGAAGTCGGTACTGTTTGTCGATGGTGGTGAGGTGGAGTCCAACATGTGCCGAGTGTCTGCAAACGTTCCGAAGGTGGATGTGTTGCCTAGCCAGGGACTGGATGTGTATAGCATACTGCTCAGAGACAGCCTTGTATTGACCCTGGGCGCTGTGAGGATGCTGGAAGCTCGACTACTGCAAGACTGCAGTGGATAGCGTTGTATACTCCACGCTCTGTATGTTGTCATTATATTGTTTATTGCATTCGAAAGTTTTCCACCAACTAGTTGAAAACTATAATTTATATGGTACAGTTTCAGTAAGTTGAAAACTATATGGTACAGTTTCAGTAAAACCAAGGCCCTTCATGTAGACTAAGCTTACCATTTTCATGCAGACGTTTATAAAATGTACGTGGTATATATAGCCTCGTTCCCAGGCTGCATGGGAGCTAGCCTGGGAACGGAAGAGGCTGAACATGGTATACATGTAGTTCAGCTTTGCACGCACCAAAAATTGTGCGTGCAGTGAAACTCAACAACTGCATGCTGGGGTTAGCTGACAAATCGTGATCGAGTGATGCAGGGTCAACTGGGGTCTTTTGTAGTTGATAATTCTATATATTGTAGAGGGCAACACAGTATACACACGTACATTGCAGAGTGGGCATAACATCAAACATGATGTGATGAAAATAAGTTATACAATAAGGATAATAATTATTATACAGCAGATAATAATAATGCCGTTGTTAGTCTACTGGCTGGCGCCATTTTGAGTTCCCTCCTCGTCCTTTTCTCTGATAGCGACAGGTGGAACAGGTGGAAGTTGTGGCAGGGTCATCGACGTGCCTGCAGCATTCTGAGCTGCCTCTTTCAAGACTGGGTCTATCGGTAGGTGGGGGGAGAAGGAAAGAGGAAGAAGAGGAGGAAGATTAAGGTGAGGCGGGTAAAGGTTTACTTGCAGTCAAGAGTGTCAACCTAGACCCCAACTACAGAAAGTACAAGCACCCAGTGGTGTAGGAAGCAGTTTGAGATTGTGTGTGTGTGTGTGTGGGGGGGGGGGGGGGGGGGGGGGGGGGCTGGGCTGAGGGACCAGCGTGCGGAGCACACTTCTTATAGGGGAGTCTGGAGGCATGCCAAAATATCGTACTGCGAGCTGCAGTACTGTGATGAACTCACCAGTCACATGGCCAAATGCAATTAATTATCCCAGAATCAGATCTGCAGAGGACTACTGCATTTGTCACTGTCCCGTAGCTCTAGTTAGCCCTTTAGGCTTTCTATGCGACTCAATGAGCAATAAGTTTCCTGAAGTGCTTCGGGGCTGAGCCCATCCCAATGCAAGTATTGCAGGCTTGTTGGGACTGTCAGTCATGGTGATCTCATGGCAGACGAACTGTTTCCAGGAACACAGGCACTGTAAGGTTACTGGTACAGTTAGGCCTGAATATTAATACAGCCCTGCATTCCAGTCACATCATCCTCACACAAACACTGCCACAGGATACTACCCTGTACACTACCCCAGGATACTACACCGTACACTACCACAGGATACTACCCTGTACACTACCACAGGATACTACACGGTATACTACCACAGGATACTACACTGTACACTACCACAGGATACTGCCCTGTACACTACCACAGGATACTGCCCTGTACACTACCTCAGGACTACCACTGTACACTACCACAGGACACTACACTACAGAGTGCGTCCTTACAGAAGTAGGGATGCTCCATGGCCTCCTTAGCTGACAGCCTCTCTCGGTGGTCGTAGCGTAGCAGCTTGTCCATCAGGTCGAGGGCCTCCCGACTCACCAGGTGCTGGTTCTCACTGTGGACAAACTTCTCCCAGCGTTTGCGAGAGTGCCTGGATAATTTTTGACAGGGGAATGAATTTGGGAAGCTACCATAAGACTGGTTCTACCTTCACTTCCTCCCTCTCAGCTCCCTCCCATCCACTCTCCCTCCCTTCCTCCCTCCCTCCCCCCCTTCCCCCCTCCCTCCTCCCCCCCTCTCGTCCAGAGTAGCTAAAAAATCACTTTTCCTGGATTTGAAAGGTAATCGAGTTTGCCCATATTTGCTTAATTGCATATTTAAACTTTGGGACCTGTTTGTAATTCACAGTTACGCAATCACACCAATCCTACAGCACTAGCTTGTAATGTTGTATTTGTGTGTGTGTACGTACCTCCCTAAAATATCAGTAAATCTTGGGTCCAAGTCAATCTTGTAGCGATCGATGTAGTCGTACAGCTCCTCTGTGCCCAGGACTTTTGCAATTCTCACCAGCTGTACACACAGAGGTTGGTGATCAATGCAGCGCAGCAGTGTTAGCCTCGTTCCCATGCCACACAGCCTGGGAACGAGGCTAGTAACAGTGTGTACACACAGAGGTTGGTGATCAATGCAGCGCAGTAGTGTTAGCCTCGTTCCCACGCCACGCAGCCTGGGAACGAGGCTAGCAACAGTGTGTATACACAGAGGTTGGTGATCAATGCAGGCAACAGTGTTAGCCTCGTTCCCACGCCACGCAGCCTGGGAACGAGGCTAGCAACAGTGTGTATACACAGAGGTTGGTGATCAATGCATGAAACAGTGTTAGCCTCGTTCCCACGCCACGCAGCCTGGGAACGAGGCTAGCAACAGTGTGTACACACAGAGGTTGGTGATCAATGCAGCGCAGTAGTGTTAGCCTCGTTCCCACGCCACGCAGCCTGGGAACGAGGCTAGCAACAGTGTGTATACACAGAGGTTGGTGATCAATGCAGGCAACAGTGTTAGCCTCGTTCCCACGCCACGCAGCCTGGGAACGAGGCTAGTAACAGTGTGCACACACAGAGGTTGGTGATCAATGCAGGCAACAGTGTGTACACAGAGAGGTTGGTGATCAATGCAAGCAACAGTGTGGACACACAGAGGTTGGTGATCAATGCATGAAACAGTGTTAGCCTCGTTCCCACGCCACGCAGCCTGGGAATGAGGCTAGTAACAGTGTGCACACACAGAGGTTGGTGATCAATGCAGGCAACAGTGTGTACACAGAGAGGTTGGTGATCAATGCAGGCAACAGTGTGTACACACAGAGGTTGGTGATCAATGCAAGCAACAGTGTGTACACACAGAGGTTGGTGATCAATGCAGGCAACAGGTGTACACACAGAGGTTGGTGATCAATGCAGGCAACAGTGTGTACACACAGAGGTTGGTGATCAATGCAGGCAACAGTGTGTACACACAGAGGTTGGTGATCAATGCAAGCAACAGTGTGTACACACAGAGGTTGGTGATCAATGCAGGCAACAGGTGTACACACAGAGGTTGGTGATCAATGCATGAAACAGTGTTAGCCTCATTCCCACGCCACACAGCCTGGGAATGAGGCTAGTAACAGTGTGCACACACAGAGGTTGGTGATCAATGCAGGCAACAGTGTGTACACAGAGAGGTTGGTGATCAATGCAGGCAACAGTGTGTACACACAGAGGTTGGTGATCAATGCAAGCAACAGTGTGGACACACAGAGGTTGGTGATCAATGCAAGCAACAGTGTGGACACACAGAGGTTGGTGATCAATGCAGGCAACAGTGTGTACACACAGAGGTTGGTGATCAATGCAAGCAACAGTGTGGACACACAGAGGTTGGTGATCAATGCAGCGCAGCAGTGTTAGCCTCGTTCCCATGCCACACAGCCTGGGAACGAGGCTAGTAACAGTGTGTACACACAGAGGTTGGTGATCAATGCAGCGCAGTAGTGTTAGCCTCGTTCCCACGCCACGCAGCCTGGGAACGAGGCTAGCAACAGTGTGTATACACAGAGGTTGGTGATCAATGCAGGCAACAGTGTTAGCCTCGTTCCCACGCCACGCAGCCTGGGAACGAGGCTAGCAACAGTGTGTATACACAGAGGTTGGTGATCAATGCATGAAACAGTGTTAGCCTCGTTCCCACGCCACGCAGCCTGGGAACGAGGCTAGCAACAGTGTGTACACACAGAGGTTGGTGATCAATGCAGCGCAGTAGTGTTAGCCTCGTTCCCACGCCACGCAGCCTGGGAACGAGGCTAGCAACAGTGTGTATACACAGAGGTTGGTGATCAATGCAGGCAACAGTGTTAGCCTCGTTCCCACGCCACGCAGCCTGGGAACGAGGCTAGTAACAGTGTGCACACACAGAGGTTGGTGATCAATGCAGGCAACAGTGTGTACACAGAGAGGTTGGTGATCAATGCAAGCAACAGTGTGGACACACAGAGGTTGGTGATCAATGCATGAAACAGTGTTAGCCTCGTTCCCACGCCACGCAGCCTGGGAATGAGGCTAGTAACAGTGTGCACACACAGAGGTTGGTGATCAATGCAGGCAACAGTGTGTACACAGAGAGGTTGGTGATCAATGCAGGCAACAGTGTGTACACACAGAGGTTGGTGATCAATGCAAGCAACAGTGTGTACACACAGAGGTTGGTGATCAATGCAGGCAACAGGTGTACACACAGAGGTTGGTGATCAATGCAGGCAACAGTGTGTACACACAGAGGTTGGTGATCAATGCAGGCAACAGTGTGTACACACAGAGGTTGGTGATCAATGCAAGCAACAGTGTGTACACACAGAGGTTGGTGATCAATGCAGGCAACAGGTGTACACACAGAGGTTGGTGATCAATGCATGAAACAGTGTTAGCCTCATTCCCACGCCACACAGCCTGGGAATGAGGCTAGTAACAGTGTGCACACACAGAGGTTGGTGATCAATGCAGGCAACAGTGTGTACACAGAGAGGTTGGTGATCAATGCAGGCAACAGTGTGTACACACAGAGGTTGGTGATCAATGCAAGCAACAGTGTGGACACACAGAGGTTGGTGATCAATGCAAGCAACAGTGTGGACACACAGAGGTTGGTGATCAATGCAGGCAACAGTGTGTACACACAGAGGTTGGTGATCAATGCAAGCAACAGTGTGGACACACAGAGGTTGGTGATCAATGCAAGCAACAGTGTGGACACACAGAGGTTGGTGATCAATGCAGGCAACAGTGTGTACACACAGAGGTTGGTGATCAATGCATGAAACAGTGTTAGCCTCATTCCCACGCCGCACAGCCTGGGAACGAGGCTAGCAACAGTGTGCACACACAGAGGTTGGTGATCAATGCAGGCAACAGTGTGGAAAATTCAGTTAGGAATTGGAGGAAAATTGCTGCTAATTAGTGGGAAATTGGAGGCTAATTAGTGACAAATTGGATGACAATAGATAGCAAACTAACAGTAATCTGGTACCAGTCTACTGGCAATTATAATTAGCAGGACAGACTAAATGTCCATTCCTAAGAGCAATTCAATGCACAGCATATAAGATCTATCCACACCTGATCATAGTTATCGTGCCCATGAAAGAACGGCTCCTTTTTGAAAATCTGCAGAGATACAGGTAGCAACACTAATGTCTACACATACACAGTACTGGTATCAGATCATCTGCTAGGAGAGGGGGTAAGCTAGGGGAGAGGAGGGAGGAGAGGGTGGGGAGGAGAGAATGGGGAGGGGAGGGAGGGTGGGGAGGGGAGGGAGGAGAGGGGAGGGAGGGGGAGGGAGGAAAGGATGGGGGGAGGGTAAGAAAGAAGGAGAGGAGGAGGACGAGGAGATGGGAAAGGAAGGCAAGGAGGGTGTGGGTAGGAGAAGAGGAGAGGAGAGGCGCTCACCATGCTTGCCAGCATACACCCAAAGCTCCACATGTCCAGGGAGTAGTCATACTCCTGGTAGTCCACTAGAAGCTCCGGTCCCTTGAAGTACCGTGAGGCCACCCTCACGTTGTACTCCTGCCCGGGATGGTAGAACTCTGCTAGACCCCAGTCAATAAGACGAAGCTGGAGGGAGGGAGGGAGGGAGGGAGGGTCAGTTGACAGTAAGTTAGAAAACTAAGTACTCTAACATCACTTCCTGTAACCAGAGACTCTCTAGAGTAACAAGATTCATACCATTCAGCATCTTGTTGTTGCCATGCACATAAATGGAGGTATACAGATGTATGAAGCGGAATGGCCACACACGTATGGAATGGGTGGCCAGTGGCCACACATGTATGGAACTGAGGTACAATTAGGAACACCATCACATCCTCACACCCTCACCACCTCACACTCACCACCGTTTCACCCTCACTCTTTCACACTCTCACCCCTCACCCCCTTACCCTTCTGTTTTCGTGGTCAATCATGACATTGTGTGGCTTCACGTCTCTGTGCATGACCCCCATACTGTGGCAGTAGTCCAGAGCCCTCAGCAGCTCATACAAGTAGTACCTGATGTCGTAGTCTGTCAACTGCTGGTAGAGTTGCTGTGGGGAGTGTGCACGTGTGTGTGTGTGTGGGGGGGGGGGGGGGGGGGGGGGAGTGTGCACATGTGTGTGTGTGTGTGTGGGGGGGGGGGGGGGGGGGGGGGGGGTATGTGTGTGTGTGTATCTGCCTGCATGAGTATTGGGAGTGCATGAATTGATTGCATACCCATTCACTACCTCCCACACACTATGTATACACTCACCACAAACTGTGTATACGCTCACCACACACCCATCTTGAGGGACTGCAACCAAACGCATACCACAGCACCTGCCAACCATTGCTACACCTACAGCGCGTGCACACACACACACACATCCTATGCCACAGCACCAAACAATCACTGATATGCTCACCATAGCCTCGTTTCTAGGCCAGGCCCACCACACCCACACCTCACACCGCAGCACCAACCCATTGCTACGCCCACAATAGCCTCGTTTCCAGGCCACACCCATCACACAACTTACCTTAAAGTCTGTATTATTAACATGCTCAAATATCAGGGCAGGTGTTCTTGACTGGGAGAGAGAGAGAGAGAGGGGGGGGGGGGGGGGGGGGGGGGGGGGGGGGGGAAGATTGTGAGAAGCTAGCAAACAATGCTACAACACTCTCAGACCAGACGTCTCCCTCCCTCTTCCCTCCCTTACCCACGGGTCCTTGACCACGTCAATTAGCCCGATAATGTTTGGTCCTCCACGAAGGTTGTCCAG
Organism: Axinella damicornis; assembly: GCA_963931865.1. Lineage (NCBI taxonomy): Eukaryota > Metazoa > Porifera > Demospongiae > Axinellida > Axinellidae > Axinella > Axinella damicornis. The sequence goes on along the minus strand of OZ007515.1, from coordinate 819,046 downwards.
GATCTTGATCTCACGCTTTATCTTCTTCTTCTTTACTGGCTGCAGGGAGAGGAGGACACTTGAACAAGACAGAAGCACAAACTGTGTGCACCACACTCACTCTCTCACACACACATACACAAGCATTGCTACTTTGTGTTAATATACGTCTCCTGCTATGAGACGAGTCGTGTTCATACAGGAAGACACGAACGACATTAGCAGTCCAAACACTTCCTAACAACGAAACGAGACAGCACCTTGGACAGGAAACCGAGAGAAGAACCGAGAGTGCATCCCGGATAGGAAACTGCTTCCAGCCTATAGATTTGCACAACATGGAGGTCCAAGCAAGCTACCAGCCTTTTTTCAATCCCAGACCTCTGGAGGCAATAACTGGATAAACTGTGGTCTGGAAATGATGACATTTCCAGACCGGTCACCTTGGGGTCCAGGGGATTTCCAGCTGAGGCTAACCTTCCAGGAAATGACCTTGTCTGGTTTGTTTCCACAAGCACGTTTTGCAGCTCTATGGATTCTTAGTGCACGCTCAGATGTAGCAACCTACCACACATCAGTATTTTATGTGCCAAATGAAAGGATGGTTGCTCCCACAAACGCTGTATAAATGACTGCAGGAACCACCAAGTTAGCCCAATACATCCTGTATCATGTTACCAACAACAGCTATGCTACACTGTATACCATACCACACCACGATCTTGGTGAAGGAACTCACTTTCAAAATCTTAATGACAACTTTATCGTTGTTGGCAACGTTTATTGCTTCAAACACCTCGCTGTACTTGCCCCTGCCCAGCTTCCGCACGACCTGGTAGTTGTCCTGATTCCTGTAACACGAGACAAACAAGGTAAGAGCCGCCTCCTTGCAAAGTCACAGCCGTACAAACTCCCACACGCACACTGGCAACATGTAGAAGGTGATTGACATGAAGAATGCAGCAGAAATGGGATACATGAACTAAACTGATGGTGCATTGCAGATCTAATGGATGTTTGTAGTTTGCGTATCTGGAAAGTTCCATAATCAGTGCTAGCATGTAGCAGCAACGTCATTTAGAAGACCATTTTCAGGACAGTTTGAGAGCTCTCGTAGCATGCAAGTCAGCTTTGTTCGGTAGAAGCCATGTTGAGATGCTATGCACTCCATGGTCCACAGAAAGGTAAGTGTATGGGTCATACCTTCTTGCTAGCCACCCACCCAGTCCATTTGTCCCACTAACTGCAGGCCAAGTGGCATTATATTCCTGAGGCCACCAACAGCTCCCCACAGGCATGGTTTCATTTGGCAGCAGTGGTTTCGTGACACACAAGGAGGAAATGAACCAAATCCATCCCCACCTCAGCTGGAGGGAAGGATCAAAGGCTCAGAGTTGGAAGGGGATAAACCACAGGATGCTGGATGAAATGGGTTCCAAATTTATGGCCATGGGATCATTTGAACCTTATTCGATCCCCTATTATGCTTGTAAGCTGATCAACTGCAAACCACAACTGGCTTTGTACACAGGCGGACTCTCCTTTTCAATTGTGTGTGTGTGTGTGTGTGGGGGGGGGGGGGGGGGGGGGGGGGGGGTGTGCGTAGGGGGGCATTCTCCTCCCCGAACAATTAACAAGTAGGACTAGGTACAAGGCTACACAAACACAACATTCCTGAAAAGAACATGTCGATAACTCACCCCCACTCGATGGGATGGGATTCATAGTCCCAGTAATCTCTGGGCTTGTGTGCGTTCACATCCGCATACACCCTGGCCCAGGTACCAGTCCCTGCCATTATTGCCAATACCCTCAGGACAGCAGCTACAGTGATAAGGGAACTATTTTCACTTGCATCCCAAAGAACATGGTCGGTGAAATTCTGACTAAGGTCACCTAAAAACCACCACCATAAGCTTCACCTTTGGGTGAAATACTGCACAGGGGCGGTATTGTCAATACCGCCCCTGTGCAGTATTTCACCCAAAGGTGCGCCGCCGACCGGCCACAATTTTCGGCCCCTAGGGGCACTTTACTAACCGTTATCGTGACTTGTACAGATCCCCCTCTCCTTTCCGAGACGCAGTCCAGTGAACACAGCGGCAGTAAACCTCGGGATACCACCCAGAGTCCTGGCAACCTGCTCTATGATTCTCTGATCACAAACTAAGCAGTGGCATGCCGTAAATGATAAAATATTCCTTACGCTAATTTAGAAGAGCGCCGACGGGGAAAATGGCTTCAGTAGGCAGCAAGCTGCGCGAGGGAGATAAGCTCGTGGCAGAGGCTGAGAAGTGGTGCGTTTGGATCTGAATAGGAAAGTATAGTGAATGAGTTCTGCATACCTTAAATGGTCACTGATTGATCGAATCATAGATACCCGGACCGGCGGTAGCTGTTGTATGATTCCCCATATCGATATCGTCAATACCGGTGGACAGGGATCTGTTTTCATATCTCCAGCCTCAAGACCAGCTGGTTGAAGTGGAGCCCGGACTATGACAATGCTGCTCATGCATTTGACAAGGCTGGTAAGTGCTCATGCAGTCTGATGATCGTACGATGGGTTAGTCTGACCTGTCTCTCTCCCTAGCCCTATGCTACCGCAGTGCCAAGGCGTATGACAAAGCCAGGGACACGTACGAGAGAGCTGCAGACACCTACTACAAAAACCATGCGTATCCTTGTTTGCTCTTCACTAAAACTGAAATTGTTTTGGTGTGGCCATGCAACCACATTTTGGTTGGATATTAGTAAAAGAGATGTTAAAACAACACTGGAGCTTTCCTTTACTTACTGCAATAGCACCTTCCACTCTGGAAAGTAAGTGTTCCAGTAATTGTTCTCGTAGCCTTCGAAACCCCTCCAAGCCCTTCTCGACTTGAAATGTCTTGTTCCCAGGCACTTGGTATGGGCACCTGGGAACGAGGCTAGAAAAGTCTGGGAATGGTACAGTGTTGGTAATATCATTGTTTCTTTTCACTGACATAAAGGGCTCTCGAGCAGGCTGCCAATGTGTGCAGGGTGAGCCGTCATTGATATTAGTAGTGGTATACTTTTGTACATGTCCTCAGGATACTTTTGTACATGTACCTATATCCTAGCCTCGTTCCCAGGCCTACCCCGTTTTTTCTGTTCTTCGGTTTTCGTTGACAATTTCGCATCCGTGTATTATTGTAAACGGAAACCGAAGAACAGAAAAAACGGGGTAGGCCTGGGAACGAGGCTACCTATATCCTAAGGATACTGTTATGTGTGCACCTCAGGATACTATTGTACATGATCTCAGGATATGAAAGCACTGGAGCAAGCAGCTGGATTCCTGGAGAGAGCAAGGTACACATCTACTATACTGGCCAATCAGCTCAGCTCAGCTACATGTATCTGCAAGTACTGTACTGGCCAATCTGCTCAGCTCAGCTATAACTTAAGCGCTGTCTGCAAGGTACTGTACTGGCCAATCAGCTCAGCTCAGCTATAAGCGCTGTCTGCAAGGTGGCCAATCAGCTTAGCTCAGCTATAAGCTCTGAATGTCAACATGTAAACAATTGCTGTGTGCATAAACAGTCCTGTTGTGCTCCAATGCAGTGCGATGTTCCATGAAAGTGGATACGGTGACACGGCTGGCCAAGTGCTGACCAAGGCAGCCAAGTATGTTACATATACATGTAGTTATCCAATGGAGTACTCCAGCTCAAATGGAATTGGGTGTAGCCAGCTTCGTACCCTGACCTGAGGTAGTTGGGTATAACCAGCTTCGTACCCTGACCTGAGGTAGTACCTCCACATTGATGTGGTTAATAGGGAATGAGACTAGTATGATGGTCTTTACAGCTCACACATCTATTGTTGTACAATGTAGCATTGTGGCACTGATCGTTTGAATAGTAGGTGTTTTAAACTAATATTGAAATCACCTACATCTTTGCACCATTTTCATGCTCTGGTGTACTGTGTCTGCCTGATACACAGGTTGGTGGACCAGGTGAACCCCCGCAAGGCTGCAGGGTACTTCCTAGCCACCGCAGAGCTCCATGAGATTGAAGAGAAGTACCGGGACTCGGCCACAGCCACAAGGAATGCAGTCAACATGTTTGCCAGAGCCAGAGAGTAAGCCCTTGAACCGTCAGACAGGTGTCATATAAATTTGAGTAGCAGGAGTTGCGTTGACGTTGTTTGGATTGTTATGTTCCTTCCTCAACTCTGCAGTTACGATAAGATTCTGGAGACACTGCAGAAGTTGCGGCAGCTGTATATACAGCTGCAGCAGCACAAGCACTTGTACGAGGTGTGCTATGCAAGAGTAGATCCTTATTGGAGGGTGCTCACTAGCTGGTGACTGCATGAGAACAAATGTAGTCTCATTCCCAGGCTCAAATGACAGTCTGAGAATGAGATTAGAACACCCTGCTACATTTCACCATGGTGTCTGGTTACCAGGTGACTCCTGGGTCAGTGCTAACCAACTCTAGTTTCTATCTCTGACGTAGGTGGCTTCTGTGGAAATAGTGGCACACCTTCACAATGATGACAGCGTAGCGGCCAGTGATGCGTACAATGTGGCATGCAGGTAATACTCATACAACTGTAGTTAGCCTCCTAGGCCATTCCCACTGCCAGTTTTTGATCACTTGCGCTTGGTTTCATTCCCGTTCTTAGGGTGCCGGGGTTTATGGACTCGGACGAGGCCCCTGTACTGGACAGGCTTATCGAGGCTTACAGGGAGAGAGACAGTGAGGCAATGCAGGAGTGTTGCAACAATGTGGTGTTCAGATCCATGGATAATGAGGTATATGTTTGCACACTCGTACCCACAGACCCTTGGTAACAGCTTCTGAATCACACGTTCAGCATCTGCTGTCATGGTAACATCTGATCCTGCTCTCTAGATTGCCAAGCTGGCCAGAGATTTGAGGGGAAAGTTTGAGCTAGGAGGTTCACCTCTCGGTGCCTCTGGGAGCAGGTTCTCAGATGTTATGAAACCAAGAGAAACAAAATTACAACCAAAGGCAGAGCCTTCCAGGAAACCAGTGCAACCTGTGTCTGACATGAGAGCTGAACTGTTTGGCGGCTCATCAGGCAGAGGAGAGAGGAGCAGGCCCATGAAGACCAGGATAGAGGAGAGTGAGGAAGAGCAGAGAGAGTTGTTCAGAGCAGATGAGGAGGTGGGTAGTGGGGACCAGAAACAGCTTGGTGAGGAGGTGGGGCAGGAGGGTGGTGAAAATGATGAGGTTGGTGGAGGTGGAGATGGTGAAGTTAGCGGGGATGCTGAGGCTGGTGAAGATGGTGACGAGGATGCATATGGGGGGATGCTGAGATGAAGTTCTGGACTCGTGTATTACTAACTCATGCTCCTTTGTATCTTGTGCTGTGTATGTCTGTGCCTGCTCACGTAGTGAGGTGTGTTCATGCTGCTATCACTGTCCGTTCTCACTTTCTTGTAAATTTAAAGAGCATGAAAATCTTAAAAAGGCAGACATGATTCCAATATACAACATCATTATATGAGCTAGAGGTAATATGGCTGCTGGAGTGTGTCTAGACCCTGAGCTCGTTCTGTTCATCTTCAAGCCTCTTGGTGACAAATTTGGCATCAATGTTTCTAGTAAGTTTTATGTACCGGCGGCTCCTGATCGTGACAGTCTTTATCCAACTCGGAACTAGCTGTTCCAGGTAATCAAGATGTTCCTCGGTCTGATCTGTGTAGTGTGTGCGTGAGGGGGAGAGTTTACATTCCATACCAGTTTGGAATGAAACCGAGTGGTAGACAGGCAAAACTGATTGGGATAAATCTAGCATTGAGCGAGTCCCACATTAGCTGTGTACCAGCAGGAGACAGAAGCACAAGAATCGCATAACAAACTATCACATTGCGAGGCCAATTGAGTACCACAAGCTGGGCCTGTACACCCAGCAGCTGTTCTGGCATCACTCCCACTCAGCACTCACTCTCTGGTGCCTCACTGACACACTTGGCCCACAATGCCCCACATTCACCTAGTTAGTACACACAATACACGTACTTGTGTGGAGACAAGAGGTGTGGCTCTCACGCAACTTCTGGACCACATCATCCCAGGGTATGGCAGCTTTCTTCTCAGCAAGGAAGAAACTTGGAGAAAGTTAAGGAAACTGTAAGATTGCTAAGCAATAGCTTTCTCTCAGTCTACTCAAAAATATGTGATTGAGTCATAGACTAGTAGACAAACAAATGGAAGGATACACTCTGAGTATTCTGCAGAACTCGGGCAGCCGACCCAGCATTTCTAGCTGCTTCTCCTTCAGGGGGTCCCTCGTTATCGTTGCTTCTGCCCTCGCAGCCTCCTTCCGACGAATCTGAGGAGGATGCAGAAAATTTGCAGCTGAAGACCATTTCCTTGTAAGGTATGGTATTCTCTTGTCCCCACCCTGTACCCTATAATTATGTGATCCCCTCTCAACACAGTACATATGTGCACACTAGTGGGTACCTTCTCAAGGAGGGCTTCTGAGACTCCTCTAAGGGCTGGATCGACACTGGCCTGGGGAACGCTGGGTGGGTCTCCATCTCCCTCACTCTCTCTGGCCACTCTGGCAAGTGCCTGCTGAACCCGGGACGCCATTTTGTTCTGGGCTATGTTCAGTACGTCTCTAGCCGTTGTGTAGGTTTCTAATGAATGTACAAGTGTAACATGGCATCATGTCATTAGGGTCGCACTGATAACTAAATTGGCTAAAAGATATCGATATTGGCAAAGTAGGTAACGGTAACACACAAGCACGGACACAATGTCATATGCTATTGGCATTTTGCTATCCTATCAGTAAATTCCATATCGATGCACCCGTACATATTGTTATGGCGCAAATCAAACATCATCGTAGGTCAAAGGGAGGGGTCTATGTCTAGGACTCAAGGAGAAACTTTGATCTATCTACCTACATACTGTAGGTATGTACCAGTGATGGGTGGCTTCGGCAGCTCAGCCTCCTCAACATCTGGGATGCCATCAAGGGAGAAGGAGGGGTGCCAGCGAAGTATCTTCTCATCAGGGATCACCAGAGGAGGGCTGAGGCTTGCAAGGAAGGCCTGCAGGAGGAAGGAGATCGGGTCATGTCAAATCACTTTGAAGGCAAATCAGACACATGGCTCTGTTTGCTGGGTGACAAAAGTACTGTCTCTCTTGCCTTGTGGTGTCTCCGGACAATCTGCTCCAAGTTCCGATTGAAGACCTTCCTTCTTCTGATGAGAGTTGAGGCACCTAAACACCCTCCACCATTTGATCCTTTGCCACCCTTCGACCCCGCACCACCCACAGACTCTCCACTTCCATCCTCGTCCGTGTTGCTCTCAATTGTTAGCTGGAATTGCTCGTACTTCTTCCGATCGTAGTTTCCCGGGATGTTCTTCTCTTGACGGAAGATGAAGGCCGAGGGGTGGACTGTCTTCATCTGTGCAAGGTTTCGTTTTTCAAATGATCTGAATGGTAAAGAGGATTTGGAATTGAAACATGTTGCAAACTGCATTGTATGAGAATAGAATTCATAACATATAATATTATAGTGCTGGAACTTGCTTTATAGTTACATGACACAAATTCCGAAACATGCAAACCACATATGCTATGCTAACCCACATGGTTATGCTTTACCTACTAACCCGTAATGAAAGAGAAAGCAAGCACAATTTTTTTTCCTAGGCACCTAAACATCTCTCCACACACCAACATGTTTGCTATTCACTAATGAGGCTGCAAACAGACGATACCACCATCAAGCAGTGTAGCAGACTACTCCCCACAAACCACACACCTTCTACTCATCTCCTGAACCGACTGCTTCAGTTTCTCCAGCGTACAGATCTCCCTCCTCTTCTGGAGCATTGTCACCACCGTGTCCGTGCAGCGGAACTTCTCCGCAAGCACCTGGATAAGTGCAAGTCCCATGAACCCATCACTGAATTATGATACATGTACAACCCCTTATCCTCATGGCCGTGGTGAAAACCCGGACCGGACCGGACCTACCGGAAGTGAAATAGCAATAATTAATGTAGAGCGACTTAGCGCTAGCTAAACGACTCGATGTTTTGACTAGTACACGTAGCACTTGCAGACAATTGCCGGAGGAGTTTCGTGGGACCCGAAGAGCTTCAGCAAAGGTACTGTCTGTTTTGCTACTGCGTTTGTAGTTAGCGTTGCGTTTATGTCAAGCTTATAGCTAGCAAGGGGCGATCGCGAGTCTCACGGAGAGTAGAATAACTAGTACTCGATGCTTTTGTAGTATAGATTACTCACACTCGCTTGGCCCAGCTCTCTGACTTACCTATAGCAACGTGAAACGTCAACAAATGCCTGGTTGCCTCCTTCCAAGTCGTCCTCCAATTCGGGGTCGTCGCTACCGTACCGGCAGACTTGGACCCGCGCGGCTACCTCGCTAACGCTTCGTGGCTTCAAAATACCGTGCAAATCAGCCAACTCGTGCGACTAAACTGCTCTCTGACTTCCCTGCACGAGGCAATGGCTACTTCACGATCCAAGTAAGCTATTTTCTCTACACGTGGAGACACTAATTACTACTTCCGGTCGGTCCGGTCCGGTCCGGTCCGGTCCGGGTTTTCACCACGGCCTATCCTCATTGGAGAGAAGTGAGAAAGTTTCAAAGATCAAAATTATCAACAGCACTTGTTTTAGGGCCCCAGGTGCCTCTCATATTCCAGTACAATGTACGCAAAAAATGCTCACTCAGTATACACAATCTTGTGACACACAAATAAATCACAACAATCAAATACAGGACAATTTACCTGGTATTTGTGAGGCAGCGGTAGCTCAACGGAGGGTGAAGGGGAGGAGGGAGGGACAGGAGGCTCGTCCACAAGGGAACGGTAGCGCTCATATGCTGGCTGCCGTCTGTTGGGTGGATGTGAGAGAAATGATAAAGCCAACACAATTACGCTGGTATTCTTATAGTAACTGAGATTAATTTTACCTTGCGGACTTTTTGGGACTCTCAATTTCAAGGGCTTGAAACTCTTTTAATCTTGGAGGCTTTGCAGAGGAAGCAGCGGCTCGCTGTGCCTCCTCTTTCCCCTCTGCTCTACCTTGCACCGCAGGTACCACATCAGGGTCTATAAGCAGCCTCCTTCGAGCAGCCATCTTCTTGGCCCTCTCATTGTAGACGGCAGAGCAACTGCTTCCATCTAACCTCGGTGAGCTGGAAGGGGTGGCAAACTTTGTCGGACTCTTTCCCATCTTCTCCTTTGCTAGTCTCAATAATGCCGCTCCCCTACTCTCCACCAACAGAGGCAGCTTCATGGGTGAGGATTTGGATGCCGAATTTGCAACACTGGGAGATGTTGATGGTAGATCTAAGTTGATCGCAGTACCCCTGAAGGGAGAAGGCTGTGGAGTTTTGAAGGGTGAAGAGGTGGACAGCCTCTCCTCCTGCCTTCCATCAACATCAACCGTTCTCAGTTTGGAAGGGGTAGAATGTCCATCCTGCGTCTTGTGTTTCTGTGGTGAGCACAAGAGCTGCTGTGCAACACTGGCACCTCCTTCCGAGGCCGCTCCTCCACAATGCGGCAGTGGATCTTCTTCACACAGTTGGTCATCGTTCAAAGTTTGCTCTCTGCTGTTCTCCTGCGATCTTGCGACAATATCCAGCAGTGTCTGAATTGTCTTTTCGCTTGTGCAGGCTTTCTGCTTCCCCTTCCGCCCACGAGTTGATGCACATAAGCGTGTACCAGTGGCCACCCGGGAACTCCGTTTCTGCTTCCCCTTTGTTGAGATCACCTTGACACCTTTCTCTACCGGTGGGATGGAAAATATATCTGCCTCTTCGGTCACTACCGGGATATCGAGACGAGTGTCTTCTGTTAGCTTTCTCCTCTTAACAGAAGCATGGTCAGCTGCCCTCTTTCTGACTCTGCAGTAGCTATTGATTGTCGTTTGCGCCATGCTCGAAATCAACCAGAAACTATTATATCGCACTTCGCCCAGAAATGTAGCACTTTCCCGCCATATACACGTGACATGAAAGTCGTGCACGTGATGCAATACGTATCACGGAAGTGAGCGGAGGTATCCAATATCCACGTGCTGTTCACGTAGTAATACACATAGTTCATGCCCTGGCTCTGATCGCTTGTGTCTTGGGAGTTAATTATCATGAACTCCCTGCAGTTGATTTGTTCTGCATGAAAGTAAAGCGCACCTGATTTTGACAAAGTGATCTACAAAAATCTGTGGCAGTGGATATGGATATGTGGATATGTTACAGTGTGTACAAGCGCTAGGTTCGTTCCCAGGCCATATGGGAAGAGGGAGAAGTGGATTGGGAACAAGGCTGAAGAGAAGCAGCAACAATGACTAGCAGTTTCAATATTCACCTAGTGACTCAAATATTAGCTATGAGTGTTTGTCTCCTAAGAAAGTGCTCCAGTACAACAAGTGATCTTCGGATAAATGTAGAGACCTCTGCTCCTCAGCAAATGTGGTAGAAAGTCGGTGAAGCGCTGTCTGGGTAGCTGAAGTGGACCAAAGGAACAGATTACAGGGTAGCATGGTCATGGGGCCACCACCACCAGACTCCTAAACCATAGCCTATATAGCTCTTACTGGGATAGGTTATGGGTCGCGTGCACCCATACATCGCAATTCTCAAAAGTGCTGATCCAGTCCGGGTTCCGGTAAGAGCTATAGCCTAAACTCACCCCCTGATTAGCAACCAAACTCCAAATCAAACTCACCCATCTTGATGGCATATCTCCCATTAGCCTCCAGAGCCACACAGACATTTCTTGTGCTTTTAGAACTGCTGAGAGGTGCCTTGACGTGCTTGTCCAGTGCCTGGGGATGAAACCACACCAGGGGTGGGAGTGTGCTGGGCTCATTCCTGCTTTCACATAGTTCACTACTATATTATGCTTGCATACTTGTACCACATACCTGGGACAGGCTGATCAAGGCTGCCAAAATGTTTGGGAGGGTCTGGAGGGAAGGCAGAGGTATACTGTCTGTAGCCTCATTCCCAGGTCGCATGTCCTGGGAACGAGGCTGTACTGTCTGTGACTCTATGCTGCAGTGCAACTACTGCTCACCCTTTGGACCACCCCATAGCTGTCCTCTGCGTATGATGCTGCAGCTAGCTCTGAGATCCCTGGGGATGAGGAGGATGGAGAGGAGGGTGGGCAAAGATGGAGGAGAGAGGGGAACGATGAAGGAGAGGGGAGAAAGATGTGAGGAGGGATGATAAATAAGGGGAGGGGCGAAACATGGGAAGGACGAAGAGAGAGGTGAGGATTATGAAGAGGAGGATGAAGAGGAGGGTGGCAAGGATGAATGAGAGTAGGAGGACAGATGAAGGGGAGGGGGGCAAAGATAAAGGGGATGGGGGAAGGGGAAAAGGCAGGTGAGGGGAGGGAAGGACGAAGGAGAGAAGGGGAGGGGAAGGATGAATGGGAGGGGAAAGATGAAGGAGGGAAACAAATTGGATCACAATCCAAGTTCCAACACATGTTCTGCTTACCTGCAATGGCCCACACATGGAGTCTGCTGTCAGAAAACATCTCCTGTGTGGAAATGTCAGGAAGCTGTGCGTGGGGATGACAGACACACCGATCAAGACCCAGCAGTGAACTGAACCAAGTCATTGGCTAGTCCGTACTGGTATACGGTAGTCCATACCTCTGACAGAAAGTAGGCAAAGAGAGGCCTCTTCTTTAGGTTGGCAGCTATCTTCTTTGGTAGTGCCTTGAGATCCGTTGCTACCTGTTTTAACTGCACAAAGAGGTTGAGGATCAATGCCTGGCCAACACTTCACCACCTGTGATGTCCAGCATACCTTCTTTCCAGCAGCTCCCGGCGCCTCCTGTACTGGCTCAGGAGCCCGGTGAACTCCCTCCACTCCTGTGTGTGGGCACAGGAATGTGGTGCAACGCTTGGAGAGGGGAGCACTGATCCCAGTACCAGTAAGTATGGTAACCAGTATGTGCCAAAACTGGCACATTTTGGAAACCATTACCGGCGGTATACGGCACATTTCGACATGTCAATTAAGCCCAAAATTGGTAGAACCTGTTCTGTTGGGTGACTGATGTACCATTTCCATTAACCCTTTACCAACCAATGACTGCAAAACCCGTCATGAGACTTTCACCTTCATGATGTCACATCCGGCAATGTCCTTGAGAGATAGGCTCTGCGCCAGCAGAAAGGGCGGGGCAGGGGGAGGTGGGTGGGTGCACCCGAAGGGTGCAAACAGCATGGCCGTGTCAGGGCTCAGCTTTAAACAGCCCTTGGTTGGAGCCGGGTAGGCCATTTCTCGGGTTTTAAGCATAAATGGGCCTAGAAAACAGTGGTCTCACCTTGCAGAGCCTCGAATTCCAGTGTTCAAGGCTGATTTTTCTGCTAGAGCGAGTTACCGTCGCCCGAGCATCTTGATCGCGTACACGTTAACGAGTGGGTGTGGTCAGAATCATGAATGGGGAAAGCATGGCTGTGTGCAGTTCTGTGCAAAGTTTTGAGCGTGAAAACCGATGGGAACCTTATCTAGGGTATGTTTAAGTAGATTACAAGCTATAAAACTGACCTCCAGAATCTGTGGTTGGTAAAGAGTTAACAACGAACCCAAGTTGGCAGAAACAGCACTCCTGGTGACTAAGGTCTTGTCTTGTTTTCTACATGTACACTAGCTGTTCCTAGCCTCGTTCCCAGGCCTTCCACACCTCCAGCTTTTGATCGCTTACAGTATGCAAAAATAAGTGACCTAAAACTGGTGGTGTAGAAGGCCTGGGAACGAGGTTATGCATGCAGTTATGGCAGACTAATATGCTCAGTATCTTGGGCTAGGAATGAGATATGAAGCTGGGATTTGCACTATTGTGATCAGCACGAATGGAGCATTCTAACGATGTCATTTTTGCTGGTGGTTGAATTTTGACCCAAAATCATGAAAAACCATGGATTATAGCCTTTGGTCGAGTGCGATTTTTGACAAAAATGTGACTGAGATTAAAAATCACTTTCAGGGCATAATTTGAAAGCTCTTTTTATGCTGATCACAATGGCACAATTCCTAGCTTCATATCTCATTCACATACCCAACGTTCTCTATTATTTGGTTCATTTTTGGCAGAAATGGCACATCAGTCACCCTATAGAACCGGAGTGCTGTGTGCCAACCTTGGCACAACAACATAGAGGGAGCAAGCAACAACTAACAAATGGACAGCTTACCAGGTGAGTAGGACCAGAGACGAGCCATCTCAGTGTACACATTTCGGCGGGTGGCTCCAGGAGGAGAGTGAGATCCAACCGGGAGGGAGGGCCAACCCTTCTGGGTGGGCGACACTGCCAAAGAGGAGGTCGAAACATTCAAATAGATTACTAGTAACGGATACTGAATTGTTCGTGAGGCCTCATTCCCAGGTTTTCCACCCAAAAGGAGGTGGAGGATCCAGGTACCTCGTTCTCTGGTTCATCCAAAAGGAGGTGAGCCTGGTACAATTTATCACACATACAATGTCAAGGGAAGACAGGAAGCATACTATAGCTAGCCTTGTTCCCAGGCGCTCGGTAATTACTGAGCACCTGGGAACAAGGCTAGAAGCATACAGTCATGATTTAATTGTGCATGGAAAACCTAGCCGGAGAGAATGGAATGAGGCTGGTGGGAGAGACTGGGAATGAGGCTGGCGGGGGAGCCTGGGAGAGGCTGGTGGGGGAGCCTGGGAATGAGGCTGGCTGGGGAGCCTGGGAATGAGGCTGGCGGGGGAGACTGGGAATGAGGCTGGCAAGGAGGCCACTGACTTCTCTCCATTGGTGCAATAGGGGTGAAGAGGAGATCTTTATTCTCTTCCTCAGGCGGCTTCCCTCCCAGCTTGGTTGTGAGGGAGGAGATGAGGGAGAGGCACTCGCTGCTGATGTCATTCCACACTGCAGGGTGGCCTGTATGAGAGAGAGGAACAGGAAGGAGGGGAGGGGGAGAACAGATGGAGGGAGGGAAGGAGGAAGGGAGGGAGGGAGGAGATGGAGAGGGAGAAGACAAGCTCTGCCTAGAGAGAACTGGTGACTGCATCTCACCGGCCTCATTCAGGCTGTACACCTGCTTCCTGCGGTGAGCTGAGTGGATGGTCAGTTGGTGGAGGTCCAGGTAACCGAGGTACTGGGGGAGGAAGAAGGATCAGAATGTCTTCCAAGTCAGAACCAGTACACCATCCTACCATTAGCAGCGGTATGCTCTTGGACTTCATTGCAGTTGTGAGCAGCCTGAGTGCCTCTTCAGAGAATGTCGCCACTACTGGGAACCTGATTGCCTGGAGGGAAATCATGTGCAAGTCATGTGATTAATACCTCATTCGTGGGATGTTATCATGGGACTTCCAGTTTGCTGTGTGCATGTGCCAATACTCATAGTTCAGAAAAGTTATCACATGAATGTCACATGATTACCTCTGTCTGAAGCACTCGGAACAACCGGAGGCCGAAACTCCAGGAGACATGGAGCATGGTACCAGCGAGGAGCAGGTGAAAGAGCAACCCCATATCCAGTAGGCCCCTAATGGAGTCCAACCGCACACCGTCCCTGGAACACACAGCAGTAATACTTGCAGGTGAATGCAGGACTAGCCTCGTTCCCAGGCTCCTCCCCAGCTTTTTGTCGCATACTGTACATAAACAGCATGCGACAAAAAGCTGGAGAGGAGCCTGGGAACGAGGCTATGCAGGACATTGTTGGATGTATTTTAGTCACTGCCAGCTATAACCACATTTGGCTCTGATGGCTGTCTTCAGCCACTAAAATAAGAGTGAATAAGCCCTTCATTATGCGCATGTGGGATAAACCACAATCCCAGGCTGCCACAACCAGCCTGGGAATGAGGCTAAACGCTTACCTCAAGTGAAGGTTAAAAGTATTTGTAAGTTTGGTCCGAGGATAAGAACCTGAAGAGGAAGACGAATCTTGTTCAGCATGGATCCAGCCACACATATCACACAGTCGTTATTGGTCACTAGCGGCAACCTCCGCTACGGCTGTGTTGTCACTACACATTCCAGTCCCCAGTACCAGTACTGTTACAGTATGTGGTTGAGCAGTGAACTATGAGCTTACCAATGAGGAAGTAGAGAGGATAGTAGAACTTCAAGATCTACACAGACGGTGAGAGGTGCACACTTGAACCACACTCTGTATACCTCAGTAAATTATTCCGTGTAACTTCACATACAACGTACCTTTAGTGTAAACACAAACCCCTCCCACAGATGGGAGGACAGGTGTCCTCTTAAACGAAACAGCTTCTGTTGCTATGGAAACAGCAATTGCAAAGATCACGTCATCATCCCTTCCTCTATCTCCCTAATCTTTTTGCCTCCTGTCCCCTTTCCCACGCTGGCACATTTCTCACCAACACTCCCTCCCTCCCTCCCTCTCTCCATCATCCCCTCCCCCCTCTCCGTGTCCCCTTCTCTCCACTCACCCTCACCTGGACGGAAGGGAAGACTAGAAAGTGCTGCTTGTTCACAAAGTAGCCTGCCCCATAACACAAGCCCTGGATGGATTACACAGTTGGGTTGGTTTATCAATCGCATACGGAAAATAAAGATGTTTGCAGAGAGCTGTGTTACCATGAAGGCTCCACAGAGGGTACAGAACAGCTGGTGTTCATTCAGGCATCTCTGATACCTGCAGATTAAGGAGTCATCCTCTGAATCTTGTATGTACATGTATGTGGGTCAACACAGCCTCTAATGTCACTGCGATACAATGTCCATGATTTCATGCGCAGACGACTAGACACCGGTCTCTTCCTCATCCCTCCCCCCTCACACAATCACTGCCTCACCCCTCACACAATCACTGCCTCACCCCTCACACAATCACTGCCTCACCCCTCACACAATCACTGCCTCACCCCTCACACAATCACTACCTCACCCCACACACAATCACTGCCTCACCCCTCACACAATCACTGCCTCACCCCTCACACAATCACTGCCTCACCCCTCACACAATCACTACCTCACCCCACACACAATCACTGCCTCACCCCTCACACAATCACTGCCTCACCCCTCACACAATCACTGCCTCACCCCTCACACAATCACTGCCTCACCCCTCACACAATCACTACCTCACCCCACACACAATCACTGCCTCACCCCTCACACAATCACTGCCTCACCCCTCACACAATCACTGCCTCACCCCTCACACAATCACTGCCTCACCCCTCACACAATCACTGCCCAACCCCTCACACACACACTGCCTCACCCCTCACAAGGCTGCCACATCCTCTGGTAGCCTCCGAGCTCGGCTAGGCAGTACCCACTTCCTGCTCCCAGCATAGTGAACACATTGACAGCCAGAGCACGTGATGGCCGCAGAACACTCCACAATATTGAAAGTCGGGTTTTGTATATGGGGAGTTGAACTGTGTGGGGTGTTTAGAAGGGAAGAGGACGGGGTCGGAGGAGGGGTGAGGGAAGAAGATGGGGGGAGGAAGGAGGGATGGAGGGAAGAGGATAGAGGGAGGGGTGGAGGGTAAAGGACAGGGGAAGGGAGGAGGGGGGAGGAAGGAGGGAAGAGGAACGAGGCTACTACCACCTACCAGTGTAAGTGAGGGAGTAGAGAATGGATAGTACAGTGAGCAGTGCAAGGTAGAGATGGACGAACAGTAAATTTCGTAGAAATAGAATATTGTAGATCCAATCTGTGTGTGTGTGTGTGGGTGCATGTGCATGTGTGTGTGTGTGTGTGTGTGTGTGTGTGTGTGTGTGTGTGTGTGTGTGTGTGTGTGGGTGTGTGAGCACATGTGTATGCATGCATATGTGTGGGGGTGTGGGTGTGAATGAGTGAGAGGTGAAGGCAGCTTGACACACCATCGAACTGCTGGCACTACATACATATACATCCAGTAATACATAAAGCAGAGTATATAACTGAATTTGAAAATCTGGTTTTCCATACATCGTCGCATCAACACCTCAACTGTGTTCTTGCAGTGCACAGTGGCAATATCTTGTCAGTGGAGCTACACAGAAACTATGTATACAACATGTACACTCAATACTTCAAACGCAACCACCAACATCTCAAGGGGAGGTCACGCCAATAGACTCCGCAGTCACAGCTGCGACCGCGGGTCAAAACTTTGACCGCACTCTTTTGCACTGCTTGACCGTTGACTTTGCGATAGTATACGGAAGAATGCGTAGCGACTCCACCACTTCCTTAGTATACGGGTTGACCGAGCGCGGTCGCAGCTGTGACTGTGGTGCTTATTGGCGTGACCTCCCCTTGCATCTGCCGTACACTACACCAGCTGATCCAAGAGCCCTGCGAGACTAGAGCTCGTGTACCTGCGATCCATGTGAGAGGGTGCAGAGGTGTGCATGCAGTCAGGCACTGGAACACCAGCAAGGAGGGGAACGCCAGCACCAGCAGCCACACTGTGCTGGCTGCTGTCCGCCATCTGAAGGCCTACAGGGGAAATCATGAGCACCAATTGGAGTCTCATGAGTAGGATTTGCACAGCATAGCAGACAAAATTTGGCCAACTACTCACCACTTCAGTAAACCAAAGCATCCTGCCTCAGCTGCCGCTACTCAGCTTTTCTTTATTCTTGAGGATCGCATGTGGTGCACCGGTACAAGTACCTCTAATTACAGGGTCTTCCCCATGTATACCACACGTGTGCAGGATGGTAAAGCTGAAGCTACTGCAGCCGTGGTGGAGAACGTCCAGCAGGAGTGCAGCTGCTTCCAGCGCTTTCTTCTGCGTAAGACGAGGATCTAACTCCACAGATGTAGTAAGTTCATGAAGATCAGTGTCAATGCTTGTGGCTTTTGATATATCTCCATCTGAATTTGTGATTCTCTGCAGGAATACAAGTACAATCCTGCTAGAATTGAATCAAAATGGCAGGAGCATTGGCAGCAAACAGCAGCTACTGCAGTGGTGGACAATCGGCTTGGTCCCGGGGAAGACAAGTTCTATGCCCTCTCCATGTTCCCCTACCCGTCCGGCCGGCTGCACATGGGCCACGTCCGTGTGTACACCATCAGTGACACCATCGCACACTTCTACCGCATGAGGGGAAAGAAGGTGTGTGTGTGGCTACGTACAGGGAGGGAAGATTGCACAAAAAATTGTTGTGAAGTGCACTTTCCATAGCTTAATTCCTAGCCTTGTTCCCAGCTGGCCCACACCGTGTTTGGTTGCACAAAGAACGACCGTTCTTCATGCAACCGAAAACAGCACGGGCTTGGGAATGAGGCGTGGGATGAGGCCGCACTTTCCTTGTCCAGGTGCTGCACCCGATGGGATGGGATGCGTTTGGTCTTCCGGCAGAGAATGCTGCAATCGAGAGAGGCATCCGCCCGGCAGAGTGGACCAAAGAGTGAGCCCCTATAATTATATGTCTATCTCTGCATGAGTACTAATAGGGACGTTGTACTTCTCAATCTTCCCAGCAATGTATCCCACATGAGATCACAGCTGGACAGTATGGGGTGTCATTTCGACTGGCACAGGGTGAGACACTTTCATCGTGCAGGGGGGTGCCTGGGAACAAGGCAAACCCTCTTACACTCAAAAACGTTATTCTATACCATTATGCTACAGCATGCTACTGGTGTATTATATGGGCATTTCATTAATCTACGAGTCTTTAAAAGACACCTGAAATTTGACTCCCAAGCTCCCGAGTCTCAAGATGTGTTTTTATTAATTCGGTGCATAATTGGAGGGGCTCCCCCTCCCGTACAGGAAGTGTACACATGTTCCCCAGACTACTACAAGTGGACACAATGGCTGTTCCTGCAGCTGTACAAACACGGTCTTGCCTACCGGAAGAAGGTGATGTCTAACTGTTGTGACGTCAAAGCTCCTCCACTGAACTAGCATGTACCTTCTACCTCCAATGGCTTCCCCAGGCGCTGGTGAACTGGGACCCGGTGGATGGGACAGTGCTGGCCAATGAGCAGGTGGACGAGACCGGGTGCTCCTGGAGGTCAGGGGCCAAGGTAGAGCAGAGATACTTGGAGCAGTGGTTCTTCAAGATCACCGACTATGCTGAGGTTGGGTGTGCTTGCTAGCTGATGTCCACAACACTAGTGTAGACACACTAGCTTCCGGTGGAAGATTTGAGCAAGTGTTCTCTGAATTAGTACATGCCATAGCTCTGAGCTCCTGCTGTTCTCCTCCTTCCTCTTTGTTGTCCCCTCGTCTCCTCCTCCATCTCCTTTGTCTCCTCCTCTCACTCTCCCTTCTATCCCATTCCTACTTCCTCTCCCTCATCCCTCCTTCTCCCTTCCCCTCAATCCTCCTCTCCCTTCTCCTCTACCTTGCTCTTCCTTCCTTCGATATTCCTTCACACTCTCCATTCCTCCCCTTCTTTCCCTCAGCCTCTGCTGCAAGGTCTGGAGGGACTAGATTGGCCAGGTGGTGTGAAGCTGATGCAGTCCAACTGGATTGGCAAGTCAGAGGGAGCCTTCTTTGATTTCCAGCTGCAAGTAACTGCTCTCTTTCCATGTGCTAGGATGGTATCATTATTCACCTCTCTCCCTCCCTCCGTCCCTCCCTCCCTTCATCCCTGCTCCCTCCCTCCCTCTCTCCCTCCCTCCTTCATTATTCACCTCCCTCCCTCCCTCCGTCCCTTCTCCCTCCCTTCATCCCTGCTCCCTCCCTCCCTCCGTCCCTTCTCCCTCCCTTCATCCCTGCTCCCTCCCTCCCTCCCTCCCTCCCTCCCTCCCTCCCTCCCTCCCTCCCTCCCTCCCTCCCTCCCTCCCTTCATCCCTGCTCCCTCCCTCCCTCCCTCCCTCCCTCCCTCCCTCCCTCCCTCCCTCCCTCCCTCCCTCCCTCCCTCCCTCCCTCCCTCCCTCCTTCCCTCCCCCCTCCACTCCCTCCCTCCCTCCCAACAGGGCATTGACTCCGCCCCTCTGCAGGTCTACACCACTCGTCCTGACACCATATTTGGAGTTACCTACCTTGCTGTCAGTCCAGAGCACGATCTCCTGCAAAACACACGAGTAGGAACCTTCTGTTCTACGCTATCATAAATGAGCATGTCTCACCCCCCCCCCCCCCCACACACACACACACACACTCACACACACACACACACAGCTGTTAGATAGCTCAGTCCTTCAAGCTGTGCAAGAGTTGCAGAGGAATTCACTCGTAGAGAAGGGAGAGGGACAAAAGAATGGTCAGCTGACATACTGCTATAAAACCAAGTTTGAATTTCAAATCAGCTCCGTGGCCACTCCCCCTCTCTCTCTCCCAAGGCATAGCCCTTGGTATCTCCGCCCACCATCCATTCACCGGGGCCCTCGTGCCAGTGTATGCAGCAGACTATGTTGTCAGTGACTACGGCACAAAGGCAGTGATGGGTAGGTAACTGCACTGATTGTGTAAGACGCACACACACACACCACACATGCACACATACACACACACACACCACACACACACGCACACACTCACAGGTGTTCCAGCCCACGATGAGAGGGACCGACAGTTTGCACTGAAACATTCTCTGCCGATAGTGGAGGTCATTGACGCAGGGACTCTGGTCCATTCTGAGCAGGTGGGAGGATCCTCTTTAATTAATGGCAGGTGGACTCAGAAACACACATTTGACATTCGAAGTACTCGACTCTTTCCACACACACACACACACACCATATGCACTCACACACACATTCTGCTAGTTCTCTGGATTGCCAGTGGAGGACGGTGGGAGAGCCATTGTTGACCATGCCCACTCCCAGGAGTGTGGTGGTCACATGACACAGTACAAGCTACGTGATTGGTTGATCTCTCGGCAACGCTACTGGGGGGCACCAATACCAGTCCTCTACTGTGAAGAGTGTGGGGTGTGTGGGGTGTGTCATGTGTTGGGGTGTGTGATGCTGGGGGGTGGGGGGGGGGGGGGGGGGGGGGGGGGGGGGTCTGCATTTTATCATGAGCTGTGTGAGGGCTGCATGAGGTGTGAGGGAAGGGACACTATTACTAGAGCCAAGAACTACCAGTGTGCAGCCTCCATTTTATCCAACAGGTTGTTCCCGTTTCAGAGGATCGCCTCCCTGTCCAACTCCCCACGGCGGTCCAGTTCAATGGGCGCTCCCCCTCCCCACTCTCCCAGGCAGAGGAGTGGCTGAGAGGCAGCTGCGGCAAGTACGAGTGTGTCCACTACCAGCACAAACTAGAGCATTGTTACTAGTCAGCTGTGCTCGTATGCTTCTGAATAAAGTTGGACCTATTGTGCAACATTCAAACTCCTCACATACACACACACACACACACACACACACACACACACACACACACACACACACACACACACACACACACCTCACAAGGCCTCACTGCTGTGCGAGGAGGGAGACGGACACCATGGACACGTTCGTGGATTCCTCCTGGTACTTCCTGAGATACGTCAACCCCGGCACCACTCAGAGGTGAGGGAAGTCTCCATCGCCTCTTTACCCTCTGTCCTGAAGGGCTCAAGATGGAGTCTGATTGCCGCAGCTGACACAGTCACTGCCAGGCTGTCCATTGCTTGCTCCACTGTCCAGTTGTGTAATTCGTGTTTCACACAAACCCTCTATAACAGTAACCTGATCTACCATTCCTTCTGTGTGTATTGCATATGCAGACCTTTCACTGAGGATGTGAATGCCTGGATGCCAGTGGACCTGTACATTGGAGGGATTGAGCATGGTGGGTTACTGAAATCGCAGTTGTCCTTGCTCAGCAATTCAATGTCCCTTCCTCTCCCTTCCCCCTTCTTCTTCTCCTCCACTCCCATCTTCCCCTCCCTCTCCTCCCCTCCTCCTCCTCCCCTCCCTCTCCTCTCCTCCTCCCCTCCCATCTTCCCCTCTCTTTCCTCCCCTCCTCCCCTCCCATCTTCCCCTCCCTCTCTTCCCCTCCCCTTCTCCCCTCCCAATCGGTAGCTATTCTCCACCTTCTATACGCCCGATTTGTGACCCACTTCCTCCACGACATTGGACTGGTAAAGGTCAGGGAGCCATTCCAGAAACTGCTGACTCAGGTAAGTTGTTGCCAAGCAGACTACATCACACTGCAGGCGTGTCAGAACAGACCGTGTTTCATTGCAGGGCATGGTGCAAGGGAAGACGTACCGTGTGCGTGGGTCGGGGCGATACCTGCAGCCAGAAGAGCAGCAAAGTGTCAGAGAGGAGGGAGATGACAGTGAGATTGAGATCTCCTGGGAAAAGATGTCCAAGTCGAAGTACAACGGAGTGGACCCTGAGGTATATTGCACATGTGGGAGGGAGGGTGTTACATGTATAACTACCTAGCTAAGCCTCCTTCCGACCCATTCCAACTCCGGTTTTCGATACTTCAGTCATGACTGTCATGTATGGGAATGAGCCAGGACAGTTGTGCATGGGCTGGTGCATGCCTAGATCCTTACAGATGGTACATACTTGCAATAGGGATCACATGACCAACACAATTGTCATGTGACTATCATATGACTGTTACTGGCTGTAATGTGACTCGTGTTGCGTTTCAGGACATAGTTCGAGAGTATGGTGCTGACACCGTGAGACTGTTCATGCTCTTCAGGGTCAGTGAACTCCACGTGAGTGAGATGAGGACAGTTTACTGAACTCTTTGTACCTGCTCAGGCACCTCCGGAGATGGCTATCCAGTGGGACATTGACGGTACAAGTTTAACTTCATGGCCCATTCATCTGGGTACTATAATTATATCTGAGCTAATTTCCCACCAATGTAGCTATTCAGGGAGTCTACCGGTGGCTGAACAGGCTGTGGAGATTATGCCAGCAGCACGTTCAGGCATGCAGAGCACCCCCACTCGAGGTTGACACACAGGATGTCGCAGTGGCGAGGAGGACGGTCATCTCGGCAACACACAAGGCAATAAAGCAGGTGAGTTAGTGGAGAGATGCTGGACGAGAGAGCAACGTTGCATTACTGCAGTGGCTGATCCGCATGATGGCATTGGGCTCTTTGTATAAACCATTCGTAGTCGACAAGATCTCCAGTAATATCTAATGTATTGAGGTGGAGGGATGTTTGCGCCAGCTGTCACTGGTTTCCCCGCAGGTGACTGTAGCTCTTGAAGAGAAGCACACGTTCAATGTAGCTGTGGCCGAGCTGATGTCCCTGTCCAACGTACTCCGGGACTCACCGAGTGTCCTGCACTCGGAGGAGTTCCACCAGTCGCTGGTAACCCTGTGCACGCTGCTGGCACCCATGGCCCCTCACATGGCATCTGAACTGTGGAATGGTGAGTTTACGATGCCTGTCATAAGAGGCTGGTAAATATTCAACAATCTAAGGCGAGACTCAGCTCATGTTCGTGTGTGGGCAATGTTTCCAAAATGTGGACATGCATCTTACGTTGAAGTGAGTGTCATTGGACCAATCATGTTGAGATGATTACGTTAAATGGTAGTACACTGATTGTGATTGCACTGTCCCCAGTGTTAAGAGAGGCTGCTCAAGATCTGAAACTGCAGCTGCCCCAGGTGACTCTGATCCCACTCTGTATTGTATATGCAGCTGTTTGCCATGTGATGACCTAGCTAGCTCTTTTCGTAGGGTGATGTACTGCAGCAGACGTGGCCAGTCTGGAGTGACGAGCTCATTCAGGAGGAGACCGTCACCGTCATTTTACAGGTAAACCAGTTGAATGTGTACACTTCTTATACCCGTGTAACCCAGAGATTACTGGAGATTACTAGGGATTACTGGAAATCACTACAGATTACGCTATATAATGATGCAGAGATTACTGGATATTACCCTCATAATGACATTGCATCTACAGGTGAATGGGCGAAATAAAGGAAGAGCTTTCATTCCGGCTGAGCTTACCACCTGCCGTGAGGAGTTGGAAGCAGCTGCT
The DNA here is from genome assembly GCA_963931865.1 of Axinella damicornis. NCBI lineage: Eukaryota > Metazoa > Porifera > Demospongiae > Axinellida > Axinellidae > Axinella > Axinella damicornis. Next base: position 795,167 of record OZ007515.1, on the reverse strand, counting down.
CTGAAGGCCGCCAGAGCAGGGGGCATGTTGGGGGACAATGCAGTAGTCAAAAAGGTGTTTGTGGCGGACAGTGGAACACTAGTCAGCTTTGTCACAGAGTAGCATGCAGCTGTGTATTGCACTCAATCTCTCACCACTTCTCTTTACTCTGACCACGATCAGTAATGATGTGCAGGGTGACTGTGGAAGACAAATTTTCTGTCCTACACTAGCTGTCATTATTGGTTTAGCACAGGAACTCTCGCAATTCTCCGATGACCCACGATTCAACTGGCGTGCTGATTGCTGTGCTGTTCTTACCAAGGTGGCTGGGGTGCAGGTATACGTGGATCCGGGATGTACAAGGTGAAACACACTGCTGGTGGCACATACTCAGAGCTGGGAGGGGAGAACAACATGCAAGACAGAAAAAACTATTTTGATCAGGTTAAAATTTCAATTCGATCACGTCTGATCAGCAGAGGAAATGATATTAATAGACCTGCCAGCAGTGGTCAAGAAAATACACAATAAAAACTTATAATTGGCTGCTATTTGTCTTTTCGAGATTCTGTTTCACTATAGCTTGCAGACTCGCTAGCGCTGCCAGTTGTTGATTCATCCTCCTGCTCCTCCCTGTGCCTCTGCCTTACTGAGTTACAGCTGTCTCTCTGTGGCTTGATTGCCTTCTGTCTCTTTCGAATCGCCCTGAGGCGGGCCTGCTGCTTCTTGGGGCTCCGACTGCAGTAGATTGTGATGTAGAACAAAATCATTCCTAGTAGAGACAAGACGGCGACTCCACTTATAATTGGGCGATGGGTGATCATCGTCTATGGGTTGGGGAGGGAGGGAGGGAGGGAGGGTGGTGCATGGGAGGGAGAGAAGGGATATCAACCAGCTAAGTCTCGGTCCCAGACCCAGTGATACACGCGCTGGATAAATGGCCTGGGAACGAGACTACAACCAGCTATGTCATGAAGTGTCTATCGTACTCGTACCTGCACTATGGCGTAGACTCTGTTCCGTATCTGTATAGGAATGAAGAGAATTCCACAGTCAAATATCAATGCAATTGCTGACAAAATTATGAGGTACTGACCCTGAGCAGCATGTAGTAGAATGAGGGGCCGCCCTGGGGCTGTTGGGGGAGGGGACAAGAATAAACTAGCAGCTGTCACTTCGGCATGTAACTGCTTGTTTTAATACTCACCTGAACTTTGCTATGAAGTACATCATTGAAGAAAGAGATGACGGATTTTTCTGTCATCCCCTTCTCATCCTCGCTGGGCTAGGGATCAAACGATTTCACTGTATAATGAATGGAGCAAACACCCGGGGGGGGGGGGGGGGGGTTCCATCCATTACCAAGTATGGAGCAAACACCCAGGGGGGGGGGGGTTCCATCCATTACCAAGTATGGAGTAAACACCCAGGGGGGTTCGATCCATTAACAAGAATGCCCAAGGAGGTTACTTAACTACCAAGTATGGAGTACATTGAGTGGAACACTCTCCATTGGGTAAACACCCAGGGGGGGGTTGCTGAGTATGGAGTGAACACCCAGGGGGGGGGGGGGGGGGGGGGGGGGGGGGGGGGTTGCTGCATCACTGAGTACTGTACCTTGTAGGGGTAGTAGTAGCCAGTGTAGTGTTCAAAGACAAAGAGCGCTGGCAGTTCCAAACCACTGGAGGGGGAGATTGGATTCAGATAGAGCTGAGAATGCCACTTGTGTGGATGCTCACCTCTGGGTTATCAACTCTCCAGTCTCAACACTCTCAAGCAAGATAAACTGATATGATCTGACAAAGAGAGAGAAAGGGGAAGGGAGACAAAGTGAACAAGAGGGAGAGTGGGAGGAGAGGGGAGGGGAGAGTGGGAGGTGAAGGGAGAAGAGGGAGAGTGGGATCCGGAGGAGAGGGGAGGGGAGAGTGGGAGGTGAAGGGAGGGAAGAGGAGAGGTGGGGGTGAGTGAGGGGAGAGGAGGAGTGAAGGGAGAGGAGGAGTGAGGGTAGAGTGGAGGTAGAGTGAGGGAGGTGAGGGGGAAGGAGGAGAGGAGAGGTGAGGTGAGGACTTTCTCACCAACGGTTGAAACAGTGAAATGGAGTTACAGGTTGTCAAGCTACTTACTTGTGCAGTTTCCTACTCTCTGCCACCTTCCTCACAACCTCGATTGCCCTGGGGGAGAGAAGTCATCATGGTAACCAATGAGTCTTCCTTCGCTGTTGACTTGTCTTACTTTCTCTGTGCGACTCTACGCTTGGCAGGGTCATCGTCCACTACCAACACACCAAGCTTCCTTCCTGCAGACACAGAAGTTGGAGGGGGAGAGTGTGTGAGGTCGGTTGGAAGTGGGAGGTGAGAGGGGAGGGGTTAATAGAACAGCAATGATGGGAGCCAATTACATCCCCTCTGAAGGATGTGATATAAATTATTGGTGAAAGAATACACCTGCTAATTATTAGGGTAGAGCTAAGCAGACTCCCAGGAGAGAAAGAAAATATCCTATAAGCAGTCAATGCTTTAACCACTCGGCCACCAGCCACCTCATGGATTAACCTCGTTCCCAGGCCTCCACACGGCCTGGGAACGAGGCTACCCCACGGAGCTGTTCTGTAGTTTGATTGTTGGCAATCTTCCTACAGTCAACTGAATGCTCAAATTAGCACCATGCTAAGAACGGTAAACCACTATTCACCAGAAGCGTCAAGACAACGCACTCAACGTAGGTGGGAATTCTCATGACCCCGTCACTAAAACTGCTGTGAGTTAGCAGAAAGGATCCTATTAACGCAGCACACTCAAGTACACACAACCTGGTACAAAGATCTCAGCATGTTACAGTGGCTTGCCTAAGGAGAGTCTGAGATATGGACGAACTGTCGTGGCACTGACGGTTGGAAATGCAGTGAATCTGAGAAACAGAGAAATTGAAGTACTGATTCAATCTCTAAAATACCACCCATACTCTCAGTCTAAGGACACAGTAGCACTGACTTCTCTAGGGCCAACCAGCGGGAGAGCGTGTAGTCAGATAGTGCACCTGCAGATTTGAAGAACAACAAAGAATTACAGTCATCATTTTAGCAGACTGAGAGTTGAGAAGACAGTCCCAGTCGTTCCTGATACCAGACTGGAGCTTGAGGATAGGGTTTATCATCGCTTGCAAACAACCCGGGGTTCTTCTGAGGTCCAAGGCGTTCACTATCTCCCCCCCACTGCTAAGAGTTTCCTGCACCACTTGCATATGATCATGTCTGTGACCTAGTGGTCGGCGGTGATCAGTACGGCTGGTCTGGCTCCACAAACCTTTGAAAGGGTATGCTGTTCCATTCTTGATCACCAGAATGGCAGGGAAGGAGGGGACATGGAACTCCTATGCGGAATGAGAATGCGGAACAGGAATCAGGCATTGGTTTGAGAATCATCATTTGCAGAGTATACAAATGTTCAGCTCAGTGTTTGCAGCACTGTCTAAGTCAAGCAACACAGAACCTTACCCAGTCTCATTCCAGATCCTCATACCCAGTGGTTTGGGAATGAGACCAAATCTTACCTTCAGAACATCTGGGTTGGTTGTGTATAAGTATCTTGCCCTCAGAATCTTCTCATTGGCTAATTTCATGTATATTATTCTCCAGTCAGGGTCCAGTTCTCCCTCGTCAGCCAGAATGAATATCACAGGATGAGTCCTCTGGAGTTCCAGCAGCTGCTGAGAGGTGTTCACTTGGGAGACCTCACTCCTGAGGGAGGGAGGGAGGGAGGGAGGGAGGGAGGGAGGGAGGGAGGGGCATGCAGGTTATGAGGCTAAACTGATACATGTAACAGTAGAGGTAGGGTCACGGGGGCTGCCCAACATAAGCAATTAGTACGCTTTTTGTGTGTGTTTTTTGGCTTCTTTTCTTTCAGTGCAGCATGTAGCTAGCTGTATATATGCAGCTCAATTTTTCTGTGCTTGTGCAGTGTTTTTGTAGAGCACTCTGGCAAGTCAAGCTTGGATGTTTCCACCTCTCATTGGTTTGTACATGTACATCCAATGAAGAGTTTAACACACACGGGGAGGAGGGAGGGAGTGATGGAGGTGTGGGGCAGAGATGGTATAAGCACTCCTGGTGAGTGACAGCACACCAAGGATACACAGTGAAGCCAGCAAGATCAAGTCTTGTCTTGTTTGCACTAGCTACCACGGGTTGTGGAGCTCATTCCCAGGCCTTCTACACCTCCAGTGTTTGATCGCTTACAGTATGCGAAAATACAGTAAGCAATCAAACACTGGTGGTGTAGAAGGCCTGGGAACGAGTGTAGAAGTTATAGCAGACTAATATGCTCGGTATCTTGGGCTAGGAAGGAGATATGAAGCTGGGATTTGCACCATTGTGATCAGCATGAACGGAGCATTCCAATGACGTCATTTTTGCTGGTGGTTGAATTTTGACCCAAAATCATGAAAAACCATGGATTATAGCCTTTGGTCATGTGCGATTTTTGACAAAAATGTGATCGAGATTAAAAGTCACTTTAATGACATCATTTGAAAGCTCTTTTTATGCTGACCACAATGGCACAATCCCCAGCTTCATATCTCATTCACATACATGTACCAAATGCAACGTTTTCTTCTAAGTATAAGATTATTTTGGCAGAAACGGCACTTGAGTCACCCTACCGAACAGGAGTGCTGTTTCCCCCAATTTTGGCTCAATTGGTAGAAAACAGTTTCCAAAATGTGCCATATTTTGGGAAAAACATACCTCCAGGCGCAAGATAACTTTAAATTACCTTAATAATGTGATCATGAAATCCTTCAGGTTCTCAGCAGTTGTAACGCTATCGAACTCATGACGGGTGTCCAACTGGAAGCTGCAGATTTAAAATGTGCACTATCTGTTACTGCACGGGTGATCTCAGCAAATGCACTTACAAGATAAATGTGGGTGTGGCCTTGATTTTGAAGTGCTTAGCCACAGCTGTATAAAGATACATACACATAACAGTGTTAGAGAACACCACACCTAATGCATGTGATGTTGATCATAATCATGTGACATGTATCCTAAATCACATGATAATATTCAAATCACGTGATATTGATCTTGATCCCAATGCAAGTTATACACACATAGGGTCTTCCTACTGAAGCGTGTGATCATCCAATCATGCTCACCCCCGTGTTTAGTGACGTCGATCTTCCCGATGTAGACGCCCGATGTGTTAGTATCCACAATGTGCTGGAAGACCTCCAGGAAGTGGGGCATTGCCTGCTGGCTGTACTCACACCACGAGGCGTAAAACTGGAGGGAGAAACAGCGAGTAGACCCCTTGCATTACGCTCTAGAATTAGGTACCTCCAAGCCCTTTTAAGGTCTCCCAATGAGAGGATGGCATGCCTGCACCATCCACCATACCCCAGCATGGTAACATCACCATGGCAACATCACCATGGCAATGTCACTAGTCAAAAGTTGGAGTGTTGTAGCTTATCTGTAAGGGCCTGGGAACAACACTACATTGTCTGGGTGCCATCTCATGTGTAAGGTAAGTGGCCGAGTTATACATCACGTTCACACAGGTGATTAGCTTAGATGGTCAACATGCACGTACAGCAACAAGATCCACCCAGAAACTCAACGGTGCAATGCATTTTGGTATGAAACATATTATTGCACTGTTTCTTAGCAACTCCTTGACAACAGAAAATGTCTCCGTGCATAACACATGGCATGATATACCCACCATGATATACCAAGAACCATTGGACAGCCGGCCGGGGTCCATGATGCTGTGGGAGGGGGAGGAGACCCATCGTATATCAGACATGACAGGCCACACACTATTACCATTGTCCCTCACTTTGGTGACAGTTCGGGAATGAATCTCACTATCTCACGGTCCTCCTTCTTGGATGCCACACCCTCCGGTGGACTGGAACCTGGACCAGCAGACTGGGAATGGGACTCAGGATCCGACCCATCTTGATCCAAGTCTGTGCTGTCACTAGTTCTTGCATCAGTAGCTTCAACGCCCTGTGACTGCGAGGAGTTGCCCTCTGCCGCCCCACCTTCTGTCTCCTTTGCACTTTGACCTTGTCCGTCAGCTTGTTCCTCCTCCTCCGTCCACGTTGGGACACCCAACCACAGCAGAAGAAACAGAAACAAGCACCTTCTTCTGCACATGCTGAAACTAGATTGCTAGTCCCTGGACCTTACTTGCTTTCCGATATCAGGCCTGCAGGATGCACTGCTGCTAGCTCTTTCAAGAGCGCACCAACAAGGGCTATTCTTCCGGTCTGTCTTCCGGTCTCACAAAGGGGTGGGGCTGGACATGTGATGCGATGTTTACATTGATCCAGCTTGCATGATCATGAGCCAACCCGACGTGCCCGACCAGGCAGCTGAGCCTGCACATCCCTTCCGCCAGCCCAGCTCGGCGGACGAATCAAGACGCCTGCTGGAGGTCGAGGAAGATCGTCGGTACAGGCGATCCAACTGGCTCTACGTGGCCCTTGTCGTGGGCATATTGGCGTTGCTGTTGGTTGCGGTGGTGATCGGAGTGGGGGTGGGGGTTGGCACCCCGAGCGTCGTAAACCGCTTACCCACTGACCCTTATGAGAGAGCAGTGGCGCTGCTGACGGAGTTCCCTTTAGTGGACGGGTGAGGGCAAGTTGAGTATGGAAGAGGATGGTTGCATAAACATTCTGGAGACCACGAAAACTAACATGCTCACACACACACACATCATACACACGATTGCACTGTTCACACCCCATAACACGCACACATGTACACACACACACACACATGTACACACACACACACACACACACATACACATGTACACACACACACACACACACACACACACTGCAGCCACAATGATCTAGCCTATGCTATCCGGGGACATTTTCAGAACCAGTTTGAACACGTGGACCTCACTGTGAATGGTTCAGGCATGTATGGGGTTGATTGGCAGACTGATATACCCAGACTGAGGGCAGGGAAGGTTGGAGCTCAGGTCAGCACTGGAGCCTTCACCAACACTAAGCTTCCAAGACCAATTCAGTAATGACATCCATTTAATAATTTTACTGCTGTTAGGAGAGCAGTAATGCTTATGGCAATATTCCCCCATAGATAATGCATTTCGCTGAGATCACCATTCCAGCCTGGTACTCCTTGTCCTGAGATCACCATTCCAGCCTGGTACTCCTTGTCCTGAGATCACCATTCCAGCCTGGTACTCCTTGTCCTGAGATCACCATTCCAGCCTGGTACTCCTGTCCTCCAACATGGCAGATGTATAGTTTTGTCTTTGATGATGTCATAGGTCAATAAGGAGTATTATGATTATAACCACCGCACCCTTCACACACACACTTCACACACACACGTACCACATACACTAATACACGTGTACAGTTCTGGTCGGCCTTCATGCCGTGTTCCACGCAGTTCACAGATGCCACTCGCACGTTCATTAACCAGATTGACGTCATCAAACGCTTTGTCCAGAAGTACCCCCAGACGTTCGTGTATGCAACCTCTGCAGCTGATATCGTATCAGCAGCTGCGAGCGGCCACATTGCCTCACTGATCAGAGTAGAAGGAGGGCATGCTATTGACAGCAGCCTGGCTACACTGAGACAGCTGTACGATCTGGGAGCCCGATACATGACCCTCACACACACATGTGACAATCCATGGTAACCTTGGTGACTACTGCATGCATACCCCTATATAACAGTCCTTAGTGTTGATAAATATTGTTGGCTTTCTCTTAATGTGTGTTGTCATAAATCTGTTTGAATGACATCACCATGACACAATGTACTATGATTGTATTATAGGGCTCATAGTTCAGTAGACAGCACCACAACCCAGGGTTTGACAGACTTTGGAATAGTAAGTTCCGGAAACTGTTTTTAGTTTTGACAATTGCATACCACAGAATCATGTAGTGTAATTCCCAGGCCCGCACCCATCACTCACAGTGATAACCTAGCCTCGTTCCCAGGCGAGCGCCTGCATGGGAACGAGGCTATCACTGAGCGCCTGGGAACAAGGCTAAGTCATAACCCTCCCCACTGTTAACGTATACTGCAAGTGACAGCAAACCAGGCAGCTGGCCTGGAGATGAGGCTAGAAACAGTCGTGGTCAGTAGAACTAATTCGTACAGGTTATTTTCATAACCTTATCCAGTGGATTTTATGTAATTGAAGTATATATAGCACAGTCGTTTTCTCCATAAACCTGCGAATTATTGTAGGCATTATAATGCATGTACTTCAGTGTAATATGGAATTTTTACCACTGCAAGAAGTACCCTTCCTGCGGTATTCTCTTTCTGAAAGGGGCTCATCCAGCGACTTTATAATGATAGAGCACGTACAGAACACGTACTTCCTTTTGTTTTATATACAGTGTACAGACCATTCCTACACAGTGTGCTCTTTCCGTATGTCTCTCATTGTGCAGAGGGTAGTGAGGGAGATGAATCGTCTCGGGATGATGGCGGACATTTCCCACGTCAACAACTATACCATGGTGGATGTACTGGACAACACACTGGCCCCAGGTGAGTGTGGTCACACTGGCCCCAGGTGGGTGTGGTCACACTGGCCCCAGGTGGGTGTGGTCACACTGGCCCCAGGTGGGTGTGGTCACACTGGCCCCAGGTGGGTGTGGTCACACTGGCCCCAGGTGGGTGTGTCCGAACACTGCCTGTACATGTGGGGGTAAGGACAGTCAGTTCTGTTGTTGCACAGAATCATACGGTCCTATATATATTTTTAGTGAACAAAATAATTAGAGTGGGTGGACTAATGGATTGTGGTCCTTGTGGTTTGAAGATTTCCAGTTGCTTTTTATCATGGTCATGCACGCCGCATTTTTGATCTCTTACTCCATTTTTAAGAACAGGTAATTAATTTTGTCTAGCCTATAGCTTCATAATGTTGACTCTGTTACTTGTGCACACACAGTCATATTCAGTCACTCCTCCGCCTACTCCCTCTGCAATAACCCCAGGAACGTGCCAGACAATGTTCTGGAGAGAATGGTAAGAGCTAGTGTGCCTGCCTGCTGTGCATGTTATGACACTTGTATATACTCTATGTGTACTGTGCTGAGAGATGCTGATTGTGGTAGTCACATGATGCTGAGTGTGTGGACTATATAGTAGTCACATGATACTGAGTGTGTGGACTATATAGTATAGTCACATGATGCTGAGTGTGTGGACTATATAGTCACATGATGCTGAGTGTGTGGACTATATAGTCACATGATACTGAGTGTGTGGACTATATAGTAGTCACATGATGCTGAGTGTGTGGACTATATAGTATAGTCACATGATGCTGAGTGTGTGGACTATATAGTCACATGATGCTGAGTGTGTGGACTATATAGTCACATGATGCTGAGTGTGTGGACTATATAGTCACATGATGCTGAGTGTGTGGACTATATAGTCACATGATGCTGAGTGTGTGGACTATATAGTCACATGATGCTGAGTGTGTGGACTATATAGTCACATGATGCTGAGTGTGTGGACTATATAGTCACATGATGCTGAGTGTGTGGACTATATAGTCACATGATGCTGAGTGTGTGGACTATATAGTATAGTCACATGATGCTGAGTGTGGAACAACAGTTCGCAATTGCTGTAGCCGACCAATGGAGGGATTGTGATGGTGAACTTCTACCCTGAGTTTGTCAACTGCAGTCCCAATGCAACAGTGGAACAGGTCGCAGGTAAACATTGTATGTGTGTGAGTGGGTGAGTGTATGTGTGTGTGTGTGTGTGTGTGTGTGTGTGTGTGTGTGTGTGTGTGTGTGTGTGTGTGTGTGTGTGTGTGTGTGTGTGTGTGTGTGTGTGTGTGTGTGTGGTGTGTGTGTGTGTGTGTGTGGTGTGTGTGGTGTGTGTGTCAGTATGTGTGTGTGCTTCTCTCTGCAGATCACATTGACTACATCCGCAATGTGGCTGGCATAGACCATGTTGGTATTGGGAGCGACTTTGACGGCATAGAATTGTAAGCTATACAAAACTAAAGGAGAAGATAAGAAATCTCCCCAACTGTTTACACTTCTCAACACAAGACTGTTGTTGCATGTCCACTGTCCAGGGTGCCGGTGGGTCTGGAGGATGTGTCCAAGTTCCCCAACCTGTTTGCAGAGCTGATCAGACGAGGGTACTCTGATGAGGATGTGGAGAAGGTCGCACGCCTCAATTTCATCCGTGTGCTTCAGGCAGTTGAGAGAGTACGTGTAGGGAGTATGAAGCTCTGCGCCCTGCTTGAGAAGGATCCCTTGTTGGGATGTAGGCCTGGTTAGATGTCTAATATGTGGTTGTGCATACCAAGGGGCTAACAGTGTTTCATGTGCTAGTTGACCCCAAGACTAGTAGTCTCGTGCCCAGCCGGAAATGTGTACGAATATCCGTCTGGTGACTTTCAGCAACATTCTCGGTCTTCATTGAATATTCATAGCTCAGCTAACCGCCTGAAACCGGACAGAACCGGAAGTCCTACGCGTGAAATGATATACGTAATTGCAAGAGAAATTTGAATTTTCTACAACTTCTCGCTCCTAGTAAAGACAAAATTGAATTCTCTACGATTTCATTGGCAGTCTGAAATTCCTGCCTAAAAGTATGAATTTTTAATGAAGACCGAGGCTTCTGCGCAAAGTCGCCAGACCCTCTTTCCCGCGAGGGGTGGGGTCTGGGCACGAGACTACAAGACTAGAGGCTATATTCCTATATCCTCAATTGCACAAGCCATGTTCACGACTCATGATTTACTGGGAACTCACACCCAAGGTTTACTGACTTACAACTGGAAGCTTTAGTGGGATAATTATACTGCAAAGTTTACTGAGCATGAGAATCACCCAAGGTTTACTGAGTTATACTGGAATGGTTTACTGAGATATACTGGAATCCCACCCAAGGTTTTACAAAGTTATACAAGACAGGTATACTGATTCACTCAATCCTTCCATGCAGGCCAGAGATCAGCTGAGTGCTATGAGTCCTGACAACACACTCATCTCACCCCAACCCAACGTCACATGCAGACCGGACTTCTGATATTCATACAAAATTTGTTTTCTTGTGGATTGCTTTGTGTTAATAATGGGTGCTAGTGAACGACATCACTGCTTTGGGGGATACAATTACAAGCAAATGAACTAGATTACACACATAATTGCATGAACGGATCAACCAGTGAACCATTAAAGCAAATGTAGTTTACGTACACGAAAATTTAACCTTTGGGGTATCGTCCCAGACCTTGGTCAGAAAAACTTTGAGCTTAGTTCCCGCAGTGCCCGTAGCACCTGCCTTCTCTTCTGGAGCCATCTGTTCCAGGATGAATCGTTGCACCAACTGTTTCATATGGCTTGTCCGGAACTGGTGAAGTGTCGATACGATGTCATCAAAACTTTGCATGAGTTCTTGGTCGTTGGACTGCTCGATAAACTGCCGAACTGAATGCTGCTTTTCGAGTGTTTCCAGAAGCTCACGGTGTGGAGGTGGCATGTGTTGGCGCTGTTTTTGAAGAAAGCGCAGCTCCTCTCCGCTGTGTTCCACCCCAAGGAAGATATCAAAAACTGGGATGGTTGATGACTGGACGGCACTTGCTCCATTGTAAGCCCCAGGCTGTGGATCAACTCCCTCGTATTTCAAGCCGTTTGGGTGGTAACCCTCTGGGTGTTTGCCATCTGTTTGATTTGTTCCGCGTTGAAAACGTCTTATTTGATGATAAAACTGTTTTGGACGGCAATGTCCAGGATTGTGATACAACTTCAGCACCCCAATAATCTGCTCGATGGACAACTTTACTGTCTTCAGATTTTCTGCAAGACTCTGCTTGTCATTTCTTGCAATGGCACGGTATGCCTCAACCACAGATTTTATGCCTGGAGCAGCTGCTATCTCTGTAAGGAGTAGGACAATGTAGAACCACTGCTCATCTTTCAACCCTGTGTAGGTGATCAAGGGATAGAGATTGTCAGTGCTAGGTGGCTTCTGTGGGTCATGGAGTCCCCAGTTGTAGAGGCAGCCTGTCGAGTAGGTGACTACAGGTGGCATGTCGAGATAATTTGAGACCTTGCACCATGGAATTGCAATGCATCTTGGAACTGATTGACTAACTTCTGTGTCGTCTTGGTTCATCCAAATGTAAGCTTGGCCAATGAAAGTTGTTACAATGTAAGCCCTCCACCAGTCCGCTTTTGTCTTCAATTTCACTTGGCTAACTTCAAGGAGAGGAAGATTGTCCACCTTTTTTCGAATTTCCTTGCTCTCGATAAGGCCAGGTAGCTGGTCAATAATGGCTTCCCACTCATGGTAGTACTCTGGAAGCTTCCTGCTGGGTTGCTCAGATGCCATGAATCCCATCCTCTCATCAACTTCATACTCACTCAGTGGCCTGATGGCTGGTGGGGTCTGAACGTGATTCATCATCCACTTCAGCTTGGTAGGGGAATCACGACTTGCACTGGCTCAATGTTACAGCAATCACAGCAATGCAAAGGTATATCTTGTTCACTGCAAAATATAAAGTACACTTTCATGAGTATCTTTTTTCTCAAGCTAATTCAATTAATGAAAGAAGTCAGTGGCATGCTAATTAAGTTGACTTTGTATCAATTAACCCAGTTGAACCAGCATACCAAGAGTTTTTCATGGCAGTTGCAGCTGCTGCTGTTGATTCATAGTGTCAGGGTTAGCTACTGGAACTGTCTAGCTACAAGAGAGTCTAGGCCTTTTTTTCCTCTATATGAGAAACCACCATGCAGCAGAGTGGCTAACAAGTGACCAGAACTATAGCAACTGAATGGTAATAGCTACTAGCCAGCACCCTGGGACCGACAGCTGTACAGTGTACATCCCCCCCAAAAGATGCGATATATTTCAGGTGAAAACACTACACCTACTCAGTAGAGCTGAGTAGACTCCTAGGAGAGAAAGAAATCTCCTCTCCTGATCGATGATATGTGCTGACTGCATTCCGTGATGGGATACAGTGATACCGTCACTGTCATGTGACAGTGGTGGTGTGTACCGTCACTGTCATGTGACAGTGGTGGTGTGTACTGTCACTGTCATGTGACATGCTTTTTGAACAGTTTCTTTACAGTCGGTAAAGAGTTGAATGCTACCAGTTTGAAACTCTGAATTTTACGTACTGATACTATAATCAGTAATTAGAATCTTGAAATATTTGTTGGAACGATTACAATAATTGGATAATTGTGAGGAATTAGGGACTAGAGATAAATAACTGGATTTGCGAGATTGTTGTGCTTGTGATCACCATGCACGTAAAATTCCATAATTCTGTACCAATTTCAACACTCAGAAAGTGAGGAGAATTCAAAAGTAACTTGCGTAGGTACTAGTACTATTATTCACTGGAGGGCAGTGGCTGGTTGCCCAGCAACCTCATGCCCAGGGTTTCATCTAGTTGAATAAACAGCCATGGCTTCCCCATCCCCCAAAATACAGTGAAGATTCCCTGGATTAAACTCTTAACACTGACAATTTTTGAAGATCTGAGCTGATTACTTTGGCAGGGAATTGGTGCGCATAATACGTGTTAGACATGCACATCCATGCACGCAGACTGGTTAGCACATACAACATGTCAAGCAGTAGCAACTATATCATAGCTAACTGGCTTGCAGTTGACCTTACATTGCTGCTTAGCGTAGCTACCTGGGCCTGAAATGCTACAGTATAGCCAGCTGCAACTAACTGGCATGCAACCTCAAATATCTTGTTGCTTCCCTGAAGTGCTACAGTAAAGGCAGCTGCTACTAGCTACCATAGCTAGCTAACTTGCAACCTAGTATACCACAATCATATTGTTCCTTACCTGAGCCTGAAGTGCTACAGTAAAGGCATCTGCAGCAGCTGACCAGCTGCAATAACCACCTCTCACGTACTCACCGCAAGTTGCAAACTACTTGTGTGCTGATGTTATGTGCTGCAGGAATGTAATTCAAGAACTTCATGTAATTGACCTGCAGTATCGTTAGCCCACTATATGGTTTACAGAGTGCAGTTACGTAACCAGCTAGCTGCCAGTGGTTTACATCCACTCTACAGCATGTTAGGATTACGTTACACACGTAGTACATCCTGTATCAATGTCTGGCTGGTCGGAAGAATTCGAAGTATGATAATAAAGCTAATTACAGTTGTAATGTGCTACAGGAGTATCACATGATATTGTATGTAATGTGACTGCGGTATCAGTAGCCAGGATATTATAGGGTTGAGTTACACAACTACCGGTACACATCCATGCATCCTATAGAGCATATTAGAATTACATGCGTATTGAGGGTCTGGGAATGAGACTAATTACATACAAAAGATTCCATAATTTGACGTAAAGCATACTGCAGCTATGTGCTATAGGAATATCGTATGTCATGTGACTGCAGTATCAGTTATCAAAAACGCAATGACATAACTACTATAATTATAGAAGTGCTCACTGCAACCATGGCAACCGCTTCATGGCATTTTTAGCAGTGGTTTGCCGCATGATAAGAAGTTTGTCAGCCAGAATTTAGCTCTTAAGGAGGAAAACCACTGGTTGGGTGCATGGGATGGAGAGTGTTATATCTCAGAGACAGAGTTCTGTACTATAGCTAGCTGCACCTGACATTCTTACCATGTAACCATGGCAACCTGTACAGTACTGCAATAATTGCACTGAATGGTTCCTGTTCACCGTTCACAGTCACCGGACAAGAATGATTGTGTGGCAGCATGCATACGGAGAACTGTCTCATGTGAAATATGTGGTGCCTCTGTAGTCACAGCTGGTCTGAGCTAGAGCAGACAAGACTGGTGCATGTTCATTGGAGACAGTCAGCTGCCTGCAGGATGGTAACGACCAATACATTGTTACAAGGTTGCTAGGCAGTAGGCAAGTATTTACTGAATGTTGTACATTGTACATTTCAAACCTCTCCTGAGTGCAACTAGCTACATGCGGCTGTTTCAGCTACTTCACTGCAGGTCTGAACTGACTAGTAGCCAGCAACAGATATACAGCCACACACACGGGCAGTATACTAATTGGGCTGGCTTCCTTAGTTCTCCAGCAAAATTTAGTTTTTGCTCACTATAGGAGTTGTAGATCAGTGGATGCCTTCCTGAGTGCAACTGATACAGCTGTTTCAGCCTCGCTAGTGCAGTGTAGCTATGAGCTGACTAAATGTCTGCCTTCCAGTTTGCTTCTTTATGGAGGATGGTTCAGTGTTTGTCAAGATCAAAGCTGCTGTGCTCACATCCAACTGGTCCAAATTGACCCAAATTTGATAGACTAATCTAGCTATGTAGCTAGCTAACTTGGTAGCTAATAATACGCATAGTTGACTCACAAATCCTTCAATCTGATTTTCACAGATGTCTAACCTCAAGACACAAATATTATTCAGAGGATAATCCCGAGTACAGAGACAAGGCACTTCAAATTTGTCAAAGTAAACAAATTAGAGGCTGAAAGCATGTCCCATGTCATAGCTACGGGTACATGTACTTATTTTGGGCTCACACAACTTTTTGCTGTACTTTTCTATGATCAATAGTGGCTATTAAGTAGCATGTTAGGATAATTACGTAATTTATATTACCTAAAAATGTAGCAAGCACTTCTATTACGATCCTCCACAATCGGTGTACTGATTTGTTGACTGTGCCACCGCTATATAGCTCTGCCTAGCCGCACATCAAGTTACTATCAGGGCTACTGCTCACAACTGAATACTCAACAACATGACTGTACCAAATACTATAACCACAGAAAACAAGCCTTTTATACAAAAACTATAACACCAAATACCACACATAAGGTGATTATACAATTAAAGTAGTGCCTACAATTCATGTGTACCAACAAAGAATTGCTGTACAGGATGCTGTAGTGTTAATGTGTTACCTTCTAGAATTTGAAGTATGGCAATAGTCATTATAGGGTCAATACTGGAATTTCACTGCAACCATGGAAACCGGTTCTTTTTTTGTCTGTGGTGTGCCTCATGATTATTTTCTGCCCGAATTTGACTCTTAAGGAGGTCATCAGAAGAAACCCACTGTTTGGATGGTAGTTAAACACTGATATAGCTAGCTACATAATGTAGCTACTTGGGGGAGAGGTGTCTCTCAAAATTGCAAGAATCAGATTCATGCAAGACCGAGCAAGATTCTTGCAAGACCATGCAAGCCAGATTCTTGCAAGACCGTCCAAGCAAGACCATGCAAGATTCTTGCAAGACCGTGCAAGATTCATGCAAGACGTCGACCGTGCAAGATTCTTGCAAGACCGTGCAAGATTCATGCAAGACAAAGCAGGATTCATGCAAGACCAAGCAAGATTCTTGCAAGACCGAGCAAGATTCTTGCAAGACCGTGCAAGATTCTTGCTAGACCGAGCAAGATTCTTGCAAGACCGTCCAAGATTCTTGCAAGACCGAGCAAGATTCTTGCAAGACCGAGCAAGATTCTTGCAAGACCGAGCAAGATTCTTGCTAGACCGGAGCAAGATTCTTGCAAGACCGTCCAAGATTCTTGCAAGACCGAGCAAGATTCTTGCAAGACCATGCAAGCCAGATTCTTGCAAGACCGTCCAAGCAAGACCATGCAAGATTCTTGCAAGACCGTGCAAGATTCATGCAAGACGTCGACCGTGCAAGATTCTTGCAAGACCGTGCAAGATTCATGCAAGACAAAGCAGGATTCATGCAAGACCAAGCAAGATTCTTGCAAGACCGAGCAAGATTCTTGCAAGACCGTGCAAGATTCTTGCTAGACCGAGAAAGATTCTTGCAAGACCGTCCAAGATTCTTGCAAGACCATGCAAGATTCTTGCAAGACCATGCAAGCAAGATTCTTGCAAGACCGAGCAAGATTCTTGCAAGACCGAGCAAGATTCTTGCAAGACCATGCAAGCAAGATTCTTGCAAGACCGAGCAAGATTCTTGCAAGACCGTGCAAGATTCTTGCTAGACCGAGCAAGATTCTTGCAAGACCGTCCAAGATTCTTGCAAGACCAAGCAAGATTCTTGCAAGACCGAGCAAGATTCTTGCAAGACCATGCAAGATTCATGCAAGACCACAAGCAAGATTCTTGCAAGACTGAGCAAGATTCTTGCACGACCATGCAAGATTCTTGCAAGACCATGCAAGATTCTTGCTAGACCGAGAAAGATTCTTGCAAGACCGTCCAAGATTCTTGCAAGACCATGCAAGATTCTTGCAAGACCATGCAAGCAAGATTCTTGCAAGACCGAGCAAGATTCTTGCAAGACCGAGCCGTTGAAGATTCTTGCAAGACCAAGCAAGATTCTTGTAAGACCGAGCCGTTGAAGATTCTTGACAAGAATGATTGTGTGGCAGCATGCGTACGGAGAACGCCTGATGGGCTCATTAGTGGAATTATGGCAGCTGAATGTGGCTGTAATTCGACATAGCACAGCTACATAACTATTGATATGAAACTCACAGTTGATTAGTGTAGCTTTATGCAAGTCCTGATCTGTTTATGTCAAGACCTGGCCATATGCATTCCCCTTTACTGTTGGTCCATCCATTTTACATAAGTCCACCCAGCAAAGGAAAACATATTAATATAGCTAGCTATGGATTGATGGTCTAAGTTGCCCAGGCCCCTACCCCCATTACAGTAGCTCTTACCTGTGACATCTTTCACTTTAGGCCAGCTCGCTTTCAATTATGTGATTGCATCAGCTCGCTTTCAATTATGTGATTGCATCATCCTCTCTACAGTGCGCATGCCAGGCTTAGATAATTAGGTTGTAGCTATAGCTGTTTAGCTACATAATTGTGTATGTTCCCTCTTTTTTTTTTTATGGAAGTTTTGATTATACAACCATCCGTTACATGTGAGCAGTGCCATGGAGTGCCCATATAGCACAAAATAACTATACGATCTGACGATTGATCAAGATGTAATAGTTGGTCACTGAAAATAATTAGCTACCAACTACTGATCTAGCTACATAGTCTACTACTTTGTGGGGTATTCTAAATGGTTTATATGAGGTACTAGCTGCTGAGCAAGGTGCTCTGTGGAAGCACATAGTACTCCTCTTCTCATCAGGTCCAGTGGCTGCTCACCTGCAGAACAAGTGTGAGAAAGGTTCACAATCACAAGTGGTATTACCTTGGTCATGCAGTGAAATATTTCCCCCTCTTCCATGGTGGCCTGTATTTGGCTATTTGCAATATAGCTACAAGATACAAGTGAAGGTTAGCCAAGGGATAGAAATTTAATTTTGCAATGTTTTGATTACATCTTCAATCTGGTGGTCTAAAATTAATATAGTGATTGCCTCTAAGACATTTTCCTGCATTTCCTTGAACCAGCTAGCTACATGCTAACTGTAGGATCTAACTGAAGAGAAGCGTGTAGGTTATGCAGCTGTGTCTTCAAGTCGACAGGATGTTACATCTGGGGAATGACATGTTCTATAGCAATTTGGGTCTCGGACATAGACGGTAGTTTGCAACAAATTTTATTTTGCAATGTTTTGATTACAGTCTGGTAATCTTCTTCAGGCATTACAACATAGCTATAATTATACAAAGCAATAGCTTCCTGCAAGGTATTTAGTCTCATTCCCAGACCCTGAACGCGCACCCGCGAAAAAGGTTTTTCGTGTGTGCGCGTTCAGGGTCTGGGAACAAGACTACATGGCATTAAGAGTTGCTCATTTTGTTATGTTACTCTTTGAATGTTTATGTTTACATTCCTTATATGGGAAGTGACATCTATAATTATAATAGGTTAACTTATCACGAACCTTTGGGTGAGAATGTCACACCCCCAGCCTCTCGAACAATGACATCACCAGCTGCAACATCCCAGCAGTGGATGCCGTACTCGTAGTAGGCGTCAGCACCCCCGCACGCCACCATGCACATGCTCAGAGCAGCTGACCCCAGGCTGTGGATGCTGTGAGGGGGATAAAGAACAGGGTGAGCTCACCTCCCAGCTGGATAAACCCAGGTGTGCAGGGCCACTAACCCATGCACTGGGTTGGGCTCTGCCCCCAGTTTATAGATGATGTCTGTCTTGGGTTGGAGCACGTTTGGCTTGCGGTTGTAGCCCAGTTCAGTCAGTAGCATTGCCCGGTTCAGCTCTAAAGATTTAACGAGAAGAAGGAAAAGGAAACAACGTTATCTTCTGTCAGCTGCTTATTCTACCATCTTGACTCCAGTACCTGTACACTGGGACACGTGGATGGGGTCTTCGTTCATGGTGGCCCCTGCACCCTTCTTGGCAGCAAACAGCTGGTCCAAGGCAAAGTTGTACACCACACCTACGACAGACTGGTGAGTGGTGTGTGTAGAACATTTGCCATAACAATGACAGTCCATGAGAGGATCGCAGAATAGGACAACTAGTTCATGCAGGAATTGAAACCGCAATACACAAGTATTTAAAAATTAACGTCAACTCCATTCAATTGCATACATTTTAAGCATGTGAGTGAGTAAACAATGACAGTCCAAAAAATTGATGTTACTTGACTCAATAATTGCGTACATTTTCTAAAGCATGCACAGGTTAGGGCAACTTGTATACGCCATTTAGATTAAAGCTTAGAATGAAGGCTTCCTGGTATCCTTAGCTCAAAATGCCTATTCTGCTCCAAGTGGTTGTATCCTGCATGTCACATGCACTCAGTTCCACAACCAGATTCAATTATTATGTGCATTGTACTCGGTACATGTATATAGCCATTAGTATGCTATAACTTCTCATACCATTTTGTTAACTGCTAGTCCAATAGACACTGCAGAGTACGGAAATCTGAAAAACGAAAAACATTCTAGGATCTACATGTAGTAAAAGAGCAAAACAAACTGCAATCCTTATATGGTTGGGATTGACTTATTTAACCGTAGCCAATAGCAACAGGCTTTGCTCTATTACCACCAGCCTAGCCACTAGACCCTCTACATCCGGCTAGCTGAGGTGCAGAGAGGGGCTAGCAGCTATAGACTCTACTACCAAGATCCTGCAACCTGCAGTACCTGTGCACAAAGTTTGTTGTCCCATCGATGGGGTCCACCATCCAAGTGGGGTCATCAGTCAGGTCGCATCCACCCTCCTCCGCCACAGACTCCTCTCCTATGAAACTGTGGAGGGAATGAAACCACACATGTGGCCATCCACTCAGTCTGGTCCCACCATAGCCTCATTCCAAAGGCACCACCAAGAACTATTCATGTTGCTATGGTGATGCCTAAATCTGAAATAGATACCTTGAGTCTTGCGGATGAAATTCAGAGTTCCATGAAATTAACTGTCAGGCTCAAGACTCCATATTGGGTTGGCATGACCCCACTCACCAGTGAGCCGGGAACCTCTCCTTGAGGCTGGAGATGATCAGCTCCTCCACCTTCTTGTCAGTCTCTGTCACAAGGTCAGCTGATGAGGACTTTGTGACCACGCTCTTGTCGCGGTGTAGAGCCTCATGGGCTACCTGGAAGTGGCAAGACCAGACTTAGCTACTGGATATCCTCCACCATAACAAAACAGGGTGAATGTGCAGCTGTGAACTGGTTTGAGTCCCATCAGCGCATGACGAGGTAGAACCACCTAAATTTGAGTCAGTGTCCCCACACCAGAACGCTGCATGCATGGTGTGACCAATCAAATTGGTTGATTTGCAAATGACATCATATGGAAATGGTTTCTCACCAGGCTTCAGTGCTAGACATGTTGGGGGAGCAATGAGCGAGATCAAGTATCATCCACTGATTGCTAATTACGTATACCCAACTACTCTGTATGCATTCTGCGAGAATGTAGGCGTGCCCAGACTCATCGTTGCTGTGTGAAGGGTCTGGTTCCAGACTCATCATTGCTGTGTGAAGGGTCTGGTTCCAGACTCATCGTTGCTGTGTGAAGGGTCTGGTTCCAGACTCATCGTTGCTGTGTGAAGGGTCTGGTTCCAGACTCATCGTTGCTGTGTGAAGGGTCTGGTTCCAGACTCATCGTTGCTGTATGAAGGGTCTGTTTCCAGACTCATCGTTGCTGTATGAAGGGTCTGTTTCCAGACTCATCGTTGCTGTATGAAGGGTCTGGTTCCAAGACTAGATAGGTTATATTCTTCAGCATGCATAATTTCCAGTGTACACATGACGTATGGTAGCATATGGTAACTTGCACTGTGACAGCCACCCATATATGGTAGTCACGGTTTACTCACAGCCCCAGCTTTCTTGGCTAGGTCCACAGCAACTTCATAGCACTCATCAATCTCAGCTTGGGTAGCCATTTCTTGTCAGGCAACTCAGGAATCCACCTCCCCCGCCCACACATATATTAGGCCCTCCGTATTTCCCGGAACGGAACGGACCGGAACGGAACGTTCCGGATCGGAAACACCACCTTATTCCACGGAACGGACCAAGGGTCAAAGTACAGCTAGGACTGTCGCCGGCCGCGCCATGAGGAAAGGTGAACTGAAGCTGTCGTGAGGAACGGGTTTTTTTGGACACACTTTAGACTTACATGTAGGATAGAGTGGACGAGTATTTATGGAAGTTGTAACAGAGACTGAAGGAGCTGGTATTTGCCGCTGAAAGACCCCCATGAACTCAGCCCGACTTGAAACTGGCACCCCTGATTATTACTTTGTCATGATAGTCATTCAACTGTCAATGGTAGTCTCGCAAGCCAGCCTCTTTTTCTACGAGGGGGCGCGCGCGGAGGGGGAGAGAAAAAGAGTCTGGTGACTTAAGCCAACATTTCGTTACCCAGTGGAATGCAATCAACTGTAACAAATGAAAAAGTCACATGATAGCTATCCAATTATTGCCCACAACTTTCAAATGTGCGACTGCGAAGCAAGTTGGAGGAGGCTCGCAAAGCTCTGGAGAGTAGTAACCGTTGAAAGGTGAGCCAGGGAAAAGCCTTCAGCAGTATATACGTAGTAACAAGGCGATTTTCCAGTGCCGGTTAGAAGACTCACGAGTACATCCCGTCCGCTGAAGGAGTTCTTCACTGCTAATTCTTGCTTGGGGCACAACCGTGGATAGCCTAGTTGCGCTTTGCAGCGATGGCAATCGCACGCACTGTCTCTGAATTACGCTATGAAAATCATGTGACTGCTGCAATCTCATTGGCTCTACCCACATTCCGGCAGAGAAAACGAAATGTTGGCTTAAGTCACCAGACTCTTTTTCCCTCCCCTCCGCGCGCGCCCCCTTGTAGAAAAAGAGGCTGGCTTGCGAGACTATGTCAATGGCAGGTTTGTATTTGGTTGGAATTGGTTGAACTTGAGCCCATCATGTGCACATGAGCATGGTAATATCGTACAAAATAGTTTTGCAACCAGTCTTGTACGCATCTTCTTTCTTCAGCCACCCACACTGGCCATAACTTTGCTTGCTGCTTTACCAGGTAGGTTTCTGCTGGTGGCAGTCAACAAGTCATCTGTGTAAAGAATGAAATTCATAAGAAAATGAACTCAAATTAAGCCTGTCCTCAAGGGGGTTACCCCATTTTAAGTTACGATACTACACTTGTGCAATAATCATCCTGAGGTATGCGTACTTGTGCATGTAGACTCGTGCATGCCAGTGACTGGTGTATGCATATATACATGGATGCATCATGTCATCTTGTAATGTCCATGTGAGTTGAGTTCTTGTGTAACTGTTCTCTGTGGACATCAGTTAGCACCCACTACCGGAGTACTCTGAACCCCTAACTCTATACTCACCATCATCTCCCACCCACCCAGCCCCCCCTCCCACTGTTGACGCAATGCTTTGGCACCGACAAGATCTCGAAAGGGGCTGGGTGCATGGCAGAGTGGGATCACATATGCACGCTGTCATTCTGTGAACATTTTCCCCATGGGAGAAGGCTGCTCTGCACTTTCAAAGCGGTCTTATACTGACTGTGAGTAAATTACTTACAGACAACTACGTGCCTGTACTCAAAAACACTATGTAATTATGCAGCATCACCAAGAATATCAGGTTCAATTCACTCTAATAGTTGAGTCCAGTACGAAACGCAACCGTCACGGGAAACGTTCCTACGCGGAGATTTAATTGCAGCGCCCCGCCCACGCATGCTTTACTTCCGGCATGATGGAATTTGCTTCCTGGTACTTAGTGGGGTCACAGCTTCCGCATACTTTCTCAATTGGTTGCGTAAACTCGGTACGCTAAATTCCACTTCAAAAGGCTATCTTACGGTACCGATCACATGGGGGTGCTACAAACCGATTGTACGAAGCAGCTGTCAATGTGCAAACGGTACGTTTGATATACCTTGTATTTATCTTTGGTACAAATTTGTTTTATAGCTTATAAGCATTTGAAAATACCATTAATAGATAGAGAATAGCTGGAACATCACATTATTGCAAAAAAATTCACTGTCCCAAGAACTACAGGGGAGAAATGATGCAAATAAACAAATCGATTATTGTGGTTACTTTGCTCATGCATTGCATGATCCATGTGCTGTGTAGACAAGAAATGACACTACAAGAAATGCTTCCAGATGACAGGAATGGCTGTAAGTCCACTGGCACCACCCGATAGGCTTCCTCAGTCTAGCCGCTAGTCCCTCTCGGCCGGCCGCCCGGCCGGTCAAGCGGGCGTGCAGCGAAGCCGCACGCGGAGGGTGAAGGTCTAGCAAACATTGCACTTGATTGTGTTTCAACTGACCAATCAGATCTCACTGAAGTGATTCGTTTCTCGTGGTAGTATAAACAGAGCCACTCGCGTGCGATCAGTCGGCGGAGAGCGTCTAAAAGCCTACACTCGACCTAAACTAGTCCAACCTGGATGCCTCCAAGGGTACAGAACTCGTCCTCAACTCTAGCTGTCACTTCACCGGTTCACAGGAACATGTAATTGGCATTCCAGGGAAGCGTGATCTAGTGCAATGTTTGCTAGACCCTCTCTACCTTCTGCGCACGGCTTCGCCGCGTCCGCATGTAATGGCCTGCCGGAGAGGGGCTAGTGGCTAGACTGAGGCTTCCTCTGTGAAGATGGTTGAGAAATGATGTATCCTGTGCGGGAAGACAGACAGGTACATGTCATGATATGGTAATGATATGGTAATGGGGATGGAGTCAAAAAGGCCTTCAGGCATCAAGGAGAAGCACCGTCAGATGAAAGCCCTCTATGTAAGAAACACCTATATAATTGAGGCCAAATGACATCATAGTTCACATAACTTCATTCCGAAGTGGAAGTGCAAAACAACACCATGCTGGTGCAGCCGCTCTGGCCACACGTGAGCCATGAGGCTGGGAGGGAGAGCCTGATCCCCTAACCTCGTATGCTCCACCTACGAGCATCCTGCTGTCCATGGCAACTACCCCCCATGCTGGTGCAGCTGCTCTGGCCACATGTAGAGCCTGATCCCCTAACCTTCTATGCTCCACCTACGGGCACAGATTACTCACTTGCACACACGAAATGCCTTCTCCTGAATCTTCCTTACAGCGCAGACGAGCGCAGACGTCCGTGCACCACTTCACCAGCAAGTTCACCTCACAAACTTGGAAAAGTAGGACCTAAATGAAAAAGAACAGTTGACATCAGAAAGCTTTCAGTGGCCAACCCCTGCCTGATTGGCTTGGTCAAGTATGTTCCCGAGTGAGCTAGGCTAATTCACGCGTCCAAAGAATTCAATTGGTGTATTCTGGGGGGAAAAACTTCTGAGTGTGGCTCACTTTGAGGTATCCTCCTTGTTCACATGAGCCAGTTTTGACAGTCTTGTTCCCAGGCCCCGCCCAGCTTTTTGGCGCTTGCAGTACGGAAAAGCGGGGAGAGCCTGGTATCCTTCCTCATGTGAACATGACACAATCGACAAATATCTAATGGATAAAATTAAAAGCAAAGTTTCGTGTATTGTTCAACCAACTACACGTTCAACGCTTGGTGTGTATGACAGTCACCCCCACTAGCTAGATACGTGTGATAAGTCACCTGGCACCTTAGCTCTTCTTACTGCTCTGAGACCCAGTGCGCCTACATACAATGAAGTCCTTTCCACCCTTGACGTCACGCACATGAGGAAAGGATACCAGGCCCTTCCGCATTCTTTGTTCAACCGAAAACAGTGCGGAACGAGGCTACAGATTAGCCTCGAACCCAGGCGCGGAGGAGGGGGAAAAGAGCGCCTGGTATCCACTGTTTGCGCATGTGCTTAATTATTACATAAAACCACATGGATTTATGCAGATGACGTCGCAAAACTATCCAAGTGTAAACAACGAAACCACGAAGACATGATCGCAGCTTTGACTCTCACGTTTGGAACTTGGTCTGTCATCAGTGCCATGAGGGATGAGACTACAATGACTATGCTGTCATCTCGGGCAAGCTTCACATCAAACACGAACGGTATAACACAATGACTTACCAAAACCAGTGCGTAGACAGAGTCTCTTCGTATACTCACTTCAGAGATGCCCTCTGCTCAGGTTCGAGCGTCATCGCTGCACACCCAAGTCGCTGAAGGTACGAAACAGCCTTGTCTACATCTTGAATAAAGTCGCCATTATTGACAAAATACGATCGTGATACGGTTACGAACACGAATCTGACGTCAACAAGCCACGGGAATGACGCGGTCTTATCCGGGATTCCCGGAATGCCGGGAAATTAAGTGCATGCGCAAACAGTGGATACCAGGCGCTCTTTTCCCCCTCCTCCGCGCCTGGGTTCGAGGCTAGGCTACAGATTTGATCGATAGGCATGGCAGTAGTTTTGTTGGGGTAGCTTCAAACCTAGGTCAGACCTTCTCAGGAGTCAGACTGCAGTTTGACCAGGATAACATCATAATATCCAACATGCTCTCTTGCAGGTCCACTTTCAGTCGTATCCATAGCGGCCTATAATACAGTGCCGTCTTGGGTAGCTGGGGCTCCACCCAATCAACAATGCCTATTCCGGTCAAGCAACAAGATGCGGCAAAATGTTCAGTTCAGTGACACGTGTACGAAACCTATCCAGCTGAATACATTCAGATTCACATTAGGGATTAGGTCCAATTAGTCATATAGTGCAGCTAAATGTATTAACCACAGCAGAAGAGTACCATTAGGTGTGTAGGAAGGCCAACTACTACATATAGATTCGGGAATACATGGGTACAGTTCATTTATACTGCCGTCTACACGTGGTTAACACTGTGTGGTAATAATGCTACACATAAAACGGTGGTACAAATTTGTTTTGAAGGATCTCCCTACTTCATATTACGTTTATTTGACAGCCAATATACAGAGCAACAGTAAAATGGCCTAAAACTTACTGTCCCGAGTACCCGCTGTCCAGGATAGGTCGAGACATCGCTCAGAGCCCCACACCCAAGTAAGTGGTCAGCCGCTTTTTCGTCCAACAGCTCCATAAATACGTGAAAAGACGCGCCAAAGTCCATGACAAAACCATCTCTCGGTATTGCTGTACTATCTGCATCAGTTCTTTTAGAAAAAGAGCGTCTGCTGCTTCGGTGAGAGACCTCTCACACACCGACTCTCAAACCTGCCTCGTGGCAGCCATATTGAAAGACACGCCCACTTCCGCTGCAATTAAATCTTGTAAAATTTGGACGGTTGCGTTTCGACTGAGTAGAGAAGTCTGCATTTGCTGACATTGTCAGTAGACTCAGTACTACAGCAAAATTCTTTCAGTGTGCTGCTACCTTTGTCAAGGTATTCCATGTCTACTACTACATGTACATGTACTACATGTCCAAGATCATTGGTACGTACAAGGTGAAGATTCTCCTCAGGACAAACTTTGGTAGTCTCACGGGGCCAGACCTAACTGGTGGGAAGTTGTGAAGTCACATTCAATCCACATCTACCTTCATTGTTTCTGTCTGTCGCCCTGAAGAAAGTAGTGGGAGCGAAGTTCATGAAGTTGTAGTCCTAGCTGTACTTTGACCTTTGGTCCGTTCCGTGGAATAAGGTGGTGTTTCCGGTCCGGAACGTTCCGTTCCGTTCCGTTCCGTTCCGTTCCGGGAAATACGGAGGGCCCATATATTATGCTGAATCAGCATACATTTCTTTACCAGGTGATCGTGATCAGCCATCGACATGGGAGGGGTTGGCAGCAAACAAGCTCAACTGGAGAAATTTGGGCAGCTGCTCTCTTTCCAGGAGAAGGAGTCGCTCAGCAGGTGCTTCTTCGCCATAACCAATGTACAGCAAGCAGACGCCTTTGAGGAAGACAAGCTGCAGGTAGTATACTACTAACTTGGGTGGGGAAGGGACGTTGCACAGATGCTCGATGTCTGGCGAGGATGAATAATTATTTGTGTGGGGTGTCCGTTAACTCGATCCATGTCAGACAATTGCAAGCTGAATGTTGACTGCTGCAGTTGTTCCTCCATAATTTGTACTGCAATCAGAACTTGGGGTCCTGCAAGCAAGGCTTGGTTTCTGGTGTAGATACAGAACTGACATATTTTTGTGGTAGGCTCCGTCATACCCTTCTTCTCCTCCAGGTCTACCTCAGTGGATCCTACTTCTCTCTGCCCAAAGAGATTATATCGGGGCTCTTCAAAGCTCTCAGCAAAGATGACGAACACAGCGCTGACAGCAAGGAGCAAGTCACCTTCGGTAACTACATCCTTTATGCCAGCTGGCTACTGAAGGGGTCGTCTTCCCAGAAGAGTGAGCTACTTCAGATAGTTTGTGGTGGGGCAGCACTGACTGTGGAGCGAGTTGAGTCAGTTCTGCTGGCATTTGTAACTGCCATCTTGACCAGTGAGTGTGCAAGAGCTATATTCCCACACATGAAGGACTGGTTGTTTGAAGCAGACAGCTTGCAGCGTTTAGTCTCCCATCTTACCAATCCTCTGCAAGGATCATCAGACCAGCCACCTGATATGGAGACCTGGTTGACCTCATGCTCTCTTGCACAGAGGATATTTGAGATTGGGTTTGCATTTTGCTTCTTTCGTGAGGCATTCTCGCCTGCAGTCCCTCCAGACATCAGAAACTACTTTGGAATTGATACAAGCAGCACAGAGCGGTTGCTTGTTCCGCAGAAGATACAACATCCGCTGTTTCCAGAGTCTTTCCAGTCAAGGCTCCTGGATCAGTCTTCTCTGATGCTACTGACCAGCTGCGTACCACCTGAGCTGAGGGGGAAGCTGTACCCGCTGTTCTCAAGCGTCCACCATGGGGAGAGCTTCTCCACCTTCTGTAAGAAGCTGGTGGACAAAGGACCAACCATGGTGGTCGTCAGGGACAACAGTGGGAATGTGTTCGGTGGATATGCAGCTACAAGTTGGAAGTTCAACCCCCAGTTTACAGGTGTGTTTATTTTGTTAAACTCCTTTTTGTATAGTGGAGCTCGGGACATTACCATCCACAGTCCAGTGTTAACCACTTGGCCATCACTTCCTTTGCTACCTAGCTCCTTTGTTGACATGTTAGCAATGAATGACTCTATATGCCATGTTTTCTCCCTCCCAGGAAATGCCAACTGTTTTCTCTTCAAGCTCTCTCCGGAAATGGGACTCTACGTCCCCACAGGATACAATGAAAACTACATGTACCTGCAGCAGAATGCGCAGACTCTACCAAATGGACTGGTCAGTATCCATAGCGATCATAATAGAGAAGAGGCTGCCTTTCAGTGATTTGCAGTGTTATATATATTCCTTAGCCTCAAACCCAGGCACGCCCGATGTGTTAGAATCATGAATCTGCACAGCATGGCTGGAAGGGTACTTATATGAAGTTTAGAGCCTGAAAACCTCCTTATATAGGCTAACAGTAGCCTCGTAATTGTTAAACCTGTCATTGTTTGAAGCAGTCACCTCTCTATGTGATCACAGTGACCGCTATGAACGAACAGTTTAACAGTTATGAGGTCACTACCACTGTTTGTGCCAGTTACAGAACAAAGAAAGTATACTCTGACAACTTGCAAGTAAGAACAACAGTCAGCCCATGCACCTCTATCCTGTGTACAACCAACACCGTGTTTCTCCCCCACAGGGTATGGGTGGGCAGATGGAATACTTTGGTCTGTGGTTGTCAGCAGACTATGGGGTGGGCCACAGCAAGGCCAAGCCCCGCTGCACCACCTACGCCAGCCCCATGCTCTCTGCATCAGAGGAGTTCCAAGTTGACATGCTGGAGGTGTGGGGGGTGGGTCCCCCTGTGTTCCCGGACAAAGAGGTGCGCCCATGGGGGTAGGGATAAAATTTACGATGGTTATACCATGATATTGCAATTTGGTTAGTTTTGTAACCTTTCTACAAGGCATAGTGGTTACTGTATCACCCGTCACAGGCTGGGAACAAGACAGTTTTGTACACCTTTCTACAAGGCGTAGTGGTTACTGTATCACCCATCACAGGCTGGGAACAAGACAGTTTTGTACACCTTTCTACAAGGCGCAGTGGTTACTGTATCACCCATCACAGGCTGGGAACAAGACAGTTTTGTACACCTTTCTACAAGGCGTAGTGGTTACTGTATCGCCCATCACAGGCTGGGAACAAGACTAAAGTTTACTCTTGTTCCCAGGCAGTGGGTGGGCAATAATATTAGTTTGATTGTTTGTAAGGTACTGTTTAGCCTCGTTCCCAGGCCCGCCATCTTGGACCTGGGAACGAGGCTAGGTACTGTTGTACTTAAAGTTAAAGCAGAGCTTACAGTTTTACAAACTCATGCAGGTATTAGATTCAGTTGTCTCAGTGAGCCATCATTATACAGGACTGGGATATTAGAGAGCCCTAAACCACACTGATCTATAAAATTATGACCAGCCACATACCCGACCATTTCCACATGCAGGGTGCTCCCTCCCACCCAAGCATCCTGGACCGGGACAAGATGGCCACTGCCATCCTGGAGATGGCGGGTAAAACCAGACACAGCGAGGGACTCCGGGAGCCGGAGGAGGGTGGGGAGGGGACTTGAGACAGAACCCTATCGTGCTTGAACTGCTTGTATACATACCATTATGTTACCATTGGATACAGAATATAAAATGGATATTTTCAAGGTCTCCACAATGTCCGGGGTAAAGGTGAGATGAGAGTGTCATCTGGAGGAAGATGCTTCAGTTCATCTCTAACCTGCAGTAGAATAAATGAGGTACCACTCAACACCAACCAGATCAGATGACGTTAAGAGGCTGTGCATGAAGTCAATACCTTCTCAACTTCTCTAAACACTCGAAGGAAGTTGAGTCTTGAGATCTTTACCACATCGTCATCAGAATACCCTCGTCTGATCAGCTCTGCAAACAGGTTGGGGAACTTGGACACATCCTCCAGACCCACCGGCACCCTGGAAAGTCATACAATGGAATGCTTGTCTCCACACATGCAGCACAGCTAGCCTGCCCATGGATGTGGGTGGTATACTGTTCATCGTCAAAGTGCTCGTGTTGTGCTCTCCACTCAACAGTTCGAGTCCATTGTGGAAACACTTTCGAATACGGCAGAATAACCAAAACAGCCCATTCAAGTTCATGACTGTGTTCCCAATGGGTTTACTTTAATGGGTTAGCAGATTGTGCAAACGTGAAGGACCGTGCCCCTCCAGGCCTGCCACGTTCATGGGTAGCCTTTCCAGTGAAGTAACTTATAATCATACACTGCCTCGGAATAGTACTTTACAATGGCTGCTCCACTGCAGGTGAAATTGTGATGAGCAGCAGGCAGGTAGGTAGCCTTGTTCCCAGGCCATGTGGCGGCCTGGGAACGAGGCTAGCAGGTATAGGCTACTATGGTACTTACATAGGGATGCCATCGTAATCACTCCCAACACCGATATGATCAACACCAGCGACACTTCTAATGTGGTCAATGTGATCTGAAGAGGAGGTGACGGATTTGACGGTTGTGAGATCACATGACGGTAAGTACGTCAGTCACTGCTCACTATACCTGCCACTTGTCCAACGGATGCATTTGGAGTGCAGCTCACAAAGTAGGGGAAGAAGTTCACCATCACTATCCCTCCATTGCTCGGCTGTCAGGGGGCAAGTGACCAGTTTGTGCTCATCTCTCTCTTACCATCCCACTTACAACAGCAGTGTGTGCTCTTACCATCCCACTTACAACAGCAGTGTGTGTGTGCATATTATCTTAGTCTTACCATTCTGCTCAGAATGGCATCAGGGACATTCCGAGTGTGGTTGCACAAAGCAAAGGCAGACGAATGGCTGAATATGACTACATGAGGATTGAAAGAGTCATCTTCAGAACTCTTCATCTGCAATGGATCCGGTGTACACACCCACCTGGGGCCAGTGTGATATCCAGTACATCTGCCATGGTGTAATTGTTGACGTGGGAAATGTCCACCATCATCCCGATACGATTCATCTCCCTGACTACCCTCTAGACGGAAACATAACGCAATGTACAAAACAAACACTTATTAACCCGAAAGTAAAATCACTTACTCTTCCAAAGTCTGACAGTCCTGGTGGGCCAGGGGACACTGAACTACGAACCCTAAATGGATGAATGTGGTCCCAACACATTTGCTGACAAGGTAGCTGAGGAGACGACCTCATACTCGCGATCACTTACCACGGTGTATCACAGGTGTGTGTGAGGGTCATATACCGTACCCCAAGCCGATAAAACTGCCTCAGTGTAGCCAGGCTGCTGTCAATAGCGTAGCCCCCTTCTACTCCGATCAGTGAGGCAATGTGGCCGCTCTTTCTTGCTGACTCAATACCGGCAGCTGTGGTAACGTACTGGAATGTTCCTGGATAGAGTTCGATAAGGCGGAGGATGACATCTACTTGGTCCATGAACTCCCGTGTGGCGTTGTTGTACTGAGACTCACAAACGGTCCAAGCTGACCAAAACTAAATCAAGAAGACACAGCATCATCATCACATACTACAAGAAGTGACCATTCTCACCCAAGATTTACCCGACTGTATGCAGGAAGTCAAAGAACCTAAATTACATGTTTAACGTTCTCATACTGTTAGCTGAATACATGTAGGAGTACGGTACCATCTAGCTCCTAGTGTCTCTCCAGCTAATTGTAATGGCTAATACTTACCTGAGCCCCCACCTTCCCGGCTCTAAGTCTGGGGATGTCGGTGTGCCACATGTCCCCAAACACTTCTGGGTCTCCCCCTGAAGTATTGAGTGAAAGGTCAACCCGTTCCAGTTGGTTTGAAAAGTACTCCCGCAGTTGCCAGGGAAGGTCATTGTGTCTGAGAACAGGGGATGCAATACCGTGTCATAGCAGCCCCACCCACAGGGTGCCACAGTTAGGTAACAAATTAGTCCGGCAGGAAGTACTCCACACGTAGGGCTAGGGTTAGGGTCTGTCTGGGCAGGGGATAAGGGTAACTATTGGGGTTTGGTCGTTACAGTGGTACAGCATCAAGATACTTGCCAGTGCATGAATAAACAGATGTCTGCATGTGTACTAAAACATGCGCGGACTTCCGATATCCACTTCGCTTTGGAAAACACCACTTTTAGACTTGTTGTTACAAGTCTCTAGCTTAGAAATATCCTATCTAAAGAAGATAGGGTATACCGCTATGGGCTCTGACTCACCCATCAACCACCGGGTAGTCATTCAACAATGCCCGAGCGCGTGCGTGTGGCTCTTTAGGAAGCTCAGCCTTTGTGCTAGCAGTTAGGGGACGTGCAAAGTCATCCTCCGCCCCGCCGAGTCCAACCTCCAGCACCACTGCCAGGGCGAACACCAAGACAATAGCAACCGCAAGCCCCGTCAGCACAGCTACAAGCAGGTAAACATCCGAGCGCTTGTACTGGCGGAAGCCCAGAGGTGCCCTTGTTGCAGAAGCGAGGGTTGAGCCTGCTTCATCACCATCAGTACCAAAATCTCCTCGCTGTCTGATACCGCTCATCTCCAGCTCCACCAATTAGAGTGGTCTGGGAACCGGACCAACTTAAACCTCGTTCCCAGACGCCGATCATGGGAAGGGAGTCTGGAGAGGCTAGGCGTTGGGGATAACATGCTGATAGCATTCATTGAAATATAGGGACAACATGGGGTTCATTTCTTCTTCAGTTTGTCCGCCTCTTCTGCCTTCTGTTTGGCACGCTTCTCTCTGACACCGATCAGCTTGGCGTCTGCTCTGGCCACCCGCATGGCTTCAAACACACTGTATTTCTTCTCATCGTCCGTGATAACACGGGACTTGTACTTGGGGGTTGGCTGTCTGATAGGCAGGACCTCTCCCTTCAGTTGGGTAGCCAGCTTGCAGGCTTCAGACTATGAAGAGAGAAACACAACCGAGTATATAGCTGCTGGGCTACATGTAAACATGATGTTGACTGGGCACTAAGGGCCATGCATCAGAATGGGTAGTGTCCTGCCACCCTTTGCTGCTCTAAGTTAAATGCTACCACTTGAATTAAAGTTTCTCAGCATGTGTCTGTCCGTGAGTGAGGTCCGGTAGTTGGGTGATAGGTGAGTGGAGATGCGCACGACCTTTGTACCTTACTTGACCTCAATCTCATGGGTAATGGTGATGATAATGCACAAGGCTGTTGGTGAGCGCCGCGAAGCATGAATGAGGCTGTAATGATACTTCCTATCCAGCTATGCCAGACGCAGTTAGGATGAAGACTGTTGAACTGTCATGCACGATTGTGCCATGCTACACGTATAAGCACAAACACCATGAGGCGTTCTTCTGCACAGGGAGCTGCCCAGTAGCAGACTAACATGGACCCAATCGGAGAGCAGCAGCTGAAGTGAGCAATTGTAGACCTTATGATGCAGATGCCACATGCTGCAGCTGCAGTCGGCAACACCGTTCAGTATTGACAGCATAGCAAAAACAACGGGGGTTCTGTCATGATCTATATGAGGATAAGCAAACCTTAGGAGGTGAGCAGCTGCTTGCATTTCACAATAGAATATGCCATCTTTTTGCCACTCGTACAATGATGTGTAGATGAGTCAGATGAAATGACTGACCAATCAAACCCACTCGAGGCTGCATATTATCAACGTTGCGAAACTATGGACGGGCTGGTAAGAACTAATGTGCTGGCCGAGGGGAATATCGACAAGTTAAGTATTCTTCTGTAACCTCTATGTCATGCTTCCTCGTTGCATGCTCTATGCAGTATTATGCTTCTTTTTCTGGTCTAGCCTTCAAACAATCAAGCCCTCTTAAACAAAAACATCTCTTACATCAGCGTCTCCCTTCTTTTGTTTGCCAGCCCTTCGAGGGAAGAGGACGAGTTTGGATTGGTACTCCTTCAGCCGCTGGACGTTGCCCTGCAGGGACTCCAGGGAGTGGTTCGTACGTCTGTGGTCCACTGCTATCCCAATTCTGGGTGCAAGCTTCCGGGAGATGCCTGCTTGCTGCAAGGATGAAGCCAACATACCACACACATTAATATCTTTCTCACATGCAAATAAAGGTATTCTCATTCCCAAAGGAGCAGGAAATGAACAATTGCATGAAATTGGTAGGTGGTCATTATTTTACGGACTGGACCGGACAGCTCTGAAAACATGGAACAGCTATGTTACGCCCTCACTGCAGTGTCTGATCTCCACAAATTGTATATCACTAGACAGAGCTTGACAAGCCCTACACGCTGGTTCCCTTGTTGGTGGTACCCCTTGCTGTTGGGTTTGAAGGAACTGTACCAGTTCTAAGAAATCCCGTAGGCGAAGCATACACAAATGGCTAACTCTGGCGGTAACTTTAATACTACCCTTTACGTTCCAGGAGTATGGGATCCAGCATGTAGGGCTTGCCAACCCTAGTGATAAACAGCTTGTGGAGATTGGCGAGTAGTTACACATATAGCTGTTCTGTGTTTTCCAAGTAGTCTGTTCTTAAAATATTGACTTTCCAATACAGAGTCCAATCTCAGGGTAAGCAAAATGGCCACCATGCATGAGGAGAAATATCATGGAAAAGACCCTTGCAGCTGACATCATAATTTTGAGAATACGAACGAAAATGGAAAACAGCTGCCATATTGGTGTACCCGGAGGTAGCAGTTTCTATGGCAATTTCAGCGAACGCAACGATACACCAACTGTGTTGAAATGTGATTGCTATGTAGGTTATATAAACGCTCACCAGTGATGCTGCCAATGTATAATGGTACCAGAGGAGGACGGCCAAGGTTGACCTTTGCTAATCAGGTCTCATTAAAGTCACGTGTAATCCGATAATATAGATTACGTAATGAATGTTAAGTACAGTACTTCCATAGACAATGTTTCGACAGTTTTCAACATCGAGCCCCGACGCAATCACCTGGAATATCGACTCGCAGGGAAGCGTAGGCATCTGTTGTCAATATAAAAGGCCGAGCCCTTCAAGATTCAGCTGAGGTATGGCAGAAACGAGTGGAAGTAGTCTCCCGGTCCAGACGGTCCCCACGCGCGCCGCAAACGTCGGCCCTGCAAGACTAGAGTGGAGGCTAGGGGCCGTCTCGTCCATTTGCAAAGCGTGTTCGAGGATTGCCAACTGGGAGCACTCCACAGCAGCCCCAGAAACGGTCTTCTATTCGTACAGCTATTTGCAATAACTTTTAATAACCGTCTACTGTCACATGACGGAAAGGTAATAATTACTCGTGACGTGTGCAGTGGCCAACCTCCTCTGTAATGGTACACCAAGATGGCAGAACAAGTTTTAGTATACAGAAATGCCATGGAAAAGTGACGCAAGTGCAATGGATCTATACCAGCCCAGTCTCGTGCCCAGACCCTCTCAGAAGGGTCTGGGAACGAGACCATACCAGCCCCCACTCCACTGCCAGCAGCCGACATTACACACCTTCAGTTCCTCCAGTGTAAATCCCCTCCCTGCTCTGATTTTAGTGTTGTACTTGAAGGTTGGGCACCTTACAACAGGTCTCAGAGCCCCCTTCACTGGGCGAGGAGCAATCTTTGCTGCCTTCTGAAGGCGTTTGGTCCTTCTCCTCTTCTTCTTCCCAGGCTGATCGAACCAGGTTTTCACATAGCGCTTCCAGTGCTTCTTAAAGTGACCATTGGGGACTACACCGTTCCTTTTAGGGGCCATAATGGACTACCTACAAAGAACACAGGGAAGCATCAAGAAACAGGCATAGTTCCCACTCTCCCCTCTTCAGGAAGCGTAAGAGGTTGTTTAAGATCAGACCTACGCAGATAATATTAATGCAATAGCATACAATCAAAGGATTGAAGTGGATATCTGAACGTACCTTCCCCACTGGCCTCTCCACCATATAAAAACACAAGAGGAAGGGATTCCACGTGCTTGTAATTTGGATCACGTGAGTAAAATGATATTCACATGCACAGATCAGATGCAAAAGATCGCAAGGCTACGATATATTACAGGTAGTACCTTCCGTATGGCTGTGGACCTATCACGTTTGGACGCATCGCAAGTGAAGCTCCTCTCTGAGCAGTGCATTCTTGTGGATGAGGATGATCAAGC
Source organism: Axinella damicornis (assembly GCA_963931865.1). Classification (NCBI taxonomy): domain Eukaryota; kingdom Metazoa; phylum Porifera; class Demospongiae; order Axinellida; family Axinellidae; genus Axinella; species Axinella damicornis. Next base: position 758,714 of record OZ007515.1, on the reverse strand, counting down.
CATTGGCTCGGACACAAAGAAGAATTGTCACCTAAATGTAAACATAGAAGCAGGCAAACTGCACCGAGCGTTCAGTGTCTTCTTGTTCAATTCGGATGGCGAGCTGCTAATACAGCAGAGAGCAAAGACAAAGATTACTTTTCCCGAGTGCTTCACAAACACATGCTGCAGTCACCCGCTGCACTGTGCAGAGGAATTAGAGGAGGGGGGAGGTGTGGGGGTGAAGAGGGCAGCACGGAGGAAGCTCCAACAGGAACTGGGGATACCTCCTGAACAGGTGCTTTGATAGCTGATGGTGTAGACGCTGCCTCTGTATAACCAGGGCGCATTGACCCAAACATAGGTTTTGAAGCTGGTTTTGGGGTACATGACGGCAGGCCATAAAGTTTGACCCATGGGACCACAGTACAAACTGAGTTAATATAATTATGGTTGTGATAAAAACACATAATGGGAATTGGGGTAGGAAGGGGGTTAGAGGTGGGGGGGGGGGGGGGGGGGGGGGGGAGAGAGAAGAGTTTGTCTGCAGGGCATTGCCTCTATTAAGTGTTCATTGGACTCGGGTGATGCTGCCTGGACCTGAGATTGGAGGTTGCAAAGCTTAAAGTGGTAAGGTTTTTCTTGTTGTGGGCTCGTCCGGGTGTGGTGAGGGTTGGGGTAATACACTGTACTAACCCCATATATAGTCTAGTCCCTAGGAACTATAATGCTTCTAAATGACATGGATATTGGTCCGGCAGGCTCTAAGTATAGGTGCCGGAAACGTGCATTTAGAACTGACCCTGGCCCTAATATGCCCTAACCCACCGCCTGTCGGACCAATAACCACTTCGAAACCCTGGGGCAGGGCCTAAGAGCGAGGCTATATATGCCTCCATACTTCAAGTATTATTTGAAGGAAGTCTAGGCATCACTTATGTATATACAGTGTCTCTTATTGTAGGTTCCACTGGAATGTTTTACCTACCTGACACGGATCCACTACAAGGCAAAGTCTGACACGATTTGGGGAGAGCACGAAATAGACCACATTCTGTTCATTCAGAGAGATGTCACTGTGACCCCCAACCTAAATGAAGTGATGAGCCACAGGTTTGTGAGCCAACAAGAACTCTCGGATTTGCTGGCAGAGGGTAAAGAAGGCAAAGTGAAGATCACTCCCTGGTTTAACATCATCTCAGAGACATTCCTATCTCGGTGGTGGGATAACCTAAGCAACTTATCACCGTTTATTGACACAAAAACTGTACACAGAATGTAGAAGTGATTTGTACGTCAACTATTATTTGGCGGCGCCGCGCCGGCGCGCGCCGATATTTATAGGTGACGTCAAGGCAACATCACGTTTACTTTAAATTCCCGCGTGGAGTTCAAAAATTTAAATTCAAACGCTATTTGAACTTCGTGAAGATGGCAACACAGAATATCGCTCCCTCAGCTCGCTCTTCTTCACAGAAAGGTGTGGACTCTTCGCTGGTCGGGCCAAAAGACGGACATTCGGTGACCAAGAGGCTCCAACAAGACTTAATGACGCTTATGGTGAGACTGCTGTCTTTGAGAATAGTATAAGGCACCTATAGCTAGTTAGTTAGTTGTAGGTAAAGAGTCAGTGCAGCTAGCATTTCCAGTTGTCACTAAACCATGTATAACCCTCTATAACTATGTTACCTACTATAGCAACTGTAAGTTAAGTATCTGGAGAGAACCATGGCATAATAACTGGTTATAGCCTATTCCTACAGTTTCTGCTCCCCCTATATTAAGCCACAAGTGTTCCGTGCATAGTCCCTCCTCAAAGTGTTCCGCCCAGGGAATATAATAGGTCCCCCTCGGACCCAGGGACTATCTACAGTGCCATGTGTGGTCCAAGAAGATTAGATATTGTGTCGTCTTGACAACCATGTATCATACACATGTACCACCCTCCTCACCCAATACAGATGCATATGTCAAGTGACCCAACAGTTTCTGCGTTTCCAGACGGAGACAACCTCTTCCACTGGGTGGCCACCATTGTTGGGGGGAAAGGAACTGCCTATGATGGGTTAAAGTTCAAGTTGTCGCTCACCTTCCCCAGTCGGTATCCCTACACGCCTCCGATTGTGAAGTTTGTGACTCCCTGTTACCACCCTAATGTGGACAACCACGGCAACATCTGTCTGGACATTCTGAAGGTAACTGATTATACTAGCAGAGTGCATAACATAATATTGTGGGGCGAGCCTGAGCAAGTGCATGCATATGCAGCAGAGGAGGTTGGACACGGTCATGTGACTTACGTGTGTAGGCGAATTTATATGGAGGTTCGCTATACCGAATTGTGTTCTCGGTAGTCTTTACGAGTATCTCAACAAACTTGACATCATTCGAAAGCTCCAGTAGAGTAGATTCCAAATATGCCGTCAAGCCCTAGGTCACTTAGGCTGTACGGCCTCTTGAAGGATCAGCCGCACTCCCGGTACTACAACTGGAAGCCTGAAGTGTCTTCAACGTACTCCTACCTTTCAAACTACCCAACAGTAGCTTCACTTCTCGTTGGCAATTTACGTTTTCCCTCGGTCCCAGGCCATATTGACTTGGGAACGAGGCTGGCGAGGTTAAGAATGTAAAACACACAATTAATTCCGTTCAAGCTCAGCGCATAGTCACGTGCGCAGAAATGTGTCCAACATGCAGCATGCGTATCACTGGAATGTGCAGCTTCTCAGCAACACAACGGTACAAGTCCGGTCTTCATACGTCGTGTAGTTTGTCTTTCCGTCCAGTGTTACTTGATGCATCAGCATCATGTTTGATAGACTAGAAGAAAATGGTGAAGAACAGCTCCATCTCGAGAACTACACGACGTATGAACACCGGACTTGTACCGTTGTGTTGCTGAGAAGCTGCACATTCCAGTGATGTCCGCATCATGGCCCCAAAGCGGTGTTGGCGGCTTCCATACTAAAAACATGGTGAAATCTACTGTCCAATCAAAAAGGCGAGACTTGGTCAACATGCCAATGACACCCCTCAGCGCCTGAGGCAGCTACAACACTAAAAATCAGGCGTGCAGCAGAAGGGTCTTGGGGCTCCACCACCAGGCTGCAGAAATCCCTCCGAAAACCTGGTTCAGAGGAAGCAATGGGGAGCGGCGCCGATAATGCATACAATTATCCGATTATAGCTGTTTTCGATAACTCCAGAATCACAGCGTGCAGCCGCGAGTCAGTGAACTTGTAGCTAGCTAGATCCGATTGAAGTTGCACTCTCGCAGTCTTTGTTGCCGTGTGGTAGCACCCATCACTATAGCCATTGAAGAGATAGACTCGTGAGTGGTCTCCGTCCAGATGTCCCTGTTGTAGCCATCCAAAGATTACACGGTTCACGATACGTGTCTCTAGCTAACTCGTTGAGTGACTTTAGCTTTGCGAGCTCATACGTGTAAATTCGTCATGACGCAAGAAACTTTTGGTTATTTGCATAAGCGTTTATATACTGTACGACGTACACATACAGACGGAGTCACCGTCTGGCCAAGCGAGACTAGTGCGACATACAGACGGAGTCACCGTCTGGCCAAGCGAGACTAGTGCGACATACAGACGGAGTCACCGTCTGGCCAAGCGAGACTAGTGCGACATACAGACGGAGTCACCGTCTGGCCAAGCGAGACTAGTGCGACATACAGACGGAGTCACCGTCTGGCCAAGCGAGACTAGTGCGACATACAGACGGAGTCACCGTCTGGCCAAGCGAGACTAGTGCGACATACAGACGGAGTCACCGTCTGGCCAAGCGAGACTAGTGCGACATACAGACGGAGTCACCGTCTGGCCAAGCGAGACTAGTGCGACATACAGACGGAGTCACCGTCTGGCCAAGCGAGACTAGTGCGACATACAGACGGAGTCACCGTCTGGCCAAGCGAGACTAGTGCGACATACAGACGGAGTCACCGTCTGGCCAAGCGAGACTAGTGCGACATACAGACTTGTAAAAGTGCCTGGAAGAGACACTGATAATCCCATCCCCAACTTGGGGTCTGGGAATGAGACTTGGATGGATTTGTGTAAATCATAAGTGAACATACTCCTTTGCTATGACATTTTTCTTGCTACAGGAAAAGTGGTCTGCACTGTATGATGTCAGAACCATTTTGCTGTCAATACAAAGCTTGCTTGCAGGTATGTTAAGGTTGTTTCCTAGCCTCGTACCCCAGGCCTCCACACCCTGCAAGCGACAGACGCTGGGTGTGGAGGCCTGGGAACGAGGCTAGTTGTTTCCTGCATGTACTGTTGGAACAATGTTCATGTATTGTTTTCCTGCGCAGAGCCCAACAATGAGAGTCCTCTGAATGTTGATGCTGCTGAACTCTGGGAGAGCCCAGCAGGTACATGATTAGTTAATTTTGCCATGAGTTGAGCTGTCGTGAACAGCCTTTATGGGATGAGACTAGCCTCGTTCCCAGGCCATAGGAGAAAGACCGGGCAACTTCTGTGAGCTCAAACGGTATACAGATGGAACATCACGGCAGTTTCACTACGTAGCTCATTGAAGCAGTGAATATCAGATTAGTGCATGCAATACTTAATATTTCCAGCTGATGAGAGCAGTCCTTTCCTGCTTGTGGAAGCAACTGTTTGCTGCAGGTTCTACAGCGCCTACATAGCACGATCGAGTGACCAAATAATTATTGTGGTGAATGGGCATGACCGTGATGTTCAACACACGATGCAGTTGGGTTTTAAATTGTCATGTGACAACGTTCTGAAATCTGATTGGTACTGCGAACATTCTGGCAGCAGAAGTAATAGTTTGAACTCGTATAAGTTGCCAGGCCGTTTCTGCTAGGATGTAGCTGAGCGCCTGGGAACGAGGCTGCCACAGAGTTCCTTGGATTCGTAATAATTGATCAATTTATTTTTCTCCAGAGTACAAGATTGTGCTTATGCAGAAATACAAAGAAGCGGTAAAAGATGAGTCATGAAGCTCACCGTCAAACTCATGTAATGTTTCACTGAGCAGGCACAGTATTATTCATGGGACCTGAGGTCACCCGTGTGTGGTATGTTTGTCATTCGTGTTGTATTTCTCTTGTTTGTTCTTGATTCTTGATACATCAAAGTTGTAACCTAAAAAGGATCCAGGTTGGACACATTTTCTGTGGACGTGTCAGAATATGCCCTTTGGTCCAAGTGGGAATAATTGAATGTCCTAACCTCAACACATCAACATAGCCTGCGGGATCAAAGGTAATCCTAGCTATGTACAGTTGGGGAGTTTGAAAGGTTGTGTGTTCGGGGTCTGGGAACGAGACTAACCAAGGCAAACTATGTAATGGTGGCATTTGCTGCAGCAAGCAGCATGATAGTCTCTGTCCCAGACCCAACCTACCCCAGCACGGATCACTTTTAGTATCCGCGCGTTATACTGAAAGCGATACACGTGCTGGATAAACGGTCTGGGAACGAGACTAACAGCATGACAGTCATGGAGGCTTGCAAGACGTTAGCTCCTTTCCATGTACTCCATTGGGTCACATGCATGTGGAACCCAAGAGCACACTGCTGTTGACTGTCATTGTTGGAGAGCAGTCAATACCCATGCAATACAACAACGCATGAAGATCACGTGAACATGTCAACCCAGTTTTATACTCTACACCAATTTCTATCATTCGATCCGTTATGCTCATGTGAGTGTCATTGGTCAATTTGTTGCATAATTATGTTTTACAAAACAGCTGTAGTAGAGTTCAAATCAGAATAACAATAACATAATAAGTGAAGCTGCTCTATACGCAGAATACAATTAATTGTTTGTTAACAACATACTAGCTACAACACTATGTGCAGGTTATCCCGAAGTGCACTCTTTCCACCTGCATACTGACAACAGGTTCCCATGCTTCGCTACCAAGTACAAAACGTTCTACAGAACTGATAAAACTTCCGCTGAAACCTCCACAAGCATACAAACATCCACTATATGCCACTAAGCCCAATGCCGACCTTCTACTTGTCATAGACGGACCCACAAACCACTGATCTAATTCAATGTCATAATATTCAACTGAGTCCAGATACGTCTTCCCATCATAACCACCGACTACATAAATGGACCCTCCCAGTGATGCTACGCCTGCAACAGATCTTGGTGTAATCATAGGGCTGACAATTGTCCAGTGATTGGTGGCCGGATCGTAGAACTCCACAGATCTGAGCCTAGTGTGTCCATTGTGGCCTCCTATCGCAAAGAGGAGTTTGTCCATCTCAGCAAGGCCATGGTACATTCGTACGGAGGTCATAGGTGCCATCAACATCCAGCTGTTGCTAGCTGGGTTGAAACGCTCAACAGAGTTGAGAATGCCTTCATTGTTCTGACCCCCAGTGACGTATAGTAGACCATAGAGCACCTCCATCTTATGGTACCTACATGTGATTAACACAAAATGAGACGTGAATATCATTACTACACAAAGTGGCCCTGTTACCTTCTTGCTTGGTGCATGGGAGCAACCATTCTCCACTCATTCTCCTTAAGGCTGTAGCACTCCATACAGTTGAGGTAGCCAAAGGCATTGTTGTAGCCACCAGCTGTGTAGAGGCAACCACTGAGAAAGCAGACAGCCAGGCCATACCGTGGCATCTCCATCTCTGATAGACCGGTCCACGAGTCTGTTCTCATGTCATACTGCTCTAAGGAAGAAACAAGTTGGCTCTTGCTCATCCCACCAGCTGCAAGGATCACGTCCTGTAGCCCCGAAAGTTTCCTTGGCCTCGCTCTGGGGCTGTGTTTCAGAGAGAATCGCTTCTCAGGTGAAGACTTGTAGAGGTACGCCTCCTGAAGAAACTCCTGACACTGTTCCTCCACTTGCACGAGGTGCTCTTGCTCAACTTGACAGGAGAGGAAGTCAGATGACACAAATGGGAGTCGAACGTAGCTCATTATGCTCGAAAATTCACCTCTCCTGCTCTCAAGGTCGTGGTACACCCACTGCATCACTGCAGAGTACACTTGTTCCTCGCACGATACCCGAACTTCATCACGAGAGATCAGAGCTTTGAGTTGGTCCGAGGGGAGTGAAAGGTACTCATCACATTGTATCACCCTCTCAAAATTGTCAGAAGCAAACTCGGTACACAGTTTGAAAAGCTGCTTGCAATTGTGCAACTCTGCAAACGCTCGTAGACTGAGGCAGTTTTCAGCACTTAGCTGTGTTTCAAGGAACCTACAGCACTCCAGGAAGAGAGGGAAAATCTGGAGACGATCAGAAGCAATGAGCAGAGAGAGAACTTGGTCACTGGGAAGTGAAAACTCTGTATTGTATGCGTAGGACACCACAGCCTGCAGAATGTTGAAATCAATGTCTTTGATGTAAACCATCTTTTGGTTGCTTTCTGCGAGCTTGTTCACAAACATTCCCCTGAAATAGGGGCTGCATCCTGCCAGAATGTTTCGGTGAGCTGAAATTTGTTCACCGTTCTCCGCTTCCAGCACCACATCACACAGCTGGCCTTGCTGCTGCATGGAGTAGAGTGTTGCTAAGATGGAAGCTGCGGCGGAGGCAGGGGTACCACGTGGAATTCCCGACTGGCCGTTTCCCCATCCATAGTGCTGCTGTGGAACGTGGACGGTATAGTGAAACAACGGCTCTAAAACAGAATGTGGGCGGGGCTGCTGATGGGTGTGACAGTTCGTTATCGACCGATTTCAGGGTTTTCCCCTAAATGGCACAGCGATGAGGAGAGTAGTTGTTTCGAGGCTGCCTTTTGAACCGCCCACGCAGTGGGATACAAAGTTGCGTCTTACTTGGACTTGAACCTGCAATTGCACTCAGTGCGTGCAAGCATTCCTCCACCGCGCCAGAACTTTTTGCAGTTTCACCAGAGCCTGCACTTGGTCTGTTAGTGTACAAGAGTACAGCCTATAGTCTCTCAACCGAATTTCATAATTATGAAGTGAGGGAGAGAATGGGTCTGGGTTTAGCAAGGACTGTAGTCACTGTGATGCACGTCTAGAGCCTACGACGAGGGAGGTCATTTGCCCAATTATTGATGCTAGATTTGCGAACAGAATTCAGACTGTTCAAGTATTTTCACTCCTCTCCGTCACTAGGTCAAACTATAGCAGCTGGCATCCTGATCCTAGTCTGACTGTATATAATACTAGTACATATAGACAGCTAGTGCCTACCAGTGTCACAGTGGATCGCGTCCGACCGCCCGCCCAGCTGAGGCCACATGCATCGCATCAACAAACTTACTGGAACCAACATCACGGTAAGTTGTATCTCGTCCTCAAAACTAGAAGTGTTGAATGCTGTTTTGTCCCACTTTCAGGTGTATCACGATTTCCACGATGAGGTAGGTTTGGGGAGGGAGAATGCTGTTGTGGGGAGGAAGTTGAAAAAGCATGTAGCTGGTTGCTTAGTGGTCAGCTGATCTTGGGTGTGTTTAGTAACTTTAGTGTCATGTTTCTCTGAGTCTTCCTCCCCTCCTTTGTCCCCCTCTAGTCTGGCGGTCCCCGTTCATCCTCACCACCCTGTTCAGCTTGGTCGGTTCCCCCCATCTCACTCTGCAGGGCCTCAGCAAAACCCTGCACATCTGAAGTGAAAGGGAAACGGTCTCAAAACAGTAGTCAGCGTTTCACAAATACCAATACTTATACTTCCACCATGCATATAGATATGTGATGAAAGAGTAAAGATGTCAGGATGCGCTCTAGTGGCACATTGATGACTTTTCGCAGCAGATTCAGCATAAAACCAGTTGATGGTATTATTGTAAGCAAACAATTTTTGGCAAATGGCACTATCCATGTGATAGCCGCGTATACGTATTTCCATTCCTGTCTACCCTGCATCATATATATTATGCAAGTATGTGTATATATAGTTCCTTTACATGCATGCAAGGACAGTATGCAACCTTAGGCAGCTACCACCTTAAACTATAACTAATGTCACCAAGGTACACCACTGATAACTCTAACTACTCAGAGAAAGTAAAAACTATAAGCCAAAATGTTGGCATACTTCATGCTTGCATGCATGTACGTCGACTTCAAGGCACACTTGTAACGGTGGCAATTGCTGCTACAAGGAGTATGACAGCCATGGAGGCTTGCAAGATGTAAGCTCCTGACTCATTTGTTCCTTCCATGCACTCCATTGGGTCACATGTGGAACCCAGGAGTGAAAATGATGTATCGCTGCCAACTCCAGTAACCGATATATAGATGGGCTGTGTTCCATTAACACTAACTTGTCGCTTTTTGCTCGGATTGCGTACAATGGGTGAGATCACGATTGTTTTGTTTGTCTGAGAAGCAAAGGAAAAGCCAAAGTCATTGTCATGCTCGTAAGGATGAGGATTGTCACGGGATGCGTATACGAGCGTACTTCCCATCCTGTCATTCACTTCCACCCTAAGATTGTCATTTGCTGGTACATTGTACTCGTAGTACTGAAATGCTCCCCTCTCCACCCTTCCATCAATACGACTTTCCAGTGATATCGGCTGAGGTTCATAGCACGTTGAAGCAGTGAGAGTAGCAGCGAAGTCGGTCAGACTAGCAAACGATGACAGAAAGTAGACGTGCATATCTTGGGAGGATGCCACTGCGTTCAGTTGAACTCTGTTGTAGCCTCCAACACCTATGGCATAGATGACAATGTTCTGTGCTCGTAGTCTTGCGGCAGGTGTAGCTACTGCATCTGAAGACTGTCCATCTGTCAAGACTATCAGAATACGCGGAAGTCCATAATTTCCAGGCCTCAGACCGCGTACTTCATTGAATTGACGAGAAGAGATTTGCCGTAGTGCACTTCCCAGGCGGGTCCCCCCTCGCCCTTGCCTCACTGAACTCAGTGCTGTGAAATACTGACTCTTGCTAGAGTAACGTGACAAGTAAAACTCATCACGGTAGGCACTGCTGAATAAGGCAAGTCCAAAACGAGTGCCATTTTCGCCGCGAAGATTTTCATCGGGAAAGGCATCAATAACGCTCCTGATGAACCTCAAACTGCTTCGGAAGGAACCGGAACTTATGCTGCCAGACTCATCAATCAAAAACACTGCATCAATGGAGCGATTGCATCTAGCAAGTGCGGCTTCGATAATATCAGCTTCGTTGTTTCTCCGCCTTATGTCTCCTGATGGTGGATTTGCACTAGCGCTATAGAAGTCTCGCAGCTCTCGGATGGCATTATCCCACTCGTTTCTAATTACAAAACCCCAGAAACGTGGTGCTTCATCAGGAAGAATACCAAATTGGAACCAAACGTCTGCAACTGCAGTGCGAATGCCACGCGGAAGAGCAGTAAATGAATCAGTAGTTGCACTTATCCTCTCCCTGTCGTAACGTCGCTGTACTTGCCCAACGACGTCGTTTTTCACAGCCTCTGTCAACATCTGCGCGTTTGGACATGTCATAAACAGAGGCAGTTCAATGGCTGCACAAGCTGCTCCGTTCGTGCGGAGACCGAAATATTGTTCCAACTGGTCAATGATGTTTTGTGATACACCGATAGCACTTAGGGAGGCACTGGTTTTCGATCCCAAATCCACCCCTGAGCCAATTGTTACTCCGCTCTGTCCCAGAACTTGCCCTGTTCGGGAGTTTATTGGAACGTAGCCGCAACAGGTAAACCCCTCGTGGCACTGGACGAAACGTACGTCAATGAGCGGCAAGGCTGCCGATTGACCTTGAGGCACACCCGACTTCCAGCTGCGGGGACACGCAGGAGTTATCGTCTCCAGGCTACAGTTTGTTGGAACTCGAGGATTGCCGATGTAACTGGCTGGTGCGTAACTATTCACGCAACTGTACGCACAAATTGCAGTCTCGGGCATTACTGCTACGGCGGCGGCAATGCTGAGCAGGAGGAGGTCTAGTCGCATCTTCGTCCTCCGCATGTGAGATCGCTAGCTAGGCGAAGTAGCCTGCAGTTTGCAACTGATTTGCGAAGTCGGACCCTTCTTATGTCGAACCATTACATCATTATTTTTCCATAAATTCATCCGGTGGTTATTGGTCCGGCATGAAGTAGGGCGATGGGTTAGGGTATATTAGGGCCAGGTGCTAAATGCGAAGGCGTGTCACGTACGTCGCTACACTTTCCCCTATAAGTTTTTTTTTCAATTGCTTATAATAAAAAATTATTATGATAATACACTTCTGAGTTAATACACTTCTCTGGCAGTATTAAAGTACAATGTCTAACCTTTGCATGAAATGCAGTTGTAGAACTGGTATAGGGAATTTCCTGGGTGTGGAAATGCATTATTGAGTGGTATCCTCTACCATCTGCATGTGGATGGAGCAAGGGTTCCATTGTGCATGTACTATGGACACAGTACTGCATGCGGGGAACACAAGTTTGGATAGTTTATCAAAACATTCAGTGTATCCCTGGAACGTGTTGGTTAGCTAGTCAAAATGCTAAAGTGAAAATTCAAAATTGGTGTTTGTAAAATTCAGAGCTAGTGAAAGTTTTGACTATCAACTAACAAAACAATGAAGCGTACATGAAAGTGTTTGATTGCAATTTAGAACTGGTGTAAGTTGACTAATTTATATCCAATGAAACATTTGTGGAACATGATTGATTGGTTAAAATGTTATGATTCAATTTGGAGCTGTTGACTAGGGGCAAGAGTAGCGTCGTTCCCAGGCACCCGCCCAGCTTTTCATCACTTGCAGTACGGAACTGAAAATGGCATGGGCCTGGGAACGAGGCTAGGGCATGAGTATCTGTTTAGGCCTGTCAACTCTATTAACTGCACTTGTTTCTGTTCATAGTAATGTAACATCGACTTTTTCACAGTGAGAACTTGCGGAATTGCACTAACCACTCCACTAAGTACGTGAATTGTTTCACTCAAGAAAAGTTGATCAACTAACCTAACCCTATGCATACAGACAGTTGAAGAGAAGGCAAATCCAAAACTGGAAAGTGGGTGGGGCTGCGATGGGTACGCGCGGGGCCGGGCCGGGCGAATTTTTTTTTTGGACGTACTTTCGACTTAGTCTCTGGCAGATCCACCAACTACGCATGCGCAGATTAGTACGACACACCCCCATAAGCACATGGTGGGGCAAAGTATACACACAGGACTGTCCTGAGAAGGAAAGCAGAGGAGGAACGCTGAACAACTGCTGATAAAGCTGTAAACAGAAGCGATGAAGCTGTCATGAGGTACAGAGATGGGTATAATATTATTACATGGATTTCCCGCCATTTCTGTTCCAAAGTACTACTGTACTGACATTTTTCAGGGTTCAAATCACTGTATCGACTGGTAGTTGAGTCCGGTAGATAAGTCTGCATTCGCTGATATTCTCAGTGATGCTGCATATTATATTGTGCTCAGTAGTCTAACAAGCTAGCCCTTCGCTTTCTCCAGCGCGCGATCGCTTTCAGTATGCGTGCGCGGAGAAGGAAGGTCTAGAAACTTTGGACCATTTTACTCGGTACGAAAGAATGCAATTAAGCTTACATCATGTCTGTTTACGTCATAATATTCCAATCAGTGCAACTGCAGTCAGTCGATTCCGGCCCGCTAACCTCGTTGGCTGTTTGTACGTCTGTCTGTTTGGTCGTTGTGCAGGAGAACAGCAATCACAGGCAACTTCAGACAGTCCTCAACGCTTGTACTGAGCGATTTGAAAGATCACCACGTGACAGCTGCAATCTGATTGGCTCTACCCGATTTCGAGTAGAGCCCAAGCAAAGTGGTCCAAAGTTTCTAGACCCTCCTTTTCCCCGTGCGGTCGCGTGAGTCGATCCGTGCTGGGGAAATTCGAGGGGCTAGCCCGCTAGACTATTATGCTCAGTATACAATAATGTAGTTGAAGTATAGTCTCGGTCACCACACTCGCGCACAGCGGAGGAACCTGGTTGACTGCCCATATACGACTTGTTCTGAGGTGGCTGATAAGTAGCTGTGAACCACAGTGCTTCCATATACGGTGTTTTTTCCCAGGCGTTAAGTACACTACCTGCAAGCAGATTACTAACGTATAGAGAAGTGCTGTGGTTTCCACCTGTTTAGTGTCAGAACAAGTCGTATGTCGTTGACTAGCCTCGGCCTTCAATCGCGGGGGGAAGGCCTGGTATACACTGTTTGCGCATGCGTTTAATTTCCCCCAAAATCTTGGAAAATAGGATATCTCGGTATTCTTCCGTGAAACGATGACGTCTACGTTTACATTCCTAGAAGAACCGCAACGAAGAGTAGCAATCATGGCATGCAAAAGTTCCGGTGGTAGTAGTTTCTCTGAGGCTCTTTCCTATGCTTTGCGAAGGCTGAAAATGACATGGATTACTGTGAAAGAAGAGCAGCGCTCCTCCATGAGAGCTGTGTACGAAGGCAGCGACGTGTTCGTGTGGCTAGCTACCTACTGGCTATGGCAAGAGCCTGTGCTACCAAGCGCTCCCTTTCCTCATGGACTAGCTACAAGAAGGGACTTGTAGACAGTGGAAAGAGCTGCATGTGGTGTGCTTGTTGTGAGCCCTTTGATCGCTCTCGTGCACGCGTACGGGGGGGGGGGTGTTTACGCAAATGTCATCGGTTAAACCCAACCCATTCGCAAACGTCGACCGAACTCCTCTGCCGTGAGTGAAAGTCTGGTACCAGACTAAGCTAAGTAAGTCGCCTGAAGTCTGTACTGTATTTTGGGATGCATTATTTGAAAGTACAGAGCAGCCTTCTCCCCGCTCCTCCCATGGAGAACTTGAATCGTAGAACAAACGAAATTACTGTGTATGTTATCTTGTCACACTGCCACTCCCTCTAGTCGGTGCTAAAGCACCCCACCTATAGCTAATAGTAAAAGTTGGAGGGGGGTGATGGTGAATCCACATGCATAGTTGTGCATGCCTCAGGGATATCGATATACTGTGCAAATGTATCACAACCTACCCTTTCAGAACGTTATACTCCATTCTAGCTGATTCATTTTCTTCATCTTTACACAGATGGCTTGTTGACTGGCACCAATCTACTAGCTACCTGGAGTACGACGTAAAGCAGCAAGCAGCATTTTGGCCAGTGTGGGTGGCTGAAGAAATTGAAGATGCATATAGGACTGTTTGCAAACACTTTGATTGAGCCCATCATGTGTACATGAGCATGGTAGTAGCTGTATACTGATGCAGTACAAAAAACTAAATAGACAAATGAATGGCTAAGGTAGTTGAGGGGTTCCAAGTTTAGTTTGGGGTCCAGGCCAAGTTCATGGGGACTCAGCAAACACCAGCTCCTTCTGTCTCTGCTACCAAACACTCGTCCGCTTCAAGCTCCTTGTGCTGCACGTTCAAATTGCAAATTTGTGGGTGTGGTTAGGGTTGGGTTACGGTTTGGCGCATGCGTAGTTGATGGATCTGCCAGAGACTAAGTCTAGTCGAAAGTACGTCCAAAAAAAAAATTCGCCCGGGCCGGCCGGGGTACTGCATATCCGGCCGGCCGGCCGCACAGTTCGTTATTACGTCATGGCCGATTGCAGGGATTTCCCCAAACAGTATTTCAGTGCAGAACGATGAGGAGAGGGTGTTTGCGGGTTTGCAGGCGCCTGTGGTCCTCCCTATCCACCGAGAGGGTGCTGCAGACTCTGGGGGAGAGGGGACTGGTCAACCAGTGCACAAAGTATGCGAGCAAGGGGCTGTAGCCAGGAAACCACATGAACCATGCGCTGGTAGACAAAAGTAGCTTGTGGCTACAGCTGGACTGGTAGTACTAACTCAGGTGCACACCCTCTCCCCAATGCACACACACCTATCCAGGATAGACGTCCTGCAGCATTCTTCTGGGAGTGCAGTGTATGTTGGGTTTGACCCCACAGCGGACAGCCTGCACACTGGCAACCTCATGACCATCATGGCACTGCTCCACTTTAGACACGCTGGCTACCAGCCCATTGCAGTGGTGAGAGACTCAACTTGATTCCTCTTTCCTCCAGAATCTCTGGATTATCAATTATTATGTAGACAGATAAATCGACAGCTAACTAGCTAGCTAGCTAGCCAGCCAGATAGATGGGTAGGTAGATAGATAGATAGATAGATAGATCGATAGATAGATGGATAGATAGATAGGTAGATAGATAGATAGATTAGACAGATGGATAGGAATGTAGATAGATAGATAGATTAGACAGATGGATAGGAATGCCACATTAACAAGTCTGCTGGGCCTGAACTAATTATCCCTAATCATCAGACGAGAGGAAGACCAATGATTCTGTAGCTGTGCTCCATGACTGGATGCACCAATGATGTGAGTGTGTCACCACTCTCAGGTGGGTGGGGCTACAGGCATTGTCGGGGACCCAAGTGGACGGCTGAAGGAGAGAGATGTGTTGCCTCGTGAGGCCCTGGAGAGGAACGTCACAGGAATAGCTGAGAACCTGACCAGGATATTTGAGAACGATGGACGGCTGTACTGCAGAAGAAATCAGCCCCAGTTAAAGTTAGCTGTGTGACATTCCCAGTAATCTACTGCAAGTAATTGGGTGTTTGCATGATATACAGTAGGTTCTAAATTGGACTTCCGTGGTTGATTGGGGAAGAGATGGTTTTCAATCATGATTGTAGGTGTCTACGGGAACTAAAGTCTTGCTACTGTTGTGGTCACGCATGTACGCAGGATTCTGAACAATGCTGATTGGTGGGAGGGTGTCAGTGCAGTGGACTTTGTGTCAGAGATTGCAAGACACTTTAGACTGAGTGCCATGTTAGGAAAGGAAAGGTAAGTGGGTGTGCACATCAAATGAACCTTTGTCCATCTTATGTCGGACTACGTACTGCCTCTCCTTCCAGTGTAAGGATGAGGCTGCAGACTGACGAGGGGATGAGTTGTGCAGAGTTCCTCTATCCCACCTTCCAGGCCTACGATTTCCTGCACCTGCACAAACACCACCACTGCTGGATTCAGGCAAGTGGTCAACTCCTCCATTTAGACTACAGTGTGTGTGTGCCGTTGCCACCTGCATGCTCCATCTTGGTTACCTACGTACTTTGCCCCTGTTGCCTTGGTTACCCATCTTGCTCCGCCCCTGCTACATGCCATTGCCAGTTAGGAGGAGGTGACCAGTGGGGGAACATTACTGCTGGATGTGACTTTGTCAGAAAAGCCACTGGAAAGATTGTGCATGGTGAGTTCTAGTGGTTACATCATCATTATGTAATGTTGTAGATGAGCACTCCTAAATTCTATCCGCCAGTTGAACTCCATTGGAGTGTAGCAAGCTGCCGCTCTGTCCCTTGCTCTTCAGGATGTGTTTGTGCACACGGGACTACTCCTGCCACCCTCTCCTCCCTCCCCAGGGCTGACCTTACCACTGCTGACCAGTGGGTCTGGTGAGAAACTTGGTAAGAGCATGGGAAATGCAGTGTGGCTGTCGGGAGAGAAGACCTCAAGCTATGAACTTTATCAGCACTTTGTGAGAACAGCTGATCAGGAGGTTGAGGTGTACCTCAAGTACTTCACTCTGCTCTCTGTGGAGGAGATTCAGCGGACCATGAGAGAGCATGAGGTGAGAGTATTGCAGTGTCAACTTTGCTAGAATTCCCATTCAGTCGTGAAGCTGTCTTCAGAATCCCCTTCTGTTGTGAAGCTGTCTTCTGTTTCTTCAGGTGTGTCCTGAGAAGTTTGTAGCTCAGAAGTGTCTGGCAGAGCACGTGACTAGACTTGTTCATGGAGGTAAGACCAGGGACATACCTCTTGCATGGAGGTAAGACCAGGGACATACCTCTTGCATGGAGGTAAGACCAGGGACATACCTCTTGCATGGAGGTAAGACCAGGGACATACCTCTTGCATGGAGGTAAGACCAGGTACACACCTCTTGCATGGAGGTAAGACCAGGGACATACCTCTTGCATGGAGGTAAGACCAGGGACATACCTCTTGCATGGAGGTAAGACCAGGGACACACCTCTTGCATGGAGGTAAGACCAGGGACACACCTCTTGCATGGAGGTAAGACCAGGGACACACCTCTTGCATGGAGGTAAGACCAGGGACACACCTCTTGCATGGAGGTAAGACCAGGGACATACCTCTTGCATGGAGGTAAGACCAGGGACATACCTCTTGCATGGAGGTAAGATCAGGGACATACCTCTTGCATGGAGGTAAGACCAGGGACATACCTCTTGCATGGAGGTAAGACCAGGGACATACCTCTTGCATGGAGGTAAGACCAGGGACACACCTCTTGCATGGAGGTAAGACCAGGGACACACCTCTTGCATGGAGGTAAGACCAGGGACACACCTCTTGCATGGAGGTAAGACCAGGGACATACCTCTTGCATGGAGGTAAGACCAGGGACATACCTCTTGCATGGAGGTAAGATCAGGGACATACCTCTTGCATGGAGGTAAGACCAGGGACATACCTCTTGCATGGAGGTAAGACCAGGGACATACCTCTTGCATGGAGGTAAGACCAGGGACACACCTCTTGCATGGAGGTAAGACCAGGGACATACCTCTTGCACAGAAGTAAGATCATTCACAGTCATGGGGACATAACTCTTGCATGGAGGTAAAAGCATCATCATCACAGGGAGACATAACTTTTGCATGGAGGTAAGAACTGTTTCCAAACTCATCACCAAGTTTTTAATCCGATTTGTTGATCAGACTCTGGTCTGCAGCAGGCGCTGAATGCTACTGCCGTCTTGTTTGGTGATGCTAGTGCCCTCCCAAAGTTGTCAGGTGAGCTCATCCAGGTACATAATGGTGTGCACAGTCTTTGGTCTGGGAACGAGGCTAATTAATTACTCATACACCAATGATTACCATCTTGCTAATACAGCGGAGCTATGTGCTTATCGTGATAAGTGGCAGGTGCAGGTTTCCACAACTCTCTCCCTACAGGACAGGAGCTAGAGCAGCTGTTCAGTGATGTCCCATGCACTGAGCTCCCTCTACACCTGCTGGCCGTGGGAGAACTCACTGTGGGGGAGCTGGCAGTGAGGGCTGGGGCTGTTCCATCCACGTGTACGTTGTTTGTTGTTTGTACAGGAGATGAGCTAGTGAGGTTTGGTGTTGTAAACACAACTTTTGTTTGTACAGTAAATGAACTATAGTGAGTTACCTGGCACTGTTGTAAATACAGCTATTGTTTGTACAATAAAATTATAATAAGCTAAGTATAGGTTACGAGGGGCAACCGCACTCCTGGTAGCCGCGTTGCAACCGGTTGCAGCTCGACGATAGCGCAAGCTAGGTATTGCAACACATTCCAATTAACGCACATACCACGTGAGGACCATGAGCGCTCGCGTCTATCGATTGAGCTGAGTCAGCAATGGCGGCCCAAGGAGATCGAAAAGACACGAAACTTGTTATACAGCGCTCACAACTTCGCCAGCCCGGTGAGTTTTGGCATGTAAGCGTCAGTGAACGGCAGAAACTTCGCGTGCCTTTGCTAAGAACGGTACTGCCACCGGAAGTCGGAGAGAGCGCTCGAGCAATGGCGTCCACGGCGAGACAAAAGCGCTCATATCTCCACCACCAAGGTGAGTTTCAGCACCAAAATTGTACGGTTGGGACAGTGCATGATAGCGATCATGAAGGTGTAGTCAGAATCTTCGTAGGCCATTCCTATCACTCGAACGAGTTATTTAATTACGCGGCACTTTATTTCCTATACGACCCGTTATTTCCCGCAAATACTGTAACGTGATTGGTTAGAATAGCCTAAGTATGGTATAATGAAGTTTATATACGTAATATACCTGCCTGTTCTGAATGATCATTATTTTAGGTGCTAAATCATGGCAGCTGCATGTTGTCACTGGTCTATAGCAGAATACTATTCACCACACAGATTCTGCCCAGAACTTGGTGAAGGCGGGAGGGCTGTACCTCAATTCTGTCAGGGCGACCTCAGCAGAGGCACTGGTCTCCAAAGACCGTCACCTGCTGGCTGGGGGGATCACGGTTGTGAGAGTGGGTGAGACTCCCATTACTGAATCACTAGCTTGCCTATAGAGAAGTGACCTAGTGTGTGGCCGGGTCTCATCACTGAGGTGTTGCATGGTACGGTGCATGTTAGTGGCCTGTCATCTGTCCGCCTTGGTGTCCTCATGCAGGCAAGAAGAATTACAGACTCGTCAAATGGAAGTAGGACTCCCTTTTATAAAAGAAGTACTACTCATTTCCACTGCTCATAATAACTGGTACCCGGTCATGACATACAGACTCTGTTGGAACTGCTATGAGCTAGTTCACTAGCCTTGTTCCCAGGACCCGCCCGGCTTTCGTCGCTTGTTCTTTCATGCAACCGAAAGCGGCACGCGGGCCTGGGAACGAGGCTACTATTTCACTATACACTGGTTACTGTGAGCATAAGGTTGACATGGTGCAGGGCCTCTTAGTGACATGCAGGCTTATGTGGCCGCTTATATTATACCAACTTCTGTGTGGTGGATAGCATTAATGCTACAAATCAGATTCAGTAATGTACAACACATGAATGGCTATGAGGCAGGCCTTGGTCCGGACCTTGTGGCCCCCTTCCTCTGTAACCTCTCCAACAGTTTGGTGAGGGGCACAGTCACATCTTGTGCTCCCGAAACCTGCTCTACAGGAACAGCAAACCCTTGGGAGAGGAGAGAGTGGAGCTCCGCCGGGGGTTTGGAGGGGTCCAGTGACTGTACCACCCCACACACCGTCCCAAGGGTCACATCACTGTAGGAGAGAGGAGACCCTGAGCGGTTGTATAGTTTCTTGTGTTTGGGTTCGATGCTTGGTGAATAGGGTAAATATAAGGAGGTGATTGCCAATCTGCAGGCCAGAGCAGAGTTCAATTCTTACGTTTGGTTCCCAAGTGCCTCTGCAAGCTCCTGCACAAACTGCTTTGACTCTTGTCTGCTCTGCTCCAGCAGAAGCAACACAAATGGACTGGGCTGCCCGTCCATATCCTGCAAGGAGAGAGAACATGTGCGATCACCCATGCACAGAGTCCCATGCAGACACAATGGATGTTCAATAGACCGTGAGCCACTGCTCGATTGCTACATTGCTCTCCTCAACCTCATCTGGATCTTACAGGACTCATCAGCTTGATGAAGTCGACCATTCCAGGTTTGGTGGGCGGTTGCTGCTGCTGCTGTGTGGCACAGCTGAGGAGGTCTCTCACACTTCTGGCTGGTTTGGCAGGGAGGTGGCCAGTCAGCACTTGCTCCAGAGCAGTCTCACTTATCGTAACCTGAACAATGGAAGCAGCAGTTCTTGAATGTCCACCTATCCTGCTCAAGGTGTGTGTACCCACCTCTGCTTGTTGCTGTTGGCTGAATGCCTCCGTGAGAGAGGTCTGTGCGTGCATCCACTTGTGGAACACCCCCTCCTCCACCTCGCGCGAGAGGATCTGGGCAAAGAGGGTGATGTGGGGCTCATGGGCAAACCGAGAGCTGGCCTCCTCCAAGTTGTAGCCATCCTCCACTGCAAGGGCCTCATCACCTTCATTGCGAGAGAGGAGGTAGCTGTACAGACCCTCCTCGACCTGAGGGGGGAAGTGGGAGATGTGAGGGCGAATTAAGGGAGGGGGTGGTAAGGTCATGGGATGAGGTGTCAGATCAGTCACCAATGACTGGAAACAATGCCTCCAACTCACTGGTTGTGATGTGTCCAGGGAGGTAAGCCTGTGCTGCCAGAAGCCATTGATGAGCTCGTTCACCTCCTTCCTCCCAATGTGCCGGTTCCTCACAGGGCCGTCCACCCTGAGGTACTGCGGCACCTGCTCATCCAGACCCTGGGAAGAAGCTGCATCTTACTTGCTGCTCATTGACACGCACATGCACGTATGCACACCTGTCCCTGGAAGGTATCCTCCTTTGCAATCTCACTGACATCCACTCCGGCTATCTGTGCCAGTAGGACGTCCACCAGCTGGTCACTGGACCTGCCCTGGGACAGCTCCGACCACCGCTCAGTTCCTCCATCAATGTATGCCTCACAGCGACCCCAGTCTGGCCTGCGTGAGGGGGAGAGGGTTACATTGTCATGTTGGAGTGGGATAGCAATTGCATTAGCACACATACCTTGGAGTAGCGCTCCTCTTCAGTGTGGCTACCTCACCGGCCAGTCTGTCTCTCTGACTCAACACTTCTTTGTAGAGACCTTGCAAGGTACTGACAATGTGTGATGGTGTGTGTGTGTGTGTGCGTGTGCACCTTTTCACTGCAGCATTTCACGCATGCACGTCTCATCTTCTTGCTCACCTATGTTCCTCCATGAGTGTTGTATGATCACCTTTCAATGTCTCCACCTCCGACTCCAAGCTCTATGGAAGGTGAGCAGTGTGTGTGTTAATATACCCCGGCCTTCCCCCACATTGAATTACACAGACATACATCAAGCAGTATATTATACCAAGAGTTCATGAACTCTTGATTAAAAATACCGTAATGGCTGGGAGATTACTTGCCTTATAAGAGGTTTCTAGCATCTCAAACTCCCTGCGTGGGACCACGTCACCATAGTCAGCCAGCATGGTGTTGATGCGGTGGTGGGCAGCGCGCAGGTCCTCACGGGTGCGACTGGAGAAAGAGGAGAGGAGGAGGAGGAGGATACGAAGGAGGGAGGAGGAGGAGGATATGAAGGAGGAGGAAGAGTATACATGGGACGGACATTGATGGGCTATGCTATAGTGTACCTGCACCACACGTGATTACCACTCACACTAATTTCAGTTTGAGTACGACTGGGTCCTCTCTCTCCTCCTGTCCCCCCTCCTCCGACTTCTGCTCCTGCTGGCGGTACTTCAGATCATTGTAGTCTGAAATCAGCAGCTTCCTGAACATACACAGGGACAATTTAACATTCTAGCTGTACATACATGTATTGTACTGCTCACAGCCAGGCTACTGGGTTCAGAGATGAAGCAGTGTTATTGTTGGGCAGACACTGTACCGTACCTTGCATCAGCCTCATGTTGGGCAGACACTGTACCGTACCTTGCATCAGCCTCATGTTGGGCAGACACTGTACCGTACCTTGCATCAGCCTCATGTTGGGCAGACACTGTACCGTACCTTGCATCAGCCTCATGTTGGGCAGACACTGTACCGTACCTTGCATCAGCCTCATGTCTGTACTTCTCATAGAGCTCAGCCACTTCTGCCTGGAGCTACACGGATGTAAGTTAAACTACCACAGTGAGCTCGCCACAAGGAGTTTATTGTGGGCCTAACATACCTTCTCAACCTGAGCTTTGTAGGACAGCTCTTCAGCCCTGCACACAACAATACTGGCCTCATTCCCAGGCCTACCCACTTTAGTAGCCTGGGAATGAGACCATGCAAGTGCAAGCAACACAATGCACACACACACACCTCATTCCCAGGCCTACCCACTTTAGTAGCCTGGGAATGAGACCATGCAAGTGCAAGCAACACAATGCACACACACACACCTCATCTTCCCAATGACTCCCACAAGTCTCTCGTTCTCCCTCTGCACCCCAGCCTCCTCTACAGCAGCAACAGGGAAAGGATGGAATAAACAGTGACCACAAACAGCACACAGCTCCTCCGCCTACCGCTCTTCTCCTCCTCCCTCATTGCCATGATCTTCCTCTCACACTCTTCCCTCACGGTCTCCAGTTGTGCCTGACAGTTTACATGGTAATAGTAGGATTGTGAACACTGGGCTTGGTCACTAACCAGCTGTCAGTACTCACCCTCATGGGCTCCAGTTCCCGGAGGGTCTCCTGCTGCTGAGCAATGAACAGGTCATACTCGCTCTTGATGGCAGACAGCAGTGGCTTGTACGTCTTGAAATCTTCAATCAGGTACTCAAATACCTCACGGTGGGCCTATTCACATGTGTGTATGTAGTGTATGTGCGTGCAATTAAATCCTGAAGGTCGGCCAGGCTGTGTCATTCACTTCTTGGCAGGAGGCTTCATGTCTCATACCTGCAGTCTCAGCTCATGGGGTCCGTATGGCGGGCACCCAAGAAGCCGCAGCTCCTTGTGCAGGTAGCTCTCCAGCTGCTCCAGGAACTTGGGTTTGGGGACAATGGCTATCCTCTCTGGCGCGAGCTTCCACGAAGGGGAGGAGGAGTGGGGGAGGGTACCTGACCTGCAGAATTGTGGTGCTAGTCTTACACTTCATCAATCAGCTAGCTGGGACAGCAACTCTCTTCCTGGTGGGTGAGGAACTTGGTCTGGGCATGATACAACATGCTAACCTTTCCAGTTTGGAGGCTGTAGACTGGCCGAGGGAGAGGGTGGAGGGGGCGGGGTTGAGAGGGTGGACGGGCCAGGAGTCCAGTTGGCCCGAGCGCTGGTCCACTCCTGGCTGTGGCGGATATTATATGTTGTGCAGCTGCATACAGGCAGGTAGTAACAGATTAGTCTTGTTCCCAGACCTCATCCTCGGAGGGGGTCTGGGAATGAGACTAGTAACAGACTGGGTCTCCCGGGCCCAAGAGGTATGGCAGTGAGCTATAGCAGGCTGAGTGTTATGAGCTGGAGCTCATTGTTGAGTCTCGTCTGGGAATGAGACTAGTACAGCCCCAACCTTAGGACCCATTGTCCAAATGTGCTATGCAATTACAGTGCAATACACACTGTGTGTGTGTCTTGAATAGTGGTTATTGGTCCAGCAGGAAGTAGGCGATGGCCAGGGCCGGTTCTAGATGTGCGCGCGTTTCCAGTACTAAAGTATGTACTTCCTGCCGGACCAATATCCACGTCATAAAATTTAAGATGTACCATACTTGTAACCTGCGACCTGGGGACATGGCAATGCGTACACGGTTAGTGCTCACCTGCAGGACTCTTGCTGGTGGCAATCTGAACTTTTCTGGCAGTCCGCTAATGGAGTAGGAGGGCCCTGAGAGACCAGTGTAGGGAGGAGGGGGGCGTTGCAGAGGATGGCTCCCCACTGACACAGACTGGGGGCTGGGAAGAGCCGTGCAATCATAATTATAAAGCCATGGATGATTGCAGAATACGTTGCGTGCTGAATAACAAAACAAGACTAATGCCTTTCGTTTACAACTCACTCAATCTTTGGTAGTTTCGTAAACTGACTCTTCATTGAGACAGTGGCACCCTCCATGACTGATTATTATACACTCTTGATGACTGTTATTTCGGTTGCCAGTTGCTATGACAACACTGCGGCCGCGAGACTAGCACGGGTACGGTACGGCGCGCGCGGCGTGCGAATGGCGGCGCTACGGCGCGATTCTCAAGGTCAGGTATCCGAAAATACGAAGTTGGTCCGGCAGGAAGTAGGCTAGTGCAATGGATTAGGGTATACAATGTATTAGGGCCAGGGCCGGTTCTAGATACTAGATGCGCGTGTTTCCGGTACCTATACCTAAAGTATGTACTTCCTGCTGGACCAATATCCACGTCGTAAAACATACTGTAGGTTTTATGGTTTCTTTTATTGCGGGGTGGTTCTAGTAATGATAAAAAAAAAAACTGCATTAATTTCTAGGGCTAACAGCAGCTTTTATACTGCTTCCTCTATGCTACTGTGGAGCAATGTTCTGAGTTGTGTCAGGAGCTCTTGGGGGACATGGGTCTGACTCTCCCCAGGGTGGGCACACCTCTCCAGCAGGTCCTCCATCCGCTGTCTGATGTGTTCGGGAGGGTGTATGAGGAGAGCAGGGTGCCACTTGTAACGCTGCCTGAAGATACGCCGGCAAATCATCTGAGCGTGCAAAGGAAAGACAAACAATATTAACAAACTCGTTCAACGCACAACCCCCCCCCAAATGGCATTGTATTTCCAGTGCCCTGTGGTGATGGGCGATACTGATACCAAAGCATCGATTTTAGTGTCAGTTTGAAGGAATCAATAATTCAATGCTGTGCTGCCGATCGATACAACTCTAAATCATGCTGAAACTGTATTTGAAATTGGTTGTTACACCTGCACTAGATTGTTGTTCCACCAACATCAGGTATCGTATCATTCTGTATTGATATGAGTGGCCACATACTCAGTATATCAGTTCTACATCTGCTGGTATCACCCATCACTAGTGCCCGAGCTAGCTATAGTGCAGTTGGCACACATGAGGTAATCTTTTACAACCAAAAGCACAGTTCAAACGTAATCACAGAACGAGGTCGACTCTTACCATCAGGTTATTGGAGACCAGCTGTCCAGAGCACTTATTGTGGATGCAATCCACCTGGCAGCTGATGAACTCACAGTCAGTGTGACCTGAACAGGTCTTGTTCTTCTCATAAGCCACTGCAGAGATCATGCCAGGTTCAAACCAGGAGATGTCAACATCGATTGCCTTGGCCACCAGTTTATCATCTCTCTCCACAACCCCAAAATTGGACTCCTGAATATCACACAGGTACAGAGTGCCATAAGGGGTGTGCTCTATGGACTCAATCATGTCCAACAGAGCAATGGCAAGCTTTGCCCGTAAATTCCAAGGTCGTGTTCCTGACGAGGGTGTGGTGTGTAATCCCCAAAACGGTTCTGCATTTGCATACTGGACTGCATACATGTTTCCACATGTCCCATAGATATCTGGTATCCCACTCTTTCCCTGCAGCATGGAGAACAGGGCGTACTCCTCCGTCTCCACCAGCTGCCAACAGGGGAGTGCCTCATCGTAGTGCAGTATCCCATCTCCACCGACGTCACATTCAGAAAAAATGTGCTCTATCACCTCCACCGTTCTCTGAGAGTTTATATTTCCAGCCAAATTTTCAAAGAGGCTCACATTAGCCTGCAGCAGTACATAAGTATTAAACTGTAGTCAGTTGTGAACAGGGTAAAATATAGCAGCAGATAAATCAGTCACAGAGTAATACTAATCACTATTACTCAAGCATGCAGCTGTACAAATACTTGAAACTGTTTTGCCACAAAACAGAATAAAACGTCTTTTAGACTCTAAAACTAGCAACCCTAGACTACTCAATACTGAGTGTAAGACCTTGCAGTAGGACTTGCTTCCCACCAGTCTCAATGTCTTTGCCTCCCTTTTATTTTTTGGAAGTCTTCCTTATTAGCCTCACTGTGCTACTAGACTTTCCTTATGGATTTTTGCATTAAACATGTTTATTAAAAGAAGAAGAAAAAATGTTAGCCTCCCTATACTCACAACCCTCCTACCTGTGCAATGAACTCCTCTCGAGTCAATTTCATGTCACTTTCAGACTCTTCCAAGTGGGTTCTTGCAAGACGGCTACCCAGTGCTTTGGGCGTCTTAATTACAACAGTCCTCCCCTTCCACTCTGCCTGCAACACGTGCAGCTTGACACCATGCCCGAGGCACGTCTGGAACTGCAGTTCTTTTGTGACACAAAGTGGCTCACACAGGCTGCCTGTGATCAAACCCTTGTTGTAGTTCTGACACTGCGGATAAGGTTTTTGTTTGTTTGTGTGTGTGTGTGTGTGTGTGTGTGTGTGTGTGTGTGTGTGTGTGTGTGTGTGTGTGTGTGTGTGTGTGTGTGTGTGTGTGTGTGTGTGTGTGTGTGTGTGTGTGCTGACAATACTATGGGCAGGTATTGGTGCACAGTGTACAGAAACTTTGCAGGTTTGTCCGAGGCATAATAGAGGTGCCTCTGAAAGCAAGTAGTAGATCACTATGCACTCCTCTGGTTCTTATAAGTTCCTTATGGTCGGCAAAAGCTCCGTTCCTTATGGTTGGTAAAGAGTTACGTTCCTTATGGTTGGTAAAGAGTTAAGTTCCTTATGAGTTAATCTTCAGGAGATCTCGAGAGGCATCACCTATTTGTCAACCAATTGCAACATGCAACAGTCAGATTCGCACAAACATGTCAGTACCCACATAGATGGACGCACTGTGCAACAAATGTGTACACCAAATTATGTGTACGTGGAGTCCTCACCAACTCCTTGAGATAGACTTTGCTGTAGTAATCACTGCAGTCGAGGTAACGGATGATGGTGTTCATTGTGCTAGTCCAGAACACAACACACAGGAGACACACGAGGGGAACAACGATGCAGAGAGTGCGACGAACCCATCTCATCCTCATCAATGCACACACATCCCTGGTCGTCCTCCTCCAGTTGCAGGAAGCCATCTCTCTTCCACAAGGACTTATTAATCACTAGCTTTCCCGTCTGGATGGACAAATGCTCTAGCTCCATAAGCTGTGCATAAGTGCATAATTAAATTCAAATATTTTTCATGATGCGACTAATTAGAGCGAACAATCTGCTAAGTCAGCACTTTTCGGCCATGCGCACGTTTTGCTACTACTACTCTGCTACGCTGCACAAGTGAGTAGCCATGCCTCGTGTTGTTCCGGATCAGAAAACAAAATTCGAAACGGACGAGCTTTTCAAGAAGCTTGTGCAGGAAATGGATGTAAGCTTCACTGTGTTGCAACTTCTTTCTGTTTCAGGTTTGTTGATTTCATTGTTTACATAATAATAA
The DNA here is from genome assembly GCA_963931865.1 of Axinella damicornis. Classification (NCBI taxonomy): domain Eukaryota; kingdom Metazoa; phylum Porifera; class Demospongiae; order Axinellida; family Axinellidae; genus Axinella; species Axinella damicornis. The sequence continues at coordinate 731,317 of OZ007515.1, read as the reverse complement.
TTGTTTTTGTTACCAGGTGAAGTACACAGCGTACAAAGATCGTCCATTAGAGGAGAGGAGGAGGAGGTTCAGGGAGGACCTCGAGGAAGGGCACTCCGCCATCGTAAGGAATTGCTGTAGCTGATAATTTGTAGCATGCCGTAGTTTGCATTTCTGGTTATTATGAGTCCTGAAGCAGTTGCATTAGGATAAATATATGCAAGTAGTTTTGCAGTTTTAGGTAATTGCATATAGGACCAAAATTTGTGCAATGCAGCTGTCATAGTGTGAGCTGGTCACTATTGCTCGCTTCGACTAGTACTATAGTATGTCACGTCATGTTGAAGTTCAGAACAAAATTTAATCCAAACCTGCTGTGCAGTAGATGTAACTTACTTTTACTAGCTGCAAAAGGGGGTGCATTTGCACCCCTAAATCCGTCACTGCAAACATCTGAGAATGATCTCGAGGATATATAACTACAAGCTGGTGGATGCAATCAGAGCCTGCTGGAGTATGAGAGTAAAACCTGACACTTCATTCTGAGCTTTACCTGACAGATACGCTGCTAGGAATGCAGTTGCCACTTGAAGAATTATAGCAACTCTTTATGGGTCAGGTGAGGTACCGCCTCTGCACCATAATGCAGTCAAGGTACCCGCCCATCAGTCAACAACATTTTTCCAAAGATAACTTGTCTGTGACCCCAATCAAGAAATCTGATTGGCTGAATGTCATGTGACTGGTAGTATGGTAGTCTCTTTGTGTTGTATACTGAGGATCTTGTTTCTCCATCAGACGTTCATAGCCACCGGCACCAACCTCAACCTGCAGTTTATTCCAAAGGGGCTGAATGATGAGACGCCGTCCGGTATCAGACCCAGCAAGGAGAAGGTGGACTTTGACACCGACCCTAACAGAGTGAGAGCAGTGTGTGCAGCTGTCAGCTAACCATGTGCCCTGGCTAAACACATGCACACACATGCCACATTCACACACACACACACACACCACTGACAAACAGGCCTATCTCTGCTCTGGGTTCATAATGAACGGAGTGTGTGTGAAGTGGGTCGGGTGGGTGGACTTGGAGACACTGAATGGCAAAGCTAGGCTGGTCTTCGATGAGGATCAAGCCAAGGTAGTGAGTTACTCCTGCTAACATCCTGTTACATGTAGCTGCTGATAGAGTTATAGATGTGGTCTTGTAGTGTGACCAGCCCAGTGTACTCCTAAACAAACAATTACCATAATGTGGTAACTGGACCCAGCAACCTTGTCAGACCTACTGTTTGAGTTTACAATTGTGAGTTGACATCACCAACTCAATCTGGAAGTCATGGGCAGCAACATTGTGACCCCATTTGTGAACTCTCCTATCTTAACGAGTAGATTTCTGGTGCAATTACTAACCTTCAGCTAAGTCTAGCATGCATACATCATTTGTGCAGTCGGAGTCTTGACCGACTTCTGCATATGCACATTCTGGCCTCAGCACTTTGCTTCAGATAGACAAGAGGTGTGGCTTGCTGCTGGAGCTTAATTGTCTGACATGCCAGCATGTTGTCATGTTGGTTAATCACATGACTTGATATGCAATCTGATTAGCCAGCCATGTATGTATAGATTGAGGATGAGCTAATGCGTAAGGTGGTGAAGGAGACGCAGGAGAGGGTGCGCTTGTTCGAGGAGAACCAGCGGAGGTGGCAGCAAGAGCAGCAGCAGCAGCGCCTCCGCTCCCCGCCCATGGCCCCTCAGGTACGAGGAAAGAGCAGCTGTCTTCTCCCTAGGGTGTACAGTGGTCTTTTTGAACAGCATTAGTGATAACCATAATAGAGAGGTGGCAAGTGGTGTTGATCATAAGTAAGTAGCTGTTGATGAGTTGGTCAGCCACATTTCCACTTTAAAAGGATTTAGTTAGAGTTATACCTTATAGCGGGAATTTCACAGTTGCAAATATTTCGCCTTTGGAATATGTTTTACTAACAGAAGATAAAATCCTCTTGGTGCTGGAAGAATGTCTATGGTTTTGAAATATCGATACAGGCTTTTTTATTATCCAGATATCTTGGGCTAGGAATGAGATACGAAGCTGGCATTTGCATCATTGTGATCAGCATGAAAAGTACCTTCTACTGATGTCCTAAATGCGACACTTAATCTCGGTCACATTTTTCTCAAAAATCGCACTCGACCAAAGGCTATAATCCATGGTTTTTCATGATTTTGGGTCAAAATTCAACCAACAGCAAAAATGACATCATTGGAATCCTCCATTCATGCCGATCACAATGGTGCAAATCCCAGCTTCATATCTCATTCCTAGCCCAAGATACCGAGCATAGTACTTAGCTCAAACATTTGGCCTACCACTTATCAGTGTGAAGGAACGTGCCAATGATGTCCATTTTACTGTAGGTAGAATTTTGACCCAGAATCCATCTCAGAAATGTGCCCGACCCATTTTAAAAACATAACTATCTCATTCATGTACCCATACCTAGTGCAATGTTCTCTTTCAAGTCTATTGTCAATACCGATTTTGGCAGAAATAGTACACCAGTCACCCTATAAAACAGGAGTGCTGTTTCTGCCAATTTTGGGTTAATTCCCCAATTGGCACATCAAAATGTGCCATAATTGGTAGAGAATGGTTTTCAATTTTGAGAGACCTATTAGGGTGGTGGGGGGTACATGGTAGTGTTTCATGGAACGTTTGAGTATACTCCCTTGAGAATACTTCACCAGCAGGTGGGGGTACAGTAGGCGGGTCAAACTATATACATGTACTATAGCTGCGAATTGACTTGTTCTTCCCTCCTTGTTCTAGCCACTATCATAGCCCCACTGATCACGACTCGGACACTTTGCAGGCATCAAATCACTATTTTTCTATTGTGAAGACATTATTTTACACACTGACCTCTGACCTCCAGCTATGCTATACTACACATTATAAATCAATGAACCATATCTCCTGTAGTTACACCGTGCACATGCGCGCAGCAGGGGTAGAGTGATCGGTTTGTCTGTCAGTCTGTCCGTCCAAGCGGTTTGAGCAGTGAAGGCCTTGTTGAAGGCTTAGTTCAGGATAGAAGTGTCAGAATTCTAGCGTCTACATAACTCACAGACCAGAGATCCACTCAAGAGGCTGGAAAAAGTTGCGTGAATGTCGACAATTAGCCATGTTCTAATTTTATCCAACTTGACCACACCCTGTTTCTAACACTACTGCCACAACTTCCGTTATCTACATGCATGCTGGATTCCTAAAAATCGGTAGGCCCTATAGCTATCTCATCGTGCATGCTGCTGAGCACCTCTAGTTACACTAATATATGCTAGGTGTTATAATTTGGAGTCACTACATGCATGAAACAGTATACTGTGGAGTGGTGGTACGTGCATGTCATGTCACAAGTTTCATGATTCAATGGGTGTATAATTAACTTAATCTCTTGCACTGAGCATCCCAATTGGGAAGGGGTGCTGTTGTTGCCATGGAAATAAACATGCACAAGCTGTTTGTAATAAACACATTTTGCTTTCCATAACCACATTACACAAAACAGTATTAACACAGCATTAGGCAATTAACTCCAGTATAAAGATATACGGTCTCATTCCCAGTCCAGTATGGGAGTGGGACAGTCCTGTACAGCTGATAAATATGTTAGTCTAAGAGTATTTGGTATGACACTCCTACAATTGCTTCATTCGATGTGCTTCCTCGGTACGGGTCTGGGGGGTGGCGCTGAAGGAGGGTCTGAGATGCCGTATTTGAGCTGCGGAGGGGGACGGGGTGGAGGGTGGGAGGGTGCTTCAGGGAGGGAGTGACCCACTTGAGGTTCCTCCTTTGGGCTGGCACCGGGTCCCCATGCGAGAGACGGAGCCTTCCACTGTTCCCCATTGAGTGCAGCCTGATGTGTGATGTGTGTGGTGCATGTGCTTATGAGTGCTATTTTGAGGTGCTCAGGTACAGCCGTTCAGACGCCATATCACATCTTGTGAACGGGCAGCAATAATATTCACAAGTGGTGTTTGTAGTGCTGGTAAATTTCTTGCTGTTCAACTACAGACTCTCAGTGTAGCCCCTCCCAACTTTGCAACAGAACTAAGATGGTGCTGTCTGGCGCAAACCGTATGGGGGGGGGGGGGTTACTTCCTCACCAGTCTTGACACAGACAACTAGAAAGCCATAAGTGGGGTGGAGTCTGCCCCAACAATACTTGCTCCCTTCCACTAGCCTCACTCCCAGGCCTCCCAAGCAGCCTGGGAACGAGGCTAACCTTTCACCACCTATGTCACCAGACCATGCATACACAGGCAACAGAGACTCACAATGAAGTAGCATATGCAGGCGAAGGAGAGGCACATCGCTCCCAAGATGGCAGAGAGAACAAAGAAACAGGGAATCAGAGCCCTGTGTGTGTGTGTGTGTGTGGGGGGGGGGGGGGGGGGGGGGGGAAGAAAGGGAGAGTCTTGTATCTACACATGTTGCAATGTTGTTTTAGTTAACTAAAACTATAATGCATTTTTAGTATGGCATATTTCGCTTTAGTAATTAAAACTAAAACTAAAATGAGGACTGTCTCAGCCTGTTAATTAAAACTACAACTAAACGAGGGGCAACCGCACTCCTGGTAGCCGTTGCAGCCCCGCGTTTGCCTTGCCGTAGCGAAGCTCAATTCGTTCCAATTAACGCACATGCCACGTGGCTCAGTCGATCGCGAGCAATTAATGGCGACCAAAAGGAAGACAAGACATAATTACAGCACTCACAACTTAGACAGCATGGTGAGTTTCGGCATGTAAGCGTCAGTGAACGACAGCGATCACGGCCATGTGGTCACAATCTTCGTGTGCCTTTCCTAAGAACGGTACTGCCACCGGAAGTCGAAGAGAGCGCTCGAGCAATGGCGGCCTACGGCGAGACAAAAGCGCTCATATCTCCACGACCAAGGTGAATTTCAGCACCAACTTTTATCATTCAGGTCAGTGCTTGATAGCGATCACGGCGGTGTAGTCAGAATCTTTGCAGGCCAATCCCAAGTAGTCAAACATTATATTATTTATTTACGCGGCACTATTATTTTTCCCCTACCAGGAGTGTAACTAATATGAAAATCACCCAAAAATGGTGGTTACTAAAACTAAAAGAGCCTTTACTAAGTTAGCCCTTTGAGATTCAGTAATTAAAACTAAAACTGAACTAAACAATGCGACTTCTACCTAATTAAAACCAAAACTGAACTATTTCAGTTTTAGATAACATTGACATGTTGTTCTAGTGTAGTCTATTTTGGTCATGTGACTTACACCAGGTAGACCAGGAAGCGTACAATGTAATTCCTCCCCACGAACCGAGTGGCGTGAAGGAGAGGAGCAAGGTACTTCTGGCCCCTGCACAGTGGTAACAGTGTGTGTGTGTGCATGTGTGTGTGGTGAGTGTGTACGGGTGGGTGTATGCGTGTGTGTGGGTGGGTGTATGCGTGTGTGGGTGTATGTGTGTGTGTGTTGTGTATGTATGTGCGCTTGTGTACGTAACACGACATTGTGCATGTTGCCTTGTATGTGTGTGTGTGTGTGTGCATACCTGTGTGTTGAGTATTGTGCAATGTGAGTGCATGAGTATGTGTATTGTGCAATGTGAGTGTGTGTGTGTTGTGTGAGGTGAGTGTATGACTGTGTGTGTATATGTGTGTCCATCCCTACGGTCTCTCCACATTGGTCTTCTTGGCTCTCCGTGCACTGCGCGGGTATTCCACAAAGAAAATACCCAAACCAATCAAACTGGACGGCCAGTAAAGGAAACACCCACTCCGGAGGAGAGTGCAAGATGGTCTCAATAGTGCCAACATCAACATACACACACGACCATAATAGGCGTCTTCCAAGGCACAAGATTGGGTTCAGCAATCCTTTGTGAGAGTAACTGCTGTGCAACACACAGTCTCATTTTACACCATCCCATAGTCCTACTCAGGATTGGAATTTGCAATACTCAAAACCTTCAACACAGATACCAGGGGAGGCTTTGGTGTAAGAGACTACTAGCCTCGTTCCCAGGCCCCATTGCAGATGGGCGGGGCTTGCAAGCGATGGAAAAATGGGCAGGGCCTGGGAACGAAGCTACACTGCAGGTTCAAGTCCCACCAGCTACCTAGGAAGAATTATCCCGGGCATTTTCTGGTTGTCCTTCCAAGGAAAATACTTAAAGCTAGAGGAATGCACGACAATGTGGGAGCAGTGCAGGTGCAGAACAGATATTTGACAAATTATGCACTTTTGACCACTTTGATTTATGGCAGAGCATATGACAGGCATACGACGACAGAGACACTCAAACACGATCATGTGGAATTCAGTGCTACATGAATGGAAAATGGATGCGAATAGGATATATAATAATACCAGGAGCGCATGAGCCGCCAAAGGCTTCGGCGGCTCATGCGCTCCTGAGGCATGCTCACGCTTGCCCTTCCGCCCAATCCTACCCTTCATATAGACAGCTATGTAATTTGAGTACTAAGTACAGAGTATCCTGGACAACACTGGGAGCTGGGATACATGACCATCCACCGTGAGATTGCCCCAAAGTTGTGCGGGGGGATGCCGTCCAATGTGATGGTGTCCACTGTCGCAGCAACAACTCCACCAATGAAAATGACTGCACAGAGAGTGGAAGAGTACAACGGACATGTTTATCAAGGGTCGGACAGAGAGGCCTTACTTCTGAAATTCCTGATCAATGCACCATGCCAGCCTCGGCTACATGGTCATTGCTCCTTGTCTCGCGGGGGACCATCCACAATGGGTGGCTACCCAAGAGTCAACCTTCTAGTTTGTGAAATTGTTACCTTCCAGCTCTTCATTGCTTGCAGCATGAAAAGCAGACTAGTTGATAAAGGCTTGCCTGGCGTGCCTCGCATACAGTGGAAACCATCTAGTGGTCACTCATGGGATCCCAGTATGTTTGGCTACTACAGACAGGTGGCTGCCTCAAGCAGGTTGTTTAGCACAACTGGGACTAGCAGTAGTGGTAGCGATCGTGGTGCACCGGTGGCTACCAAACAGTGACTCCACTGTCAAGCCGATCTTTATGGCCTGGAATATCTTGGTAGGCAATAAGTTGGAGAGGGGGTCTGCTGTAGTGTATGTGCGGGAGGAAACACCTCCAATTCAAGAGGGTAAATAACAGAATATTCCTCACAAGCGGCAGCGTAGAGCGCGTTAACGTTCCCCCACATCGCCCATTCCACCCGACAGCAACAGCAGTTCGCTTCGGGGCCGCTGGCACAGCACCGCGTGGTCGCCTCTTGTTCTGCACTCATCTTTCTCAACTCTGATCCCAGGAAATAAACAACGGACTTCAGGCTCCCTATTTCGCGGAACGGAACGGAAAACAACACGTACGGAACAGCGCTGCACGTGTACGTGACGTCACGCAAACTCACTTCCGGAAATTAGCCTTGTGTTACCAGCCAGTAACCAGGACTTGCGCATTCAGGCCCGCGCCCTGATATACCCTAATCACTGCCCTACTTCCTGCCGGACCAATAACTAGCCTCAGTTGTTCCCAGGCCTCCACACCCAGCTTTTGTCGCTTGCAGTACTGTTGCGACAAAAGCTGGGCGTGGAGGCCTGGGAACAAGGCTATAGTATAGTTATTGGTCCAGCAGGAAGTAGGGCAGTGATTAGGGTATATCAGGGCCTGAATGCACATGCGTGTCCATTGTGATAGCATTCACTTGCAGCAATTCTTCTGTGGGGGGTGAGAAACCTCGTTACTGCAACGATCATTAATTTTGTGGGTAACTTAACCACCAACATTTTAACTGTCTTGAACATTTCACAGATACTATACAACAGCTGTCGTTAACACCTCGCGTACTCTGTCCAAGGATGTGTTAAAAAAGCAAATAGGAATAATTTTCTTTCCAAACACTGACTAGAGCAGTGTTTATTTGTTCTTGTCACTGTTGCCGTCTTGAGGGGGAGGGGGAGGGTTGGACTCATCTTGTCTTTTAGGAATCTCGTATGATGTAACAACCTCTTTGGTTTTGCTAAACAGTGCAGCTATGTTCGGCACCTACAGATAGGATAATATGATGCAGAATTAGAGTGATGCAAATTATATATACCTCACCTTAGTCTCGCGTGGCCAACCCCATTCCACACAGAATGGGGGGGGGGACTATACCTCACCAGTGCATCCTAGCCTCGTTCCCAGGCTCTCGTTCTAGAATGAGAGCCTGGGAACGAGGTTATGTGCATCCAGGAGTGCATAATGATGTAAGCTCTCCTGGTGCATACTGGGATGTGCTCAAAATATGATTTTCACTATGGAGTATGCAGCTACAACAGCTAGCCTTCGTACAGCATCCATTGTTCAAAACGTTAACTGAACAAGTCATGTACAGTCAAATAGCTATATGGCTTCAAAGTTGTGACATAATCAACAGGATGCCTTAATTACATTTTGTGTTCCATCTGCAAGTGGGCGTGACGCCAGACCTCTCACACTCCTCCCACCTCCCCACAATTAAGTACACACACTGTACGAACAACTGTCCCACCTGGTAGTTCTGTGCAACATATATCCCAAAGACTGTCCCAGCAGCCAGTCCAATCTGTTGTAGCACACAGAAGGAATGGCAGTACAAGTTCATTCTTACTTCAGGACTCCTAGCTAGTTACCCTGGCTTCTCACACTCATGATATACCATCACACATATGGACACATATATGCCCCCCCCCCCCCCCCCCACACACACACACACACACACACACACTGCACACACAATTAAGTACAACCATGCATCAGAAGTGCAAACTTACTATCCACGACATCATAGCTAGCTAGCTTCTGACACCGACACGGTTATAGTGCATAGAGTGCAGTATTCATATGCCAGGGTGCAATTATATTTATGTTGGTGTGCACCATTTGGAAATCAGCTGCTAGGATGTCTGCACTGGGACCTTTCCAGAAGGGAGGTGGAGTGGTCTTCACCTCCCCAGAAACAGGGATTCTTCCCCTACTGCGCACTGCAGCCACTGCTGGGGTTTGCAGGCACTGCTCCAGTGAAGGTGAACCCTATAGGCCCTCGAGATGTACTCTTGTTTGAGAAAATTATGCAGACAACTGTATGCACAACGGTTTGGTTAATTACCCTAGTTCCTGTCATCAAGGGCAAGGCGAGAGCAGCCCGGTTCCAACGGAATGAAGTGCTGAGACAGAACCGCAGGGACCCTGCGTTGGAGAGAGCAGCAAGAAGGAACAAATGTGAGGGCTGACCTTAGGATCTCCTTTCCTCTGCAGAGTTGTGGTGTTTCAATTGTGAGGACAGAACACACACAGATGTTGACGTTCAGCTAATGCATACCGTATCCCTGTCTCAGACTGCACCTTTGTCTCTTCTTTCCTGCAGTGAAAGTCCCTCTGGATACGGTCCACAGTGAGTGGCAACTGCATCTGGGGAGGAATCACCTCCAGAGAGTCGGACTCCATTCCCACATTTACCAGGACATCTTTGGCATGCTGTTCAAGCCTCAAGGATTCATGAGAGTTGTGTATGGTGCAAGGGGTGAGGACACGGTCCACAGAGGGAACATCATCTCTGCTGAAAAGGTGCATACAACTATACCTATGTATGATGTAATGTCCATGTTAGGGGTTGGCGGTATTGAGAATCTGAGCTGAATAGTTCCACACAGTGACATGATACAGAGAGCTTGTCCAACCTCCTCTGATTATCCCAGCCCTAAATGTCACAATTCCTTGTCCCAGGCTGGTGTTCCTCCCACAGTGACTTCCCTCCCAAAGGACTGCCTCTCCAGTCTCCTCCTCGCTAACCCTGATGGCCACCTGCTGAGCAACACCAAGGAACTGCTCCAATGGATGGTGTAAGCTAGAATGTCCGTGGTTTCATAAACGGACGACTGAGGGATTATGACCAACTGTCTTCAGGGGATGAATGCAGCCCTTTGTAAATTATCACTAGAGATTACTGGAGATTACTAGTGCTGTCTGTGTAGAGGACAAACCCTCTCCATAAAGTAACATGGTCTTAGACCTTGAAGTGAAGAGCTGACATACAGAGAGAAATCCTGAATTCAGTTGTGCAATGCAGTCAGATGCACAGTATATGGACGAATGGTACATGTGGCTTCATAGTTCATAGTAACACTTAGCCTTGTTCCCAGGTCCCGCGAATGGGGCTAAGAAGTTTCAAGATGGTTGACGTTGCATCTCCTTCATTCTCTAGTGTGAACATCCAGGATGGTGACCTTGCTACTGGTGAAACCGTGTGCCCCTACCTTGCCCCTGTCCCCCCCAGGGGAACCGGCTTCCACCGCTTCGTGTTCACTCTCTACACACACCCCACCCCCCTCATAAGCACTAAGTTGCCCAGTGTACGACACAGAGCCTTGTGGTACGTTGGACTGCTTCAATACGCTGCAGGTATATGCAGCCTTGTTACCCAACAGTCTCACGAGCCTCCATTGTTTGTAACCTACACACACACACCAAACAGGTTGGAGGAGCGAACTTTCTCTACCCAACACTTCATAGCCACTCACCCTATTGTACAGCCATACACCTTCTGTTACTACCAGAGTCAGTGGGACGAGAGTGTGCACAGAACATACATGAACACACTAGGTCAGCAATGTCACCAGACACACCTGTCTAGCTGTTAGCCCCTCTCCACCTGGTCAGTCACACATGCTGCACGTGTGTGTGACTGGCCAGGCAGAGAGGAGCTAGCAGCTAAGCTGCTGACACACTAGGTTGGTATGCTGCAGGCCTAATCTTTGAGATTAGCCCTAGCTGTGATTGTTACATCAAAGAAGCGACTGACTCATCTCAACGATGTATTGATGAACACATCCCTTACATGAAATACGATAGACAGCGTTGCAGGTGATTGTATGACCATGTCTAGCCTCGTTCCCAGGCGTGTCTCAGGCCTGGGAATGAGGCTAGACCAAGTCTTGGTGACCAGCACTTTCTCTTTTTCAGTCTACCCGGAGCCAGTCTATGACCTTGAGAAAGAAGTGACCCCGAGAACATTAAAGCGGGCAGAGGTGCGGGAGACTAGGGCCAACAAGTACAGGAACATGTTCTAACCTCATCAGCTATTGGTCACTTCCCATCAGATTGTATAGTCTTAAGTTGCGTGGCCAGACCCCATTCTGCATGGTCTGGCGACACGAGACTACAGATATTGTATAGCATTGTGCTGTGTGTAGTTGTTGTGTGTGTATCAGTTTAGCACTGAGAACAGTGTCTTGTTAATGCTATGACTAACTCCAGACATTGAGGAGCACAGCAACACACCTCCATTGCCTCGCGATGTCAAAACTGTGGCGATAGTATTATTGGCGTTACATTTCTCTTCTACAGGATTAGTATAGCAGTGTAGTCCTAATCAAGTGGTTGGGTTGCCTGTGTGCATCGTACATTCAGTCATCAGAGATCATAAGCGACGTTCCTTGGGATGGCATCAGCTGGATCCATATAGTCACTGTCGTCTTCACCTGGCTCTTCTGCCATCACTTCATCTCCTCCTTTCTCCTCTCTATCCGCTGTCTCTTTTCCCAATGCTGCTTTCTCTCTGGCCGGATGACTGCTTCGTGGAGTGGTTGGTAGTCTACCATCTGGTTGGGCAGAGACACCGTCGGACCCCTCCTCCAAACCAGCCCCCTCCTTGCCTTCACCTCCATCAGGTTGCAGCTCCTTGGTGGTCTTTCTCCCCTTCTTCCTCTTTTCCCCTTTCTCCACCAACTCCTCCCCCGTATGCAGGATGGGGCCCAGCCTTTTTCTCACATCCAGAACCTGTAGCATAAAATTGTGCCAGCACTACTAGTCTTCCAACAAGGCTAACAGTACCATCATTCTTGTGGTAAGCTCATCCTGGGGCCCACAAGAGATGTCTAGGTATGGTCACATACCAAAACTGGCACATTTTTGAAACAAATTATGGCCGCTGGGGTTTGAACCATTGTGATCAGCATGAATGGAGTATTTCAATGATGTCCATTTTGCTGTCGGTCGAATTTTGACCCAAAATCCACAGATTATACTGTATATACCCTTGGTCGAGTGCGATTTTTCGACAAAAAAAATCATAAATTGATGCTGACCACAATGGCACAATTCTCAGCTTCATATCCATGGCTACAACATGTCTTTCTTTGGACTTACGGAGAAGGAATTCTGCTGTGCTAGGTATCTTGGGCTAGGAATGAGATATGAAGCTGGGATTTGCACCATTGTGATCAGCATGAATAGAGCATTCCAATGATGTCCGTTTTGCCATCGGTTGAATTTTGACCCAAAATCATGAAAAACCATGGATTATAGCCTTTGGTCGAGTGCGATTTTTGACAAAAATGTGACTGACATTAAAAATAATTTTAAGGACATCATTTGAAAGCTGTTTTTATGCTGACCACAATGGCACAATTCCCAGCTTCATATCTCATTCCAAGAGCGCATGATGACATCATTGTTTTTTCACTATTCCCAGTACCAATTTTGGTTGATTGGACCATTTTTGGCACATCAGTCACCCAAAAGAACAGGAGTGCTGTTTCTGCCAATTCAGGTTTAACCCTTTAAGCCCCATTGACGTCTATAGGCGTCATTTAGACCCTATGCACTTGTAGGGCTTCTCGCCAGTCCAAGAAGAGACCAAAAAGTCTTCAGAGGGCCTAGGGACGACTTTAAGGCACGAACTCAAAAATTTGGTCAGATTTCGGCGCGCCTCCCCCACTAAACGTACAAGCGGGGGGGTTTCGAAGGGGGGGCGGCAGCCCCCCCCTTCGGCCTGTCGTGGGCGTTTTTTGATTTTAATGAGATTCATTGACCCGAGAATTTTTGATTCTAATGATATTCATACACCCTCCCAGGGCCTCAAGAAAACCTGCAAATTGGTGGTGTAAGGTGTGCCATCAGTCAGATCTGGCCCAAGTTTAGGGAAATGCTGGGCGAAAATCCGGCTGACATCCACCTTTGACCTCCGATTGCTGGCCTTGTGGGGGGTCATGAATATCATTAACGGTATTGCCAGAGGGGTCTCTCCATGTGTGCGGGCCCCACCAAGTTTGGCCGCTGAGGAGCGAATGCTGTGGGAGAGGAGTACCTACGAAAGTGGTGTGCGCTGAATGCATGAAAATGTGTTGTCTTGGTGGGAAGAATTCGGTGGTTAAAGGGTTAAATCCAAAAATTGGCAAGTCAAAATGTGCCATAATTGGTAGAAAATGGTTTCCAAAATGTGCACAAAACACCTTGTGACAACAGGTCAGATCATGGAGTAGCACATACCTCGGGGTCTGGGTTTGGTGGCTTGTACTTGCGAAACTTGCTCTCAAACTGGTCAAACTGCTTTGCAGCGTGACTGTGCTTGTCTGTGTTGAACAGCAGGATGGCATAGTTGAGGTGGACAAGAGGATCCTCCCTGCACACAGAGGTGGACACTGGTGAGCTAAGAGTTCACAAGGGTTAAACTGGTCTCATTCCAGGTAAGAGTTGGGAATGAGACTATGGTCAAACCACTTTTAGCTCCGAGTGATGAAATAGTGCATCCTGTCAAAACTAAGTCTATGGAGTATTTCATGCATCAAGAGCACCTGATGACGTCACTGCAATGATGATGACATCATCATGCATTCTTGATGCGTACATGCACTTAAGAACACTTGCCACAAGAGATTAAAGCCTGCCCGATAATACTCATCACATGCGTGAACAAACGAGAGGATGATGAGGCCCATCCCAGGACATTCCCACCCCCACCTTGTAGTGTGGGAAATGGATGGATACCCGGGCCTGGGTACAAGGCTAGGGAAATAGTCTCGTATGGCCACACCCACTTCCCTCATTTGCAGAAGTGGGTGTAGCTACACAACACTACGCCCAGGCCTATCGTATATGTAGTGTGGATGCTAACCTTTCCAGGGAGACTGCCTGCTCATATGCTCGACACGCATTCTCAGAGTCATCCAAGTGAGAGAGGGCAACTGTGAGAGAGAAATTATGTTAGGAAGGGTTCACGGCAGTTACCACCAATGTGAGTGGCTCTCACTGGCTAGCAGCATGTACAGCTGTCCACTCTTAGGCTTGAGACTGACGGCTCCGCTGAGAAAATGGAACGCAGACGCATATCTGGTGCTGGTCAGGAAGAGTTCAACACGCATGGGAGTCTGAAAGTTGCAACTAAAGATTTGATTTCACTGGGGGGGGGAGGAGGGGGGAGGGGTGGGGGAGGGGTGGGAGGTGGGGGGAGGGGTGGGAGGTGGGGGGAGGGGTGAGAGGAGGGGGAGGAGTGGGAGGAGGAGGGAGGGGTGGGAGGAGGGGGGAGGGGTGGGGGAAGGGGTGAGGGGTGGGAGGAGGGGGGATACTGTTGCATGGTGAGGTGTACCAGCCCCAGGTTGTAGAGTATCTTCCATTCGAATGGAGCAAGGTAGGTGGCACGTTTTAGGCAGCTAATGGCCTGTGGGGAAGAGAAAGACACGCGACTCTTCTCTCTCCGTGATACGACGGTTCAGTTCTCCAAGTCTCCGATAAACTGAGACTGATCAACTGTACCAAGAGTGCATGATGACATCATGATGACATCATCGTTCTGTACTTACTGCAACGTATTTACTCTTCCCAAAGAAGCACATGCCGATGTTGTTCCACAAGTGGGGGGACTCGGGGAGGCTGGTGGCCGCCACACGGTACTTGGCCAGGGCCACATCAAAGTCTTCGTGATCCTGCATCATGGCTCCGGCTGCTAGAATGGCCTGGTGTGTGATCGTTGGGGACAGACAGACAGCAAGTTACTCAAGTTTTGGGGTGGGCCTCTTGTGAGGGCATACTTTTGCATGACTGGGGTCAAACGTAAGTGCACTACCAAGACTCTCAAAAGCCTTCTGAGATGAACCAGCCTGGATGTGAAAGAACAAGAGAAATAATTAGTTAGATACGACGGGACCTCAAGAACACCAAGTTGTAGGATGAAAACGGTTTGTACAACCTTTTTTCTGATGACGAAACCCGAGTCTAGGGACTGGTATATCATCCAGGATTTGCTTTATATTGTGTGTGCGTGTGTGTGTGTGTGTGTGGGGGGGGGGGGGGATGATAGCAAACCTGAAGGTGGAGCAGCCCCAGTGTAGTGAGCAGGTCAGGATCCTCGGGATTGTGTCTAAGGAACAGAAGACAGTACTGAGTCTCACCTTGGGTCCCTCGTAGCCACCATCTCGGAGGAGGGAAAGCACTTTCCCCCCTCCGACATGGTCCCTCCCTCCCCCAGAAATGAGGAAACGAGCGACTCTTCTCCCTTCCTCTAGTCTACTCACTTGACTGCCTTCTTGTAGATGTCAATAGCACTGCTGAGGTCCCCATTGAGGAGGTGCACTCTCCCCAGCTGAATGTAGGAGATGGTCTGTTGGCTCAGGCTTAGAGCGACCTTGAACTTCTCAATGGCCTGCACCATGGATGGGTTGAATGTATGGACACATTCTAAAGTAAGTCATTGAATTGTTGATGAGTCAGGCTCATACAAATTATCCTAGGAAGCAGATCATGTGCTGATGAAGTTTGGACTGGTAAGTTACCACGGCTACCTGGCTAAAGTCCTTGAGGTGTATGTAACATACTCCTTGGTTGTGGACCACCTCCTGCAAGAAATACAGGGACCAGAACTGCCTTCATATGATTCACTGTGGTCCTATTTATCCCCACTTACCCAGTCATGTGGGTTAAGGGTGAGAGCCTCAGCATACGTGTCCAGGGCAGCCTTATGGCGACCGAGCAGAAACCTGCGGGCAAAGTTATGAGTTCAGTTGTATAACAATGCCACAGCTAGAATGTAGATTCTCACCTCTGTACTCAATGCTGATGTTGAGCGTGTCATTTAATCTCTCCTACATTGCATATAGTTACTTATGATCTTGGCTCTGTACGCTCAGTGGACAACATAATGTTTGAGAGCTCAGGTAAAACTTGGCCTGATGCGCTGATTTGGTTGCAATGGCAAAATTGATGGTCGTGCGTTTAAGCACAGCAAGGCTTCTTGGTGGCTGGAATAACGGTTACCTGGCTGATTCAGTACACATGCCAAATTGCTCTCAAAAATGTCCCATCATAGTGAGAGGTACATGCTTGTGCAAAACAAGCTACAGTTGCTGATGTTCGTCCCACAATACCATTCACCTAGTTATACTATGCAGATCTAACGGTAACTATGAAGAAGAGAAGAACCCTGTCCTCTACATGGTATTTAAGGTCAAGTTCAGCACTGGTGCAATCCCAGTCCTACCGCACACATTTTTGAGTTCTAAAGCACTTAGGCTACGTACAGTGATCTGGCGACTTGTTTGATGTTAGCCGCATTGTTAGAGTTGAGCCGAACAGCCTTCTGGAAGAGCTCCATCGATCCCTGAATGTCACCCTCCTGTCGGGTTATCAGACCTGCAGCATATTTGCAATGATCAGGGATACACGATGCAATGATCAGGGATACATGATGCACTGATCAGGGATACACGATGCACTGATCAGGGATACATGATGCACTGATCAGGGATACACGATGCAATGATCAGGGATACACGATGCAATGATCAGGGATACATGATGCAATGATCAGGGATACATGATGCAATGATCAGGGATACACGATGCAATGATCAGGGATACCCGATGCAATGATCAGGGATACATGATACACGATGCAATGATCAGGGATACACGATGCAATGATCAGGGATACACGATGCACTGATCAGGGATGCACTGATCAGGGATACACGATGCAATGATCAGGGATACACGATGCAATGATCAGGGATACATGATGCACTGATCAGGGATACACAATGCAATGCAGCTCTGCAATACAGCAGTTGAACACCAGTCAATGCGCACCACAAGTCAAACCTCTCAACATTCAAACTTCCGTACCCAGGGCATAGATGGCATATTCACACATTTCATCTGTTTCAAGCAGCAACTCTCTGATCAAGACCTGCAGATTCAGAATGTGAAAATTCGTGCAAAACTTTAGGGGGTGGGGTTGATTGTAAAATTGTATTCAAACATTCGTACTTTGCATGTTTCGAAGTCTTTCCTGAT
The DNA here is from genome assembly GCA_963931865.1 of Axinella damicornis. Classification (NCBI taxonomy): domain Eukaryota; kingdom Metazoa; phylum Porifera; class Demospongiae; order Axinellida; family Axinellidae; genus Axinella; species Axinella damicornis. The sequence goes on along the minus strand of OZ007515.1, from coordinate 714,204 downwards.
GTAGTGCAAGTGAATGAGCGAATTCTTTCTCTCAAATACAGGGATTTCTGGCGCTACATATCGTGGAGGAGAGGGAGGTAATATTCCAACTAAAGCACACCAACAAATGCGCGGTCCACTCACGTACGTACGTTTAGTGCCCCGAATTATTCTCCCTTCCATCGGCTTCCGCCCTCCGGTTGGCGGAGGAGCTATCTCCCCAACAGGAGCTTCGCCCTGCCCCTTGGATGGTGACGTCTTGCCTCCATCCGTCAATTCTTCTGCCTCCGGCTCCGCCATTGATCGTATGTACATGTACGCCCGCCACGGTACGGCGCGCGCGAGACGCAATATTCGTCATTGTTTTACGCGGCAAATACAAAAGTTTCGCAGCTGTGCAAGCACGAAGTCGAAGACATGGCTGTCAGTACTGCACTGCCGCTGATGTACTGTGTAATGGAGAAGCCAGCGTTGCAAGACCTCTCCGAGGCCCTGCCCGGAGTCACAACCGGGACAGGTGCACCCAGCTCCACTGTTGTCATCCATGTTGAAGTCTGCCAGAATCCATGCAGGCAGGTTCACCTAGCACTGGGGGTTGTCAGTCTGTAATTAATGTCTTAATATTGAGGTGCTCTACATTGTTCAGCACTCTGCGGGCAGTGGTGCTGACGGAGCACGTGAAGGCGCTACTGAGGAAACAGGGAACAGTGTTTGGGGACTTCATTGTCACAGAATTCGAGGATCCCATCCTGAAGGACCATGCTGTCTCTGTCTCCGTATCCGACATACCAAAGAACTTGCCAGTGAGGCTGCAGTGGAATGAGCATACGTTGCATCATAGTAGAAATCATGAAAATATGAGCAGTGTTGATCGGTGGCGGAATGGGGGAGGGGGGCACTATTCAGACATAGAATTGCCATATAGTTGCCACTACAGCAGTGGCTGTGCACTTCAGCCCCCTTCATGTTTGCATGCTTCCTCCATGCCTGCATGGTCCCCTATTGGTTGCCCCAGAAAGTGATAACACATACACATACACACATACATTGTATACATGCACACACGCCTGACAGTTGGTGGACTTCAACTCAATGCGTGTCCAGGTGCACGTGTTCCAGCTGCATGACGATGGCCCAGCAGCGGAGGAGCTGGAGGAGGACTGTGATGTCTCTTCCGCCAACCACTGGATGTTGCCCAGTGGTGAGTGCAACAGTAATAGCAGTTCCCGGAACACGGTCTGCAGAGATCACACCACACTGGATGGATGGTAGCATTACTCACACTGCATACCCTGTACCGGGCAAAGATACCATAACTTTGTCCCTTCATGGTCTCCACCATAAATAACAGGTGGAGCCTAGCTGGTGGTGTAGGTGATGCAGATGGATGTAATTTGTGTTCCCTGCAGCTGAATTTCATGGCATGTGGGAAAACCTTGTTTATGACATTGAAATCAAGCAGAGAGTAAGCCCAGCAATACTCAGTTGTGTCAGTATACATTTCAAGCACAAATCTTATCCTGGCGCCTACTGTACTGTGTAATCCTTTTGGTTGGAGCTGCTGCTGGTCGGCTGCACTGATGTTGCCCACTAACCAGACATCTTTCTGCAGCTGCAGCCAGGAAGACAACGTTTGTTTGCTGTTCGTGATGGTATCTTACAATAATCACTCTCTCTCATAGCTGCTGGACTATGCGGAAACCACTCTACTATTTTCTGACAGGTAGACATGAAATGAGTGCTCTTGTAACATCGTGGATTTGGTTTATGAGGTACTGTTGTTGATAGGGGTGTGGATGCGAATGTGATATCATGGAACAGAGTTATCCTCCTTCATGGTGAGTTTGTGAAGAAGTCGTCCACAAAACGACGGGCTCGATATGATGTGCACAATGCATTTGATCACCTGGTTACATTGCACAACTCCCTGAAGGACCTCCGGGCACTGGGAAGACGTCTCTCTGCAAGGCTCTGGCTCAGAAGCTCTGCATTAGGCTCTCTCAACGGTGAGCCAGAGAGGCTTTGAAGATCCAAGCTGTAATTTTTTGCTATATACTACTCCTTCGTATTTTGCAGGTATCCGTATGGTCAACTGGTGGAAATTAACAGTCACAGTCTTTTTTCAAAGTGGTTTTCAGAGGTTAGGCTGTGGTTGCAATATGTATGTCATGTGTATACATGTTGCTCACCACTGATATCGATCTTGTTCCTTGGTGCACGTACACCCACACACTGTCACACATGGCTGCACATACACAATGCATGCACACACAGAGTGGTAAACTTGTTCAGAAAATGTTCCACAAGATTCAGGAACTTATTGATGACCCTGATGCCCTCGTCTGTGTACTCATCGATGAGGTACACATACACAAAGTTCGGAACACTTAGTATACATACTTATCTTACATCATCAAATACACTCAGGTTGAGAGTCTCACGGCTGCTCGCAAGTCAGTCATGACAGGCAGTGAACCTTCGGATGCCATCCGCGTGGTGAATGCCCTGCTAACACAGATCGACCAGATCAAGAGATATCCCAACGTTATCATCCTCACCACCTCCAACATCACCGGTGCCATTGACCTTGCCTTTGTTGACAGGTGACCAAGATTGCTACAAGGTAGGGGGTTTCAACAATATAATGGTCCTTCTTCATCCACAGAGCTGATATCAAGCAGTACATTGGTCTACCCTCTGCTCCTGCCATATTTAAAATCTACCACTCCTGTGTTCGAGAGCTTACAAGGGTAAGAACTTGAAGCTGTCACAAAGCTGCTCTCTTATTAAAGTAGGTACACAGTCATTTTTTTTTGTAGTTTGTGTACCAATCAGCTTGCTGGAAGTGTTGCTATGCAACTGGCCCCATATAGTAGGCCTGCACCCTTTCAATACAGAATGTGGGTTGATGTGGTCGACCACAGGTCAGAGTACTCTCTTTGTGCAGGTTGGTATCATTACACCAGCGCAGCAGATCCTGGACTTCAGAGCACTGGAGGTGATGAGGTTCATGGAGAACGATGCCACCTCACTCAGCCTCAAGCTGAGGGAGATTGCAAGGTGTGGATGGAGTGAGAGAGGAAGGGACTCCAGTGTATGTACAGACATGTATACTTTCAGTTATAAATGTGCAGGAGGAGTGAAGGTCTTAGTGGACGAACTCTGAGGAAAATCCCTTTCCTTGCCCATGCCCTGTTTGCTCAGGTAATGCAGCCGTCTCCAAGCTAGCTATAGAGTGAACAATCCAACGGTCTAACGACAGATCTCCTACTGTTTTGATTCAGACCCCCACTGTGACACTGGAGGTGTTCTTGGTGATGCTGGAGAAGGCAGTAGTCGAACAATTTGCTGAGAGAAAAGACCTCTCATAGGGCCTGATAGGAGAGACATCTCAGGCTCAATCTTGTGGAATAAATCTTGTAGCATGGTAGTCTGAATTTAGCCAATCACTTTTCATTACATCTGTTCAAGTAGTTCAGTGGTCTATATTTCACGTCAGGCCTGCAGCCCTCAGTGAATGAACTAATACTGTAGGCTCCCAAATATACGCCCACCCCCCTTTTTGCACAAGTTCAAAGTAATTACTTGAAAGTACCGGGTATACCCACTCTATTAGGAAAGCACTTGAAACATTCAAAAATATGCCAACCCCTTCTTTCCGCAGCCACTAAAGTTCATCGCCATGGGCATATTATCGGGAGATTACAGTACCTCCACCTCATTACAACACCACTGTGAGTATAAAAGGGTGATGTTGAGCCTATTAGTGTTCATCAGAAATACAAGTACACAATAGAGACGAGGAATAAAGAGTCACTGTCCAACTCAGCAGAGCCTGATATTCTGCCCTGCAACCACGAGGAAGTCTTCATCTCTCAGTATCCTCAGAGCAGCATCGAACTGCTGTTGTGTTACCCCAACCTGGGACTGCTGCTTCACCTCCTCAAACACGGCACTGGACTTCAGCTGAGCAACTCCCTTCCCCCTGGACTGCAGCAGCCGTTTCAGCTCCTTGGCCAGCAGTTGTCGGTGCATGCGCTCCGAGCTGCTCACCCCAGTAGTCAGGATGCTGACGTCAATGATGCCTGTCTTAGGATCTGTGGCCGACTGCTTCAGAGCTTCACGGTGAAGCCTATGGAGGAGTTGAGGGGAAGCAGATCACAGGATCATCGGCTTAGCTTAGTCCCTTGCTCCTCTTCCTAACCTTTTTGCTTCTTCCACATCCACAATTTCAACTGTATCAGAGAACCTGAAAGACAGTACCAGAATCAGATTCTGAACACCACTAGCCTCATTCCCATGCAGGCCCAACTCAAGGGTCGTACATGTAGCATGCAGGTACCATACTCAAAACTTTATGGGACAGTGCAGATTCAGACTGCCTGGTGGTCCCTCACCAGTGGCAACACTCATCAATTATAGAGTCACCTCATTTTGGCATGTGCCTCTGATAGCCGTATGAGAGACTCTAGCTGCCGGGGGTAGGCGGTCACGGCCCCTCGCCCACTGCCGATCTTCCGCATGTCAACATAGGCCTGCACTAGTGCCTGTCCTGCTTCCTCCGACAGTGACGGATGGATGTAGGTCCGAGCATAGGCAATATAGTCACGCAGAGATGCCATGTCCTGTGTGTGGTGGGGGTGAGTGTATGCACAGAATATTAACAGTGAGCACATTGCTGACTCAGCAGCAAGTGTACACAGAGTTGAGCTGTTACTCACAGCATTGTCAGAGGGTTTCACTCACAAGGTATGCTCCCTCCTCATCCTCCTTGCTCTGATGGTAAAGAGAGACCAGGTGTGTCGCCAGACGATGGTCAAACTGCTCGTCCTGGGGGTCCAGCATCAGGAAAATCAAGTCAAACCTGTTGCAATACAAATATCACATGAACGTTCGTCTTGGTTTACATTCTTGTCCATCCACACACACTATTGGGCAGTCCCACCTTGACAGCAGCGTGTGCGGCAGCTGTATGTTCTCCACAACGGTCATCCGATCATCCCATTGAGACATACGGGGGTTGGCCGCAGCCAGGATAGACGTGCGTGCATTCAGGGAGCAGATGATGCCTGCCTTTGCTATGGAGAGGGTTTGCTGCTCCTGCAGGTGGGGAGAGCACAAGACAATCTTAAATCTATGGTAATCTATAGCTCAAGATCAGACTGGAGTGGATAGTGGAGGTACACACTCACACAGTACGTACCATGACCTCATGGAGGATTGACCGCGTACTGTCAGTCATCTTATCGAATTCATCAATACAGCAGATCCCATTGTCACTCAACACCAGGGCTCCCCTACACACAGTAGGGAAGGGGTGGGGTTAAAAGTTTAGTTTGACTAATGCAGAGAAATTGCCTTACGTTTGTAGCACCAGCTGCCTGGTTTCAGGGTCCCTGGTGACATACGCTGTCAGCCCCACCGCACTGGACCCCTTTCCGGAGGTGTACTGACCGCGAGGCATCAGACTGTGCACGTACTGGAATTGAAATATGGGAACAGGACTAGAATACATTACCTCTGGAATGAGGAACAGCCACCCATACTTGCAGCAACTGTGACTTGCTGGTTCCAGGATCCCCACAGAGCAGGATGTTGATCTCAGCTCGGAACTTCCCTCGGCCTGTGTTCTGGAAGTCCTTCCTCGCTCCGCCAAACAACTGAAGCAAAATCCCCTTCTTGATGTCGTCGTTTTCGTAGATGCTAGGAGCTAGGGGAGGGAGTGGAACTATCAATACAGACACACAGACAGACAGAGAGGTTTCCAGATACGACATCATATCAAGTGCTCCTACATGCATTGCATTGGGGGTTGCAGGTGGCCAGCAGCCAAACTATCCGGATTACCGACTTAGAGGCACCAGGCTATAGCCCAGGGAACTGTGTAAATTCACCCTAACCAAATTTTGAGAAGGGTAACCTAGCTTCAGAGGAGACACTTGGACAACAGAACTGAACAGGGTTGGTTTCATACCCAAGGCTCTGGCAAGCCTGTCATAGATGTCAGGAGCTCGTGCAAGCTGCCTCAGTTCTTCCACACGCTCAGCGGTGAACACCTTCTTCACACTGTCACAAATGAAGTGATGTGATTTACACTCCTGTAAAGCACACAAGTGTCTAAAACGTACCCTTCACCGTCCTCTTCCTCGTCCCTCTCTCTCAGCCTCTTTAGGTCCATCTTCTTGAAGTGGATCACATCAATGTACGTCTTGTACACTGCCTTCACATTCCTCTGCCAACGGCTAACACGGAGGGGTGTGGCGCGGTAGATACCAGTCACTGTCACTCTGGGAGAATAAATTATTTCATATGCCCCATAATTAGAAGCACACCTTTCTATAATTGGAGAGAAATATAAAGCTATATGTGCATACCTATCACCAGGCTGGATGGTATCCACAAGGTCATGGTGTGCATAGAGCACAACAGTGTGGGGGGTCTGGCCGGGTGGCATATCGTCTGGGGGGGGGGGGGGGGGGGGGGGAAGGTAGTGGAGAGGAAGGAAGATGTGTATGAAACTCACTTCTGCAGCTGAGTCATGGCCATTGTGTCATGCAGCATCAGCAAAGTGTGGTAGTGGTGCATCACTTGCTTCTCACCAGGAGACTCCTGCAATTTGATCATTTGTTTGTCGGTGAAGAGAGAGCGGTTGTGGATGAGGGCCATGCTGTGCAGGGACTGGCACTGGGGACACACTGCCGGCTCCGCAATCCTGCCCCGGTCAATCTCAACCGCCTTTGTCGCCTTGCACACATAACAGCAGAAGAAGGCTAGTGAGTGTGGTGTGATGTGGTGGGTGTGCAGGAAGATGTGACATGGTCTTCAAAAGCATGTACACATTATTTCACAGGAATTCAGAAATCACAATTCTACCTTCTCTCATCTCGGGGATGAGAGATGACGTCCGAATGACCATGCCACTGATAGTGATCAGCTGGTCAATGTCTGTGTGTGTGTGTGTATGTGTGCATGTGTGTAGAGAGGAATTGAAGTGACACGTCGACACAACGTACATGGAACCACATGCAAATGCTGTTCGTTACCTTCAGGGTTCAACATTCTCATGTTCTTGGTTTTATCAACATTGAATGTGCGCACCTAACGGAGCAGACAATCAAATATGCAAGTCAAACACTCCATAACAGCAAACCCCCTAACATGCACACACACGCACATGCACACACACACACACACCACCCCTGCACACCCACCTGTATCTGATGCTCCAATACTGTGTCTGGGAAGAGCCTTGCAAACAGCTCGTTGGTGGCCATGTCGAAGGTGGGGATGACCTCTTGAGGATAGCGCACCAGCTGAGAGTAGAGCTCGGAGTTGTAGCGACGCAGGTGGCCACTGTCTACATTCAGGAAGGGCACCTCCAGCAGATTGATCTGGTGAGATAGGGTACAAAATATGACATCGTGTCAAGGTGCCTGGGTAAATCCTGTCAGGACACCATTCTACATTCCACTCCTCAACGTTTCAATCTTCCTACACCACCTTTCTGGCTATGATTTCAGTTCAGTTATGGGCGGTACAGTGAGCACGTGTTGGCATAGCAACCTCCAGTTCAATGCCACAATACTCTTTGGCCGTTATCCTGCCAGTATACATCAGTATGGTAAATTCAAAATTTCTTTGGCCCTCTCTAAATAGACAATGCTACAACGTTCTCTGATACTGGCACAATTGGAACATACTGTATCTGCAGTATGGGATGCAGTGATGTAATGATGATGTAATCTACCTCCTCAAGCCTCTGCATGTAGTATGGTTCAGTGTGATCTGCAATGGAGGGTTCCCCTCCCTCCTCCGGGATGTCACTGACAAAGTTTACCAGAAAATCTCGGAACTTCTTCTTTGCCTCCTGCACATTGACGTCAGTACCCCAGATGACGAGGTGGGCCTCAGGTGCACCCTCGCTTGTGACTCCTGTGGACGTGGGGTCGCCAGTCTGTGAGTGTGTAGGTATGTATGAGTGTATGGTGGGTCATGTGCAAGTGTGTGTGTATGTGAGCATTATTGTATGTGGGTGTGGTCCAATGTCTGGTCTGTAACATGCATCAACAGTGTACCGGTGGGTCGGTTGCAGCAAGGTTCACTTCTCTCAATCTGCGGATGCTCCCAATGTCACTCCGTGGCCGGATTGGGGTGCCCTGACTCCGACCAGGTGTGCCACCTATCCTAGAGGAGGGTGTCCCATACGTGAGGGGGGAGCTCAGGTCTATTTCCGAAGTGGGGAGGTAGGGGTTGGGGGAGGAGAAGAGAGGCCTGCCCTGGCTGCCTGGGCTGTCCAGCCGGCGGCGAGAGGCAGGGGGGGAGGTAGCATTGTCATCGGTTCTCAGTGATTGTGGAGGGGAGGTGATGTCTGAAGTCTGCAGTGTGGTTGTTGGATGATGGAGGGAGGAGGCTGTGTGTGTGTGTGTGTGTGTGTGTGTGTGTGTGTGTGTGTGTGTGTGTGTGTGTGTGTGTGTGTGTGTGTGTGTGTGTGTGTGTGTGTGTGTGTGCAAGTGACAGTTTATCCTGACACTAAAACAAGATTGCATCATGCGTTAATCTTACGAGAAGTGCTCCGACGTCTCTTTCTTCCTGGAGTTTCAGCCATGGCATCAAGGCAGCAACACAAGATCGGCCTCCATGTGCGTTCCCGCCAAATCTACTATCATGCGAAATCTGATTGGCCACTGTTGTTAATTGTACCGTAAAAGCAGATTTTGTTCCATTACAAAGTGGGAACAATAAAAATATCAAAATGGCCACCACTGCAAGGGGAGAAGAGAGAGTCCCGCTACTCCTGAATCTCGAGGAGCAAGATAAGCTGACAGATGGCGATCTACGACAGCTGCAAGAAGAGTTTGAGCGGCAGTACCCACCCAGAGAGGCTGGTGCGGGAGAAGTGTCGCGAGAACGCAAGAAGCACTACTCTGGAAATGAGATGATAGTGGCCGTGTTTGTGGTGGAGTTTCACACCAAGAAAGGTGAGTAGGTAGTGGTACGTGAAGCCAGCACTTCTGATGTTGACATACTTCACGAAGAGTGGAGGTGCACTGGCCGTAGTGATGATGTTGCTGTCAGCTAGCAGCCGCCCCCAAGTACTGAATCTGAGCGTGCATTTCCCCGCCCCAGGCAACCTAGTGGAGTGGCGGTATCCTCCTGATGTCAACCTGGAGGGAATTGAGTTCAAGTCCATTGCAAGTGGGCTGCACAATGTTCCCAAAGACTTCATGTGAGGAGTGGGGAGGGGGTGGGGGTGGGGCGGGAGGGGGTGGGGCGGGAGGGGGAGGGGTGGGAGGGTATAGGTAAACAAATTGAGTGTTATTTCTCTTACTCCACTAAACTGTTAGATGTGCAACTGTCACTCCCGTACCTCCTTTCCCTGTTCATAGCTACTTCAAGCAAGGGCAGCTGTTTGGCCTCAGTTGCTTCGAGAAGATTCCGGTGGTGAGCCAGGCGGAGCGGGGGGCGAGGATGAAGTCCGTTGGACTCCTCGCTGTTGGGTACTCTGACCTCCACCTCCACATGGATTTCCTCCAGCGACAAGTTAGGTAATTAAAATGAAGTGCAGCCTGTCTCCACTCTGCACTTTAACGTCTACTTCATCGTCACACACACACACACACACACACACACACACACTCAAAGAATCCAGGTGGAAACTCCGGGAGAGTATGGCTCCCTGGAGGAGTACTTCCGACACTACCAATCTCCCTTTCCACGCATACCTCCCACCTCCTCTGCCCACCCCTCACTTGGCACAGATGACCTACCACCCATGGCTGTGAGTGGCTTAAGATTGGTTGCATCCTGCGCATGTTTGTTCATAATGGGAACCCACATATACACCCTCTGGGATGCGGTAGTGTACTCAAGAAGCAGAGAAGAAGGAACCGGGTAGGCCTGGGAACACCCTCCAGAGGTCGAAATAACATCCGGTCATCGGTCAATTTCCGTGCATTTAGCTAAAATGACCGCACACTAATGCACTTGTTCGGTAGGCGTGACCGATCAACATGCATGAATACAATCACCTAAGTGCATGACCCATAATCACTGTACCTGGTTCGAATCAGCCAATTTCTTTTTCTTTCTTTATGCATGAGTTCTAGTCAGCCAAATTCTTTTTTTTTCCCAATACACACACAACCAACATGGATTTGAATCTAGCTTGGAGAACACACATTCATGCTCTTGTGATTTATTTTTGGTGACGGGCGCGGGCATGACCTAACATATTTAGTAAATGTCCAATCAAAATCTAAAGTGCTAGGACATTTGACTGCTCAACATGTAATCCTTATTTCGACCTCTGCCCTCTGGGATGCGGTAGTGTACTCAAGAAGCAGAGAAGAAGGAACCGGGTAGGCCTGGGAACCGGGTAGGCCTGGGAAGAAGGAACCGGGTAGGCCTGGGAACCGGGTAGGCCTGGGAAGAAGGAACCGGGTAGGCTAAGACAACATACCATCACTTGTGGAGTTGCGGTGCCACTCCAGTACTCTAAATAGTTGCTGCTCATGTCATGATACTCCACCACAGTAGCTGAAGCAAGCGAAGCTACTTACACTGTCTGAATGTCTGCATCTCCCTATCCCATCCCTCCTCCTATCCTTGTCCCTCCGCCCACCACTGCTGTAGATCACCCACCCGGCAGGATGCTTCACGCAGTTCCTGCAGTTCTTTGGCCCCCAAATCTTCATCCTGTGGAAACTGGCTCTGCTCAAGAAGAGAATCGTCCTCTTCTCGCCACCGCCCATTGGCGTTGTCTGCTACAGAGGTATGGAGCTGCTACTCTAAAGGATATAGACCATGTTGTGATACACCTAATGTATGATTCTCCACACATGCAGTGTACTGCGCATGTTTGTTGGCCTCTCACGTTCTCCCGTTCAAGATTGACACGGATAGCAACCCCCAGTTCTACATCAACGTCACTGACATCGAGCAGCTGGAGACGATAGACAACTACATTGCATGTCAGTAGACTAGTGGTTATGTGGTTGGGTGGGGCTTAGCTCTGATCACATGATCCCTGACCAATCATGGTGCTTAGAAGTGGTCATGTGAGTAGCTGCAGGCAATGAAGTAGAGTTGAGTAACACGCAAGTGTTTGTACATCTAATGTTGCAGCTGTTCTTTGTATGTTCGTGTGTAGGTACTACCGAGAAAATATTCCAGTCTAAGAAGCATCTGTACGATGTGTTTGTGGACAATCAGAACATCACAACCCACCTCACCTCCCTCGACCCCGTCATCAGACTAACCCCAGCCGACAAGCAGCGGTTTGAGCACCTCAATGGCATCAGGTATGCACACCTGCGGGCCTCATTCCCAAGTTCCCATGCTGGAAGGAGCATCGGAATGGGCTAGTAAGAACTTGCAAAGGGTTTGAGCACCTCATCGGCATCAAGTATAATGTACATGGGTTTTATTCCACGTTCTCCTTCTGGAGTGAGATGAGGGAGAGAGCGTATTGCCCTGTAACATTTGGAAACCATTCTGGCTGCTATAGTGCACTCAACATGTGTGGCTTTAAATAGCTAAATAGCTATTGTTATGGACACGTAGTACACACCACGTCTTGCCCTTCTGTCAAGGATGTTTGAGCTGTGAAGGAGCATGTCTTGCCCTTCTGTCAAGGATGTTTGAGCTGTGAGGGAGCATGATGATCATCTGGTGATGACGTACCAGACACAATTGGTGCATTGACAGTGGCTTGTTCTCACCGTTGCCACCCATGGAGGCCAGTGTCTGTCAAAGGAGGGGAGAGCAACGGCCAGAATGGACCATCTCTATAGCACGTTTCTGAATACAAAGCTTTGACTTGGAATGTATGTATGTAGCAGTTTTCTCCAAAGGTGCATTCAATGCATCCTGTGGTGACAGCTGTATGTACTGGTGTAGTGCCTGGGTTCTTCAGCTTCCTTCTTGGAAGTGGCATAACTTTTAAATTGAAACTTCTGGCTCAGATTCTCTCATCCAGTTGAGGCAGTCCACCTTATTGTGGCCTTTGTGTGATGTAGGAGCAGTTGAAGAAGAATTCTAGATGGGACCGGCATGAATCTGGGCTGGCATGTGAGTATTCATTCACTTGTGCTCTGTTATATTCTGCAGGTCCAATCACTTGATCTCCTCGGGCGGGGCAGGGGGAGAGGAGGAGGATGACTTCGGCTTTGCAGCGTAAGTTGCTGTTCACCTACTAGAGGTGTGGACTGACGCATGCAGCTGTATCATCTCCATGGAGACATCTTTGTACATTACATCACAGCACTCTCTATGAAGGGACCTTTATAGAAATAGTTCACTCAGAGTGGATGTAATTAGTGTAGCGGTTGATCAGCGGCTCCACTGTAGTATTGGGTGAGTAAGCAAGCCCCTCACTAGTCGTAGTTGAGCGGTGGTAACGATTTCTCTCCCATACCATAATCTGGTGCATGCATTGAAACAGCCGATAGCATGAGGAATGTGTTAACAGGGAAACGAGGCTGACATGGTATGAAAAGTGCAAAAGACTGAAATTAACCCTTTGCACATGCGTGAGGAAGGCATGTGCATGCGAAGGGTCGAGACTACCAGCAGCTACCTAACTAGACTTGTACCAGCAATGTGCTACCACAAACATCCTACAACTCATGAGTGTGACCCGCTGAGTGATGCTCAGCAACTTCTGATTCCACAATCTCTCCTTGGTGGCAAAAAAATAAATGTAGCTTGCCCTTGCCCCACAATGGCCTGCATTCACCTAGCCTCGTTCCCAGTATACCAGAATCGAATGTCCTGCTAGTCTGAGTTAGTCTCGTTCCCACACCATTTGTCCAGTGCATGTATCGCATCCAGTATAATGTGCGATACTAAAAGTGATCCATGCTGGGGTTGGTAGGTCTGGGACCGCGACTAAGTCTGAGTAAGAACTCCGTTGTTGCTCAAAGTTTGAATATCTTTTTTGCTGCAGGTTTTTCCAGGAGTTGAACAGCCAGGTATTTCGCACAATGCAGGATGCTGCTACCAGTGAGGACCACGTACTGACAGTCGAAATGGTGGACAGCTTAGGGCTGGACCCTGTCCGTGACAAACAGTTTCTAACTGACCTAGCCCATGTCCACAGCATGAACCTCAACGTGCAGAGGCCAGCGGACATGTTCTCTTGCTGTGTGTAGCTCCACTGTTCTGTTCTCACTCTTCCCACTGTAGTATAAGTGTTTGTGCTCCATGTGACAATCTTCTGGTGTATGGATTTGTATGATATTTGTTGGTACACTCATGCTTGGCCTCCACCCTGGGCCTTCATCCTAACCTCGTCCCTGGCCTCCACACCCAGCTTTTGTCGCTTGACAAAAGCTGGGTGTGGAGGCCAAGGAACGAGGCTAGCTACCTCCATCTTTGGTGCATGCCCTGCTCATTCCGATGCAGGAGGTTTTATTGCAGAAGCAGGCAAGGGCTGCCACTATTGTTGACGTTTGTATAATCATTCACGCCAGAAATAGAGGCCCTATTGTTTTCTCAGCATGTGCAAAGAAGAAGAATGGTCCGCCCGGCTCCAACCAAGGGTGCTTCTCTACACAGACCCATGCTGTTTGCACCCCTTGGGTGCACACACATCTCCCCGTCCGACTCTCTGTTCCCGCAGAACCTATACATGTACCTCTGGAGGACGTGCTTTCATGCCATCTGTAGGGAGCTTATTGGGTCACAAAATTAGGAACAAACAAACACAGAACTTCCTCTTTTCCTTTGCTGATGATTTTCACGTACCACTGGTGATACCATTGGTAGTTGCTAGGCCCTGAACATGACTACATGCATGTGATGTGTTCATACATGAAAAATAATGTTGTCAGTTACAACAACCCTCTGAGCTATCAGAATAGAAACTTGGAAGAATGAAAGATATTGGGGTCAACCTTTGATGGGCCAGTGTGGAGTGTTGACTAGGGTAGAATGTCTCCCGGCCAATGTATATTGTGTTATGCATGACTATTAAATTGGAAGATGCTACACTCCCTAAGCATACGTTTTGCCACAGTTGAATGGAGAAACTATCTCCTGGAAACAGCTAGCTCTACTACAGCAAGAATGATGGGAGTACATAAGCTTGGAAAATGAACCTTTTAGAAGTTCATATTCAAGGCACGCCCAACTGGGATTACTGGACGTTCCCAAAGGATGTACAAGTTGAGTACGAGTCTGGGCCACTCCGTACATACCGGTTCTTGACTCCCCGGCCTAGCAGCTTGAGTATGCCGCGGTTCCCATCTGACCACCAAAGCTAAAGTTGTTCTGGTGGAAAGCAGGTTAGCCTCCTGTGATTCCAGTCAGGCCTATCCAGCGCTCCTGAGGCTTACACTTTGGTGTCTGACCTGTCACGGAGGGATGGGTGGTTGCTAGGTTGTTTTTTTTCTTTTTCTTTCAGCTTTTTTCCCCCTAGCTTTCCCTTATTTTTTTTTGTTTGGGGCTTTTTTCCTTGTTTTTTTTTCAGCTGTCTTTTTCTTTCACTCACTGTGGTTAAGGTTGCCTCAATAATTGTGAACGTAGTACAATGTTTTACGGAGATTCATAAGTAATTTACGGAGGTGTTGTCATGACTGTTTGGCCTCAGCTGGAGGGATCCAGCGAGAGCTGCTGCTTCACTACTACGTAGTCAGGAACAGATGTGTGTTGGGTACTTGTACGTTAACAGTAGTAGCTACCTGGCTCGTAGTTGCGAGATCTGGAGCAGTTTTCGCGCCTCTGCACGGGACCCAGGTATGGCGACCGAGCGACTGTTTCGTCGAAGGCGGAAAGGAAGAGTACCTTCAACTACGCTTCTGACTGTTGCTGTGTGTGCTGCAGCGAGTGTACAAGGCAGTTACGCCTGGGGGAAAGTCGAATCGCCAACGTTAGGTAAGTTAAAGAGCCGTTTCTGATTAGCATACAAGAAATTTCTACCGCAAATGCCTACGAAAGCGCTCTGTAACGCTCAACAATCGCATTTCCATACTTCCCCCAGGCAGAACAAGTGAGTATCCACTTAGCCCTTTCCATCCATACACTAAAAACTCACCTTCAAACCCAGCTAGTTTTCCGCCTTGACCGTTTTATTCTACATTTTCATTTTTTTAATTGATTTTCGCGGTGACGTCACCATTAATGTTGCCATGACAACCCAAAACCACATTTCCAGGATAGTGCTAGGACTGTACAATCTTCCTGCCAAGTTTCAGTTGGAGTCATCTATTATTGTTGCCACAGCATCATGAAACACATACACTGTTCAGTCCACCTTGGTTCCTATTCTGAGGCAGCCTTAACCACAGTGAGCAGCATTTTTCTTTTTCTTTCAGCTATACCCTACTATAACATCCAAAAAGTTTTGCCCTGCTTGCTGTCAGTAGTTTCATAGAGGGGTGCAGGGAGACTACTCTTCTTTTGTTGAGTTAGGGTTAGGCTAGGCTTGATATTTTCTTTTCTCCAGGTTGTTCTCTTATATCTTTCTAATGGGGGGTTGTTCTAAGGGGTTGGGGCCCTACTGAGTCTGGCATTCATCCTACAGTCTGCAGCACCAGTTTCAAACAACTCCAACACCATCTCTCATTACAAGACCAATTGAAACAGTATACACAGGTACACATGCTCCAGCCTAGCCTCGTTCCCAGGCCTGAGACGGCGAGGAGAAAAGGCCTGGGCCGTCTCGGGCCGGGGAACGAGGCTACCTCCAGCCATGCGTCGTGCGGCTATTCGTGTCCAAGTCATCTGTTTTGGACTGCCGTGGTTGTGCATGCAGATCTGTGCTCGATGATTCTGCTATTGATCAATTCTGACGACTCTGGCACCAGTGAATATTTCACAAATACATGACAAAGTAGTGAGCACCCATACATTGCCATACACTTATACTGTGTCATGAAAGTGCTATTCCTCCTCCAGATATTTCCAGATCCTGCAGAAGATAACAGATAATACCCTAGTCCAGTCTCATTCCCAGGACCTCCCTCACACACGAAGAGCCTGGGAACAAGACTACTAATCCCTCACACACGAAGAGCCTAGCCTCGTACCCAGTCCCACGCCCAGCTTTTCGTCGCTCGCAGTACGGTAAAGCGTACTGCAAGCGACGAAAAGCTGGGCGTGGGACTGGGAACGAGGCTACAAAGAGCCTGGGAACGAGACTACTCAATGAGGCTTCCAGTCTCATCCTCAGGACCTTCCTCACACAAAGAGCCTGGGAATGAGGTGAGCCTATAATCAGGATAGAGCACTCACTCGTCTAGCTTCCATAAATTCCAGCCAATCAGATTGTGCTGTTGGGAGAAGGCCCATGTTGTTGAACTTGTAGATAGCAAGGCCAACGCCCACGAGGTTGGCTAGGATGTACACAATCTTCTGCAACACTGCTTGGTCCCCCCTTAGCTTGTGGAATACTGGGGGGAGGTAGGAGGAGGACGGGGGGATTACCAGTATACATGTGGCAGACCATTAATACTATCATTTGGGAGAGGGTTTAAGTTGTTGAGACAAACACACCGTCCTTGTAGGAGAAGAGGGACTGGACAGGTCGGATGCCCATCATGCCGACCATCATGATGGGGAAGAGGGAGATGCTGTTGCCCGCCATCCACAACACAAACAGATTCAGTGGCAGCTGCTTCCACGGGCCCAGGGCTATTGACCATCCCAGCTGGAGGGAGAGGTCATGTGACTGTCATCTGCGTGTGATTGCCAAGCATGTGATTCATCTATGAATGCAGCTGTTAGTATGTAGTCCAGTGGATATGTCACGCATAGGGTCAACAATACTCACGTCACATGATCAGCATCATATATAAGCACTATATAACTTCCACGGCAGGTCACAGCATGCCCCACCCATGCATCATGGCAAAGACATGGCTGGGTGTACCGGCTAGTGATGTGAGACACAAACATGCAATTCAATTAATGCTCCTTACCTTTGCAACAAGACCGGGATCAGCAGACTCCGTTGATTCCTTCAACAATACATACGATAAGAGTAAGTACTCTGTAACATTAGGACAGTATAGTCTCTTTCCCAGACCCCAACAACTCCAGCGAAGATCGCTTGCAGTATCTCTGCAAGCGATCTTCGCTGGGGTTGTTTGGGTCTGGGAACGAGACTAAGGACAGTATATGTAAATACAGTGACCTACCTCCTCTTTTGGGGGGTCGTGCATGTAGCCGGGGGGTGAAGGCAACTCACTTCGACTTTTGTCCGTTCTTTTACTGAAGGAGACAAAATGCGTACTGGATATACTTTTGCTGGCATGTGTGATATGTGCATGCATATATTAAACAGACTGCAGTGAGACTGGATGAAGATGATCCAGCTGAGATCGTGACTGGACAGTCTTGCCTTCTTATCTCTGAGAAGTCTACTGCCCATCTGTGCCTGCTGTGGGAACCTTTGGAGTGACTCATCCTCAGATATCCTGTCTGCTACACCTCAGTAACT
Source organism: Axinella damicornis (assembly GCA_963931865.1). Taxonomy (NCBI): domain Eukaryota; kingdom Metazoa; phylum Porifera; class Demospongiae; order Axinellida; family Axinellidae; genus Axinella; species Axinella damicornis. The sequence continues at coordinate 696,785 of OZ007515.1, read as the reverse complement.
ATATATGGCTGAGTGAAGTCACTAGATTCAGAGTGATCTTTAATTGGAGAACGATTTCGGGTAGCCTCGTTCCCAGGCCCGGCTGGGAACGAGGCTAGATTTCGGGCACATGGTGACGTGGAACGTTGGGTGAGCATCTGAGCTTAGTGCAGTGAGCTCTAGCTGTTTGTGAGGCACATCCATCATGCACTTGATGTACTACGTGGATGACGGAGGGAAGAGGGTCTACACTCTCAAGGTACGACTCGATCATGAAATGAGGGAGCTAGCTAGCTAATCAACTACGATCTTGTTCTGCAGAAACTTGACCCAAAGGGAAAGCCTACCAATTCAGCACACCCAGGTAGGTTGATGTGTACAAGTGATGATTGAGTCCAACTCATCCCCCCCCCCCCCCCCCCCCCCCCTGCAGCACGGTTCTCACCAGATGACAAATTCTCGAGACAGAGGGTAACGCTGAAGAAACGATTTGGACTCCTCCCAACACAGCAAAGGGAACTCCACTCCCATTAATCTGTTCCACCCATCCCGACATAGTAGAGAGAACTCCACTCACATTAATCTGTTCCACTCATCCCAACATCTGTCTATATATCCTGTTGTGTGTGCACTTACCCATTCATCAAAGCTTTTTGTCCAGTTGTGTATGTATATAGCTTCAGTGGAATGCTTGAGGATATTGTGCATTGAATTCTGATCGGTGCATGGAACTGATTGTTGGCTCGGGATAGAATGTAACATAGTGAAGGGTGTGTTAATGTGATGGTCCAAATAAGCCTCCATTGAACTAGTTAGTTCGTGTGACAACTAAATTGGAGGCTACATGTTCCTTGAAGTATTCTGGCCCTCTCTCCGCATACTCTGCTCTTGTGATGAAGTGACGGCTGTTGCTGGTGGCATTGGCCCACGTACAAGCACCCCTCCACGCATCCAGTAATCTATCATCTGAGAGGATATGTGATGGAGGGAGAGTGTGGACATGCATGCACCCACACCGACACACACACACAACACAACACAAAGATTTCGCTACCTGCAGCAGTGACATTGAATGTAGATTGGAATGGCCTCATGGAAGTGAGGCCCACCTCCAGACGCTCAGTAAAATTGGGAAAGAGAGCGTTCCCTCCCGTCACAAAGATATTCTGGAGGAGGGATGGATGTTGTGTGTCTTATTGGGGAGTGGGGATTACTTTGAGGAAGAGGCTAAGTGGGAGAGATGGAGGTGGGATGATGAAAGCCGGTTGGTTCCTACGTACATTGGCCAGTCTTTGCTGAGTGTCAGCGGGATAGGTCTGCAGGATGTACTCCATGGTGTCCAGGAGTCCACACTGATCCACCCCCACCATGGTCGGCTGGAAGACAATCTCAGGGACCCTATGCAGCAGGATGAGACACACGCAACAATAGCTACAGGTACCTCATTCCCAGGTCATGCTATAATGTTGCAAGGTATCAGGCAGAGAATCTCGAATGTGACTGGTAACATTTCCTGCATCTGAGAAACAGTTCACTTGAAGGGCTCACCTGAATCTCTCCACCCCCAGCAGCAGTTGGTAGTAGCTGGCCGTGTCAACTGGACGACCCTCAACACCACATGCCACTCTGAAATGATGTCATTCAACCAAGTGAGTTACCGATGGAGATACACCCACATGCAACACTCCTCAACTAGTGGGATGCATGCACCTCATGAAGGCAGGGTCGTGTTTCTCCAGAACTTTTGCAATATCGGATAGTTCCACGTCCTCTCTCTCGCTGTCTGAATCACCAGCGTTCTTGTTCTACGTGTGTTGTGTTTGGAAAGGAAGGGGGAGGGGGAGGAGGAGAGGGGGAGTGAGGGCGGGATGGAGGGGGGGAGGAGAAGGGAAGGGGAGGGGAGGGGGCCGCAAGGGAAGGAGAGATTGCTAGTACCACACTCACGATAGCTCTGTATACATTCCAATCATCATCGTTCATTCCAAATGTGTCCTCTTTCCGCTTTGAAGACTTCTTCCCTGCAGCTACACACAGCACATGCTCATAAACCACACCCGCAACTCCAGTACGAACACCACCAGAGGGATGGTCTGTCAGAGATGGTGGCCGCTCTACCTGAGGAGTCCTCTGCCAGCTGCGAGATGATCCGCATCCTGTTCTGGGACGCAGCACTCCTCCGCCTGCCCAGCTCCTGTTTCTTCAGCTGCCTCTGTCGTTTCTGTTCCATGAGCTCCTGCGGACAGGGTGTGTGGGTTTACTGAACCTTTGCGTCACATACAAAACTGGACTGAACATAATATAGCATACCCTCCTTCTCTCTCTCAGGCTCTGCAGCCATTCGTCTGAGATTGCCGCCTCCTGGGGAAGCTACATGCACAAATGCAAGGAAGATGACACTACGCAACCTGTTACCTCATCAGTGAGAGGCTGTTGGAATGTCTTTACTTCCTCTCTTCTCTCCTTCCTCCTCTCCCTCTCACCTCTCCGGCCAGGTTCTTCAGGAGCGTGGCCAGTTTCTGCTGCTCACTCTCTAGGCTGCTCTGCACGTTGTCAATAGCCTGGGAGAGGGCTTCACTGGATGCCCCGTTCACCCCGGCCTCCTCCAGGGTCAGCTGCAGCTCTGGGTCCTCCGGGTCCATCAGCTCTTGCAGCTGCTGCAGGTGAAGCAGACGCTCAAGCTCGGCTTCATAGGCAGCAATCTGGGGAGACAGAGTGTGGAGGTGTGTGGTGAGTGAGGGTGTGTGGTGAGTGAGGGTGTGTGGTGTGTGAGGGTGTGAGGTTGTGTAGTATGTGAGGGAAGAGGGAGGTAGTGTGGGATAGAAGGTGAGTATAGGAGGGTCAAGGTAACTCACCTTACACTATCACATCAACACCATCACACCACACCATCACACCAACACACTCCACACCATCACACTCCACACCATCACACCATCACCCTCCACACTCACCCTTTCTTCCCTCCTCTTCTGGTTCAGTTTGAGCAGCTGCTCTCGAGCCTTCTGCCTCCGCTGCTTGTCCCGCACCTCTCGTGACACGTCCGTCAGAGCAGAGCTCGCAGCCGCCTGGAAAACAACCATCTGTACCAATGACCGCAACCAACAGCTAGCCAGGCACACCATATTGCTATGGTCCCATTGCTGCACACTGATCCACAACACTCGATCTTCTTGCTCCGTTGGTGAGGGCGATAAAGTGGCATACGTTGATACAAATGAGCAGTTCTAGTGTCAGTCAGTTCAGACGGTCTTCCAGTTCGCTTTCTTGCCATACGCTTCAGGAATGGAATGCGTACTGGAAGTGGTGATGATTACTGACCAGGGGACAAGTGCTAATTCTGCTCCAAGCAACCAAACAGTGCCACAGTGATCGCTCTGATCATGTGCAGGGCAGCTGGGCCAGTCTCACCTGTGTGTACGGCAGCTGGGCCAGTCTCACCTGTGTGTACGGCAGCTGGACCAGTCTGTAGTCTCTCTCGTGTCTCCCCTCTGCCCACTCCCTCAGCTCTGCGCTGTAGTCCAGTGCTGTGTAGGTGTGGTGGCTGACAATCTCCTGGGCGCGGGAGAGGGTGACGTGGGTCTGGAGGCCAGGGTACTTCAGCTGGAGCAGACGCTGCATGTAGCCCATGGTGTGCAGACCGCCCACGTTGACCCTAGTGGAATCGACATTACAGTGGGTGGATGTAACAGACCAATCAGAGGGCTGCATTAGGTGTCTAAACAGGAAATGCAATCTCTTTAATTGCTAAGCAAATTTAATAAAAGGAACAATCAACTGCACATACACATAGGAGGCTGCACACCCGGCTACGGGAGTCAGCATGGGTAGCGGGTCTGAGCTGACCTCTTGCAGTGTCTGGGGTCGAACTTCCCATCCAGTACAGGCATGATGTGTGTGGCCTGGTGGCCTGAGGATACCACCAGGGCGTCCCAGAGGGGTATCCCCTTCCTCATGGAGCTGTGATAGGCACTGAAGAGGGCATCAATGCCGTAGGCCACTGCTGGGATGCCGTAGTTCTCAAAGAGTAACTCAGACATGTAACCTCTGCAAGTGGAGAGGGGAGGATGGGGAGGATGGTGAGGAGAGGGAGGGGAAGGAGGGAGAGGGGAGGGAGGGAGAGGGGAGGGAGGGAGAGTGGAGGGAGGGAGGGGGAGGAGGGTGCTATGATACCAGGGACTCCTTTAGCTACTGCTCACACCAGCTGCGCTCTCACCTGCAGTAGCTGGGGTTACACACGGGCTCTGTGAGCACCACGGGGTGGGTGACGGAAGACTCCTCGTGAAGTCCGAGATGGCTGAACGCATAGTCAAAGATCTGCTCCTGGTAGGCGAAGTTGGAGACAAGGTTCCTGTCGAACTGGTTTTTCAGGGACGACCGCACTGCCTCCACATTTGTGATGTCGTTTCCTATACAGGTGTAGTCAGACTCACCCTGTGTGTGTGTGTGTGTGTGTGTGGAGGCAGAGGATACAGGGTGTATCATAGACATGTGCCCAAGGGTGCATGACGTAATGGTACCTTTTTCCCTCTGGTCCTTGCGATGGCATTCCTGAACACCAGCTTGGGCTCCTCTTCACTAGCCCACCCAGCCCGGCACTGTGAGCACCCTGGAGGGGTCGTCGGAAGCCATGGACCCCAACGTCACAGCATTCATGACAAAGTAGCTACGCAGTCTGACGTGGCCTGGTATCATGTGCTAAATACACATGCTTCATGTGATCTTGTCCCACCCCCATGTTATGTATCTCACACACTATGAAAATGGCCGCCATGTGCAAAAATGTCATGGAAACGTCAGCAAAAACAACAAACCAACATTGTGACCTACCATTGTCTATCACAATGGCGGTCTTCTTTCCCTTGTGCTGGACTGCATAGTCCTCACTGTAGTAGGGGTCGGGAGTAATTGCAGTGTCTGAAAACCTGTACAGCAAGGGGTTGGACGGGTCTGGGCAGGCAAAAGGAGCATGCAGGTGAGTGGTCAAGTGAAGTGTCTTAGTCAGAGCCTCTGCTCTCAAAGCACAGATGTACTTACCCTGAAATGCCATCTTCGCATCAGCTGTTTCAAGGTGCTTCGAAAGGGTTAAATTTAACAAACTTTAACCCTTTGCGTCAAAACTGCTGGAGCTGAGATGGCTGATCGCAGAGCTAGAGAGAAGAAGCGGAGATTGCTGCCTGCTTTGCTGCCGATCCTGCTCGTGGACAACCGCGTGCTGCTGCCTGGATCCTCTATGGTAGTGGAGGTCAATGACCCGAAGGGGTGTGTAGAGGCAGGCTAGCAAATTGGGATGCAACTAGCTTGGTGTGTTGATTGCGCATGCTCCGGATGCTATACTGTAGGTTGAATCTTGTGGAGAACCACTTTTGGAATGAGGAGAGCTGGAGGAGGAAGTACATTGGAGTTGTGCCACGACGAAGTAGGGAGGACAAGGTACACGACCCTCATCCCTCCCTCCCCCCCCCCTCCTCCCTCCCCCCTCCTAAGTAGGGAGGACAAGGTACACGACCCTCATCCCTCCCTCGTCCTGCCCTTCTGCTGCATAAGAACATGCATGCACTAGCTCGTCTCTGTTCCTCCACCCCTCACATTAAGCGCAGACATTTCTCCACGCTCACAATACACACACCTCCTGCAATGCACTCCATGTCCTCTTCCCTCCCTCCTCCCTCCCTCCCTCCCTGCTTCCTCCCTCTCCCTCCTCCCTCCCTCCCTCCCTGCTTCCTCCCTCTCCCTCCTCCCTCCCTCCCTCCCTCCCTCCCTCCCTCCCTCCCTCCCTCCCTCCCTCCCTCCCTCCCTCCCTCCCTCCCTCCTCCCCTCCAGCTACACATGCTAGGGACTGCGGCCAGTGTGTCCCAGGTGTCCTCCACCTCCCTCCCTCACCCCCACTTCTCCCTGCTGGTCAGAGGACTCTGCAGGTTCCGCATTGAGGAGGTCAAGAGGGAGACACCCTTTCCCATCGCCGTGGTAACACAGCTTGATTACCTCTTCAGCAGAGGTATTTTTGCACGCATTAATTACTGATGTTATCATGGCACAAAAATTGTTTCACCTCTGCCTGAAATATTCTCCCCCCCCCCCCCCCCCCCCCCCCCCAACCAAATATGTCCCCCACTAGATGAGCCCATTTCATCAGAGGTGAAGAGTCTTGCTGACGAGTTTAGAAGAAATGCCAACGAACTGGTAGAGCTGCTGGGTCTTAATAACCCCTCCACCGCTAAACTCAAGGTGCACCATTCCCCCTTCTTCTCCTGCATGCACACACACATACACACACACGCACACACATACACACACACACACACACACACACACACACACACACACACACACACACACACACACACACACACACACACACACACACACACACACACACACACATACACACACACATACATACACACACACCACACACACCTTTGCACTTTCTCAGCCATATTCATATGCCTGTGTACGGGAACCCCCCCCCCCCCCACACACACACACACACACACACTTGTTGTTTTCCTGTAGCGTCTGCTGGACTCACTCCCAGACCAGAATCTCCCCGACCTCTTCACGTCCATCCTGAAGGCATCATTTGAAGAGAAGCTGGAGGTGCTCGATGCTGTTGACCTCCCGGAGCGTTTCAAGGCTGCGCAACTCCTCTTACAGAGGCAGATTGCAGTGAGTGTTGGTGACACAGTCTCCTCTCAGAGGGCTATTCGGATGTGCAGTGGAACCCTCTAAAGGACATCTCCAAAGTTGTGTAATTTATTCTTCTCAGAAATGAAGATGCCTTGCTAATTAGAACACCACCTGTTCTGGTGTCAGCAGTTGCCTGTATAAGAAGGACTTCCACTGCACCACAGAATAGTCTCTCTCTGAGAGTCTCGTTCGCTGAGTCTCTCGTTCATATCGTACGTTCATTGCAACTCTGCAGACAATGAAGCTACTGCAGAAGGCTTCAGACTCCAGCCTTGGCAGAAAGGTATGTGCAGTCTGTTCCCATACCCTCAGAGTATGGGAATGAGGCTAATGTCATTCTGTGTGACCCACACAAAGGTAGCGTTCCTCGTTGCCTTCAGCCCCCTGCAGCATTTCGTATTGTTTGGCCAGGTGGGCGTGGCAAGAACGGGGCGAGTGCTGCTAGTGTTGAGGAGGAGGAGGATGAGATGTCGGAACTTCAGGGGAGGATCCGTGCTGCCAACCTGCCTGAGCACGCCTTGAAAGCCGCACAGAAAGAGCTGAAGGTGGAGAGGAGCATGTGCATGCACTAGCCACGTGGCCTGGGAACGAGGCTAGGGCACGCTCATTTCCCCATCTGCGCTGCATGACTTTTCCAGTGCTCTTACCAACTTGGTAGCTACCTACCTCCGAACATGACTTCTCTTCTGCAGAGGTTGCAAAGCTTACCATCTCAGTTCCCGGAACATGCAGTATCACGGTGAGCAGCAATCTATTACCTACCCACCCACCACCCCCTCCCCACCCCACCCCACTCCTACACACGTGTGCATGCACACCCTCACAGGAATTACCTTGAGACGTTGCTGGACCTCCCGTGGTCGCAGTCCACTGACGACCACTTGGACGTTGGGAGGGCGAGGGAGGACCTGGACACAGACCACTACGGTCTGGAGAAGGTGAAGAGGAGGATCGTGGAGTTCCTTGCTGTGAGGCAGCTCAAGAATACACTCAAGGGTGAGGACTGTCGTGGCTTCTTCCAGTGCTGGAGTTGATCTGGATCTCGTTCCCAGGTCCAAGGCTAGCCTGGGAACGAGATCGGGGTAATGGTGGAGCACAATACAGTACCTAAGGGTGAAGTTAGTGGACTCTGCAGAATTGTTGCTGTGTGAGTCCATAGCAGACTGGGCATTGATTACCGAGGTACTATATGTGTCCATTGCATTTGTCCTCTGGGAATCGGGATGGCTGTGAGCTATGGCAGGTCTCTCTGTGTTCTGACACTAGGTCCAATCCTGTGTTTTGTGGGTGCCCCTGGAGTGGGCAAAACTAGCGTCGGAAGATCTGTAGCCAAAACTCTCGGGAGAAAGTTCCACAGGTGCAGTGTATGTCTCGTCTCGTTCCCAGACCACACCCCCTGTGGTCTGGGAACGAGGCTAGTGCAGATCTGGCATTCTCAAACTGGCTGTCAGATATCATTCTTCTGTGTACATGTTTGATTACAGGATTTCACTGGGTGGCATATGTGACCAATCAGACATCAGAGGCCACAGGTATGGATTTGGGACAGTCATTTTAGGGTTGGAATGGAATTGGGACAGTATGAAAATGGAATTAGGGCAGCTGCAATTGGACTGGAATGGGCTGCTCCCCCTCCAGGCGGACGTACATTGGTTCCATGCCTGGGAGAATCATCCAGGGGCTGAAGACGGTGGGAGTGAATAACCCTGTCTTCCTCTTGGATGAGGTGGACAAACTGGTTAGTCCAATAGAGGATAGGAGATTAGGATATCATCCCCCCCCCCCCCCCCCACTCCTAACCTCTCTGTGTGTCCCATTCCAGCAAAAGAGCCTTCACGGTGATCCAGCAGCTGCTCTGTTGGAAGTTCTGGATCCCGAACAAAACAGCACCTTCACTGACCAGTATCACTCATCCCTGGACAGGAATGTACATGTGTAGTCTAGGGCAGCCATACCTCATAGAATACTTACTCTACAAGTCTGGAGGCTTGTGCATGCGGAGTGTCAGACGTTACTGGCTGGCTGTGGTCGTGTTGTAGTAGCCTCGTTCCCAGGCCGTTCCCAGGCCGTTGCCACCACCAGTATTTGATCGCTTGCAGTGGCTGTCTTTTGCGCACTGCAAGTATGACCTTGGAACGAGGGTAGTGTATAAGCTGTGTGTGTGAGGCTCCTTGACTAGTTGGCCAGCTATCTGAACATTCCTTTTGACCTCTCGCAAGTGCTCTTCATAGCCACAGCCAACACTACCATGACCGTGCCCCCTGCCTTGCTGGATAGGATGGAGGTTTGTGATGTGTGTGTGTGTTTGGGGGGGGGGGGGGGGGGGGGGATGTTGTAATGCTTTCACCCATAAACCAAGTGTGTGTATGTATAACGCATAGCTTTGTAACGCATAGCTTTGTAACGCATAGCTTCTGCAGATTGTGATTCAGAAACAATAATTATTAGATGCCAAAGGTGATGTCGTTTCAATTCACAGTGTGTGCCGTTTGTGTTGCTAGGTGATTGAGGTGCCGGGGTACACCCAGGAGGAGAAGGTCGAGATCGCACTCAGACACCTCATACCAAAACAGCTGGAGGTGTGTGGTTGTTAGTTGCCATGGTTGCAGATACAGGTATGACCATGTCTTCACTCCCTCCCTCCTTCAGCAACACGGTCTCTTAAGTAAACAGCTGAAGATTCCTCCGGAGACAATTTCAACAGTAGGTAGGTGGATGGCGAGTACCGAGGGGGGAGGGAGAAGGGGGTGTTGATTCTTGGAGGGTCAGTTCTAGATGATGTCTGCACTCCTGGTCACCTCTCCCAGCTGCTAACTACACCAGGGAGGCAGGAGTGAGGAACCTGGAGCGGACGATCGGCAGTGTTTGCAGAGCCATTGCAGTCAAGGTGCGGACACTCGAGTGTGTTTGAGGTGGTGTTCATGCAATGTAGGGTGTAAACATGACACGGGTTCTAATTGTCAGATCGCAGAAGACCAGGGCAACAGCACAGACGAGAGACTGATAGAAGTGACCCCAGAAATGCTGGAGGACATACTCGGAGTAAGCAATATGCATTAGTCTTGGCACGGGCAGGGGCTGGTAGATATTCTTCTCTGCGTGGTTTTCCCAGCCCAGGAAGTTTGAGCATGAGATATCGGAGAGGCTCACCAGACCCGGAGTTGCTGTCGGTAAGAGCATTGCACCTGTTGTACCCTGAGTGGTGGGACAGCTAGTGCTCTGTCTCGTAGAATGCAACACTCACCGTGGTTGCTCATCGTTCCGCCCCCTCCCAACACACACTCACTCCCCAGGTCTGGCATGGACAGCTAACGGGGGAGAGATCTTGTTTGTGGAGGCGACCAGAATGCCTGGGACGGGGAAACTCACACTCACCGGACAGCTTGGGGATGTGATGAAAGAGTCCGCACAGATCGCACTGAACTGGGTGCGGTCCAACTCTTCAGCGGTGAGCAGTAGCCTCAAGAAATCATGCAAAGTCATGGTCAACACCACGAGGCAAGTCATGGTCAACACTACAATGAACCATAAGGAAGTCATTATACCACGATGTCGTATCAGAAGTCGTTAGCACTGTGAAGAATCTGTGAATTAGCTCCATAGGGATTGCCCTACCACTGTGAGTGAGTTCCATTCTGCATTGCCTTAAGAAGAGCATGGGTCCACTGCACATGTTTGAGGAAGAGCAAAGTCTATTTGAAACACGGTCAACCAAGAACCTCAGTAATCATAGGAAGTGGTTGTTGTTGACCCACTAAGCGAAGCATTCAAGAGCAGTGGTAGAGGAAGTTGATTAGCATGTCACCCTTGAAGCAGCTGAAAAAAAAAGTAACCTTGCGTCCAAAGTCTTTCTTTATCTGCTATTTTGACCACATCTTAATATTCTATGGGTTTCCCAGTGGCCTCTGACCAGCTCTACAGTCTAGGAGGAACGTCTCTGGTAGCATATTCATCTGTACATACTTGGTTGTTTGGGTTCCTCATAAGCTCATCATGTAGGTTCCCCTCCCTCCTTCCCTGCAGTACGGTTATCATGTAGGCTCCCCTCCCTCCTTCCCTGCAGTATGGCTTCAGCTGCGACAGCCTTGAAGCCATGGACATCCACGTCCACTTCCCGGCTGGGGCTGTCGGGAAGGATGGTCCTTCTGCTGGTGTTACCATAGCAACAGTGCTGGCCTCGCTGTTCAGTGGACGCTGTGTGCGGTCGGACACAGCAATGACGGGAGAAGTGACGTTACGAGGACTTGTACTCCCTGTAGGTTGCAGCTGCAATATCTGTATTGACTACAGGGGCATCATTTAGGGGGAGGGGGGATGCTGGTTACAGGCCATTACCCTCCAGTGGAAGGTCCCTCTGCTGTTGTTTACATAGCAACCTGATTCAACTTGTGTTTACTTCCCTGCCTTTGGGTTGCAGCTGCAATACCTATATTGATTACAGGGGCATCATCGGAGGGGGGAGTGGTCTGCAGCCAGCACCCGTTCCACTAGGTTTAGTAAACCGCTTTGAGACAGTCAGCGTCTTGAGATCACAATGTGGTACTTACCTCTGCAGGTGGGCGGTATCAAGGAGAAGGTGCTGGCTGCCCACCGGGCTGGGATCAAGCACATCATTCTCCCCAAGAGGAACGAAAAGGTCGGTCACTGGTACATCAGTAATAGTACACCTCATCCAAGTGTCTCCTCTCTCTGCTAGGACATGGCAGAGTTGCCAGATGGAGTGAAGGTAAAGAGAGCTATGCCGATATTGATTACATTATTACGTGGGTTTCCCCCTTGTCATTCTCAGGGTGAGTTGACTTTCTCACTGGTGGCCACATTGGAGGAGGTGTTGGTGGGAGCCTTCGAGGGGGGACTCAGACCAGCTAGCAAGCTATGACATAGTGTGTACTCCTTTGTCTGTGTTTGCTCATCATCAGTTATACCCAGGATTGCTCAGGCTAGCAAGCTCTAGGATTGCTCGAACCAACTAGCAAGCTATGATGTACAGTGTATTGCATTGCATAGACCAACTATATAGCAAGATATCGGGACCCTCTGGACAACTCTTATTGACTGCTCATCATGGTGAACCAATGTGCAACACAGTGACAAGTGTTTACACACTTAGTCTAGAATCCAAGACATGAAGGCGAGTACAAAGTAACGCGTTAGTGCCTACAAATCCAAAAGTTGTCACATGTATTAGCACATACCACATACCCTAGTGACCATGTTGTCCATGTACAGTCAAACCTCCGAACAAAGGACACTTTGGGAACAATATAAATTCAAGTCTTTTGTCCTTTGTAGAGAGGTTGTCCTCTTCTCGGAGGTTCAAAATGTATTAGAACCATAGGCAAACCAATTATTTGGGACCTTGAAAAGCATCCTTTGTAGAGAGGTTTATTATATTGTGTCCCTATCTCGGAGGGCCCACTATCGATCGGAGGTTTGACTGTATACCAATGGCAGGTATGTTTTGTGCCAAAACTGGCACATTTTGGAAGCCATTTCTATACTGACTATGGCAGAGCAGGCCAGCCAATTATGGTTGCCATATATGGCATGTGAATGGACCCAGTCCAACCTTAGCCCCTTCCTCTCACTGCTTGTGTGGAATTCTTTCAAAGTTGGAAATGTAGTTGCCTTGTTCCCAGGCTCCTCCCCAGCTTTTTGTCACATACTGCATGTACAGTATGCAACAAAAACTGGGGAGGATCAAGCCGCAGGGAACGAAGCTATAGTTGCACTGTACAACAAACTGAAGTACATAATGAGTGTGCGTGCAGGCGTGTGCTGCATCGATCATCAAAGACAATTACAATGTCATGCTCCACAGTTGTTATGACATCAAAAAACAATCTTCTGCAGTTACAAAGACAAGTTGAATGGCGATCTCGTTACAAAATGTATTCCATGCAAATGGTACAGAGTGTCAGCTCTTGGGCTTCAAGGAAACTTGAATTAGCCCGCAAGCGTCATAAAACCAAACTGCAAAGACACAAAGTGTAGCACAGAAGGACAAACAAACTTGCTCTAGTAACACAAGTAAACACAAATCTGCATGTTGTAAGCAGCTGTAATAAAATCATACACTTGTTTCAAACTTGTCTGTTCCAGCACAGTCAGGAGTGAGGGAGTGAGGGGCAAAGGTCGACAAAACAAACAACAACACATATTTAGTTCCCGTTTGATTAGCCTAGTGGGAGTTAGCTTAGTGCATACTCCCACGGGCCACGATCTTCCGGACACGGTCCTCAGTGTGTGCTGGGAGATTGAATCCTGGAAGCTCCTTCTCCAGTGCTTCTACGGTACCATAGCCTCCGCAGTAGCCATTGAGACGTGCTGCCACGTGGGAGGTGATGAGCTCGTCGTCAGTGAGGTTCAGGGCCTGCAGGATGTCTCTCTGCTGGCGTAGGAGGTACTTCTGGTGGTAACTGGAGGGATCGAGGGTGTGAGGGAGACGGGAATAGAGGGAGACGGGACTAGTAGGATTGTGAATGTCATGCGATTGTCAAGTGGGTCTAACATTATAGTGGAATGCCATGCCTCAGTGCCCCTTCCCTGGCTTCCTAACTCCATGTAACAGTTTCCTGACATAGGAAAAACAGTCACACACAACTCCATAATGGGCCAAACAGGAAATTGGCCAATGCACAAGATAATGTTGGCAAAAGGATGTGAAACTATGAGATCAGGGTCCTCACCCTTCTGCATTGTAGAAGGTTTCTGCAGCTGCAATCTTGGTGACAATTTTCCTACTAATCTTCTGCTGCTGTTCGTCCCTTGACTCCTCTGCCAGTCGCTTCTGCTCGTCGCCGTGGTAGAAGATGGCAGACATGTACTGGCGCGAGGCACAGCGAGTGGGATCATGGTTCTCCCAAAACATCTTGAGAAGCTGGCTGTAGCTTATCTGCTTTGGGTCAAAGTCCATCTCCACCGTCTCGGTGTGGTCACCACTGAGGGAGAAGTGCCGGCCAAAACTGCACATCAGTCAATTTGAAAACATACAACTGCATGTCACCATGCATATGGATACACACAGATAGTGATATTAAAGAGATCTTAGCAGGGGCAGAGTTAATCATGTACGGACACAGATCAACTGTTTCAACAACGCATATGTACCGTGGGTGTTCTACTTACAGACTGTAGTAGGTCGGTCCGCTCTTCTTGCCCCCTGTGAACCCCACCCTGGTGCGAAGAACCCCCGGGGCGCCGGCAAACTGCGCCTCGGGGAACCAAAATCAGCTTAGGGCGAAGGTGGCCATCTCGTAGGGGACTGCATCGGGTGTGAGGTTATCGTTGTCCAGAGCTAGGGCAGACGTTTGTTGCGCGACCTCGTCGATATCTTTGTCCGACATCGTTTTCGGAACTTCTCCGTTTGCGCTTGCAGAAACGTGTTGTTTCGGGGACTTGGTCCGGCTGAAAACTTTGCGTAGGAATGCCATGGGTTCTGGATCCTCTCCAACTAAATAGCTCGTGATTAGCAGTGCAAGGGCTATAACCAAAATAAGACCAGAAGTGCTATATCTCATGTGACACGCAGGCATGGCGGATTCAGCATTTTTTTCATACCGGAAATCCTGAAGTCAGGTGACCTAAATAATAAACATTTGACCACGTGGTGGGCCATAGGATGGCGGTGATTGCTGCAATATGCATTGGAGCTATAGTCCTGGGAGTTTCTGTACTCCTGGGGTGGTATCTGTTCCCCCAGGGGAGGCAGAGAATGGTCCTTCTCTTTATTGATGCTCCTGACCCGGACAACCCTGCTGCAGGAATTGCAGTGTGGAAGTACGTCCTGAAGAAGCGGGGTCACCTTCACATCGTGTTGACTGGGAGGCCAGTAGATCTGAGCACGGGAAAGACATTTAGAGACGGTGTACCCGCCATGCAACAAGTCGTGAGGCAGGGATGGGAGAGGTGTGTGCAAGAGCATGCAGAACGCCTGTTAGAAGATTCAGCGGCTCGTATCACTAACTACTTGCTCAAGTGTAATGTTCCATCGGATGCATTCACTATCTACCATGGGGGGATAGCTAGCGGTGCACCAATGTCTGATGTTGCACACGACTGGGACTTTCTCTTTGATAGAAAAGATCTAATTATGGGGAGAGCAGAAAATGAGGGAGAAATTTTAGACCCAACAGATTACACAAGTCTGGTGTCGAAGTACAATGCACTGTCCAGTGCAGAAAGAGAACAAACATTTCTGTCTTTTCTGAGACGCTTTAGTTTAGCGTCCCTGGAAACACTGCGTTCTCACATTGAAAGGTCTGATGATGTCTGTATCTTCTTAGGGGGTCCAGCAACTGCTGTCGTCAAACTCTTCAGAGGAGAAACTTCGCTGTGTGAGAAAGTCACTGGATTCTATGCCATGTTTGGCTCACTAAATACTTCAGGCAACAAGAAGCAAACACTCTTTATGAACCAGTTCAATGTTGCTTGTGACCTAGCAGCTGCCAGTGATTTGTTTGTGCCGGACATGTTTCCTGGAGTAGAGAAGTACCTCGTCGTGACAGAGACTGCCAAACAGACTGTGCTCGTCCCTTCTGCACAGGAGTTGGAGAGACGGCGAGTGAACCCTTACGTTGTTAAACTACACAGACTGTGGGAGTCAACGCATCGTGGTGTTCCACAACCCATTTTTGATGTACTGCCGATAATGGCTGCACTGCCTGAGTTTAGAAACTGCTTCACCTGGCTGAGGAAGAAGGCAGTAGTTTGGGACCTGGTCAAGAATGGCAATGTGCTCCAGATTTTCTGTTTTGCTGATTCAGAGTCTTCTGCTCTGCTGGTCTCAGAAGACTGCTACAATTCTGACATGGAGACTTTCATGCACTTTCTTGCTGGTGTTTGGGAGTAGTGCAGTAGTGTACTGGTTATGGTTCCCTCTTAATCAAAGGATGTGCATAAAAGGATGCGTATGTGGAAGTTATATGCAACAGGTGGGCGGAAGCATTTGAGCATACATGCAGTAGGATGAACAGGCATGCTCAGGAAATTTATCTGCTCTGCTCGCTTTTTCAGCTGCCATACAGCAAATATTGGTACAGCAGTTGCCAGGTTTGCAGGGCCTGTTCTGCCGCCTGTGTTCGGTTCAATTCATTTTTGATTCAGTGAGGTCCTGGGCCTATTAACAGGTGGTGATAGTGGGACTTGAATTCGAACTTAGGACAGAGCCTGAGTTGAGCACTAGAGACCCACTCTACCAGTGCACCACCACACACGCCTATAGATCACCGCACACGCCTATAGATCACCGCACACGCCTGTATGCACCATCTGGGGAGCAGAAGGATAACTATATTAGGAACATGATAGATACTAGTCTCGTTCCCAGACCTTTCCGAGGGGGGTCTGGGGACGAGACTAGATAGATACACTTCCTTAGTTACACACACTCTTAGATCCCAGGCTCTTGTCGGGTATCCTGACATCATACTTTATTAGGATGATTGTCAGACACGCCCCCTTTATTCGGCAGCCAAAATGGCATCTACACTTGGTCGGTGTCTCTGCGCGTATTCTCGACTCTGCAGCCGTTCTCTGAGGTCTCCAGCGAAGCTGTCCGGACGGACATGGAGAGGACGCGTCCTGGCAACTAAACTGTACTCTTCAGACTCGTCGTTCTCGGAACCAGGTTGGGTTGTAACCTAGACTGGTTGTAACCATGGATGCATTAAGCGCCAGTGGGCAGTGTGCTGATGACTACTACCTTCTAAATGCTTGTGTTCTAAAGTGCAAGTAGTGGGAATGCTGGGGTACCCCTGTTGGAACACGAGTGGTAACATAAATGATGTCCGATTCAAGCCAGCCGTCTGACCCATTGTTGCTGAAGTCATCGTAGAGAATACAGAAACACAGCCGCCATGTTGGTGTACCTGGAGATAGCTAGCCTTGTTCTTAGGCCTTCTCACCGCAGCATTTGTCGCTTGCAAGGAACAACACTGGGGTGAGAAGGCCTGGGAACGAGGCTAGAGATAGCAGCTTCTATGGCAATCTTGCACCAACAATGCGAATGAAATGCGATTGTTGTAGGCTAATAAAGTACACTTTCCTGTGATGGAGGGCATGTTTCAATCCATACTGCATATGCTGCCAATGTATTATGGTACACCAAGATGGCGGCACAAGTTTAAAATGCCGTGGAAAAGTGATGTAAGTGCAATCAGAGATAAGCAGGGAGATGTGATTGCTTGATTGGGCAGTACTGTTACTACGATCATTTGTGTCCATGCTTTGTATTTAAAAGGGATTTGTAACGACTGCCCTGTATCAACAGGTGAGCATGTTTACACAGCTACAGTGAGGAACCATAGATCCCTCATTTAGAGCCTCATGCTAATGCACTGGCAATGACGATGATGTCATCATGCACTCTTGTCGCTATACCTGTCGCTATACCTCTAAGCTGTAATAATTGTAATAATTGTCATGTCCACAAGGCTTTATGCCCACTCATACTGGATGAATGCACGACATTGTGTGGCGAGCATGAGCAAGAATGTGGAGCAGTTGCATGCACATGGCTGTCATCAGAATGTGACTGAACGCAACACATAGCACAACCTCAGGTCACACGATCTGCACAACACAGGAACTGTGAGTCTGGCTAGCTGCAGCAGTCTATGTAGCAGGCATGTTACACATGGCCTGTGCACATTCTACACACTGGTCCAGCGTGCCATGTACTGGTAGACTGTTTCTGGTTCACTCTTCAACTTGACTCGTTGAGTCGTTACGGTTTCGCATTTATATCGAATCACGTAGTGGGACAGATTGTTAATTGTGAAGTCATTGCCAGGTCACAAGTTTAACTAGGCAATTAACAAGCTTCTAGGTTCAGTTTCTGATGATGAGCAGTGATCTGACTTGGTTGGGTTCTTGCAGGTGAGGAGTACAAGTACATGAAGTCACATGAGTGGGCCTCGCTGGACGGCAGCAAAGCCACCGTCGGCATCTCAAATTATGCACAGGTGGGTTTTAGGTGCATTATCTTGTCCCTTGCCTGATACGATCATGTTCTGTTGCCAAGCTAGTGTAGTCAATCCATGTGTTATATATTAATGGCATTCCAACATTGTGCTACCATTGGTACCTCAAATTGTGTATGGGTGGGCCCTAGGTGCTGGCAATTCCAGTGTTGTGCCACCGTTGGCATCTCAAGTTATGCTCTGTGGGCCCTGGGTGCAGCATCATGGCCCTGCTTTGAGGCGATCTAGTTCTGTTGCTAAGATACAGTAGAGGCATTCCAGAGGTGTCTGTGGAAGCATTCCAGTGGTCAGCAGTGCTCTCTTCCCTCCCCAGGAGAAACTGGGAGACGTGGTGTTTGTGGAGCTACCAGAACTTGGTGAACAGGTCACGAAAGGAGGTCTGTCTGTCTGTCTGTGGGTCGTAGGTCCATAGGGTGTCTACACTGCAACTGCTATGCTAATGGGAGAGTGTGTAATGTGAGAAGAGAAGATTGTCCAGCGAACATTCTCCCTTAGCGAACATCCCTCGGTTAACACACCCAGGGTTGACACACCCTCAGTTGACACACCCCCTATTGATGTTGTGTGTGCAGGGGGGAGCTAGGGAACTAGTGTTGCTATGCCCGTAGTGATGTCATAATGATACCAGCTGTGTGTCTCCCTGTCTGAATACTCTTACCCTGCACTCACACACCACAGAGCAGTTTGGTGTACTGGAGAGTGTGAAGGCCGCGGCAGATCTCTACTCTCCCATGAGCGGGGAGGTGGTAGAGGTCAACACACTCTTGCAGGATGAGCCGGAGCAGATCAACAAGGAACCCTATGGGAAAGGCATGAGACTTACTTGTGATGCTGTTCCAGTATTTTCCTGTTATGGGCTCCTGTCTGTAGCAATGTACGTACATCTGTTTTATAGAGATTGCACGAAACCAGCCAATGTAGCAGTTGAGGCAAACTCTGGTGTCCGAGATACGATTGCTTTGTCCAGCTATTTTTTATGTTCTAAATCACAGAAGGTCATAGCAGCAATAACTCAGATACTAAGGAGGTGTGGCAACATTTTTGTCCTTTGAATGTACCCTATAAATCACGAGCTTTGGAAGGGAACGATCAAGTGAATTTCGTCATCTTGATCCCGGTCGCAAACGCTATATAACTACTCGTTCCCAGACCCTCATATGCGCTTCCTTCTGTGAGGGTCTGGGCACGAGACTAAAGCTATATCCCGTCAGTGGGCACCTAGCAACCTATTGTAAGGTCACATAGCATAATACTGTTCCTGCAGGGTGGATCATGAAGGTGGAGGTGTCTGACAAAAGTGAATATGAAGAACTGCTAACTCCTAAAGCATACGAAGAACATTTGAGTGAATCCATCTGATTTCGTATCACACACACTGATACAAAATATCCATCAACTGCCACACTACTTTCTATGGAAGTGTGGACCTATAGAATGGAATAGGAGATGCAGTAGTCAGATTCATAGTTTTTGTATTCTCCAGGAAGTGCTGACTCTCTTGTATCTGATTGGTCAAATCTGTCATGTGACTATAATAGTAAATGAGATGGGATGGTCCCAAAATACTCTACTCGCTCGATAGATCTACGGTGTCTACTGACATGTACTGAGTACTCAGTGTACTGTTCTTGTAAGCTATGAGTTCAGTTACAGTGATCGTGAAGGCCGCCAATGGGTCGTTGGAAGACTTCAGAATGGACGCCGGCCCCCAGTGGCGGGTCAAGGAACTGAAAACTCACCTGTACCGTCACTACCCCTCTCACCCCGTGAGCACATAGCTATAGCAGTGTTGTATAGGTCGTGTAATATGGATCCACATAGTTTCTTCAGGCTTTAGACTGTGAACAGTATTGACATATATGGTTTAATGTATGGCCATTGAGGATGAAGTTTTGTCCTCTGCAGCCCCTCAACAGCCAGAAGCTGATCTACAGGGGAAAGTTGTTGCTTGACCAGCAGACCGTCAAGGAGATTGTACCGGAGGTGAGAGACTGTCGCGAGGGGTTGACACTCCCATACATGCCATAGTCACAGCTGCGACCGGGGTCAAGAAATCTTGACTGTCTGCTTGACCACTTGACTGCATCGCAAAATGACACTTGACCGTTTGACTGTGCATTGACCGTTTGACCGTACGTTCATTTTGCCCTTGACCCGATTATATACGGAAGAATGCGTAGCGACTCACCTCTTCCTCAGTATACGGGGTCAAGATGCCCGGTCGCAGCTGTGAATATGTACATTGAATATGGGAGGGTCACCCCCTTGCTGTTACATCGACCCCTCTGAAAATGAAATCCCCCCCACCCTCACCGTGAGCCTGCTAATGAAAATAATTTAGTACTGCAACCTGTCCGTCTGTGAAGGCTCTAAGGTTAAACCTTGCTTGGCTTGCCGCAATGGCAGAGAGAATTGGGACAGAGACTGACAGCCAAAAGACAGAGACAAAAACCCAATTTAGTGCAGAGGAATAATTATGCATGCTATTCAGTTTGCCCAGGACAGCTCCTACATGTATCCTCCTCCCGAGCCCACGAAGGAGAAGAAGAGAGCTGTTCCGGAGCACGATGACCAACATACTATGGAAGACTATGAGAGGGTCCAGATTTTATGTTCTCTCTTTCTCGGACCTGCGAGCAAGGGCTAGTCCATACTGTAGTTGCGCGTTTATCTCCACAGTAAATTTACTTCTTGGGGAGGTGGTCCGAAAGGAGTAAAGTGGGTCCGGGGATCCATATTTATCAAAACTTAGTAGAAACCAGTTTTTGGATGTTCTTTACCATAAATCACACTGTCAAACTCTCACCCTCCCACCCACCCTCCCTCCCTACCTCCCTCCCTCCCTCTCTCCCTCCCTCCCTCCCTCCCTCCCTCCCTCCCTCCCTCCCTCCCTCCCTCCCTCCCTCCCTCCCTCCCTCCCTCCCTCCCTCCCTCCCTCCCTCCCTCCCTCCCACCCACCCTCCCCCCCTCCCCCCTCCCTCCCTCCCTCCCTCCCTCCCTCCCTCCATCCCTCCCTCCCAGCCTAAAGACAACCAGGTGGTGATTCATCTAGTGGCGTACGAGAGATCTGCCTCAGCACCAGCAATGGTCTCACCCACAACTGTAAGTGCAGGTGTGATGAAATATATTTCTGTAGGGCATGGGTCTGATGGTGTATCAGAGACTGGTCTTTTTCAGTGCCATTCCCCCATGGGTACGTGTCTGTGAGTGATGGAGGTGGGTGTTCGGGGATCCCCCCTCCCCTTCTAGTTGGGTGTTCGGGGGATCCCCCCCCCACCCCCCCCCCCCCCCCCCCCCCCCCCTAAAGGCCCTGAATGATTGAGTAATGAGGCTGTAACACATTTCCTATGCAGACAAGCAGACAGCCATCTTTAGCCCCAGTGGAAGAGACAAGTCGACAGCCGTCTGCAGCCCCGCTGGAGGAGACTGATGGCCATGCTGACACAGCAGCTACGACACCACCGCAGCCACCCTCAGAAACACAGGTGTGTGGGTACCAGCGGTTGTTGGGCTCTTACTAGAGTGGGTTTCAGAATATCATGTGACAGTGTCTGATTGGAGCGTCACTTTCAGTGGTAGCCAATTCCTGTCAGTACATCTGCACACAACTTCAGTATATGCTCGGGTCTGGAAGTAGGCTCATTCCCAGGCCATGAGGGCAGATTGGGACTGAGCCTAGTCTGGAGGCGCGGTAGTGCACAAGTAGACCGTGCCCCCAGGGAGGATGAGCATGTTATTTCCTCTAGTGCTGAGCACTCTGACTTGTGTCAGAAATAGAACATCTTGTCGCACCTGAAGCCGTATAGTAATAAGTGTTTGCGAAGTGCAATATCTATGTAACAAATTTGATAGCTGTACTAATTTGCTAACCCACCTATCGTTGTTGCTGATGGTGCCGATCGTTGCTGGTGTTGACGTTCTCCACCTCCGATATCCAGCCAATCTTCATGTGATGTAAACGAGTGTTGAGAAAATGTGGTCTATTTTTAGCATGCATGGGTGTTTGTGCCCAGTTTGAAATTACACGTATGCTGTTCCTCCTTGGGGGTGTGGTCTAACTGATGTGCTCTTAGAGGCTGAATGAGTTTGTGTGAATGTCTTGGTACAGAGCTCTCTGTGTGTCTCACCGATTATGTGATTTTCAAGAAATCTCTGAGAGACTTTTATACTGTGCCTGCATAATTTCTGATGTATAAGATGATTGCAGATCGGCTCACCTCCCCTTCTCTCCTCTTTGCCGTGCTAGCAGCCAGCGGCAGCCGTACCAGTGGCTGCAAACCAGCCTCAATCTCCCAACCCATGGCTCAGATACCGAATGACTCCGTACGCTCAAAGGTAGGGCTGTGGGTTACCCTAGCATTGGTTAGTGTTTGATGAGCGCAAATTTGTTGTGGCTGCCTGTAGTCTCTGTCCCAGACCCAACCAGGCTACCTGTAGTCTCTGTCCCAGACCCAACCAACCCCAGCGCGGATTGCTGGGAACGAGATTAGGCTACTACTTCCCCCAGTAGCACAAAACCTTTCTGTAGGATTTGGTTTGAGTATACCGTAGATCCGGAAATTTTCGCGTTTCGCCTTTTAATTTTTCGCGTTGTTTTATTTTCGTCGCTCGAGCACACCGACGAAAAATAAACCACGCGAAAATTTTGTCCACGCGTACACGTGCACGTTCCCGATTCCGGGACCGGATACCATGTCGCGCCATTGGAGAGAAGCTGGAGCCTCGGATCACCGCCAGCGAGGGAATTCAGCAGACACCCATGCCGTATCGCTGGTAGAGAGGGAACTGCCATCGGCTACTTACCTCGAAAGATTTCACCCGTCTGTCTCGGTCCGCAGTTCCAACTGCCTTCAGAAGTTCGCTTCCGCGATCGCGCACTTGGGCTGGTATAGAAGAGCTCAGCGATCTTCCAGGATCAGGAACACCATCGACAGGTTTCTGGTAGCGCAGCAGAACCATGCTTGTACTTCAATTCACGAAAACTCACATGTTAAATAAAAGAATCATAAATTATTCGACGTCGAAAATATTTCATGTTTTTAATTTTCGTCGTAATGCAATATCGACGAAAATTAATTACGGCGAAAATTTCCCGATCTATGGTACATGTATAGGCAGTGTATGCTATCCCCTCATCACTGTTCCCTCCCTCCCTTTCTCCTCCTCCCCTTCTCCTCCTCCCCCCCCCCCCCCCCCCCCCCCCCCCCACCCCCACCCCAAGATTCCCTCCAGTCCAGAACTTCCCTGGTTTTGTCCCTGGGAACATGCCCACGTACCCCGTTCCCCAGTTCTACATGTCCCCCTACGGCGCTGCCTATGCTACCCAGATGGCGCAATGGTACTACAGCTACTACGGAAGGTGAGCCATCAAGATTTGACTGTGTGTCTGAGCGTACGGTAGTGTGATGGTTCGGGGACAGGACTAACTAGTGACGTGCGACCTTTGTACTTCACTATTGAACTGTGTGGTGAAGAATGGTCGAGTACGTTGGATGGTGGCTGGAACCTTCCAGAATGGCTGTGACTGCATGCAGACACAACCGGAGAGCAGTAGCTGAAGTGGGCACAGCCAGAGATGAAGCGGACACGATCAGGGAGCAGCAGCTGAATTGGATGTGATTGGGGACCAGTAGCTGAGGTGGACGTGATCGGGGAGCAGTGCTTCAGTAGCTGAGGTGGACATGATCTGGGAGCAGTGCTGCAGTAGCTGAGGCGGACGTGATCTGGGAGCAGTACTGCAGTAGCTGAGGCGGACGTGATCTGGGAGCAGTGCTGCAGTAGTTGAGGCGGACGTGATCTGGGAGCAGTGCTTCAGTAGCTGAGGCGGACGTGATCTGGGAGCAGTGCTGCAGTAGCTGAGGCGGACGTGATCTGGGAGCAGTGCTGCAGTAGCTGAGGCGGACGTGATCTGGGAGCAGTGCTGCAGTAGCTGAGGCGGACGTGATCTGGGAGCAGTACTGCAGTAGCTGAGGCGGACGTGATCTGGGAGCAGTGCTGCAGTAGTTGAGGCGGACGTGATCTGGGAGCAGTGCTTCAGTAGCTGAGGCAGACGTGATCTGGGAGCAGTGCTGCAGTAGCTGAGGCGGACGTGATCTGGGAGCAGTGCTGCAGTAGCTGATCTGGGAGCAGTGCTGCAGTAGCTGAGGCGGACGTGATCTGGGAGCAGTGCTGCAGTAGCTGAGGCGGACGTGATCTGGGAGCAGTGCTGCAGTAGCTGAGGCGGACGTGATCGGGGAGCAGTGCTGCAGTAGCTGAGGCGGACGTGATCTGGGAGCAGTGCTGCAGTAGCTGAGGCGGACGTGATCGGGGAGCAGTGCTGCATCTGAGGCGGACGTGATCTGGGAGCAGTGCTGCAGTAGCTGAGGCGAACACAATCGGGGAGCAGCAGTTACGTCAAAGTGGACGCTATCAAGGAGCAACAGCTGAAGTGGACACAATCGATATCGTGGCGCCAGGGTTGAGAGTTTGTCGGACTCCTAGACCTACACTGTAATACCTGTACAGGCTGCATGCACAGAGAGCTGCCTGGCGCTGGACTGCTTATGTAGGCAAATGAGGAGAAGGAAGCGGCCAGCAAATCTAGCATCCTGGCAGTCACAAGGCAGGGCTCACTGACCTCTGGTACTTGACCTGCATAGCATGGGGTTTAGCAGTCAACCTGTGCTATGAATACTTCTAAGTCAGTGTGTAAGATGAGACTCCACACTTCTGGGATTGAATTATCACTAGTGGAAATGCATGACACTGGCAGCCTGAGTGAAGAGTGTGAGCAAAGAGCATGCACATGTGAGCAAAGAGCATGCACATGTAAGCAAAGAGCATGCACATGTGAGCAAAGAGCATGCACATGTGAGCAAAGAGCATGCACATGTGAGCAAAGAGCATGCACATGCAAGACGTGGGGCAGTTGCAAGCACATGACTGCAGGCAGACTGGGCCACAGAAATCATATTATGACAATCAGATATGTACAACACTTGTGCCAACATGCCTGCTGCAGAAATTATGGTCCACCACACCATGTGCTCATGGTGCTGGAACAGTGTCAGGCAAGCAATGGTAGTGGTATCCACAGATGAATCTTTGTTGCCACTCTATCGCTCACTTGTCACTGAATAGGTAGGTCCATGAGCAGTCTCCGTCTTTGTTGTCGTCACCGAGGTAGACTGTTCATGATTTGCCTATCACTAGATAGGTCCACAGTGGTCTCAAGATTCTTGTTGTGGCCATCGTCCAGGTAGGCCGTTCACGGTTCCTTGTAACGATGAAGGACACTTTTCATGCATTGTGATGGATTTAATGCATGACGCAAGAACACACAAAATATGAGCAGGAAGTGATTTACAGCACGACGTATGATACAGAAAATTCACAGCAAACTCGTCTGTGGGACTTGCTTAGGCTCGCCCCAATTATGGGATCACAAATTTTGTTGTTTCATGACATCATCATGACATCATCATGACATCGTGCCTTCTGTAGGTTACCCCCTGGTGGTGGTGGAGGAGGAGGAGGAGGAGGTGTGGAGGGCAACGGAGAAGATGGAGAGATTCTTGACCTCCCCAATCCTCAGGATCTCCCCAACGGCCAAGATGTGCAGCAAGAGGTCGCTGTAAATGCTGGGGGGTTGGGGATGATGGGCGGAGCCGGAGGAAACTTCCAGCCCATGCCACGACGAGACTTTGTGGACTACATGTACAAGTTCATGATGGCAGGGTTCCTTGTAACCATGGCGTACATCACAGGCTCCGCGGGGAGGTTATTGATCTTTGTTGGAGGACTGCTGTTTATGCTGCTGTGAGTTGGGGGGTGAGGGGGAGAGGGTGAGTGGGGGTGGATGAGGGGGAGAGGGTGAGTGGGGGTGGATGAGGGGGAGAGGGTGAGTGGGGGTGGATGAGGGGGAGAGGGTGAGTGGGGGGTTGAGAGGGAGGGTGAGTGGGGGCGGATGAGGGGCAGAGGGTGAGTGGGGGGTTGAGAGGGAGGGGGTGAGTGGGGGGTTGAGGGGGAGAGGGTGAGTGGGGGAGGATGAGGGGGATAGGGGGAGGGGGTGAGTGGGGGAGGAGAGGGGGAGGGGGTGAGTGGGGTGGGGTGTAACAGTGGGTGTAGTCAAGGGTGGTACACAGTGGATTGCACTTCCGTTTGAACATTTGCGGATTCTGTGATTATGCTAAAATTTAGCAGCAAGAACTTCCTGTGGGTGGAGCTTCATGGAAATCGCACGGCCCAGAATACGCAGGAGTCCGGAAACTGTGGGCACTTTGCGTGAGTGTGTCATATTTGTAACACAGCAGTTTCCGTCTATATCCATGGAATCCGCTATGTTTGAACGGGTGTGCAATCCACTGTACTGCAGCCTCTGTTAAACTGTGTTCATCCCTTCAGGAACCAAGCTGGGTGGTTCGCAGTTCAGAGGAGAAGGCAAGGTAACCCTTGACCCTAGCTCCCATGGGGAAATAGTTACTTTTGTTGTATTCATAGTTGTGAAAACACTTGTGTGGTGTCTCATGCCCGGCTCGCTTCGCTTGCAAGTTGCCACTTTTATTTCACGAAGTTCTTTATTCTTCTGGTTTAAGTTTAGAATACCTAATATGCAGGAAGCTTAAGCGTGAGTTGTGTGCCTTGTAGCAGGTTAAATCTCTTTTCCGAGCCCTGTATGAAATTTTACTCGTGTGGGGCCTGGGAACGAGGCTGGAAGCAGGTAGTTTGGCTGCTAAAAAAATGAGCCCTGGAGCTGAGGCATGAATCCCAATGACTTTGTTTACTACTTGACTATGGATGACCTACAGTGCTTGTCCAGCATCCCTCCAACTGCTTGTGATTTGCCAAGACATCTTTGGTTTACTTCCTCCCAGCTAACCAACCTGGAGAGGTGGAGATACCGCCGCCCCCAAACCAGCAACCTCCTCCACAAGACGGTGAAGGGGAGGAGGAGGAAGAAGAGAGTGAAGGGGACAACCAACCTCTGGACGGGAGTGAAGATGACAGTGGAGATGGAAATGAAGTAAGTGTCTCCTTGGCCTTTGTCCGCGGATCTAGTATCAGTAGTATCAAGTGTCCTACTATGGTGAGCTGAGCTGACTCAGCTGAGATGGTATTTCAGACTTGTTTGTAGGCCAACAATCCCATGTTCGTGATCTCATTTCTGGTACAGGGTGAGGTATTCACACCCTAGTCATGAGTGGCAGACCTACCTGGCTGTGTGCAGAATCCTTAGGGTATAACAATTGCTGCAAATTGGTCCCGTGGAGAAGGAATCTCACGCCAGCTTCCATAATGTTTTCCTGGAATTTGTTTTTTTAGGAGTCCAAGATTTGGGCTTGGGTACTCGAAGTTACTGGACCCTCTTAGTTGGTGGGTGGGGTCTGGGTGCAAGGGGAATGTGTTGGGCTATATAGGACATTAATTATTGTGGAGGCCTCTTGCGATTATTGCAGATGTGAATATACTATGTCAGATATTTGTTCAAGCAGAGGTGTAAACTAACCTCAATTTCAAGATTGTTATTGTGACATAATACCATGCACACAATATAATAGACAAAGGATGACTTTCAAGGTCCCAAATAATTTGTTTCCCTATAAACATCAGAATAGAGTCTCTGCAGAAGACAACAATCCTGAATGTATATTGTCAACCAATGGTGTCTTGATTGTAGATGTTCCACTGTAAGGACAATGGGTGTGGGTGTCTGCCATGGAGGATCTCTCTGTAGCAGTGTAGGCTTTAGGACATGATCTCTGCAGCCCTGCCACTGCAGACTTGACTTGGCACTGGCCTGGAAGTTACTGGGATGGTATCATAACCACTATCGGTAGTGGAGTATTGAGTGGGAGAGCACAGTTGTGGCTTGCTTGCCACCGCTGTGGCCAGAACAAATGCTGTTAGGTCTTCCTCTTGCCAACACCCAGTACAATCACAGTGGTATTAGTGTGGAGTGTGGTCGCAGAGTCCTGATTATTTTACTGGACATGAGGTTTTATGGAAGTAGGAGTATAACGTTGCTATAGCCATTCATGGTCCATATCCCCGAGGAGGATGCAGTGACAGAGCTATATTTGGTCAAAAGGACCAAGCTGCTCTTTGTAAATAACCTGTTTGTCACAGCCATCCATTAGCCTCATTCCCAGGCCTTCTCACCCCAGCGTTTGTCGCTTGCAGTACTAACGCGGGGGAAGTACTGCAAGCGACAAACACTGGGGTGAGAAGGCCTGGGAACTAGCCATCCATCGTGTTGGGTGTGTATGTAGCTGAGCTTGTTGGGAGAGAAGTGCTGCAGGGTAATCGCTGGTGCTCAACTCCCACTGAGAGACCAAACAACACACACTGGACGCTTGACAGCAGCACAACTGCGCTGAGCAGCTGATTCAATTGTTAGGGTAGTGGGCAAAGCTTTCGACTAGTAGCTGGTTCGAGTCCCACCACGCTGTGGGAGAGGTTCTTTGTCTTCGACTCTACCCCAGTCAGCTGTACCCTACTCAATCTACTTGGCTCTACTCAATCTACTTAGCTCTTATCCTGACAAGATGAGCAGGAAAAGAATTTCCACCTGAAATAGTTTATACTACCTCGTTCGGAGGAATGTGAAACTGTTGGTCCCAGGGTGGTGGTTAGTATTGACATTCAGCTACTCTACATGAAGAAATACGTGCCCAGCATCCAAATCTGTGATCATAAACTACTTCCACTGACCATAATGTGTGCTTGTTGCTCCAGGAGTTTACAGACCATGGACCTCAGGGACAAGATGGTACTCCTCCCCCTCCACCCCCGGCTGCACCCGCAAGACCTGGACTACTGGCCACGATCTTTGTGTTTGTGACTTCATTTTTCACATCACTCATTCCCCGGCAGCAACCCGAACCATTGCTGAACTGAACTAAACATTTCATTATATTGTGCGTACCAGTTACTGGATTTCATGTTGTGATTAACGTAATCATTCAGCAGAATGTATACATTCATTGGAGCTTGTTATTCTGATTTTGCATCGCAGTATGCTGAGATATAGATACAAATCGGTATATATATGCATAGATAAAGTATGCATAGTGTGGGAGTATAATAGTTGACACAGTAACACACTGATTGGTAATAAACACGTGCCACCTTGCTCAGAATCAACGCGCGCGCGCAAAGTGCATTGGTGGAATGAAACAGATTAACACGAACTAAAAGGCGCGCCTTCAACTCTTGTCTTGCAATTGCCATGCCTTCGTTAGCCCGCGCTAGTCAAAAACAATGCAGGTGCAGAAATACGAAAGCATGGCAACCAGGAACCCCTCCTCGCCTGAAAACTATAGTCTCTGGTAAATAAATAAAAACAACATCACATCAATGATATTCATAAGGATTATTAACTGCTATCATTAATGAAATTTTTGGGTCTCATTAAAGACCTAACAATGCTAATCAAGTACGTGGTAGTTTGAGGTGCTAAGGGCATGAGGACCTCGCCCGTTCAAAGTCGGGCGCTGTTTAATCGCAGGTGTTGTCTAGTACTACGCCATAGAGCGGCAGGCGTCTGTACCGAGGATCAGCGCGTTGCCCGCCATTTGAGACGCATCCAAGATGTGAACGCGCCCTCAAGGGGTATAAAGAAGTCTACAAGACTATAACCTCATCAGTTTGAAAGCTTGAAAAGCGATATTTTTATTACCATTGAAGTATCTACTCACTAGCGCTATAGCACTGTGGACAGAAGAATTCCTTGGAAACGAGCTGACTTACACGAACTACAGAAACTACAAGAAGGGTTGTAAATAGCTAGCTGTCCAAAACAACGCGCCATCAGCTGTGTACGTGTCTACAGACTCCCCGTGATGGCTCATGTGGACTTCATCTCCAACAATCCCGAGCAACGCTTCACTCGCTTTCCGTTCAGAACAGACCTAGTGCCTCCTCAGCCGAACATGTACCCGTTTCATCCAGCTCTCTGCCCTCGCTGCTTCAACC
This sequence comes from Axinella damicornis, assembly GCA_963931865.1. NCBI lineage: Eukaryota > Metazoa > Porifera > Demospongiae > Axinellida > Axinellidae > Axinella > Axinella damicornis. The sequence continues at coordinate 667,185 of OZ007515.1, read as the reverse complement.
CAACCCCTGCCTACGGCATATGTCCGACCTGCAACCCCCTACAGCTCCCTCCGCACCCCATGATCCCTCTTGCCATGCCGAGGCCCCCAGAACCCACACCCTTGCAGGACCCGGGTGACCTGAACGCTGACCGGTTCATGATGAACAACATGCTGCACGTCGTCAACGATGTCCTAAAGGAGCAAGATGAGAAGGTGGAGCCTCCTCCTGAAAACAGTCCACCAAGTGCCGAGGCCGCTGTGCCACTGGTGTTAACCATGCCCATTCAAATTCAGAGTGCTAGTGGGTCAGCAAATAGCTCTCCGAAAGGGACCCAGTGTAGTGTGTGTGGAGAAGACCACGTTGCGTTTTGCATCGAATGCCAGGACTTTCTCTGTGCCAATTGCGTGGAGGATCATCAACAGATGCCTGTGACAAAGAACCACCGTGTCATCAACACACCTACCAGCTCCCAGGCCGGCAGTCGCAAGACAACACCACCTAGTGTCAGCACCATTGTCCAATCTCCGCCAGGAGAGCAGCCACCACCATTCAACGAGGAAGACTGTTCCACATGCAATAAACATCCGGAAGAGAAGCTGGCCTATTTCTGCCAAACCTGTGTTGCTGTGGTCTGCAACAGCTGCCGTCTGAGCGACCATTCCCACCACAGTTGCATGACTCTGAGGGAAGCGTACATGTGTTTCAACCCCACTGTAGGAGAGCTGCTGGGGAAGAGCCAAGTTGAAATCAACATGCTTGATCTCTCATTTGACGCTGCGGAAAAGATGACCAAGAGTGTTTCCGAGAAGCAGCAGGAGGCAGTTGCAGATGTGTACAAGGTGTTCCAGGCCCACAAAGATGCCCTTGTGCAGAGAGAAAAGGAGGTGATTGCACAGATAAATGCCATTGCAGCTCTCCGTTTGGACTCACTCGCAAAGGAGAAAGAAAACATTGAATCAGCGCTGAGGTCTCTCAAAGCACTGAACTCCTTGGCTGAGAACGCTCTCAGTGAAAATGACAAGGGCCAGATTCTTGTGACCCATTTCCAGCTCTCAGACAAGCTGCAGAACAGTCACACGTTCACCTTTGGACGAAACCCAGTTGAAGATGACAGCTTCGTGATCAAATCAAACACCTCTGCTGCTAACAACACCCTCAAAAATCTCTGCATGCTCACAACTGCACCGTACCCTCCACTCTGTACAGCAGTAGGTGAAGGCCTCTTCCACCCACGTGTCAACCGTCTGTGCACTGTTGTTCTCTGCACAAAGGACAGAGCTGGTGAGCCTTGTCTGGAAGGAGGTGAGCGGTTGTTTGTCCAACTGAAGTCAGTCAGTGGTGGTGGAGTGCTACTTTCAGTGGATATTCGGGATAACCAGGACGGGTCATACTCCATCAACTTCCGTCCTAGAATGAAAGGAGAGCATCAACTTGTTATTGCTATTCGAGGCCAGCACATTCAAGGTAGTCCGTTCACCCTGCTAGTGGACGGAGGACGTGAGTATGGAAGGTTTGGAATCCTGACACAAGTTTTTGGCTCTGAGGGTTCCCAGAACGCTCAATTCTGCAGACCATGGGGGATCTGCTGTGACCAGCAGGGTAATATTGTTGTTGGCGATCGAAGCAATCATCGCGTCCAGGTGTTCGACTCGAATGGAGTCTTCAAGTACATGTTTGGATCGGAAGGCATACGTCCCGGTCAGTTCAATCGACCCGCTGGTGTTGCTGTGACAAGAGAGGGCCATATTGCTGTGGCCGACAAAGACAACCACCGAATCCAAGTACTCAAGCTTGATGGAACCTTCCTCTTCATGTTCGGTTCAAAGGGAGGCAATGATGGCCAGATGATCTACCCATATGACGTTGCCGTCAACCAACTGGATGGGAGGATTGCAGTCACGGACACTGGAAACCACCGTCTGCTCATCTTCAGCCACGAGGGAATCCTGCTTGGAAAGTTTGGCTACAAAGGCTACCTATGCGGGCACTTTGATTCTCCGCGAGGAATTTCATTCAATGACGATGGTCACATCATTGTCTCCGATTTCAACGTCCACCACATTCTGGTTATCCATCCTGACGGTACCACTGCTCGGATCCTCGGGAGCCAGGGAAGTGGGAACGGGCAGTTCATGCGTCCCCAGGGCATTGCTGTGGATCACATGGGCAATTTCATCATAGCCGACACTCGAAACAATCGGATCGTTATCATGCATCCAAGCGGACACTTCATTGCAAAGTTTGGGGTGCCAGGATCCGCCCCCGGGCAGTTCGACCGTCCAACAAGCATTGCCGTGATGCCAGATGGCAGAATTGCAGTTGTTGACTTTGGGAATTCTCGAATTCAGATCTTTTGAACTGTTTTCATCTCACCCTACCCCCTCCCTGTTGACAGCTGTCTATATTTTTGTACCCATTCTTGTTTTGGTCGTTGAGTTGTGTAAGAGTTGTTTTAATAAAGACCACCCATGTTTTATTTTGGATTCAGCCTAGCATCCCACATTGCCATTGCCCTCCTTTCTAAAGTGGAGTTTCAAGCTGTAAGCTTGGCCACTGTAAATGAATGCATCCCTACTCAAGAAGCAAACTTGTTTTTATTTTTCACTCTCCCATTAAGTTGTGTATCACTCCAGACACTTCCCTTGGTGAAGTCAAAATACTTGTCCCCATGCTTTGCTCTTGTGTACACAAAATAATTTTCTTTGCAGCTGCTGTTGGTTGGTACAACCTATCACATACCAAACAGGAGTGAACAATAGTGCCGGTAATCACTTGACTGCATACATGAAGTACAAGCATGTATAATGACAAACACACAAATAAGTTGAAAGTTGTTTTGCTTGTACAACACACCTGCCAACTAATTCCCCTCTCATTGCATTGTAGCAGCTCGTAAAATTGATTAATGCAGACTAATCAACCTCCAAATTGTCCACTCTGGCATAGTATCAAATTTCTTGAGGTGATCACACTTCTACATTCAGACATGTTTTGAAAGAGTCCCTGTTGATTCTTTTGAGCATGGCTTTCAGCTGTTTTCCAGGCCCCAGTTCAACAAACACAGACTTGCCGCAGCTGTCCCTAATCATGTTTCTAATACTCGTCTCCCAGAGCACAGGCTTTGTGACCTGCTCTGCTAATTGAGTCCGTATCTCAGCTGTGCTTGTGGTCGGAAGTCCAGTAACGTTGGAATAAACACGAATGTTTGGTTGTGAAATCTCAACTTGATCCAAAGTTGCTCTCAGCTTGGGTACAGCAGATGCCATGAGTGGAGAGTGGAAAGCACCCGATACGGCAACGTCTCTCACCGAGGCGCCTAAGCTTGACTCGGCTTCCTGCCGTACATAATCAACTGCTTGTCTGTGTCCAGATACGACAAAGCCCTTTGGAAAGATATAGTTGGCAATACATACGGTTCCAAGTCCTTTCTCTTCGGCCTGCTTGCACAGTGATTCCAGCGAGCTTGCTTCTTGTACGCCAATGATGGTTGACATAGAGCCCTCCGATTCTTGACAAGCATCCTGCATTGCTTCAGCCCGGAGTTTAATCAAGTGCAGACCTGAGCATGAATCAATGAGAATCATGGGGTGGGATTCTGAGAGGGCGTCAACCTTATGTAATCCTGTTGCTATCATTAGGTTGAGATCATTTCACACTTTATGGACAGCACCTAAACCTTCCAAGTTATGCTGTGTTAGCAAAATTTAATCACTGCTGATGCAATCACTGCTCACAACCTCAGGTGTCTTACAGACTGGGATGTGAAAAATCAGGCCAGGAACCATAACGAGGTAGAGCTCCTGATCAGGCCCAAGGAGGCATGGATCTGCTAATATAAACCCAATGTTAGCTTAGTACCTCCTATACAATAAACTTTGACCTAATTATTAATAGTTCCTAAGTGTACCTGATTCAACAGAAAGTGCTCCAGCAAAAATGTATGCAGTAATTTCTCCAACACTGAAGCCAGCAGCAGCATGGCAACTGGTTACCATCTGTGGGAAGTCAACAAACAGGGGACACCATACAGAGTTTGTTACACAACAAAGGTGTTACTGATAAGGATGCCCATGATTGGTCAGCATGTTTGTACTAGTGGAGATTAATGCTGATAATCATAATTAATACTAGGGACAGCCCCCTAATCAAAACGCACATGTAATTTGTATACATTGGCCGCATTGGCCGGCCGCATACTTCAGGAGTTGTTTGTTTCAAGCTCTCTACAGCAGCCAGAGATGCAACCACCACGGCCGGCTGGCAGTGCACGGTCTCATCTAGAGTGGACTTCGGCCCAGAGAGGCATAGCGGCTGCAGATCGTAGCCTAGCACCCGCTCAGCCGTGGAGAAAATCCGCTGTACTTCCGGCAAACGTGCGAGTTTCTCAGTCATTCCAACATGTTGGCTGCCTTGACCAGGAAAAAGGAATTGGTGAGCTGCCATCCTTCCCGGAAGACTGCCGTGCAAACGGCGAAGTAGTGCCATCTCCCTGTTCTAATTAATCGCAATCTGCGTTGCGACCAGAATAATTTTGAATGTTGTGACCGTGACTTTTTCGTGATGACGATATCGTTCAAGTTTGAGTTCCAAAGAAGATGAGATGGCGAGATACGATGAGGATCTACACGAAAACATCTTCTTCCAGACTCTGGTGGGAAAGCATGGTAGCCTCTTTAGTGAGGCCGCCGAAAACAGATGGATGGTGAGACCCAAATAGAGCGCAGTAACAGTACACCGAGCTAGCCCTGTATATCTTTCACCGCTAATAGAACTACCGTCCTCTTCACCATTTTAATAGATATGTGTTCCAAGGTTTGACACAGTGTCCCGCCTCAAGCTGAGCCGCACTGATTTTGAGAACCACATGTTGCGGCCCGCTGAGGAAGTTGCTGAGAGAGAGTTTGTTTCTGCCAACAACAAGGTAACTGTTGTGGTTGTGCATCCGAGTGTGAACGTCACTCACTGCAATGCTGTCTGGTCCCCTTCCTGCAGCATGTGGTGATTGAGGGAGAAGGTATCACAGTTGGACAGGGCTACAGGGAACAGCGAGTGGTACGTTTTGATCCCAACCATATCTGCTAATAAATTATGTCGGATCAGTTCAGTCTTCATAGTGTCATACCTAGTCACGAGGTATGTTTTTGTGCCAAAATTGGCACATTTTGGAGACCATTTTCTACCAATTATGGCACATTTGACATGACAATTTTGGAATTAAACCTAGAAACAGCACTCCTGGTCTATGGGTGACTGGTGTGCCATTTCTGCCAAAAATGGACCAATGAACCAGATCATTGGTATTTGGAATAGAGAATGTTGCACTAGGTATGGGTATGTGAATGAGATATGAAGCTGGGAATTGTGCCATTGTGGTCAGCATAAAAAGAGCTTTCAAATGATGTCATTAAAATGATTTTTCATCTCAGTCACATTTTTGTCAAAAATCACACTCGACCAAAGGCTATAATCCATGATTTTTCATGATTTTGGGTCAAAATTCAACCAACTGCGAAATTGACATCGTTGGAATGCTCCATTCATGCTGATCACAATGGTGCAAATCCCAGTTTCGTATCTCCTTCCTAACCCAAGATACCTTGGCATAATTATTAGTCTGCTACATCTGCATCCGTATAATATAGTATTGTTCCCAAGCCTTCTACACCACCAGTTTTTGATCGCTTGTAGCATTTTGTAAACGATCAAGAACAGGAGGTATGGAAGGCCAGGGAATGAGACTATGTATGCAGGATGCCCTCCACAACAAGTGGCAGCTGCAGCATTTGCTGGCTTCACTTGGTGTGCTGTCGCTCACCAGGAGTGCTGTTTCTGCCAATTTTGGTTTGCTGTTCCATTTTGCCAGAAATGGCACATCAGTCACCCTACAGAACAGGAGTGCTGTTTCTGCCAATTTTGGCTTGATTGACATGTCAAAATGTGCCGTAAGTGGTAGAAAATGGTTCCAAAATGTGCCGGTTTTGGCACGTGAACATTGCCTTTGTCTCTCTGGAGATGGAACGAGGATTGGCTGTAGTCTTACCTCTGTTGCAGCCTTGTGTTGCTAACCGGTTTTGCTGAGCTTGGTCCTCATTGGTTCAACCTCGAATGTACTTCATCATTCAGGTCAAGATACTGTTTGAGGAATGTTTCTTCAACTCGAAAGAGGAGAGCTATCAAGTGCTCTGTCTGGACCAACCCCTCGAGGGAGGTACGTACGTACGTAGGCTGACCATCCATGTGGTGTGCTGCTACTAGTAAATTGTGGGCGTGGTCAATGGCAATACCACTAGTGGTAAAATTATTATGTGTGTGGTCAATGCCAATAGTATATTGTGGGCGTGGTCAAGGGTAGGACAGCAGCATGAGTATCAAGCCTTGTTCTGAGTCATCGTGGTCATGTGCCAGGCCCTCCCCGCTTTTCTGTACTGCAAGTGAGAAAGAGCTGTGCAAGGGCCTGAGAATGAGGCAGTGAGATGTTATGAGCCAGTATTTTGAGTACGCATATTTACTGCAATCACATGCTGAGTGGGTCTTTGTTAACCCCAGCTCTTGGTGACGATGTCATCATTTCATTGGAGAGCCTTGAAGACTGCTGCAGGTTCCTCTGGGCAGAGCCAGGCAAGCAACGTGTCCATAAGCAAGTAGCTAGCCTATGTACATGTATTCTTGATCATGTGACTAATTCAGTATGTCTGATTGGCTAGAGGTCACATGATCAGAGTACCATGTTTGCCGAGGAAAACTATTCTTTTGTTGCCCTCTTATTTCTAGGCAGTGAAAAGGTGAAGAAGTTTGTGGACCATTTGCTCGATATTTTTCAAATTGAAAGGGGGACGCTGAGACCCATCATGGTGAGTGAACCTCATTGCTCGGTAAAACTTTCGACTCACTCTTAAATCTTCCACCTTCAGGATGCAGCTTCAGCGATTTACACCCGGGCTGTCCAGGAGGTGTTTAAAGTGGTGAGTGCTGTTGGCTACAGTAACTCTCCAGCAGTTTGCTACCAGCAGTCCTCCTAGTAATATCATCCTGTTTACTTCATTCCGCAGCGAAAATTCCAAATTGCTTCCCAGAGAAACTTCTGCAAATTTGCTGTTGAGGTGAGGATCGAGATTTTGTTAGAACTGTCTGGGCTTGTCTTACACGTTGCATTCCTGGCTGTAGACGTACGTCATGGACGGACTGTACCGAAAGATTTTCAAGGAAGTTTGCTTTCTTGTGGCTCATAAGGTATCTATTATATGTGCCAGTAGCATGTGAGTGTCATGTGGATGTCATGTGATTTCTGATGAGTATATTGAGAGTGTGCTATGCTGTGTAACAACAAGGTGCAAAGTGCAGAGTGGCTACACCGGTTTCCACTTTGCTTGGTCCATTGTTGTGCGCATACCCGAACTCTGCACGATAATTGTTCCTGTGCTGTTGCCAAGAACAAGCTCTCTGTTTGGTAAATCATTTGTGCAAGCATGTTTGGTAGTGTACTTTGCCCCCCAAGAGGTACTCCAGGTTCCATACCTGTCCCTCCCAAATGACAGTTTCTATACGGGACTACCTGTTCTTTGTTAGACTGGCTGCATTTCCCAATGCAATGAATTCTAGCTGAATACCCAGGGCAGTCGGACATGCATGCATGTATGCTCACATAGTGATGTTCTGCTCTGTTAGGATGCTGCCCTGAACAAAATCACGCGGAACCTCTCGGACACACACCCCCAGTACCTGGGCATCAAGGCACAGTTCAGGTACGCTACCAACAGTGTCCTCCTTGGGCTGTCACTGCTTGAAGTGTGGTGGTCCTCCTTGGGCCGTCGCTGCTTGAAGTGTGGTGGTCCTCCTTGGGCCATCACTGCTTGAAGTGTGGTGGTCCTCCTTGGGCCGTCACTGCTTGAAGTGTGGTGGTCCTCCTTGGGCTGTCACTGCTTGAAGTGTGGTGGTCCTCCTTGGGCTGTCACTGCTTGAAGTGTGGTGGTCCTCCTTGGGCCGTCACTGCTTGAAGTGTGGTGGTCCTCCTTGGGCCGTCACTGCTTGAAGTGTGGTGGTCCTCCTTGGACTGTCACTGCTTGAAGTGTGGTGGTCCTCCTTGGGTCGTCACTGCTTGAAGTGTGGTGGTCCTCCTTGGACCGTCACTGCTTGAAGTGTGGTGGTCCTCCTTGGGTCGTCACTGCTTGAAGTGTGGTGGTCCTCCTTGGGTCGTCACTGCTTGAAGTGTGGTGGTCCTCCTTGGGCCGTCACTGCTTGAAGTGTGGTGGTCCTCCTTGGGCTGTCACTGCTTGAAGTGTGGTGGTCCTCCTTGGGCCGTCACTGCTTGAAGTGTGGTGGTCCTCCTTGGGCTGTCACTGCTTGAAGTGTGGTGGTCCTCCTTGGGCTGTCACTGCTTGAAGTGTGGTGGTCCTCCTTGGGCCGTCACTGCTTGAAGTGTGGTGGTCCTCCTTGGGCTGTCACTGCTTGAAGTGTGGTGAGAGAGAGGCAGATTAGGCCCTGGACACACTGCCTCACCTTCTTGCTATCCTGTTGCACGAACATGGTGGGGTCAGTGTGTAGGCGTAAGGAGCTCCCTTCCTCACAGGTTCCGCATTCCGAAAGCAAGAGCTGTTCTGTCTCAACTAAGCCAAGTATGTTATACGTGCACACAGTCACACACACACACACACACACACACACACACACCCACACACACCCACACACACACACACACATGTACATACATACATGCACACACGCACACACACGCAACACACACACACACACACACACTCACACACACACACACGTGCATACATACATGCACACACACACACACGCACACACGTGCATACATGCAAACACACACACGCACACACATACACACACACACACACGCACACACACACACGTGTGCATACATACATATATGTAGCTCGTACACATTGCTTGCCTCAATTAACATGCTGTGGTGTCACGTGCTGCCATGGAGCAGTAGCGGGCAGGTGGGAGTGTGGTGTCACGTGTTGCCATGGAGCAGTAGCGGGCAGGTGGGAGTGCAGTAACTCACAGAAACCTCCAGCGTAATTACAAGCATTGGCAATCGCCAGAAGATGTTACCCGGAGCTTAGCTGACCACACCTCCAGGAGTCGTCTGCTGACCACACCTCCAGGAGTCGTCTGCTGACCACACCTCCAGGATGAGTCGTCTGCTGACCACACCTCCAGGGGAGTCGTCTGCTGACCACACCTCCAGGAGGAGTCGTCTGCTGACCACACCTCCATGAGGGGTCGTCTGCTGACCACACCTCCAGGAGGAGTCGTCTGCTGACCACACCTCCATGAGGGGTCATCTGCTGACCACACCTCCATGAGAGGTCGTCTGCTGACCACACCTCCAGGAGGAGTCGTCTGCTGACCACACCTCCACGAGAGGTTGTCTGCTGACCACAGGTCACCTGAGTAGTATGAATCTCCTAGTGCCAAGCCAGTCTAGTCCTTGTCTCTCTCCCCTCAACCCTGCAGTTTTCCACGCCCCTTGAGAAGCTCTACTGCTTCAAGAAGTGTATTGTTGTGCTCACTGAGATGCCCCTGGAAGGCACCTACGAAGGTGAGTGTATTGAGCTCTCTGAAGTGCCCCTGACGGCAGTGCTCACGATAAGATATGCGGACATCATGCTTAAATAGTGAAGTTCAGGTCAAAATTGACCGGTTGACCGGATATCAATACACATTAAAGTGGTCGGGCATACAACACAAAATTGTGTTGAAAGTGAGTGTATTGTTGTGCTTGCTGAGATGGCCCTGGATACAAAGGTACAGTACAGAGTTCAAGATCTGATGGTAGTCAGTTATGTCACAGAGCTATATGGGCTCCCTGCAATGTGCAGCTACTTATTGTAAGTGGTGGAAGCTATGATTTCAGAATCAAAGTTTTTAGGGTGTGGCTGTTTCATTTTGTTAAAGCCTGTTTGTCTGTCGTTGGTACGTACTAGCCATGACGGCTGACGAGCTGCTGCCAATACTAGTCTACCTGGTGATTGCCTGCGACATCCCCAACTGGTATGGAAATGGATATCATCTTGTAATCTCTTGTAATCTCTTGTAATCTCTAGTAGTCTCTAGTAATCCTAGGTGCGTGTGGTAGGAGATGTGTGCGTGACTACAGGATAGCACAAACGTACAGGTTTTCTGTCCCAGTTTTGTCTCACAGCTTTGGACGAAACTTGGAGCAAAGTCTGGGAGGATTCCACGTGTCATACAGTGCCACCGTGACGTCACAGTGCCACCGTGATGTCACTGGAAATTTTAGTAGCTCTGTGTATCATTAACCTCAGCCTTGGTTCCCCAACTCACACTCTAAAACGCAAACAACGAGCTTTCCTTGGCATCGATACCTTTGCACGACATCACTATGGCACCATATCTCAGTGAAATCCTCCTAGATTTTCTTCAGAGCTTTCTCCAAGCTGCGAGACAAAATCTGGAAGGAAAAGGCCGTGTACGAGTTTGGTACAAGGTGTCCTATTTAAGTCATCATGAATTTCTTGTTTGGCAGGAATGGCAATTTGACGTATATCACAAAGTTCCACTTCTCTAACGTGGGGACAGAGGAGTTTGCGTGAGTACATATGTCCAGATATGATGTCGTGATGATGTCATGTGTGAATGCCCACATTCTGTAGCTACTACCTGACATCTTTTGAAGCAGCTGTGGAGTACGTCCGGAATGAAGCAGAACAAGTGTGTTTTCCGTCTGTCTGTTTGTCTCCCATCTGCCTGTTGATTGCCTTGTGTGCACATAACTAAATCTGGTAGCATCCATAAATATATTGCGGCTCTATATACATGACCTCCATCTGTCTGTGTGTCCTCCCTCTATCTGTGTGTCCATCCACCCATCATTCTCTGGCTGAAATGAGATTCCCAGGGCAGAACGCTAGCTGTTTTAATCCCCTCTCTCTCTCGTACCCACTCCAGCTAGCTAGTATGACTATCTTTGTTGACAAGGCTGCAGTTCAGCGGCTGCGCTCCAACAGTCGAGGAGCTGACTCTGAGGTGTCTCCAATGAACCAGTTTTTCAAGGTAGGCAAGGAGTATTGGCCTCGTTCCCAGGCCACGTCACTGCTTGTGTAGGTGTGACCATTCCCATAAGATTGTGAGTCAGTCCGTGTGGATCATATCCGGACCAAATTTTCAGGGTCTGATCTCAGCCATGCCCATGAGTTCATGGTGACATCATCGTCATTGCAGCAGCGATGATGATGTCATCATCCACTCTTGTCTCACATGCCAATGGAGTGGCTGCTGACGTTTCAGTCTCAAGCAGTGGAAACCAGACTGCTCGCTCTCCAATACGGCCTGGGAACAAGGCTAGAAATACAGTATGAGCTAGCTAACCTGTGCTCCAAGACTAATGGTGTGGGATGTCCCACATCCTACTGAGACACTGGGATGGGATGGAATGATAGGGGAATGGTGTGTGATGTCCCACATCCTACTGAGACACTGGGATGGGATGGAATGATAGGGGAATGGTGTGTGATGTCCCATGCAGTCTGTTAACAATGACGTCAGCAGATTTTGTGCTTGTGATATCAAGCTCTCCCTCTTCTAAATCTTTGTTTCTGCTTCCCCCCCCCCCCCCCCCCCCCCTCTATAGAGCGTGTGTGAGGGTAATCTCAGTGCAGTGGATGGCCTGTTGGAGCGGGAACAGCTAGAGTCTGAGGCAGCCAAAGCCATGCTCTGCCATCCACTCTGTAATTGCAAGAAATGTGCCGCCATTGAAGACAGGTAACGCTGCTGTGGGTTGTGTGTGAGACCACTCTCTATAGTGTAATGTATAACCACAGGTGTCACAGGAGGAGGCTAGCCTCATTCCCAGGCTTCCCCCTGTGCAGCAACGAGGGGGAGCCTGGGAAGGAGGCTAGGAGGGGGCAGGGCCAGGATGAAAAGTACACATGTGCATCCTTCACATGGCCATAACCGCAGCTGGCAGTAAGGCTGGCCAGCTGGAACTGCAGATTTGTTGGACTCTTCCCTCCCATGTCCCACCCTGTTGTGAATACAACAGCACAACCACCTGGGTACTCGGTGGTGCCAAGCGGTAATGGTGCACGAGTAAAGGATGGGTGTGATGCCTCAGAAGGAGCATGCTTGCTGTCTAGCCCATTTCAGACATGTGACTGAGGCCATAGAGTCACTTCCCAGCACCATGTCTACCTCCCACCAACACATATGCAATAGATTGGCTCATCCAATCTATGATAAGATCACTCAACTAGGTTACCTGCATGTACTATGTACATGTTCAGTCACCGTGGTAGCAGGTTGTTTACTGTTTGGTTTGCAGGCAGCTGGATGATTCTCATCGGGTGACCGTGTACTGCAGAGACGAGGACGGACGGACTGGACTACACCATGCTGCAAGAATGGGTGGGGTCTTGATACGACAGAGGTGTATTGGGGGTCAAAGGCAGCCGTTACTGTCTAAGAAAATATTTGAGAGGTAGTGTGGGGGGCGCTCAGGCTCGTCCCGGTTACTAACACCTGCGAGCTAATCAACCAACTGAGGAATCAAAGGGACAGACTTCCCTTTGATCCCTTGAATGAGGCTACTCTCTATTGCTGCTCTGACGGGCAGGGTCAAAGTTCAAGGCTCAGATATCAATGGGCAAGCTCATGTCTACAGTCCAACACATAAATTACATGCTTTGACTTTTGAATGTGTTTAGAAAGTTACCAGGTACATGTTGTCCACTACCAACTAGTCCAGGAAAAAGAAAAGGACGGTTTGACAGTGTGACGTTTTAGATCATGCATGTACAGTATGTTTGGCACGCACGTTTGGTGTGCACGTCTTACTGTAAATGCACTCTTCTGCAAATAACAGATCGTTTCTTGCATCATGGGTAAATTCAAATTCAAAAGAGTTGACCGAAGTCTCACTCAGGCTTGCCCCTAGCCCCAGGTCCCGTCCCACAGGGCATGGCCTTGGTACAAAGCTTCAGGCCCACAGGGTGTGGTCTGGGTAGGAGGCTTTCTGCCATAGCCTCATCGTACCAGTCCCCGGCCCACAAGGTGTGGCCTGGGTAGGAGGCTTGCCGCCCAAGCCTCGTACCCAGTCCCCAGCCCAGAGGGTGTGGCCTACAAGGCTTGCCACAGGGTGTGGCCTGAGTAGGAGGCTTGCCGCCCCACAATGTCCTAGTAATATGCTGTGTCAGTAGTTATGCAGACTATGTAATGTATGCACATAACCACATACCATGTTGACTCTAGGGCATGCCAACATAGCCCACCTGCTGCTGGAGCACGGGGCGATAGTGGGGGCGACCGACCACCACAGCTCCACCCCTCTGCACTTTGCCTGCCAGAAGGGGCACCAGAAATGTGCGGTAAGGAGAGCCAATCCCTCAGTTACTGCTATAGGTTAATAACGTGGCCTCATTCTGATCGTATGCCTTGAAGCCAGGCACACCTGGGTTTGAGGCTATTTGACCACTCACTTGCAGTATGGTACGATTGGGTACATCATCTCACGTGACCACTCGCTTGCGGTACGGTAAGAGTGGGTACATCATCTCACATGACCACTCGCAGTGCAGTAAGAGTGGGTACATCATCTCACATGACCAATCACAGTACGGTAACAGTATCATCTCACATGACCACTCGCTTGCAGTATGGTAAAAGTGGGTACATCATCTCACGTGACCACTCGTTTGCAGTACGGTAAGAGTGGGTACATCATCTACTATCGTGTCATGTGACCATTCGCTTGCGGTTCATGTTCAGGCTGATCCCTACATAGAGCTCAAGGTACACCGGCAGCTGGTAATGTTGGTTGTTTTTGCGCCTGTATCATGTGCACGTAAGGTATGCTAATAACAAGTTGACTAGGAACCTTGCTCTGTGTCTGGTATGGGTTGGTGAATTAATGCCCTACTGTACATACCTAAAGTAATTGCAAGTCTATATTTAGTCCTGATTGCATGTAATTTGAAAATGGTTGTCCATCTTTGGTGACACAGTGCAATCTGAAGCAAAGTGTGCTATTCAAATAACATCTGTAGTGCATGTGGGAGGGAGACTGCTATCGACATTGATACAGTAACTATAATGTCACAGAGTGGATAAATGATATGCTATTGGAATTCAAGCTGCTGTGATGGAGTGGTAATGCGGTCAAGCCTCGTCATGTGCCAAATACTTTGCTGTCCTGATCTCTGTGCTGTTCCGGTGTTGCTTGGAGAGGCTTCCGTTATCATTGTGGTTTGTTTGCTTCGTAGAGAGAGACTTCATCACCTTGGGCATCTTGCATGACACAAGGGACAAGTAGAGTTTGGCAACTTTTTTGGTCCCCAGGAACGCAACAAATATAATGAAACCTTGCGTACTGTTGAAAATAATGTATACATACCAAGCCCAACTTTGTCGAGCTAGTAGGCCTACGAACCCAAAAACCCATGCAAGTCCGGTTACAGAGAATATTGATAGGTAGACCCTGAGATATGGCGTCTGTTTGCTTGTCTTGAGCTTCGCTTGCGATCTTGAAGCCTTGCACAGGAGAACGGAAATGTATGTGAGCAGAATAGCATTGAATGACAGTGCTAGTGCGAGTGGGGTTATGAGGGCAGCGATGAGAGACTCTGTATCGTTTATCCAACATCTACCTTGTGTGCCATCTCCTGTTACTCCATACGAAATAATTCCATCCGTACTGAAGTTAAGTGTGATACATACAAGTACAATTGTGAGAGGGATACCCCACCCAATCAGGAGATATACAATTAAGATCTTTGTCTTGAAATGTTGAGATTCATAAGCTTTCAGTTTAGTTGCCCGGTGTAGCGTTCTCGCCATTTCAAACGACGCTATGCTCATCCAAACAAACTGGGCCACAAAGAAGTAGTGAAGGAGTATTGCAATAGACACACAGACTCCATTGAGGGAGCTTGCAGACCCTCCTACGATGGTGAAGGTACTGCTTACGAGAATTGCAGCTGCTAGATTCATGACGATCTTGCTGGGAAGTGTGCGTAGGTCTTTGAAGAGGCTGTACGTTAGGAGGATAAGAGTTGTACCAATAATCGACAGGGAGCAACCAATGTAGGTGAAGATAAAGTAACCAGTGGGGTAGTTGAAATATGCTACTGTGGTGTTGACTTCAATAGTTCCATTTTGACTGAAATTGGTGCAGATCACTGGCTGTACTGACGATGACTGGATCCACTGCACCACCTCCACTACTGCACCGTTGAACAGTACAGTATTGTTTCCTAGAGGCTGGTAGTCAGACGCATTTAGAGTTATAAACTCTCCTGAGCAGTCTTTGTCATTGATGCTAACTGTTGCCTGGCAACTCCTCGATGCAGCATTGTACACCTCTCCACGGCCACACACAATAGTGATGGTGGTTGTAATGACCTCAGAAGCAACTACCACCTGCCCATCACGATGAACGTCCAGAAACAAGTTGAATGGTAGCCCTATCGACAAGGCTTCGCTGGTATTTGGAGCCATAGAAGTGCAGCATTCTTGCAGTTTGGGTGGAGGGTAGCAGTCAAGTGCTGTTTCGTTTGGGTTGATCCCATTGCAACGTGCGCAGTATTGGTTCCGGAATGGTATGGAATCAGGGACTCTTGTCATGATTATGAGGCTATATGGACCATTGACACACTGGTCAATAACTTGCTCGTACATTTCCTGTCCCCATACATTGCCTGTCACTGTTTCTAGTTCGGTTTTCTCTAGGCAGGATTCCATGCTAGGGTGGCAAGGACGTGGTTGGGCAAGGTACCCAAGCAATGTCCAATCAAACTGTGGCTCAACAAAACTGCACGGGCTACACTCCCTCTCCAGAATCTCTTGGGTTAGAGCAAAATCCGACTGGTTAGCCAAGCTCCTTAAATTTGCACTACATGCTAGTTGGTACCTCCATGTCAGTCCATTTTCAACACCGTTGCATTTTGCACAGTACTCGTTTTTGTACACCCTCCCAGTGTCCAGGTCTGAAACTGGTCGCAAGTTGCGGCTAGTACAATTCCTCCTCACCCCCACATCCTCCATGCTATCTGCAGGCCAGCTCTCTGGGCAGGAGGACAGCATCCAAAACGCTTCTCCTTCGCTAGGCCGGAGCCTGGCCGTCGCATCCAAGTAGACACTGCGACACTCAGCAATAGTACGCGTAGTTGTCCCGCTAGCCCTGCACCCCGAGCCACCAGTGCAACAGTCGCCGTATTCTTTGCAGTACGCATCACAGCGACACGTCTGGCGAGCAGACGCAAACTCGCAGGAGGAATTTAGGCAGTCGCCACAGTCATCAAGATGTCTGGGTTCGGACAGATCTGGAGGCTCCGGAGGGTCGAGCGAGGGTACGGGTACAAGCGCAGGGGTGCTGGAATTACCGGACGGATCGTCGCCCGCGCCCGGCAAAGATAGCGGGCTCACTTGCAGCACGAAGCTGCAAACAATCAGTGATACAGCTGTCCTCATCTGAATGGCTACTCGGCAAGCAAGAGTTTATCGGGGCGATCATGAGCCCCACACTAACGCGTTTACGGAAGAATGGAAACGGCGAGGGCCTGAGCTAGTGCAGTGGGTGTGGTCCGCGAGACCGTACGTACGTACAATGTAGATCGATCTATGGCGTGCGTGCACTTACGGTAAATTGGGCAGTCTTTGCTGCTGTGCATAGAACCTCTGATAGTGTTCTAGCCGACCACGTGTGTCAGTGCCTGTTTGATAGCAGCATGGATAACATTAATATAGCGCTAGGTCTATAATACTATATTATCCATGCCAATAGGACCATGGTATCAATCTCTAGGACCCTGGAGGTTCCGTATCAGAGCTCTCTTCCCCTCAGTCTTGGTACAGAGTGACACGAAATTCTCTAGACCTTTGTCCCTGGGTCACTGATGGCACCAGAGCCCCACCTACACCCGGACCCTGGGGCGAAGTGCTTCGGTTCAAGGTTCACCGTACATGATTAGCACTTGGCACGAAGCCACAGTCACGCTGCCTGGGAACGAGACCGGGCACTAGAAATGTGTTGCGTTTGTGTGTTTGCTGCAAGTATGCGAGTACTTCGAATGATAGTTTTGTGCGGCGTTTTGCTGCAAACCGCCGCTCATGCGCAACCTACGGAACAGTTGGATATGTGCGCCTCGCAACCCGAGAACTCGCAGCGCTGTCGCTGTGACGAAGATTGCGGACTGTTCGGTGACTGCTGTCCGCGGTGCGAGATCGCGACGTCAAGAAGCAATGCGGAATTTTTGTTGCAGTGCCGCAGTACGTATCTGGATAACAGCATCCTCCCTGGCTATAATGAGGCTTATTGGATGGTGTCTGCCTGCCCTGAAAACTATACAGACCTGTTCATCCTTTTCCTGTGTACTGACGGTCCAAGCAACCTTCCTCCCGTTTCAGACACCACCAATGGTCAAGTGTACAAGAACGAGTACTGCGCTGTATGCAACGGGGCCATGGGAATCATTGCTTGGAGATACCAACTGGCGTGCAGTGAGAATTTGGCAGTACTTGCTGATCAGCCGGGCTTCGTCCTGACTAGGGATATTCTGGAGAGAGAGTGTGACCCGTGCATCCTTATTGAGCCGGAAATAGTACTCTCCCTCAGTGACAGTGTGGCACGTGCATGTTACCCCCACGTTTCCTCTTGTCTAGAGCAGCCTGTACTAGAAGCCCAGACTGGCACCCTGTTCAACAATGTATCGTACAATAACCTTGTTGGGAACTGCACCACAAGTAGTGGCCCTTACAGTCTGGTATCAACTGACAGCAATGTTATGCCATTCAGAAACCAGTACTGTGCCATGTGTAATGGTGTTAACACAGGTCTGAGTTGCTACACCACTCCAATTGTGGGTGCAGAGTATTCCACCTGCACATCACTCCATCCAACAACCATACCTCCTGCTTCAACTGTATCAACTGGACCCCCCATCAGTATCCCAACGGAATCCCCTACCACTACTGGGCCCCTCACCGATACCCCAACTCTATCCCCTACCCCAACTGGAGAGAACTTCACATCCCCCTTTGATGAAAATTTCCTTGTAGAATCTACCCCTCCACGTCAAGCCTTCCCCTTCAGCCTGGTGCTGGATATCGGAAGCGGTGGCTTGGTTGCTACCTCCCGAGTGATTACAACCACAGTCCCAGTGACTTGCGGTGAAGGGGAGGTGTTCCACCCACCTTCTGGGGAGTGTCGTTTCACGCCTTGCCCACAAGGATTCACACAAACAGGAGGAAGCTGCTCCCCGTTCATAGATTTTTTTGGTACCAGTGTTGTGAACTGTTCTGGTGCGCTCAGGACGCTGGATGAGTCTGAGTACCAGGAGATGGATAACAACACTGTACTGTTCGGTGGTGAAGTGGTAGAGATAGTGAGGATGGATAGTGCAGGACGACCAGTTGTTTGTGTCAACATTACTGGAAATGTCAGTTTGAATTGTCCTGCCGGACAGAGCCTCCTGTCTCTGAATGACTCACAACAGTTTGAAGACTTAGGAAACAACTCGATACTGTTCAATGATGAGGTTATCGAGATTGTGTTCAATGATTCGGGAACTGTGTTTGTGTGTGCTGCACAGAATGGAACTATTTCGGTCAACATCACAGTGACTCTCTTCTCCTACCCTGCTGGCTATTTCATACTCACCTACATTGGTTGCTCCCTGTCAGTCATCGGGACTGTTCTAATGCTCCTGACATACAGCCTCTTCAAGGGTCTACGCACACTTCCCGGCAAACTCCTCATGAATCTAGCGGCCACAATTCTCATGTCCAGTCTCTTCATCCTCGTTGGAGGACCCATCACAGCTGCTTTTCCTAATGCGAACCTCTGTACCTCCGTTGCCGTGATTCTACACTTCTTCTTTCTGGGGCAGTTCAGCTGGATGAGTGTTATGTCATTTGAGATGGTACGGACATTCAACCAAGCCCTAAAACTGCGGACACAGGAATCGAACAGATTCAAACGGAACTTGTTCATCACGTATTTTCTAATTGGCTGGGGCCTCCCTCTCCTGGTTACTGTGATGTCAATCATAGTCAACTTCACAACCGATGGCCTTGTTCTCTACGGTGTCCTCTCTGATGGTACTCAGGGACGCTGCTGGATCAATCACCTCGAATCGGCCATCGTGGCATTTGTCGTCCCAGTATGCCTATCACTGTTGTTCAACTTTACCACCTTTATAGTGGTCAGTGTGTACCTCTTTATGGCCTCTCGAGCGCAGGATAAGGTGGAAAAACACAACCGTGTCTCCTACCTCCGTATCAATTTGGCCATATTTACAGTCTCTGGACTGACCTGGCTGTTTGGTTTCATAGCCATTCTCGCTGGGACAAGCTGGGCGTGGTATGTCTTCATCATCCTGAACAGCGGCCTCGGATTTGTGATCTTCATTGCTTTCTTGTTCACAAAGAAAGTCTTACAACTGTACCTGTCATTGCTGCGTATCACGGTGCCAGAGAGTATCTTGTCATCCACAAAGCAAAGCGTTGAACTGAAGAAGGTCAGTAAGCAGATGCAGCAGAGTAACGCCAGTGAGAGTTCCGTCATCATCCCGCAAGGAGTTCAAGCTGTATAAGCTCTGCTGGATGGATGACATTCCGGTTTTCATTTCTTCTGTCAACATCCCGTAAGGAACTCAACCTCTGCTTGCTGTATTACATGACATTTTTCATTTCTGCATTTCTTCTGTGAACACCCTGCATGGGATTCAAAATGTATACACTCTACTTCCATTTCGTTTTTGATTTCTGCATGTTTTCTCCTATTTGTACTTGTGCATTGCACATTGCAGGTAGCACATACAGATACTGGTGTTACACTGCCTACCTACACTCACTGTCCTGTATGGACACTTGTGGAGTGCATATCAGATTGTCATGGTACCCTGCTAAATTGATTGTGTTAGCACCCATTTTGTTCACCAAGGAGCTAATGAGTGGCACAGCAGGGGTAGTTATCTTCCTATTATCTCCCTATTGTCTCTGCCACCTGTAATATCAGCTCAGACCAGTGCACAGTATATAGAAATAGCTATAGCCTGGCCACACTGGTGTAGTTTCAGTTTCCAAACCCCATAGCCTAACTCACACAGTTCCTGTGTTGTGCTCGTGTGTGTTTGTGTCAGATTCAGTGGCCTGAGACTCTCAGTCACATTCTGATATCAGTCACGTGCATAGCCTTGTTCCCAGGCATGCGTCTGGGAACGAGGCTATCATGTGTATGCAACTGCTCTATATCCTGAGTGTAGTTTAGCCTCAGTCCCAGGCTCTCTCCTCGTTTTTCTAGGAGAGAGCCTGGGAACGAGGCTAGGTGTACTTGCCCTCCCTACAATGTCCTGCTAGTATCCATGGATATCCTGTACTTGGAACACCATTGGATGTTTACTATTGAGCAGCTGCAGTATGACCATTTAAGGTAGCATTATACCTTTACCGTTAGGGTACCTTTAACCGTCGGCCCCGACGGCTAACGGTAAAGGTATAATGCTACCTTAAGGATGGTCAAGCATTAGTATGGGGTGCCATTTGCCAGCCCTTAGCAACAGTGTTCTCGCTAGAAATCTACATCCAAATGGTGCAGGATTATCATGCAGACATGTGAATGACTTTGTTTACACACTACTATTGAATGTTAAGTGGGAAACCCTGCCAGCAGCTGCTGTGGGCAGGGAAATAAATAATTAGGAAGCAATCCAAATGGTGCAAGTACTTAAGTTTACCACATCCAAATGGAGATTTCATTAACAGAATGGTGCTGCACCATCTGCGCATGCTAAAGGCCTAGCGAGAACACTGCTTAGCAACCACTTGACTAGACATGGTTCACAATCTCATTATGCGTCCTCTTCCTGATGAGTACACTCCAGTATGGTCAGTACTATGCTCCTATTTGCCAGCTCTTTAACTCTTTGATGACGTTTAGCAACCACTTAACTGGTCAAGGCTCACAGGACTAACACTCAGTAGGATGTGCCATTTCCTCTGCCCTTTTGATGCCAAAGTTCACCTGAATTTTTGAATTCAATTTGCACACTTAGTGATTCCATGATGTAGCATTCTCAGGTTTCCCAGTATCACTCCATGTTGGTGCTGATTTTACCACACACATACACACACACACACACACACACACACACACACACACACACACACACACACACACACAACGTACACACAGCTGCTGTTGCTGGGAGAAGGTGGGAGTATAAACATTGCTGACAACCACGGCAACACACCTCTGCACTTGGCCTGCTCCAACGGCCATGAGGAGGTACCTATTGAACCAGACACTAAGAGCTCATGACTACACTTGTAGCCTCGTTCCCAGGCCACGTGGGAGGTGGCATGGAACGAAGCTACTGTGAAATTGTTGATGCCTTCACTCCTAGATAGTAGGTGAATAGTATTGGGAATAGACTTGGAAGAGAAGAGAACGTTGCACTAAGTATGGGTATGTGAATGAGATATGAAGCTGGGAACTGTGCCATTGTGTTCAGCATAAAAACAGCTTTCGAATTATGTCCTCAAAATGATTTTTCATCTCGGTCACATTTTTGTTAAAAATCGCACTCGACCAAAGGCTATAATCCATGGTTTTTCATGATTTTGGGTCAAAATTCAACTGACAGGAAAATCAACATCATTGGAATGCTCTATTCATGCTGATCACAATGGTGCAAACCCCAGCTTCATATCTCATTCCTAGCCCAAGATACGTAGCATGCTATAATAGCCTCGTTCACAGGCCTTTACAGTATTTTGCATTAAACAGTCAAAACTGGAGGTGTAGAAGGCCAGACTATGCATGCAGGATGCCCTCCACAGCTATTGTACATGTGGAAGACAAGACTTGATCTTTGCTGGCTTCACTATGTATCCTTGGTATGCTGTTGCCCACCAGGAGTAGGAAATGGTTTCCAAAATGTGCCAGTTTTGGCGCAAAACATACCTCTTCCCTCTCCCTCCCATCCTTTCTCTGAACATACCTGAATTTTTCTCCAATTTGCGAATTGTACTCCGCTGTTCTTTGTGCAACCAAAAATGGCGTGGGCCTGGAAACAAGGCCAGAGTAACGTCCTGTTGCCTTGAAGTGACCTCCCTCTCCTCATAGTGCTGGTTAGCTAACAGTAGGGTTACCAAACACATCCCCTCCCACCACACTCATCCCCCCTCCCACCACACACACATCCTTCCCTCTCCACATCCAGTGTGTTAAGGCTCTTCTGTTTCACAAAGACCAGTGCAATGTCAATGCAGCTAACGACCAGGGAGACACCCCTCTCCATAATGCTGCCAGATGGGGCTATGGTGAGGAAATTGCACATTATACTCACATGCATTGCACATGATACGCACATGCATTGCACATGATACGCACATGCATTGCACATGATACGCACATGCATTGCACATGATACGCACATGCATTGCACATGATACACACATGCATTGCACATGATGTGCACATGCATTGCACATGATACACACATGCATTGCACATGATGTGCACATGCATTGCACATGATGTGCACATGCATTGCACATGATGTGCACATGCATTGCACATGATGTGCACATGCATTGCACATGATACACACATGCATTGCACATGATGTGCACATGCATTGCACATGCATTGCACATGATGTGCACATGCATTGCACATGATGTGCACAGTCATGGATTACACATTCTTAATGAATGGGTTTTCTAATACTTGAGTATCATGTTGTCATGCTCAGCAATGTTTGTAGTAAATTCCTAGCCTTGTTCCCAGGCTCTCCCACGCGCACGAACAGTAAGTGAGGAAAAGCTGGCCGGGGGGGGGGGGGGGCTGGGAACAAGGCCTACTCCTTGAAATGTTGTGTTATAAATTATTATGTAATCAAATAGTCCCTCATGCTTGCCATTCTCTGAACTCAGTATGCATGAAGATTACCAGAGGGTGATCGTAAATCCTTCCTCCTCCTCCCCCTCCCTTCCTCTTCCATCTTCCTCCTCCTGTTCCTCCTCCTCTTCCTCCTCCCCCTCCTTCATAGCCTTCATTGTGAAGCTACTGTTAGATCATGGGGCATCCGTCAGTGTCCGCAACAGAAGCAGAGAGGTTCCGTCCCAGTGTGCACAGAATAGAAAGGTATAGGGAAGGGAGGGGAGGTGGGAGGTGCACCCACCTTCCCATCTCTCCTCCTCCTTGCACCCTCCCGTCTCTCCTCCTCCTTCCCTCCCTTGTACCCTTCCCCGTTCCCCATTCCCTGTCCCTTCCCCTCCCTCGTCCTCCCTCCCCCTCTCCCTTCCCCTTCTCCCTTCCCCCTCCCCCTTCACTCTCTCCCTTCCCCTCTCTGCTTCCCCCTCCCTTCCTCCCCCCCTCCTCCCTCTCTCCTCTTCTGCCTCCTCCCTCCCCCCTCCACCCATTGTCTCTCTTCTCCCGAATAGGTTCTGCAGTTGCTCTTTGCGAGGAAACGTGTCTCAATATCATCAGAGAAGGAGGAAGCTGATGCCGAGGCTGTTCCCATCAGGAAGGTACAATATGCATGCATAACATGTACGTGAACATGTACAATGTAAGAGTACCCCTACCCTCACCTTCTGTCCTCTTCCCTACCTCTCCCCACTCCCCGTTCCATCCCCCTCCACTCCATCCCCCTCTGCTTCCGCATTTCCCCTCACACTCTTCTCCCTCCTCCCCTCCCCCTCATCCCTCAGGCGCGGTCTGAGAGTACGAGGAGTCGGAGGATGTCCCAGAGGAAGTCTGACTCCATTAGTGAGCCTGACAGACAACTGAAGAAGCTGTTCAGAGCCATCCAAGATAATGATATTAACTATGTATGTTCACTATTATCCTTTCAGTGCATCACAGTAAACTACTGTGCATCGTTAGTAAACTACTATGTATCACATCTCAGTAAACTACTGTGCATCGTTAGTAAACTACTGTATCACATGACAGTTAACATCATAGTAAGCTACTGTGTATCACTGTAGTGCGCAACAAACTTTGTGCATTACAACACATGACGTTTGGTCAAATGTGCAGAGAGTCAAAAAACCCTTCCCTCTCTCCATCCTTTCCTCCCTCCCTATACTTCCTTCTCTCTCTCTCCTCCCTTCTTTCCTTCCTCCGTTCCCACCTCCTCGATCCTCAGGTCCGGTACCTCTTTGGCTGGGGTGAGGCGAACACTCCCGAGGGTGGGCAGGAGGGTGTCTGCCACCCACTCTGCCAGTGTGAGAAGTGTTTGAAACTCAGACAGGTAGGATGCCAACTCACCAACTTCTCCTTCCCTCCTACGCATTTTGCATAGGGATAGACCAAACTAGCAACTTAATGCTAATACA
Organism: Axinella damicornis; assembly: GCA_963931865.1. Taxonomy (NCBI): domain Eukaryota; kingdom Metazoa; phylum Porifera; class Demospongiae; order Axinellida; family Axinellidae; genus Axinella; species Axinella damicornis. Next base: position 642,870 of record OZ007515.1, on the reverse strand, counting down.
AAGGGCTTTCGTTCAACTGAAAAAGGAACAACAACAGCAACAATAACAACAAAAGCATCAACAAGAACAGCAAAGCAACAATGAAAATGTATTCAGCAAAGTTGAGCGTACTTGAGGCATGTGCAATGAACATACAAGTAAACACACACACCACACACACACACACACACACACACACACACACACACACACACACACACACACACACACACACACACACACACAGCTAGCTACATGTAGTCATGAGTTAACTGGTACCTATCACTTTCTGCTGTGATCTGTTCCTTTGCCTGCAGCTGCCGGCTGGCGGGGCTCTCCTGGTGAACACCTACAACTCCCAAGGACATACTCCTCTGCACCACGCAGCTCTGCAGGGTCACAGGAGGATGGTGGAGCTCCTCCTGCGGCATGGTGCGCCGATTGACACCAGAACCCGGGAGCACAACCTTACCCCTCTCCACCTTGCCGGCCAGTACAATCACAAAGATGTAGGCAGGGTGGGGGGATTATGTTGGACCTCCTAACATCTGTCTGTGTGTATGTATGCGTGTAGGTGGGGTGGGGGGATTATGTTGGACCTCCTAACATCTGTCTGTGTGTATGTATGCGTGTAGGTGGGGTGGGGGGATTATGTTGGACCTCCTAACATCTGTCTGTGTGTATGCGTGTAGGTGGTGCTCATTCTTCTGGAGCACGGGGCGCAGATCAACCCGTACGACCTCCAGGGAAACACTCCTCTACACTTTGCCTGTAACAATGGCCACATTGAGTCGGCTGCCATTTTACTGATTGTGAGTTCAGCAGCTATAATTCAACATCCACACATTCTGATGAGCTAATAACCAAGAGACGAATGCACCTGGTGGTGCCGCAGCCTTGCTCCCTGGCCGCCAGCGCAGCCTCGCTCCCCGGCCGCCAGCGCAGCCTCGCTCCCTGGCCGCCAGCCAGTGGTAGCTACAGGGGCAGGAGAAGCCACTGCAATCCATCTCGAATGGTGGGATGGCACTGCTGTGCAATCGATGGTGTACTGTGTTTTTCAGGTTTCCTGCTTGATTCAAACTCAGAATGCAAAACTGCAAAATATCACATGACTTGAATCCCTGAGAAACACAGTAATGGACTGCTCAGCTCTCACCAAACTCTGTTTGTTGGATTGGATTCGGAGTGTGACCGTACTGTACCTCGTGATGTATGTTGTTCTGGTCCCCATAGCACGGTGCTGATGTGACGGTGACTAACTCTAGAGGGGACACTCCACTGCACAATGCAGCAAGGTGAGGGCCACTAGCAGGGGGAGTGGGGGAGGGGTGAGCAAGAGGGGAGTAGGGGAGGTGAGGATGAACTGTGAGGGCTGGGTTTGCACCAAAATAGTCAGCATGATTGATGCAGTCCCTTTTGTTGCAGATTGAAAAACCATAGCTTAATATTATATTGAGTGGCATCTTCCTAATCCCCTGGTGTTCTCCCTCCTCCCTCTTCCCTCCTCCCTCTAGGTGGAATCACCCGACACTCGTGAACGAACTGCTGTTGTATGGAGCTCAGTACTCAGTAACCAATAACAACAAGAAGACTCCCATGGAGCTAACCACGGTAGCAGGATAGCATATTCTTAGGAGTCACCTTCATCCTTCATGAGCTACCACACACCCTTCATGCGCGCACACACACACACACACACACAGGATGATGAAGTTAAGTATGTCATTCAAAAAGCGATGCGTGGTGATATTGAAGTGGGGTCTTACAAGCTTCCCCCAAAGCTCAATGAACATCCTGAGAAGAATACTGCAGCTGGGAGGATGGGGAGCTCCCCAGTCACCATCCAAGGAAAACCAAAATGTGAGACTGAAGTGTAAGGTGGGGTCCAGGTTACATGAGACTGCATTGCCTCTGTCCCCCACTGCACTGCAGCCGGCAGTAATGCGGACTTGTTTCCTAAGTCCTGGGAGTCCCCCAGGGTGTCTAAGAGGGATGAGAAACTGGACACCCTCCTCCGAGCAATTGAGACCTACGACAGGTCAGTAGTGTCCATTGTTAGATCTGTCAGAATGTCAGGCTAGGGGAGGTCTACGTCTGATGGGAGAGTAAGACCGTTGGTTTGTTATCTCCTGCCCTCTTTAGGACAATCTCTCTTCAACAGACTGAGACGGATGACAGGAGTGCTCCCATCCTACAGCCTGCTCCAGAGCCTCACTTGGATTTCTCAATGTCCAGTAGCAGTTTCGGTGCCCTCTAGAAGGATCGCTTACTGACCTGTAATATTGTAGCCATCTTGTCCTAGCATTGCCTACAGGTATGTTGTCCAGTGTACCTTCACTGCCAATGTAAATGGAAATGGTTGTGAATAATGAACGTGCATGCGGTGTGGGTCACTATAGAAAGATGCAGCTCATTCTTGAGTTCGGTGTATGAAGTCAGTCCTTAATTATAGGACAGATTTATTTGCTGCATCAGGTACATAGTGTGCGAGGGAACATCGCCATAATTATTTTGTCTCGGAAGCAGGAAAAGGACGTACGTGAAGTAAGATGGGGTAACTTGGAACAATGTTGACTCAAAGTCTGAAGTCCTTTCACACTGGAGCCAGCTACGTACTATTATTATTATTATAACATGTATTCACACCACATAAGGTGTACACAACACATAGATACTATATTACATAGTTGAAATAAAATTAGCTAACTGATTTAACTCGTGTTGCACAAATCCATTGACAAACAATGACGGATCTTTTATCTCCATGATTAAATTTGCTAGTGACATAGAAACAGAATTATAACTACGCACAAAAGAATGACCAAACTTAAGGTTATAACCAATGAAATTACAACATGAAACAGTGGAGAATACAGAACGCACCAGGTAATTGCCACAAGCTCTGGCTTGACTGATCAACTTACAGCAACGACTGTAGCAAACATTGAATACACTAGTACAATTAGAAATAACATGAAGAAGATCAGTGTGACAATTGAAAGGTAAGGACCAAATACGGCGTAAAATTTTGTTCATACTGACATCTATGGACCTAATTGACCGAGTATTGAGGGACCATATAGCACATCCATAAAATGACATACAATAAGAACGTAACAGATGAACTAAAACACGAGGGGTACAAAACTTAAACCGGTAAAGAGTGCTGTTAGCACGTTTAACAAAATCAAGAAGACATCTCTGTATATCTTGATCATCTTGCAACTTAGACGTCAGTATGTGACCAAGATGAGTAACAGATGTTGATAAAGCAATACTTTTCCCACAGAATAGGAATCGACTATCTTGGGACAGGTTAGCATTGCCCTTGCAGAAACAGATGCATTGGGTTTTATCAGGGTTGAATCTCATCTTATGTGAAGCTCCGAAATTCTCACATATCTGAAGAAGCTTCCTGAGTGCTGATGGGCTGGGGGCTAACAGAGTTATATCATCAGCGTAGGCTAAAGCACCAGCAAAGGTACCATACCAGTGACACCCAACTTTAGACTGGGATAGTTCAAGTAAGAGATCATCGATATACAGAGCAAACAGTATTGGGGAAAGAATCCCACCTTGACGAACCCCTTGTGAAACCGGAAATTGTTCTGAGAGATGACCATTCCAGTTCACACACAGCCGTTGAGACAGGTACCAGTTGAGGATAAATCGGATCACCACATTAGGTAACCCCCGAGCAAGTAGCTTCTCAAAGAGAATGGTATGATCCACTGTGTCAAAAGCTTTGGTAGCGTCAATCAGGCAGCCATAGACTTTTGAACCCCCCAGATTGTAATGCGAGACAATAGCCTTCAGGACTCCCGTACACATTGATGTAGAAAGCCCCGACTTAAACCCAAATTGCAGTTGAGAAGATGTTAGCAGTTCACCATATAAGTCTAGAATGCAAAGCTCGATTACCTTGCTAAAGCATGAAGCCAAGGCAATACCACGATAGTTCACAGAACAAGAGTAGTCTTTGTTTCTACCCTTTGGAATTGGCTGCAATCTAGCATTCCCAAAACAGGAAGGCATATATCCGTGACGAAGTAGGGATGTGAAAAGCGGGGCTAATAAGTGAACAAAAGAGTCAGGTGCAAATATCAAGTGATCGGATGACAGAGCATCACCATCACTCTTACCCCTCTTCAGCTTAGAAAGCGCATTACGAACTACTTCAGGAGTAACATGGAGGGACTGTAACTCATCTGGATCAACCTTAAGCATGGATAGAGTTTCAGCTAGATGAGATGGAGTATCAGGGTCAGGAGAAGTGAATAACTCTCTAAATTTCGACCCCCACAACTTGGCAATGTCTTCACCACCATGAACACCGTCAATCACGGGAGGCACATTTTGCTTTCCAGACTTACATTGCTTTACTTCATGCCAGAAGTCTCTCGTCTTGTCTGCAAGGAGTGCATCAGCCATCTTCCTCCCTCTTAACATGTTTTGGCTTCTAATAAGTCTTCTCACTGCATACTTATATCGAGTCTTAGCACGCTTCTTCAGTTGAGAAAGAACACCAGATGATGGGCATCCAGACTCCTGCCAGATCCTCTGCCAAAGGATGGAACTATCTCTAACAGACTGCACTTCATCGTTCCAACGAGCTAAACGTCGCCTACCACCAGTCTTTGGGATGGCACGATCAGCACTGTGAGATAAACAGTTGCTTAGAGCCATGGACAGATCATCCAACTGTTGATAGTGCACGCCACAATGAGGATCAGTACAGGCAACAACTTCTCTAGGGATGACAAACTGAGAGCATTTCTCAGCTACTAGAGATTGATAGAGATCAATTTGAGCAGGAGTTGCTTTAACCCAGGCAATGCGCCTAACAAATGGCGTCGAATCAGACGTTCAATAGTCTAAAAGTGGAAACTTACCAGCGAGGATCAGATCGGTGGAAAGTGACTTAACTACCCTTTTGCAAATACACTACCTGCTTTACCAGTGCAAGGTCAGCTAGTGCGAGGCCGGTGCATGCAAGGCCTCGATCATATGCAAGGCCGGTGCAAGGTCTCATATGCAAGGCCGGTGCATGCAAGGCCTCGATCATATGCAAGGCCGGTGCAAGGTCTTATATGCAAGGCTGGTGCAAGGCATATATTCACTGGACTGGACTCATGTGCCCAAAATGCCTTTTCCAGCCATTTTCAGTGTAGGACAGAAGTTAAACATGCTTATCGACTCACTAAAGTTGCTTGCTTAGCCTGTTGAAGCAACTTTCATGCCTTCCTTCGAGTCAGTAGAGGTCAAAGGTTCTTGCATATTCAACAAGTTTCAGTCATTGTTGATGATTTGATTTCTGCTTCAGCAGAAGGCTGCAGCATGGAGTTTTCTTTATGTTGAAGCTCATTAAATATGCATGTAACCTTTGACCTTTACAGACTGCCTGAACCATTCTAACAAGTGAGTCTTTAAAAGACTTGATGTGTCTCGGCACGACTTGGTATCAGCTAGAATCATGCAGAGGACATGGCAGCTGCTTAACCCTTTATTATGACTGTAAAACCTGTTAGCTATGAGACTTTCAGCTTAAGTGAGCGTCAATATCCTTGGAGGTTCTGTGTGAGCAAGGGTTGGGTCAGGAATGTTCACCCAAAGGGTGAAAGCAGTATGGTCATGTCTGGGCTTGATGTTTAGTCAACACCTTGGCCAATTCTTTCAGCACTTATCTATATAGCTAGCTAGCTAGAGCTGAGTGAGTTAGTATGCACTTGGGATGGCTGAATGCAGCACACTGGATGAGTGAGTATTCATTGTCCTGAATTATTATAGCTACGTTAGCAGCAGTCTTGGTAAGAGGATTCATGAGCAGCCATGCAAACCCATAATCACTTTTGAAGATCTACCTATTTGCAGGCTATAAATACGTTTGACACCCTATACGTACGTACGTACGTACGTCGCTTTTCGCAATGCGCCCGCGCAAGTGCTGCATGCTCTACACTGTGTCTCGGCACTTCGGTGCCGAGACAAAAATGGCTGGAAAAGGCAATTTTGGTTGACATGCAGTCCAGTCCAGTGAATAGACACTGCTAGCCTCGTTCCCAGCCTCCCAGGCATACTATGGAGCGTTTTTTCTCTTCGGTTTGCGTTGACAATAATACACGGATGCGGAAGGGCGGCGAAAAACGGCGAAGGCCGGCCTGGTATTATTGCTTTATGTCAATGCCAGCTAGCTAGCTAGCTGCAAATATCTGGCAGGGCCAAAATCCCTAAAATTAATCTAAAGGCACAGTCAGATGAGAGTTCCAGTTTTCCTTGAAAAATTGCATGGGGGTGTCAGATTTCCGGGGGTGCCAAATTTCCTGTGACACCGGTAATGCGCCGAGACTGGGTATAAAATGCACCGACTGTGGTGTGTATGCCTCAAGTATGAGAGTATTTGGAATAATTATTGCAGTTTTGTGCGGCGTTTTGCTGCAAACCGCCGTTCATGCGCAACCTATGGAACGGTTAGATATGTGCGCCTCTAACTTTCAGCTCTGTCGCTGTGACGAAGAGTGCGGACTTTTTGATGACTGCTGTCCGCGATGCGAGATCGCGACGTCAAGAAGCAATGAAGAATTTTTGTTCGAGTGCCGCAGTACGTATCTGGAGAGCGGCATCGTTCCTAGCTTCGATGAGGCATTTTGGATGGTGTCCGCCTGTCCTGAGGCCTGGGGAGACGGCTTGGAAGAGACGTTTATACGAGGAAACTGTACTGACGGTCCTAGCAACCTTGCTCCAGTTTCAGACACCAGCAATGGTCAGATATACAAGAACGAGTATTGTGCTATATGCAACGGGGTCATGCGAATCGTTGCTTGGAGGAATCAACTGGCGTGCAGTAGGAATTTGGTGTTACTTGCTAACCAGCCAGGCTTTGTCCTGACCAGGGAGATTCTGGAGAGAGAGTGTGAACCATGCAGTTTTGTGCAGCCACAACTTTCCCTCAATGACAGTGTGGCACGTGCATGTTACCCCCGCATTTCCTCTTGTCTAGAGCAGTCTGTACTGGAAGCCCAAACTGGCACCCCATTCAACAATGTATCGTACGATAACCTTGTAGGGAACTGCACCACCAGCAGTGGCCCTTACAGTCTGGTATCAGCTGACAGCAATGTTTTTATGCCATTCAGAAACCAGTACTGTGCCATGTGTAATGGTGTTAACACGGGCCTGAGTTGCTACTCCCCTCCAATTAGGTTCAATGGAAGAACTAATGCCTGCACATCATTCCGTCCTGCTACAACTGAACCCCCCACCGATACCCCAACTGAATCCCCTACCACAACTGGACCCCCCACCGATACCCCAACTGAATCCCCTACCACAACTGAACCCCCCACCGATACCCCAACTGAATCCCCTACCACAACTGGACCCCCCACCGATACCCCAACTGAATCCCCTACCACAACTGGACCCCCCACCGATATCCCAACTGAATCCCCTACCACAACTGAACCCCCCATTGTACTCACAATCCCAAACATGACATTCGGCATAGTACAACCCCCAGCTGCAGGCTTCCCCTTCAGCTTGGTGTTGGACATTGGAAGCGGTGGCTCAGTAGTTGCTACCTCCACTGTGGTCACAACCAACTTCACGGTGACCTGCAGTGAAGGGGAGGTGTTCCATCCACCTTCTGGTGAGTGTCGTTTCTCACCTTGCCCGCGAGGATTCACCCAAACAGGAGGAAGCTGTTCTTTCTCTATTGTTCCAAGTCCTGATATGACTCTTCCACCCATCCTGCTGGGCAGTGGATCTGGTACCAGTGGTGTGAACTGTTCTGGTGTGCTCAGGACGCTGGATGAATCTGAGTACCAGGAGGTGGATAACAACACTGTACTGTTCGGTGGTGAAGTGGTAGAGATAGTGAGGATGGATAGTGCAGGACGACCTGTTGTTTGCGTCAACCTTACTGGAAATGCTGGAAATGTCAGTTTGAATTGTCCTGCCGGACAGAGCCTCCTGTCTCTGAATGACTCACAACAGTTTGAAGGCTTGGGAAACAACTCGATACTGTTCAACGATGAGGTTATCGAGATTGTGTTCAATGATTCAGGAACTGTGTTTGTATGTGCTGCACAGAATGGAACCATTTCAGTCAACACCACAGTGACTCTCTTCTCCTACCCTGCTGGCTATTTCATCCTCACCTACATTGGTTGCTCCCTGTCAGTCATCGGGGCTATTCTAATCCTCCTGACGCATAGTCTCTTCAAGGATCTACGCACACTTCCCAGCAAACTCCTCATGAATCTGTCAGCCACAATTCTCATGTCCAGTCTCTTCATCCTCGTTGGAGGACCCATCACAGCTGAATTTCCTAATGTGAACCTCTGTACCTCTGTTGCCGTGATTCTACACTTCTTCTTTCTGGGGCAGTTCAGCTGGATGAGTGTTATGTCATTTGAGATGGCACGGACATTCAACCAAGCCCTAAAACTAAGGACACAGGAATCGAACAGATTCAAACGGATCTTATTCATCATTTATTTTCTAATTGGCTGGGGACTCCCCCTCCTGGTTACTGTGATGACAGTTATAGTCAACTTCACAACCGATGGCCTTGTTCTCTACGGTGTCCTCTCTGATGGTACTCAGGGACGCTGCTGGATCAATCACCTCGAATCGGCCATCGTGGCATTTGTCGTCCCGGTGTGTCTATCACTGTTGTTCAACTTTACCACCTTTATAGTGGTCAGTGTCTACCTCTTTATGGCCTCTCGGGCGCAGGATAAGGTGGAAAAACACAACCATGTCTCCTACCTCCGTATCAATTTGGCCATATTTACAGTCTCTGGACTGACCTGGCTGTTTGGTTTCATAGCCATTCTCGCTGGGACTAGCTGGGCATGGTATGTCTTCATCATCCTGAACAGCAGCCTAGGATTTGTGATCTTTGTTGCTTTCTTGTTCACAAAGAAAGTCTTAAAACTGTACCTGTCGTTGCTGCGTATCAGGGTGCCAGAGAGTATCTTGTCATCCAAAAAGCAATCCATTGATCATGAACTGAAGAACCTCAGTAAGCAGATGCAGCAGAGTAACACCAGTGAGAGTTCTGTCATCATCCCACATGGAATTGAGGCTGTATAAGCTCTGCTGGGGAGATAATATTTCATTTCTGCATTTTTCTGTCAACATCCCGCATAGAATTCAAACTTTATAACCTCTGTTTTGTGGATGATATTCCATGTTTCGTTTCCGCATTTTTTTCTGTCAACATCCCGCATGGGACGCTAACTGTATGCATTTCTGCATGTCTTTCTCCTGTGTGTGCATTATAGCTACACTGCATGTAGCACATACAGATGCTAGTGTTGCACTGCATATACACTCACTGTCGTGTATGTACACTTGAGGAGCACATGCACGTCAGATTGTCATACATATAAAAAAAACTAGTGCCAACTTGATTGTGTTCATGACACAATCATGAACACAATCAAGTTGGCACTAGTTTTTTTATATGCATGACAATCTGACGTGCCTTATGCCTATGATTCAATGAGAGTAGCCAATTATCCCACACGCCAATATACCCCACACGCATGCACAGCAGGGGTAAAGCAATGCCCTTGTGTCTGTCTGTTGGCAAGCAGAATAGGTTAACAGACATACTGCAATTTGCACCTTAAAAGCAACAGCTGTAGTCTCGGAACCAGACTCCCAACCCAAAGGGGGAGGGGGAGTGAGTCTACATGCATTTCAGCTACTTCCTGCTATCGGTTTCTTGGCTCCACCAGGACCCTTTTTGAAATTGCACGTGGCAGTTCTTGTGTCCTGCATGCAACCCTCAGTGAACTCCTCACGTTGACCTCTTATCGCGTGCATACTGGCTTAGACTGTGTGTGACATATACCTGCTAGACTGCTTCAGCTCCTGACTCGCAGTCATGTCTTGTGCACGTACGTATTTGTGTGTCACACTCTGTGGCCTGAGGTTGTGCTATGCTCAGTCACATTCTGATAACAGTCATGTGTGTACAGCTGCTCTATATCCTGCTTTGCTAGCTACATCCAGGAAGGGTACATGCATTATTTGGAAACACCACAGGATGTTTACCATTTGAGCTGTGGTGGGTGAATGGGACAGCAGGATGTGGCTCTGACAGCAGGATGTGGCTCTTTACTGTGATAACATGTACACTCTGTAGGATGTGCCATTTCCTTTGCCCTTTGAGGTTCACAAATGATATATGAACTCATTATGTATCCTCACTGATTCCTTAGTATGGCCAGTATGATGTAGCATTCTCAGTATGGTCAGGTTAATTTCCCAGTAGCTATATATCACTAGTTGGTGCTGATTTTACCACATGCACACACGCACACACATGCACACACACACGCACACACACACACACAGTGTCACACACACACACACACACACACACCACACCACACATGCACACACACACAGGATGATGAAGTTAAGTATGTCATTCAAAAAGCGATGCGGGGTGATAGCTATTGAAGTCCATGGGGTCATACTAGCTTCCCCCAAAGCTCAATGAACATCCTGAGAAGAATAGTGCAGCTGGGAGGCTGGGGAGCTCCCCAGTCACCATTCAAAATGTCACGACTGTGAAATGTAAGGTGGGGTCCAAGTTAGCTACATGAGACTGCATTGCCCCTGTCCTCACTGCACTGCAGCCGGCAGTAATGCGGACTTGTTTCCTAAGTCCTGGGAGTCCCCCAGGGTGTCTAAGAGGGATGAGAAACTGGACACCCTCCTAGTAGTAGTGTCCATTGTTAGATCTGTCAGAATGTCAGGCTAGGGGAGGTCTGATGGGAGATCGGTTTGGTTGCTCTTTATCTCCTGCCCTCTTTAGGACAATCTCTCTTCAACAGACTGAGACGGATGACAGGAGTGCTCCCATCCTACAGCCTGCTCCAGAGCCTCACTTGGATTTCTCAATGTCCAGTAGCAGTTTCGGTGCCCTCTAGAAGGATCGCCGGCTTACCGTGACCTGTAATATAATTGTAGCCATCTTGTCCTAGCATTGCCTGTAGTATCCGCCCACCCATTCAGCACTATATAAACAACTAGCGCTGCGGTATTAAAGCTGTGAATATCAATGACACGCTAGCTATGAATTTTAATATACTATAATATAAGTTCATTTTTCACGCATAGAAATCAGTGATGGCGCGTCAGATTCATAGTTGGTGAGAATGGGCCCTCAAAACGGCCTAGACTTGCACTGTGACAGTGCAAGTCTAGGCCGTTTTGAGGGCCTATTCTCAAGTGTGCATGTATAATAGTACAGGCTGCCCAGTGTTTCTAGCTCGCTTGTTTTGACTTTGACTAGCAAACATTCAAGCAATTTCCGCGTAGGGGGATACATGGTGGGCGCTTGATACGTACACTATACTACGGTACGAGTATATACGAATTCATGGCCGCGCTAGGGTCATGTTTGTGACCCTTCCCTCTCCCTCCCCTCCGCCCGTCCCGCCCAAAAAGGGACACGTTTAAAGTGTTCGCTACTAGTATGACAGTACTTCGAACTATAGTTTTGTGCTGCGTTTTGCTGCAAACCGCCGCTCATGCGCAACCTACGGATATGTGCGCCTCGCAACCCGAGAACTCGCAGCGCTGTCGCTGTGACTCAGAGTGCGGGCTGTTCGGTGACTGCTGTCCGCGGTGCGAGATCGCGACGTCAAGAAGCAGTGAGGGATTTTTGTTGCAGTGCCGCAGTACGTATCTGGATAACAGCATCCTCCCTGGCTATAATGAGGCTTATTGGATGGTGTCTGCCTGCCCTGAAAACTATACAGACCCGTTCATCCGTTTCCAGTGTACTGACGGTCCTAGCAACCTTCCTCCCGTTTCAGACACAACCAGTGGCCAAGTATACAAGAATGAGTACTGCGCTGTGTGCAATGGGGCTATGGGAATAATTGCTTGGAGATACCAACTGGCGTGCAGTGGGAATTTGGCAGTACTTGCTGATCAGCCAGGCTTTGTCCTGACTAGGGAGATTCTGGAGAGAGAGTGTGACCCGTGCATCTTTATTGAGCCGGAAATAGTACTCTCCCTCAGTGACAGTGTGGCACGTGCATGTTACCCCCACGTTTCCTCTTGTCTAGAGCAGCCTGTACTGGAAGCCCAGACTGGCACCTCATTCAACAATGAATCGTATGATAACCTTGTTGGGAACTGCACCACCAGCAGTGGCCCTTACAGTCTGGTATCAACTGACAGCAATGTTATGCCATTCAGAAACCAGTACTGTGCCATGTGTAACGGTGTTAACACGGGCCTGAGTTGCTACACCCCTCCAATTGTGGGTGCAACTTATTCCACCTGCACATCTCTCCGTCCAACAACCATTCCTCCTGTATCAACCGGACCCCCCACCCCAAGTGGACAGAACTTCACATTCACTGATGATGGACTCAACGGCATTGTTGTAGAGTCTCCCCCTCCACATCAAGCCTTCCCCTTCAGCCTGGTGCTGGATATCGGAAGCGGTGGCTTGGTTGCTACCTCCCAAGTGATCACAACCACAGTCCCAGTGACGTGCGGTGAAGGGGAGGTGTTCCATCCACCTTCTGGTGAATGTCGTTTCACGCCTTGCCCACAAGGATTCACCCAAACAGGAGGAAGCTGCCCCCCGTTCATAGGTACTGGTGATGTGAACTGTTCTGGACTCAGGACGCTGGATGAGTCTGAGTACCAGGTGGTGGATAACAACACTGTACTGTTTGGTGGTGAAGTGGTAGAGATAGTGAGGATGGATAGTGCAGGACGACCTGTTGTTTGCGTCAACATTACTGGAAATTTCAGTTTGAATTGTCCTGCAGGACAGAGCCTCCTGTCTCTGAATGACTCACAACAGTTTGAAGGCTTGGGAAACAACTCGATACTGTTCAACGATGAGGTTGTCGAGATTGTGTTCAATGATTCGGGAACTGTATTTGTGTGTGCTCCACAGAATGGAACTATTTCAGTCAACACCACAGTGACTCTCTTCTCCTACCCTGCTGGCTATTTCATCCTCACCTACATTGGTTGCTCCCTGTCAGTCATCGGGACTGCTCTAATCCTCCTGACGCATAGTCTCTTCAAGGATCTACGCACACTTCCCAGCAAACTCCTCATGAATCTGGCAGCCACAATTCTCATGTCCAGTCTCTTCATCCTCGTTGGAGGCCCCATCACAGCTGCATTTCCTAATGTGAACCTCTGTACCTCTGTTGCCGTGATTCTACACTTCTTCTTTCTGGGCCAGTTCAGTTGGATGAGTGTTATGTCATTTGAGATGGTACGGACATTCAACCAAGCCCTAAAACTGCGGACACAGGAATCGAACAGATTCAAACGGAATTTGTTCATCACCTATTTTCTAATTGGCTGGGGCCTCCCCCTTCTGGTTACTGTGATGTCAGTTATAGTCAACTTCACTACCGATGGCCTTGTTCTCTACGGTGTTCTCCCTGACGGTACTCAAGGAAACTGTTGGATCAATCACCTCGAATCGGCCATCGTGGCATTTGTCGTCCCAGTGTGTCTATCACTGTTGTTCAACTTCACCACCTTTATAGTGGTCAGTGTCTACCTCTTTATGGCCTCTCGGGCGCAGGATAAGGTGGAAAAACACAACCATGTCTCCTACCTTCGTGTCAATTTGGCCATATTTACAGTCTCTGGACTGACCTGGCTGTTCGGTTTCATAGCCATTCTCGCTGGGACAAGCTGGGCGTGGTATGTCTTCATTATTCTGAACAGCGGCCTCGGATTTGTGATCTTTGTTGCTTTCTTGTTCACAAAGAAAGTCTTAAAGCTGTACCTGTCGTTGCTGCGTATTAGGGTGCCAGAGAGTACCTTGTCATCCACAAAGCAAAGCGTTGAACTGAAGAAGGTCAGGAAGCAGATGCAGCAGAGTAACGCCAGTGAGAGTTCCGTCATCATCCCACAAGGAGTTCAAGATGTATAAGCTCTGCTGGGTGGATGGCATTCCGTTATTTCTTCTGTCAAGATCCCGCATGGATTTCAACCTCTGCTTGCTGCACATATGACATTTCATTTTTCATTTCTGCCATTCTTCTGTCAAACTGTATACACTACTCTACTTCCATTTCGTTTTTGATTTCTGCATGTTTTTCTCCTACTTGTACTTGTGCATTGCACATTGCAGGTAGCACATACAGATACTGGTGTTACACTGCCTACCTACACTCACTGTCCTCTATGTACACTTGTGGAGTGCATATCAGATTGTCATGGTATCCAAAACCAGTGCTAAATTGATTGTGTTGGCACCCATTTTGCTCACCAGGGAGCTAATGAATAGCACAGCAGGGTTCAGTGGTGTGCTGTTCTCAGTGACATTCTGATAACAGTCATGGCGTAGCCTCATTCCCAGGCAGAGCCTAGAAACAAGTCTATAGGTGTAGTTGCCCTCCCCCACAATGTCCTGCTTTCATATTATAGTATATATCACCCATGGACATCTGTACTATTTGAGAAGCTGCAGTATGACTAGCTACCAGTATAGTCAAAATCTTCCAAAGTTCGTGACCGAGATGCTAATCACACAATGTTTCAACCTGGGTAGGTCTTGTACCTTGAGGAAGACCTACCCATGCAGGACCAGGTCAAAATGTTGCGTGATGAAAAGTATTGCATCTCCGTCATGAACTTTGGCAGATTCTGACTACTACGCACACACACACATTACTTGGGGTGAGACGCAAGCTAGCTACAAGCACTGTCAAGCAGCCTTGTGAACATGTAGCTATCCACACCATGCAAACTGCAATGTAGCTAGTGCCGTCAATAATGAATGGATGGTATAGCACTTGAAACAAGTTTCTGATGAAACTAAATTTAGGGGTTCGTAGAACACATACCACGCGCTGAAGGATAGAGTACAGCTACAATCGCCATCTCTGTCCACTTTTCAATACAGTGACAATGGCCGCCATGATGAGAACTCGTGCTATCACGTATGTATACCGTGTTTGTGTATGCCTGTATCCAAGGTGTGGGAGTGACCAACTGCCGTATATAACGACTTTGATTGTGAAGAGGTGGGGCCAAATTTTATGAATAATAGCAAATAGGTCGAAAAAAAAAACAACCGAAACAATAGTAACGACATCTGATAAGTATATAAATGCTGGGATGAGACCATAATAGCAGTCATGAAGTTAATTTGCAACTGCAGTAAGTTTTTCACTGGACAGACAGACAGACAGATGGACAAAACTGATTGCTTAACCTCGCTTCCCGTATGCATGTGCAGGGTAGTAAGTTACCTGGATGTCTAGAGATAAAATTATAGCATATGGGGCCTGTAGCTACTTGGTGCAGTACATAACTAATGAAGGCATGAACTGTCAACGTCCCGTCCCGGCACAACACTTACATTCTCAACAGGAACGTTCCACTCTTGTGAGAGATGTGGAGGTCTATTCAACAGCCATGAGCAGCAACAAGTCATGCTTTGCCCTGCGTAAGTGCATAGAGCAAAGGGATCACCTTTGTGCATCAATACCTGTTATACACTTGTATATTTTGTTTAGGTGCACTGGCCAAACCCAGGTCAACAATGCAGGTACGATAATTAATTCATGGTAACCTGGGATTATGGTGTATAAACTACATGAGTTTCAGAGTATGGCCCATGGCCAAGTGTGAAAGTAGCTTACTGTATATATATAGGTCTATGAGGAGGATAGGCCTATGGTATAGCTACCCCACCTTGTACCAATCTTGTGTAGGCACAAAAATGCTTTTGCAGGAGATAAATTTTGTGACTTAAGCCATGAAGCTGAAGCTGCAAGATGATGCACCATGCAAGCACTGAATACGTACAGTTGCCCAAGCAGGTTGCAAATGTCGCCTAACTTTTATTCTGAAACGCTGTTTGTTGATTACATTATTCTCATGTGAGATTACGTATATATGTATAGCTAGCTACTAGTCTAGGCCCTAAGCTCATGCATGATTCTTCATGTGCAAAAATTAGATCATTTCTTGGAAAGGGGGTACATATCCATCTCCATGGAAGCACTTAGTATTCTGTTTATGTCCAGGACACCCAACTCCAACTGCAGCATAGGACAAGTTATGAATTATCAGCCACCATGAATGATTGGGCACCATGATGTCATTATCCGCTGCCACGTGACATTATACTGCAGGACAGTCCACTCTGGGCCAACCCAGGAACTAGTACATAGAGGTCATCCTGCAGGGCCATCCCAGCGGAACGTACGTAGAGGTCATCCTGAAGGGTCATCTCAGGAGAGTAAGCATGTGTCATCTATATTTGCCAATCTAGGTCCTGTATATGAAAAAACTTGTAATTCTCCATCCATGCAGATCTGTGAGGAAGACACAACAGAAAATAATTAATGTCAGTTCAGCACTTTGAAACTAGGATTTTATACATAGCTAATAAATTGCTGAAACTTTTAAGGTAGTATTGTAGTGGAGGTATGTGTAGCGCTAGCTGCCTGGAATTGTGTATTGTGATTCCTTAATTTAACCACCGAATTCTTCCCACCAAGACAACACATTTTCATGCATTCAGCGCACACCACTTTCGTAGGTACTCCTCTCTCACAGCATTTGCTCCTCAGCGGCCAAACTTGGTGGGGCCCGCACACATGGAGAGACCCCTCTGGCAATACCGTTAATGATATTCATGACCCCACAAGCCCAGCAATCAGAGGTCAAAGGGTCTAAATGACGTCTATAGACGTCAATGGGGCTTAAAGGGTTAATTAAGCTTGTGTCTCCCTGAAAGCAGCTTTTTGCACTGAGATGCACACCATAAAGACTTACATATTTAGCTAGTCTAACAAGCTAGCCCTTCGCTTTCTCCAGCGCGCGATCGCTTTCAGTATGCGCGCGCGTGCGGTCACGTGAGTCGATCCGTGCTGCACTGGGGAAAATTCGAGGGGCTAGCCCGCTAGACTACATATTTAGCTAAGTCCTGAATCTCAAGTACTGTTGCAATCTTTCCGAGTAAATGCATGCAGTGTCAACATATTGCTAGCTCAAGAATTAGCTACCCAAAATATATTCTTCCTGGGTCTGGGAGTGAAGCTGTTACTGTGGAAGTTCACTTGCACAGCACCGTAATTTGGCGGCATTAGGGGGTGTTCCACGGCACACATTTCAGAGGCATAGCTATCTCAGGTAGCTACATGTAGCTATAGCTAATTCCTGAGAAACATGGCAGCACAAAATTTACACAGAACTCCTTCACAGGATCAGCTGCTTCGAATTCGGAGGATCTGAACTAAGTTGCTGTATGCCTTCCAATTGTCCGTGGTTTGAGGTTGTACCGTATTCTGTCTCTGGTATTCTGGGACGGAGACTACGTCCAAAAGACTTCCTGTCTATTAATTTATATCTGTATTGGTAACACGAGTCATGATTAGCTATACGTGTGGATTAAAGATGAGAATTGTAATAATTTTGTGCAGCTTTTTACTGTATGCCACTGCACAACAGCCATCGGATCAATTGGATACTTGCGCCTTGCCACCCGAAAACTCACAACTCTGTCGCTGCGACGAAGAATGTAGACGGTTTGGCGACTGCTGTCCGCGCCGCGGGTGCGGTGGGACGACATCACGAAGTAATGAGGCATTTTTGCTCGAGTGCCGCAGTACGTATCTGGATAGCGGCATCGTTCCTAGCGAAAATGAGGCATTTTGGATGGTGTCCGCCTGTCCTGAGACCTGGGGAGACAGCTTGGAAGAGACGTTCATACAAGGAAACTGTACTGACGGTCCTAGCAACCTTGCTCCGGTTTCAGACACAACCAATGGTCAGATATACAAGAACGAGTATTGCGCTGTGTGCAACAGGGCCATGGGAATCATATCTTGGAATTACCAACTGGTATGCAGTGAGACCTTGGCAGCACTCGTTGTACGGCCAGGCTTTGTTCTGACCAGGGAGATTCTGGAGAGAGAGTGTGAACCGTGCAGTTTCGTGCAGCCACAACTCTCCCTCAGTGACAGTGTGGCACGTGCATGTTACCCCCACGTTTCCTCTTGCCTAGAGCAGCCTGTACTAGAAGCCCAGACTGGCACCTCATTCAACAACGTATCGTACGATAACCTTGTTGGGAACTGCACCACCAGCAGTGGCCCTTACAGTCTGGTATCAGCTGACAGCAATGTTATGCCATTCAGAAACCAGTACTGTGCCATGTGTAACGGTGTTAACACGGGCCTGAGTTGCTACTCCCCTCCAATTATCACTGCTGAGAGGCGCACTTGCACATTTGCTCCAACAACTATAACCACGAGTCCAGGGCCAACAGGTCCTCCAGGCCTCCCAGACCGAATTGCAACCACTAACCCAAGCCCTGTAGGCCGCCCAGGCCCTGTAGGCGGCCGCCCAGGCACCCCAGGTGTTGCAGGCTTCATCCCTAGCCCTCCCCCACCAACTGCAAGCATCATCATAGCACCAACAGCCCAACCCATTCCGTTCAGCTTGGTGCTGGATATCAGAGGAAATGGCTTGGTAATCGCTACTTCTAGTGAGATCACAACCAACATCACAGTGACCTGCAGTGAAGGGCAGGTGTTCCACCCGCCTTCAGGGGAGTGTCGTCCCACAATATGCCCAGCAGGATTCACACAAACAGGAGGAATCTGCACCTTTGTTCCAAGTTTCAGTATCCCCACCCTTGGCAGTGGATCTGGTACCAGTGGTGTGAACTGTTCTGGTGCGCTCAGGACGTTGGGTGTGTCTGAGTACCAGGAGGTGGATAACAACACTGTACTGTTCGGTGGTGAAGTGGTAGAGATAGTGAGGATGGATAGTGCAGGACGACCTGTTGTTTGTGTCAACATTACTGGAAATGTCAGTTTGAATTGTCCTCCCGGGCAGAGCCTCCTCAATGACTCACAACTGTTCGAAGACTTGGGAAACAACTCGATACTGTTCAATGATGAGGTTATCGAGATTGTGTTCAATGATTCAGGAACTGTGTTTGTGTGTGCTCCACAGAATGGAACTATTTCAGTCAACACCACAGTGACTCTTTTCTCCTACCCTGTTGGCTATTTCATCCTCACCTACATTGGTTGCTCCCTGTCAGTCATCGGTACTGTTCTCATGCTCCTGACATACAGTCTCTTCAAGGATCTACGCACACTTCCCAGCAAACTCCTCATGAATCTAGCAGCCACAATTCTCATGTCCAGTCTCTTCATCCTCGTTGGAGGCCCCATCACAGCTGCATTTCCTAATGTGAATCTCTGTACCTCTGTTGCCGTGATTTTACACTTCTTCTTTCTGGGCCAGTTCAGTTGGATGAGTGTTATGTCATTTGAGATGGCACGGACATTCAACCAAGCCCTAAATCTAAAGGCACAGAAATCGAACAGATTCAAACGGAACTTGTTCATCACCTATTTTCTAATTGGCTGGGGCCTCCCCCTCCTGGTTACTGTGATGTCAATCATAGTCAACTTCACTACCGATGGCCTTGTTCTCTACGGTGTCCTCTCTGATGGTACTCAAGGAAGCTGCTGGATCAATCACCTCCAATCGGCCATCGTGGCATTTGTCGTCCCGGTGTGTCTATCACTGTTGTTCAACTTCACCACCTTTATAGTGGTCAGTGTGTACCTCTTTATGGCCTCTCGGGCGCAGGATAAGGTGGAAAAACACAACCATGTCTCCTACCTCCGTATCAATTTGGCCATATTTACAGTCTCTGGACTGACCTGGCTGTTCGGTTTCATAGCCATTCTCGCTGGGACAAGCTGGGCGTGGTATGTCTTCATCATCCTGAACAGCAGCCTCGGATTCGTGATCTTTGTTGCTTTCTTGTTCACAAAGAAAGTCTTACAACTGTACCTGTCGCTGCTGCATATCACGGTGCCAGAGAGTACCGGTACATCGACTTCTGTGAAGCAATCAGTTGAACTGAAGAAGGTCAGGAAATGGAGCAATGGGACTTCCATCACAGATACCCACATTCAAGCAGCATAGTTGTAGCTATTGTATATAGCATGCAGTGACAAACTCATTTCTACACCACTTTCACAATGTACATTGTATCATCACTTATAAGGCATAACGAATCTTTATTTACTGTTCATGTGCTCCGGGGGGTGTCCCGATATTACTTCCATGGAGATGATAGTTATTTTATGGAACAATTTATAGGCCGGGAAATGTACGTATAGCTTTGAACATACTGTGTGAAAACATCTCTGCACTGGCCTGTTTCATGGTGCCGTCCCATTTCGTCCAACATATGTCCCATGTCGTCTGAAAGTATTAATGACACCCCAATGCATGGATAAAAGCTTTTGAAAGTGTATATATAGAGTCACCTGCCTCATTGTCTCAAGCCATTTGTAGCTTTCTACTCCTCCTGATGGGCAGTCCTCCTGCTGCCAACTACTCTTACACCTTGGCATTTCTGATGTGCATTGCAGGAACACCAGCGCATCACTAGCTACCAAGATACATCGTGCATGTCAGTTGCTATGAC
This sequence comes from Axinella damicornis, assembly GCA_963931865.1. NCBI lineage: Eukaryota > Metazoa > Porifera > Demospongiae > Axinellida > Axinellidae > Axinella > Axinella damicornis. Next base: position 622,403 of record OZ007515.1, on the reverse strand, counting down.
ATGGGTATAGTGCATGGGCTTCCTGAACAAGTGTATTGCAGCTAGTACATTTCCTGTTAGAGTTCCCCTTCTGAGGACATCATATTACCACACCCAGCATGTGGAGTATAAACATTGCACTAACTACCACAACACTACTGCACTTGGCCTGCCTTTAATATGGCAGGTGGCTATAGCTAGAAAGCTATGGAGACTACCACTAATGGCAGTGTTTGCCATCACGGTCACCCATAAGCTTCTGTGAGCAGTTTATCATGAAGTTAGACAGGGCGGCAGAAGCATTTGAGCATTGGTCAGGCAAATATAGCGGAGGCGTTATGCATATACGTATGTGTTTTGTACATGTCGGTAGCAGTGTTGTAGTAATATTCTCAATTACAATTAATTACGACTAAAATCCAAATTACTACCCATTACAATTACATAGCATAGACAGTAATGATTTAAATTAGCTATACTGGTATTGGATCTCAGAAGGGTCACATAATTATTCACATTATTGCACGTTAACATTATAACTCCAGGAATTCTTGAACTGTAGAGCTAGATTTAGTAGTATAATTACACAGAACATTGTACAACCAGCTTGTACATAGCTACGTAGCTAGTGGCTTCAATGGTATAATTATTAGCCGTAATTACAGCATCAAAGTTCACAATTACATGCATGGAAGTGTGGTCTGGGGGCATGCCAAGGAATTCAGGACCCCGAGATAGCATCTGCTCGCTTTTTGATGTGCAAACATGGTCCGGCTGTTGCCAGGTCTGTTGGACCTGTTTCACCACCTATGTAGCTACGAGCTTAGCAAGGTCATGTCGAGGGGAACCAAGAGGAACTGTTGTTATTTTTCACAAAGACCCATGCAAGCTAGCACATGCTTATAGCACATGATGTGAGTATGTCTTGATGAATACACAAAAGCCAACCAAATGTGTGGTAAGATGATTTAGGTAGTGTTGTGGTTTTCTGTTGTAACACCATCTGTAGACAAAACCACATCCTGGTAGTATTTAAGTATATAGCTATATCTAGTCTGATTCCTAGTCCATGAGAGCTTATAGCTTGGGAATGAGGCTAAACTTAGATTGTGTTTACACCCAGCGCGGTAGTGTAGTACAGCATAACATATCGACAAATTGAAGCGTGCTGACCTGTGCCGAAATGCCAGTGTAAACGGGGTCTTAGCTAGCTACACCTACGTATGCATTTGCATGCTGCATGGAAATGAAAGACAAAACCCAGCTGATAGCTAAATTCCCCTCAGGAGACAATCTGCAAGCATTCCTCCCCCCCCCCACGAAGAGCTCCCTGAAGTTGGTTAATCCATGCACATGCACTGGATAGTGGGGTGTTAGCTATAATTGTATGGCTATACATTTGGAGCTGCAGGGTGTCTGGACACCCAGGTCAGAACACTATCCATTGTTTGCTGCTGTTCTGCCCTGAATGTTGGGCTACTGGGAATGAGAGAGTAGCTACACTCAATCTTTGCCCTCCTTGGGATGAAATCTTTCACCACTGTCAACGGAGCTGCAGCTGGCTACGTTACATGACTCCAGGTGCCATGGGTAGTTCACATGGTGAAACACGCCCAATGTGTAGGCACATGATGGTTTTGTCAGCTAAACAATTCTGAACCACATTCATGTCGGGTATGCATTGTATGGGAATGAGTAGCTTGCTACACTACAGAAGCCCATATAAGGTTGGTTGCTGTTTCCAATTTGCAAGGTTAGGGTTCAACATTGGAAACATGAAGTTATCACTTCACAGTGCACTAGCTAACAGACAGGCAAAGAAGGAGGTACCGGGTATACACATTTCAAAAGCCAACGTTGGCTCATGCACCGCCATCCATGCATGGCATGGTGTGACAGTAGCTAGCTACGTCACCAATCACTGTTGACCAACTCTTGTAACTCTTTATGACCTCTCGGGCTCAAGATATCATGTTAACATTCTTATGTATGTAGCTAACTTCATGTGCTCTGCAGTGTCCTGCAGGCAGGCAGGTTTGGAAACCAATTTCTACCCGTTATGGATAATATTATATTTTGGCATGCATGTACGTAGCACTCCTGTTCTGTAGGGAGATTGATGTGCCATTTCAACGAACTAAAATTAGCAGCACTCCTGGTGGGCAACAGCACACCAAGGATACACAGTGAAGCCAGCAAAGATCAAGTCTTGTCTTGTTTGCTACACTAGCTGCCACTTGTTGTGGAGGGGCATGCATAGCCTCATTCCCTGCAGGCCTACATTTGTAGCTCCAGTTTTGATCATTTTCAGCACGCAAGCAATCAAAACTGGTGTGCCTGGGAGCAAGGCAAGAGCGCATGATGACATCATTGTTGTCATGATGTCATCATGCGCTCTTGGAGCAAGGCTATGCATGCAGTTAGTTATAGCTAGCAGACTAACACATTTTTTATGCTATAGAACTGAGTCAACTCCTAGGAGAGAAAGAAAATCTCCTATGGCAATGGTGGGACTCAAACCAGCATCCTTTCGATTAGCTATAGCAGTCGAAAACATTATTCAGAATTTGTGCAGCTAGCTAAATTCTGTGAGTAGGCGAATGACTTTAGCTGGATTGTAATAATGCACCCTTTTGTGCATTGTGATGGTAGACTGCATGTTTGTTCAGAGTGAGTACTCGAGTAGCTCTGTAGCTAGCTACTTGTGTCGTGCTGTGCGTATGAGCCTGTATCCTGTATTGTGCTGCTGACTATAGCTAGTGTACACTTACCACTTTATATTGTGCAAATCCTTAAAATATTTACTTAGGTGTCCTATGTTTTTGTGCCAAAATTGGCACATTTTGGTTCTATTCATTTTGACTTGTCAATTTTGGCATGAATTGGCAGAAACAGCACTCCTGTTATAATATTATGAGGTGACTGACATGCATTAAAATCACTTCAAGGACATCATTTGAAAGCTCTTTTCATGCTGACTACAATGGTATGATCCCCAGCTTCATATCTCATTCCCATACCCATATATACATCCTAATAGTGCAACATTCTCTTCCAAGTCTTGGTCCACTTTTGGCAGAAAAGGCACATTGGTCACATTTTTTTCAACTGATGGCTTTACTCCGCTCTGAAGGATGCGGTGTGGACTAGCTACTTCAGGTGAAGCGTCTTCAAGAACACACCTATATATATGCTAGGTATCTTGGGCTAGGAATGAGATAGCTATGAAGCTAGGATTTGCACCATTGTGATCAGCATGAATGGATTTTGCTCACCCAAAATCATGAAAATCCATGGATTATATACCTTTGGTCGAGTGCGATTTTCGGTAGTATTCTGTTGCTATTTACAGACACGTTGTAAAACCACTATAATGGTGGCTTATTGTTGTCAAGAGCTCGAGGGGGGTCCTAATTGGGTTTCCCCATTAATTTTCCCCTTAACAGATTAACCCATCAACCCTGTCATCTGATTTGATGTTGTTCAAATGACCATGCACCCCAACATGCATGGGCCCAGGAGCCCATAATTTAGTGGTCCCCAGCCCATTCTACAGTGACACGGGTCATCTGGTCAAGCTAAGCTGGAGGTGACCTCCTAGAACAATGACAAGTCCATGTCACTACTCATGATTTGGTTACAGTACAAGTTAATGCAATCATCATGATTTGGCAGTTTACTGCACAGATCAAACAAACAACAAATCAACATTAATGCATGGAAACGGCTGTCTAGAGCACAGCGGCTTTCATCCTCTCCCTGAGGTCATTTTCAATAATGTCCAGGGCCTCCTCAGCTGAGTCCACATATGTGAGGAGCGCTACATCACTGTCATACACACCGACAGCATCTGTAAACTCCTTCAGTGCCTTCTCCCAAAACGGCCTCCAGAGGAAAACCTTCTGGGGCACTCCACCGTACAGCTGCCTGAGCCCTGCTGCATTCCACACCACCATCAGCTCTGTCAGGGTCCCAATGGTGCCCCCAAAGACAAAGTAGTACTCAGAGGCACGAAGGAGGTGATATGTTCGAGTGGAGATATTGCGGGCAATGACAGAATGTGTAAGAAACTCGTTCCCGGTAGGGGTACGGTGGCGGAAAACACGGGGAGCTATGATCCCCTGGACCTCACCCACATGACTCCCTCCTTCAAACACAGCATCTGCTGGGATCTGGCTTCCTCCCTCCCTTGCTCCTCGTGAGGTTGCCTCCATGACACCGGAGTACCCTCCATTCACCACCCTGAATCCACGAGACGCAAACAACTTTGCCATCTCAGAAGCAGTCTCATATTGAGGGCTTCCAGGCTTAGGACTGCGAGAACCGAAGACACTGATAGACCGCAGTGGTGCTGCATATCCCATGATGACGTTGAAGTGTTTGATCTCTCGGAGGAAATGCTGTTTCATCACGTGAGACAAGAAAGTAGCATTGAAAGCATTACAGCAAATCTGGTGAACATCTTTTTCAGTGAGGCCCTCTTCTGCTGCTATTGCCAAGAAATTGTCAGTGATGTAACCTCTGAAATAGGCTGGGTCATCTGAGTTAACAGTCATTTTCAAGCCCTTATCCAAGAGCTCCCTGGTAATACTCCTTCCCCCACCAAAGAATCGAGAGTTGACCTGCACCTTGCGGTTCGACAGAGGGCAGGTGGTGAGAGGTATAGCCTCCTTAGCAAGCCTCTCAACAAGCTGAGGATCCTTCAAGCACTGCACACCATGATCAATTCGCTTCACTCGGAGAATATCCAATGCCTCAAAGATGTAGTCGGGCCCCGCTTCCTCTCCAGCGTGTGCTACCAGCTTTAGCCCAAGGTCACCAGCCATCTTGTAGACGTGTTGGAACTTGCTTGGAGGATTTCCAACCTCCCCAGAGTCTAACCCCACTCCAAGGATTTTGTCGAGGTGGGGCTTTGCTTCTTCAAGGGTCTGAATTGCAGCCTCTTCAGAGAGGTGGCGCAGGAAGCACATGATTAGACTGCCGTGGATGCCAAAGTCCCTGTGGCCGTCCACCAAGGCCCTATGGAGGCCACTGATTACCATGTCAAAGGGGATCCCCCTTTCAGTGTGGGTTTGGGGGTCAAAGAAGATTTCTGCAACATAGACATTGTCGATTGATGCTCGTTTCAGGTAAGCATACATCAGGTCGTAGAAGTCTTGCTCCTTCTGCAGCACACTGCATGCCTTGTAGTACATGTCCAGGAAATCCTGCAGGTCCTGGGAAATGGCAAAGAGGGCTCTGAAGTGGTGACATCTACTATACATAACTGGTTCCCAATGTAGCTATGTAGTTGAGCTAGAAATAATACCGTCTTGGTCTACTAAAACTGAAAGGCAGTTAACCCTAGGGGGCAATTTGATAATTGTGATAACCCTGTGAGTTAACCCTAGGGGGCAATTTGATAATTGTGATAACCCTGTGAGTTAACCCTAGGGGGCAATTTGATAACCCTGTGAGTACACACTGATAATCGTATCATCACAATAATCGTCTAAAGGTGCATGGGGATAAATCGTTTACCCTTTACCCCCTGAGGGCATGTGCAGGTATCTATCAAGTGGTTACTAGAGAAGCTACAATATGGGATTTGTAAAAAGGTTCATTCTTTTTTGTCAACAAGCTGAGATTAGGCTGTCGTACATATTTGGTCGATGCTTTTTAATATAATTTCTGGAAGTAGTTTGATAGAACAAGCTACTAGTACTGTGGCATTACTCAGTACACATCGATTGGCAAGTGAAAATCAACCTTGAAATGTTCTCTCTTCTCCCTGTGCGACTCTAGAGTTCCCTCCAAGGTGATGCTGTTTCTCTCGGCAATTTTAAACATGAGCTCCGGCTCTAGCGTCCCCTCAATGTGGAGGTGCAGCTCCGCCTTGGGAATGCCCTCGATATACTGCTTCAGCTTCTCTCCTAACTCCGCTGCCATGTTGAACAAGGATCACAGCACGAGGACCGTTTGCGCATGCGCAATAGCAGCCCCGCCCTTTTTATCAAAAATGTATACAAGTACAATGTGTCATGATTGTATAGGCAAATAGTCAATGCAGTCAGTACGTTTATAGTTGTGATTGCAGTTGTTTCAATACGTCAGATTTCTCAAACTGTTTCAGTCTGGCCATGAATGTCGGATTGGGTTCCGCCATCTTCCTCTGGGCCTGCACAAGCTGCAGAGCCTCCTGAAGGCTCCTCCCCTGACTGGCCATAATGTAGGCTGTCACCGCCGTAGCTGACCGAGACTTGCCCTGCAACAAGCATACATATAATCACATGACAAGTTAGACAGCTAGCTAACTGTATATCATTGCCATGGCCTAATTGGGCCTCATTAGTGAGCACCTGACCTGCAGTGCTAGTGTTTAGTTATAATGAGGATGTCAACTGCATTGTGTACTTGCTACTAATACCTAGCCTCGTTCCCAGTCCCACGCCCAGCTTTTCGTCACTTGCAGTACGGTAACCCCGTTTTACCGTACTGCAAGCGACGAAAAGCTGGGTGTGGGACTGGGAACGAGGCTAACTAATACCATTCCCAGCACACTGACCTGAGCACAATGAACAAGAGCAGATCCCCCGCTCGTTCTAGCTGCGTGAATGAACTTCACACACTTGATAAGGTCTTCATCGGGAATGTCAAAGGAGACCGTGTCCTCCCAGTTCAACTCCAGGAATACAATGCCCAGCTGAGACCTGGCTCTCTCCACCGCCTCCTGTTGGGACAAAATAGCAAGTCTACTCTGGGAACACACGTTACAGAACAGTAAAACCCACCAGGTACTTTGGACCGAATATCTCAAGCCCTTTTGCAGTGTTGACAATGTGTGTGACTCTCTCCTTCCTCAGGAACTCGGCATTCATGACCGCCTTGAACCCGCCGTGGTAGAGGCCTCCTGTCCCAGCAGCTGTTGAGCCCTCCCCCACAGCCAGGATGCAGCTCGGGATCCTCTCGTGCTTCTGAGAGTACTCTAGTGCCTGCATAGGTATAAAGAGCTGATCGAGGGATCAAGACGAACTCCGAGCGACTAAGCTCAATGGATGAATAAGGAGGGCGTGGCTATTACATTTTTGTCCTTTGACCCCTGCAAATCAAGAGTTTTCAGAAGGGAACGATTAAGCAATCAAGGATGAGTTGTTTGCCGATCAATACCCTTGATCCTAGTCACAAAAGGTGAAAAGTGACGACCCCTTGCCTGGGTATGGGGCGTGGCTAGGAGACAATTGTGGGGATCATATTATTATGATACCAAGTAAACTGGAGATACAGATCTAGCTAACACTGGCCGTGGTATCACTACGTCCCTCTCACCGCCAGTAGATGCTCATCATCCGGGATTGCATCGGGCGAGTGCTTGTTCACCAGCTTGCTGCAGGCAGTGCAGAAGTTGGCCTTGAGCGGGTGCGGGCGGAACTGGACGCACGCCGACTCCCCAGAAAGGTGAATTTGTGCCAGAAGAGCCGGGTTGGTGACAGGCATGATCTGCGGATTTTCAGGGCTAGGGACACCGTTTTGCCGTACACGCCCACTAATAATGAATACTTCATGACCAGCTAATCCCCAAAACAATTTCCTGCCAAAGTGCATAGAAGTATTTCCTGACTGTGCGGTCTCAAAACATGCGTGGTTATTAAAAATTTGTAACTTCTTTAGTTTCTCCATGCTATCATCACTTTAGAAGCACAGAAATGATGGGGTGAACCATAAATCGACGTCAAGAGTGCTGGAGGGCCGCAGCTGGTGATCGATTCATTGTGAAAGTGTAGTATCTTGGAGCTTACATAGCGTGTACACCTTGGCAGATGTGCGTACCGATTAGTATTAAAATTGAAAGTTACTGGAATAAAATCGACTAGTATCTCTCTCTTGTATCCCTTTGTGTAGCTGGATGTCCAGTGACGACCGAATCGAATTTGTGATCCAGAAGAAAGACGGGGCGGGATTACTGAGAGACCAGAAGACACTTGTTCGTATCGAAGAGCTGTTCAGCGTACGTGCTAGTTTGTCCACCGGCCAGCACTCCTCGCAGGGCGAATGGGTGACACTCCGCGGGACATCGAAAGACACGACAAAAGCAAAGGTACGCTACATAGTACACTCACTGTCAGTACAGCCTTAGTTTAGTCATTTAGCAAATTGTGATTATTTATGCTGATGGTAAATAGCTGCAAACCACGAGAGGAGGTCTGCATTGGTGCTAGAATGGTCATACATGTGGTGACTGTCAGTGCTCCTCTTTATGACTCGATTTTTTTCTGTGTACCTTCCTTCAGAAATATATATTGGCGCTGTGTATCCCCGAGTTTGCGACCACGGTGAAGAACAAGAGTCAGTTCGGGTGTCTCCTGTTTGGAGAGAATTCCAGGTTGCGCAATGAGCTGGAGAGAGATTTCCAGACCGTCATTCAACCCTCCTCCAGCGGTAGCATTCGTGTGCAGGGCAGCGAGATTGACGTGTGCCTGACTGCATCAAAACTTGCAGACTTAATGGATATGATGGATGATGGAAGGAGGTCAGACCGTGATCCACCGGGCCAGCCTGCACCCCCGTACACCACCCCCTATGAAACTAGTGCCAGTGCCTCATCGTCTGCTGACCTGGACCATCAGCTCAGGACTGCCATTCAACATATGGATGCAGATCCTTCTAATATTGAGAAGCTCTCTGATTCTGTGAAGCGTGCGCTACTAGAGGGCCTCACTAGTGATTTGGAGGGGAAGAGAGCCCGTGAAGCGGTCGTGTCTCGTGGTGTCGACCCCCAGAAGGAGCAAAGAATTGAATTCTTTGTCAGACTGGGCTTTCTTCGAGAGAAGGTGGAGGCAGTGTTGGAGTCTCTCGGGCCAGACACAATGGACGATGACATCCTTGCTCGGCTAGTAAAGGTGTCCAGTCGTTCTCCTTCAAGTACGGGACAGAAGGTCAAGAATCTGAACAACTCGAGGCCCCGGGGATGCAGTGGAGAGCCTCTACTGTCAACACCGGTGCCAGCCAAGGACCCGTCCCTCCTGAGACCCATCGTGATTGATGGGAGCAATGTGGCCATGAGGTGAGTACCGTAGGAGTACGGTAGATAGTGGGGAACCTAAGGGGACCCTCATTAACTCTAATGCAGTTAAGTCTACAAGATAGCCCTCTTGAGGGATGTGTTGTGACTGAAAGGATAGTGCATATCAGTGATAGTGAAGATGCTCTGCCAGGAGGTACAAAGTGTAGTCTACCTGTACCACTGTACCAGCAGTGCATCTTTCAAGGAGTCTAGAGTCCGTGATCTCAGTGCAGGCACTCTGTGAGGCCTATTGTTGTGTAGTTCCTGCCAGGGGGTGTAGGTATAGTGGTGCAGCCTGTGGGGAGTCTGCTTTCACTTTCACGAAGACGGAAGTTTGTGACCTAGTTTGTTGACCTGGAGTGATTGTATGGTTGGAGAACACTTGAAGGTACTTGCTATGCCCGCCCACTCCCACCGCATGGTTTTGTTAGTGCCGGCAGTGTCGTGCTGTGCTCACCATTTAATCTTCGCACATTGGTATGTGGCGAGCACTTGTGGGGTGAGCCTTTCAATAGACTTTCACTTTCTCTGTCCTGTGCAGCTGTGTTTCATGCCCCTCCTCCATACAGGACAATGTATTCATAAGTTGATAATTTGAGATACCCACCAACCTCCCAGGCCAACTCATGTGTAGTTTGCTTCTTCCTGGTTTGAAGTTTGAACCTCACAAGTGCTCACTCCTGGTGTGTAATACACTTGCATATCAAATCAGATCTCCACTCAATTAGAAGGTAGGATGTTTGAAGTAGCAGCAGCACTCCTGCTAGGCTGCTCTAATCCTCTGCACCATCTGAAATGTTTTTGAAAGCAGACAAACAAACAAAGGAAGTTGTGCTCATGATGGACTTCATGATCTCGCTCTTCCCCAAGTTGAGAACACTCATGGGAGATTTGGGGGGTTTGGTTGGAATTCTGACCCCTGTACCCCCGTTTCCTCCCCCAACAATGTTCTCTATACTTCCATGATATTGATTCTTGAGTCAAAATCAATCACCCCTCTCCTCCCCCACGTTTCGTATTCTTTTGTGTTCTCTGCAAGAATGTGATGTTCAGCTGTAGCAACGCTGATAGCCCTGCCATTATTTGTGGGGGATTTTCCCAACCCACTAAAGTAAAGTTGACGGAAGCCCTTGCCCTGCTGTGAGTATTATGGCTGCGTTCCTGAACTTTCAGTATGTGCACCACCGTCAATACTCCAGCTTCAGCAGCCATTGGTGTGCTGTCTAGAGATGGTCTTCTCAAATTCCTCCTCCTGCATGTCCTTGTACCTTAACAGGATTCACATGGGGTTGTGAATTTACCAAACTTTCAGTTTTAAGATAACCACACCTAGCCAATAGTCTTGCTGCATTACCATTTAGTGAGTTTCATTTTATCCCCCCTAAAAAACATTACCCCATCAATATAATTATATGTAGTCTATCCCATTCGCTCATTCAAATGCTTTATCCCTGTTTTTCTTTTCTCTACAACAGACACGGCAACGGTCGTGTATTTTCCTGTAAGGGTATCCTCATTGCTGTGCGATGGTTTCTGCAAAAGGGTCACCAACAAGTGAACGTGTTTGTGCCATCCTGGAGAAAAGAGGCGTCCCGGCCTGAGACTCCAATCTCTGATCAGGAAATCCTGTACCAATTGGAGAGTGATAATTACCTTGTGTTTACACCTTCGCGAAGGATTGGCACTAAGAGAATAGTTTGCTATGACGACAGGTTTATTGTCCGCCTGGCTGCAATGACTGATGGCGTCATCGTCTCCAATGATAATTTCCGGGACCTGATGGATGAAAAGCCAGAATGGAGAAACACCATTGAGCAGAGGCTACTGATGTTCACGTTTGTGAATGACATATTTATGATACCCGAGGATCCCCTTGGGAGGCATGGACCACGGCTGGAGGAGTTCCTCCAGAAAGACCTGAGAACTGTTCCGACACCGAAAGGAGGTACTTCTTCAGATAGTAAAGCAGCACAGGTGTGCCCCTACGGAGACAGGTGTACGTTTGGCCCTAAGTGCCGATTCTATCATCCTGAAAGGGAGGGGAGGGAGGGAAGGACACCCTCCCGAAGCCCCACCCCTTCACCGGTTCCTCCCGACAGGAGACAGCAGCGTCCAGAGGGGAGCACTAGGGATACCGATGACTTGACCCACCTGCACTCAAACAAGAGCTCCAGTGACGAGCTTTTCAAGGACAATGATCCAAGTCCTGGCATCAGCATTGAGGAACTAAGAGCAAAGATGCAGAGAGTAGGAATTCAGCAGCGCCAAGGAAGCCCCACAAAGTATATCGACCCGAGAACAGTGGATCCAAGACCAGTTGAACCATACCCTCCTCACCATGAAGTACGGGGATTCACGCACCCCATCTCTGCCAAACCCCCCTCATTTCATCTAAATCTTGTAGATAAGTTCTCTTCAACTCTAGCACAGTCCTCCCCTGCTATCCACGTACAGCAACCGACACCAGACATGACTTCCAGTGCCCGCTACCATTCTCGTAGCTCCACCACGCCCCATGACCTGATGCCAAGAGAGTACCAGTCGTCCCACGCCTCTCGTAGCTCCACCACGCCCCACGACCTGATGCCGAGAGAGTACCAGTCGTCCCACGCCTCTCGTAGCTCCACCACACCCCATGACCTGATGCCGAGAGAGTACCAGTCGTCCCACGCCTTCCAGCCAGCCTATCCACACTCGCAAGGAGCCATGCGAGACACAGAACCAAGACAAGTGTTTCTCCCGAGAGACCCCCAGCTGCCTGGTCCCAACATGCCCCTTCTGCCCAGAGATTCCCATGGTGTTCCACCATCAACGGTCTTGAGGGACCACCCGGCCAGAGTGGCCAGCGGCCTCAAGGGAGAGCAAATCCAACATCCCTCGAGAGTTCCCCAATACCTCTACTCCACAGATCCATTTAGGACAAATTTTGATGCAGGTTATGGCAGATACCCTTCCCAGCTACCTGCATCCACTGCTCCGCACTACCCAGCTTCCTACTATCACTCTCACTCCCAGGCGCCCGATGTGGTACACCCCACTCACCATCCAGAGAGAGAACACCCGTCACCACTCCCACAGTTCACAGGCCACTATCAGGAACAAGAACATCTTCCACGGTACGCAGGACACCATCCTGAGCAGGAACACCTCCCACTATTCACTGGACACGCTCCCCATCACGAACAAGAGCATCCGGCACTCATTCCACGATATGCAGGACAACGTCAGGAGCAGGAATCAGTTCCACGATATGCAGGACACCGTCAGGAGCAAGATCACCCGTCACTCATTCCACGATATGCAGGACACCGTCAGGAGCAAGATCACCCGTCACTCATTCCACGATATGCAGGACACCGTCAGGAGCAGGAACAGTATGCAGGACGCCATCAGGAACACGATCACCCGTCACTCATTCCACGATACGCAGGACACCGTCAGGAGCAGGAACAGTATGCAGGATGCCATCAGGAGCATGATCACCCGTCACTCATTCCACGATACGCAGGACACCCTATGAACCACCACCACCACACTTCAACTGCAGCGCTGCCTATCACACCTCCCTCTGAAAGATACTACCATGGCAGAGGGAGCTTCATTTCCCACGAGCCCACGACATCACGTGGATACCACTCAGCACCTTGCAACCCCATGCGTCCATATGAGCAGCGACAAGCAGACCAATCCATATATGCTCCACCTCCAGCTAGCCCTTATCCCCGCACCCAGCGCTCACACTCTCTCCCCCACTGCCTCCAGCCCTACTCGCAACCGCCCTCTCGCTCCTCCTATTCACACCAGCTTGGTAGACTACATGAAGTGTACGCAGGAAGGTTGGAGAGCGATGGAACTAATCCCTCTGCAACCAGTTATCCAGGAACTCGGGACGCAAGTTATCCTCCACCAAGCCAATCTGAAGTGGGACATTATAACTCGGCTTTGTACGAGCAAGCTGTTGTCGTTTTGCCTGATTGCGAGGAGGTGATTCGCTCTGTGATGCTCGACAATCCCCAATTACAAGTCAATGACATTGTGACGCTAGTAGAGCTGGTGAAAAGACAACTGGAGAACTAGATGGCATTGTTGGGAACTGAGATTGTGTTGTGATGAAACTGAAACTAGGAACTGGATGACCTCAGAAATGCTGGAAATTTGAACTCTATCTCTACGACTATTCACTCTTGCTCATCTTGGAATTCAAATGTCAGGTTCGTTTATATCAGCACTATAGTAACCCTCAATTAACTGTAAACGTACGATCACCCAGGGACTCACCCTATAAAAGTATATTATTTCTTCTATTTCTCTTTTTCTGTTAATTCAGTGTATATCAAGTTATACTTCTTGTTGGTTGTTTTGCAACTGCTTCTGGTTCAGCCTGTTTTATAGGCCTAGGTTACAGGATATGTGCGTCTGAAACACACGACATTCTCAATTCTATAGTTCATTATATAGTTCCTAACTGAATTCTGTCCTCATTCTATGTGTGATGGGTGCGTGTACATGTGTCTGTTTGTCACTGTAAATTCTCTCGATGTTTTGTTTGTGTACTTGTAGAATCTGTATTGGCTCTTCCCTGTGTATCATAAGAGCTCTCTGAAATAATTATGACAAATATATGTGATCCTTATAAGGCATCGAGACGTGTGTAGTTGAGAATAACCTTGCCTGAGGTAGATGATTACAGGAGCTCCCCTACCCCGGCCTGCAATGCAAATGAGCGACTCTGGGCTTGCACAGTTGCATGGTACATGGGTGATGTGCCCTTTGAATGTGATGTACAATTGCTGGCCCAATACTGTTTGATCTCTAATAATGCGAAATTAATTTCAAGATTGCATAATCTATCCAGTGCACGGGCGTGCACAGAAGGAACACGGGCGTATACGGCGGTGCACGGGCGTGCACGTCCAGCTCAGCATAAACAAAGAACGAAGATGGAGTGCTTAGAACTAGGGCTGAAGACCCTCGGCCTGGTTTTAATCTTCTACTTCTTCTCAATCAGCCTGACTTTCTACAACAAATGGATCCTCATGGTGAGCACTCCAGCAGCTGCTTCTGCAAACCATCCTTTAGTAGCTCTAAATAATACCCTCCTCCCTTCTCTCGATCTCATGTCTCTCCACCTAGGGCTACCCGTTTCCCCTCTCCATCACCATGATTCACCTAATAGTAAAGTTCATCATATCCTGGGTACTCCGGAAGGCTACCTCCTGTGTCTCCAAGCACCCCCCTCTCGTACTAGGGTGGAAGGACTACATGAAGCACATGGTGCCTGTTGGTAGGTGATATAGGAGTCAAAGCTCCAACATGGACTTGTTCCCAATCTTGTGAGTGCCTATGGTGGTCACTCGGATAGGTGCTGTACTTACGGCAGCTGCATCAAAGTATTACTGTGCTGTGACGTGTGTGAACGGCTATTCTGACAGAAACTTTTACCCACTTCAGCAATCTCCTAGGAAGACATCTCCACGTCTAGATAGAGTAACTTTCTGCTGTTGCACCAGCTCTCTCTGGCTTCTCGTACTTACGGTGCAGCAGGCAATCCACAATCCACTATTGTCGTTAAAGTTCGCTAGTAGGGCTATTCTGACGAATCCATGCAGTTTGCGTGACCGGCCTCAGAAACTATGGATACCACAGGCGCTACATCTCTAAATACTGTGCTGACTCTCGTGTATTATGATACCAAATGTAGTCACGCCTTATTAGGCACATGCACCTCTAACTCCACAGGAAGGAAATATGCGCCTAATAACGAGATGCGTTTAATTTCAAATGACATTCCTGAAATAGGAAGTACACTTCATTTCAAATTATAGCTTTTTCCACTCCACGTTGAAGTTGTCTTCCAGAAACTCTGCCATTTTTTAGCATACTAAAGGGTAGCTGAGGTGAGAGTCGAACCTGCGCCTAACAGCCCTGAGTTCAGCATCCCACAGACGGCTCCTGAACAATCATACAACCATTGTCCACCCTGCATATGGACGGCCCACAGATCAGTTGTAGCCAGTATAAGCCATTCATATGGTCTGTATGGCTACGCAATACACTCCTGTCCTTCCATTTCACAGCTGTTCTCAGTGCACTGGACATTGGGCTGTCTAACTGGAGTCTTGTCTTCATCACTATATCACTGTACGTTTGCTAACAAGACAAGTTGTTATTAATTCCATATCTGTATAATGTATTTGCCCCCAAGGTTACAAGAGTAGTTTGGGGTATTAATCTTAATTTTCAAAGTTTCGAAGCACTACCTGCCGAGAAGGTATCGTAAGGTATCCCTGTAGCTTTAAGGTGGCAGATACCCCTTTACGTTAGGTTACCTTTAAACGTCGGGGCCCCCGACGTTTAAAGGTAACCTAACGTAAAGGGGTATCTGCCACCTTAAGGAAGTTGAAACTGGTTGGTTAGTGCACAACATGATGTCATTTTATACAGCTGTCCAGCAAATAGAAATGAGGAGCCCCTGAAATTATTGTTGTTGTGTTGACAGGGTCACTCACTAGGGTCAAAGGTTACCTTTTCACCTTCAGCATGAAGTTAAGTTAATGTATGAATCTTAAGTGGAATTATTGGTGACATCATAAGAGCTGTTATTGTAAACAATGTGTTTATTTGAGTGTGGCAGCTGGGCTGGTGTCCTAGGTGACGTGGCAAGGAAGCAGTTCGTTGGCCTTTGTCTAACCCAGTGATTGGCTGGTGCTGTGTCCAGGAAAGAGCCAGTTAGGCATTGTGGGAGTCCTAGCTCACATCACAATGCTATGTACACAGTCTACTTTCACTATAATTAACCTCTGTGTAATCAGCTTGCTACAATCTATGATTGCAGCTCACTCTGCTAGCTTTAATCTGCTTGCTGTAATCTCTGCTCATGCTGCTCGCTTTCTGTGTTGTACAATCTCTGATTGCTACAATTAATCTCTGCCTACTCGATCTTGCTACATTCTCTGCTGACTTCCTGTGTAGTCTGCTTGCTGCAATCTCAGCTCACTCTCTGCTGACTTTCTGTGTAGTCTGCTTGCTGCAATCTCTGCTCGCTCTCTGCTGACTTTCTGTGTAGTCTGCTTGCTGCAATCTCTGCTCACTCTCTGCTGACTTTCTGTGTAGTCTGCTTGCTGCAAATCTTGGCTCATTCTCTGCTTGCTGCAATCTCGGCTCATTCTCTGCTGGCTTTCTGTGTAGTTTGCAATCTCTGATCAGTACGGCAGCAACCAGCTATCATGGTCTCATATTAAACACGTGCACGCTTCACTGACTTGCCGAGAGCAACTGCAGAACTTGCAAAGCCCCTGCCTCTGCCGTACTTCAGAGAACTAGACCATGGAATGATGGGATAGTGAGATTTGAAAAGTTAAAGCGTACCACCGAGGTCTCTGATTCGATGGTAGCCTGCAGCACCCATCCACCCATCCACCCATTCTGGAAGAACTTGTGCGTCAGTGAATGCACTTCCACTCTCCTGCTGGTTACAGCCTCGTTCCCAAGTCACGTGAGGAGTGGGGCCACCTTGGCCTGGGAATGAGATTGGTATTTGGGCTTCTCTTTAATCCACCCCATTAGCAAAACAAAAGAGAAACACAATTATTTGAATCTCCAGTTAATTAACCTCCAGGGCCTCTTCTTGCTGCAATCTCTGAGTAAGTACATGCATTCACTTCAGAGGTATCTGATTCTCCTGGTTAGGTGATTCCATTAACTGAGGGATTCGAGTACTTTTTCTTTTGCTTTGTGTGTATTGTGAGCTAATGGAGCAAGCGACAAACGCTGGGGGGGGGGGGGGGGGGGGGGGGGGGGCTGGGAACAAGGCTAAAGTGTTTGCTGTTCATCAGGATCCCTCCTGTGGACGTGGGTTACTGTTAGCAGTAGGCATCACAATCCTAGCAATCTGCTAGTGTGGTTGTTGTAAGAGGGTGATAATTGACACAAGTGAGTGGTTTCTAGTATGTCAGTTTCAACACTTACAACCTCCGCCCGCCATTTCCTTGCTCTGAGTAGCCTTCATAATGACTCTTTAGGTCCAGGCAGACATTTTGGAGTGTCTGTTGTCTGCCGTCGTACCACCCCAGCTTTAGGCCCTTACACAGAGGTGTCAGCGGGTGCTACTGCTATGAAGGATCGTGACAAGTAGCCTGCACTAGACACCGCTGGTGTGGGTATCAGAGCATGCACTGTACCCTCGTACACAGGCCCACGCGCAGAACACGGAAAAGGGCCTTGTGACACTTGGCAAAATTTCTGTTTGTGCTGAGTCAGCAGTCTTGATTTCGGGTAGACAAATCATGTTTGTCGATTACCAATTACTGCATAGTAATTAAATTTTAACACTTGAATCAGTGTAACTGCTTGATAAAGCCACTGCTCCAGCCTCGCAAGACTCGCTGTTTGGCAAGGACTTTCCCCTTAGCCATCACCAACAGCTACCTGCCGTGTGAATTTCAATGCATCCAGCTAGGAATGTAATCGCTTACATAATACACCGACTCAACATGCCAAGTGCCACCAGATCCTTTCTGTGTTCGGTACGTGGACGTGGGTACGCGGCTACGGTTGGTGGTCTAACCTAGCCTAGCCTTGTTCCCATGGCTACGGTTGGTGGTCTAACCTAGCCTAGCCTTGTTCCCATGGCTACGGTTGGTGGTCTAACCTAGCCTAGCCTTGTTCCCATGGCTACGGTTGGTGGTCTAACCTAGCCTAGCCTTGTTCCCATGGCTACGGTTGGTGGTCTAACCTAGCCTAGCCTTGTTCCCAGGCCGTTTCTCCTACCGTCCAGGAACGAGGCTAGTGGATTAGCCTTCCGTTCATGAATACAGTGCTGGGTCAATCACTCAGTGTACACAAGAGCACCATTGTAGTGACGTTGTGAAAGTGGCTTTGCCTGCCAATGGAGAGCCTGTGTGTGCCATGTGGTACCTGCCTAATCACTGCCATCTGTTGTACTGGCTAATCACAATCGCTGAAGAGGTTTCCCAACTGCACCAGTAATAGGATTAGGCCTGAGGCTATTATGCTTTATTCTGCTTTTCAGTCTAATTATTTATGAACGGTACTATGTAAGTTTGAGTAATACTGAATCTCTTTTTCCTTTAACCAACTGAATCCCTCAATGGACTGTATACCAGTGATTGGGGTGTGTTAGCCTCGTTCCCAGGTGCTTGAACGCCTGGGAACGAGGCTTGGTATGTGTGTGTGTGCAGTGGTCCCATCTCAACAACGGTCTCTGTTACTCCCCCCAGGTACACCATGTCCAAGTCTACTGCTCTCATCTTCATCCTCTTCTTCGCCATCCTACTGAGGCTAGAGCAACCGGTCAGTACTCCAACACTCATGTATACCATTCTGTACTATTGGGCACTCTTGTGCACTCTTGTGCACTCATGTGCACTCTTGTATACCCTTGTGCACTCGTGTGCACTCTTGTATATCCTTGTGTAGTTTTGTGCACTCTTGTACACCCTTGTGCATACCATTGTGTACACTCATGGGCTCCTTGTATTCTCCTATCATTGTTGCGAAGTGCTTGTGTTGCGTGACTGGCCAGAGGCCGCACAACAGGTATGATCAGAAGCTGCTACTTCACAAAGCAACACTGGTGTGGCTTCACTTTGGTTCCCATGGCAACACTGGTGTGGCAACACTCTGGTTCCCATGGCAACACTGGTGTGGGTGGTGATCAGGGTAACTGCTCACACACTCAGTGTAGATGTAGATATATTGAAAATGGTTTTCTTGTTTATCTAATTTGTGAAGTGAAAGTAATTTTAGCAGCTATTCAAACTAGGCATTGTCCTAAGTGGCTACTAATTACCCATCCATTGGACAGCCTCCTAGCAACCAGTGGCTGCCATGTGGATATTCTGGGGTTTCCAAGAATTTGTTTACTTTCCAGTGCTTCCATAATGAGCACAGCAGTGCCAACCTGTCATTGTTGCTCCTTGTAACTTGTAAGTGTAGGAGTCCAAGAGTGTAGCCTCCGAGGGGTCAGGACACGTCCACGTCCACGTGATGCAATAATATTTGAACTCTTAAGTGCACGACCTTTGAACTTGATCTTGCACAACCTTTGACCTTGACTTTCACACTGACGTGAACGAGGGGGGTGACGGCTCGCCAGACTTCTGCACTGGGAGCTCTCCAACACCAGACTTGCACCCGGACGCAACCGAGGAGCAGCAAGTGCGCAAAGTGTCTCCATGACATCATCGTGCAGCTGCTGGTGTGACATAATGTGTGTTTGTGCTGTGAAGTGTGACCAACAGCTGCCTGATAAAGTTGTAAATGGTTCGCTGATCGGATAGCGTAATCTATTAGCAGCAGCTGTAGAACACATCTACTTTCCAAGCGAGGTATGTTTTTGTGCCAAAATTTTGGAAATCATTTTCTAATTATGACACATTTTTGATATGCCAAATTAAACCTAGATAATAATAGCACTCCTGTTCTATAGGGTGACTGATGTGCCATTTCCGCCAAAAATGGACCAATGACCAGAATTGGTATTGGTAATAGACTTGGAAGAGAGCATATGCACGCAGGACACCCTCAACAAGTGGCAGCTATGTAGC
This sequence comes from Axinella damicornis, assembly GCA_963931865.1. Classification (NCBI taxonomy): domain Eukaryota; kingdom Metazoa; phylum Porifera; class Demospongiae; order Axinellida; family Axinellidae; genus Axinella; species Axinella damicornis. The sequence goes on along the minus strand of OZ007515.1, from coordinate 602,816 downwards.
AAACAAGACAAGACCTGGCTTCACTGTGTATCCTTGGTGCGCTGTCGCTCACCAGGAGTGCTGTTTCTGCCAATTTTGGTCCACTGTTCCATTTTGGTGGAAATGGCACATCAGTCACCCTACAGAACAGGAGTGCTGTTTCTGCCAATTTTGGCTTAATTGACATGTCAAAAATGTGCCATAATGTGGTAGAAAATGGTTTCTAAATTGTGCCAGTTTTGGCATGTAAACATTGAGGAGACGTAGTAGCACGTTGGTATGGGCATTAAGTAGTAGCATGCTCACTACATTCAAACACTACCATCTCGGGGCCCTTGGGGTACGGTCCCTGCACTTGTCTTCCAATTATTTTGTACCTTTTATTTGCAGCTGTCTTTTAACTTATTTTTTTCAGCTGTCTTCTAACTTAATTGCAGCTGTCTTCTAACTTATTTGCAACTATAGTGTAGTTTTATTTGCACATGCTTCTTGATCTGGCATGTGCATGTGCAGTGAGGAGAAAACTGGTTACAATTTTGCTCGCTACACACACACACACACACACACAGAGGGTCACACAGATTTTAGTAGTGCTGCTGATAGTGGCCGGGCTCTTCATGTTCACTTTCCAATCCACCGCATTTGACTGGGAGGGGTTCATTCTGGTGAGGGCCGTGTTGATCAGAGAGCTGCCGAGTGTCCAGACTGGACCACTTTAATGTGTGATGCACCTCTCCCCTCCTCTCTCCCTCCCCTCCCTCACCTACCACACACACCCTCTCCCACAGGTGCTGGTAGCCTCCATCATCACTGGCCTGAGATGGACCACTGCTCAGTTAACCTTGCAGAAGGAGGAACTGGGTAGGTGCAGGGTAACACGCCCACACTTTGCAGGGTAACACGCCCACACTTTGCTGGGTAACACGCCCACACTTTGCAGGGTAACACGCCCACACTTTGCAGGGTAACACGCCCACGCTTCACTGCAAGGGTGTGAGATACCACGTACATTCCGCAGGTTAAGCTGTGAGTGTGGATTGTGTAGATCTGTGCACAGTTTGTCTACCCTCATCACCTGACATCACGCACATAACCATATCTCCCAGCCTTCCCCCTCCATACTTGCATTCTGCAAGTAATCAAAGGCTGGGGGTGGTCTAGGCTTGGGAACGAGCCACATACTCCCTGCAGACATAGTGTATCTGGAGAGCTGCTCTATCAAAGCTTATCTTGGAGTTCCTGGAATTTGGAAATCTCTGCCATGTCTTGTGTACACTGCTGCATTCCTGAGGAGTAGGAAGAGCAGGTGTATGTGTAGAGCTTTCCAGGAAATGTTTCACACTGTGTAGGTCTGTGGCAGAAATTTGAGCTAATTGTAGGCCAATTAGAGCACTTATGAAACTGAAAGCTTGCCTGCAGTTATTGTTGTGCATGTGCTGGCTACTATATGGTGATGTCACGTACACACACATGCACACACGCACACACCTACACACACATGCCCACACACACGCACACACCTACACACACGTGCACACATGCACACACCTACACACACACACACACATACATGCACACACACATACACAGGACTCTCCAATCCGATTGACACCGTGTTCCACCTGCAACCTGCCATGATAATTACATTGCTACCTCTGGCTATCTACGTGGATGGTAGGTACCCTCCCCTCGTCCATCCTCCCTCTTTCCCTCTCTGCTCCGCTTTCCGTCTGCTCCGCTTTCCGTCTGCTCCTCCCTTCCCTCTCCTCCTCCTCCTCCTCCTCCTCCTCCTCCTCCTCCTCCCCCTCCCCTCTTCTCAGCCTTCCCTCTCCCCCTCCCCTCTTCTCAGCCTTCCCTCTCCCCCTCCCCTCTTCTCAGCCTTCCCTCTCCTCCTCCTCCTCCTCCTCCTCCTCCTCCTCCTCCTCCTCCTCCTCCTCCTCCTCCCCTCCTCTCCTCCTCCCCTCCCATCCTCCTTCTCTCTCCTCCTGCCCTTGCCCTCCTCTCACAATCCCTCTCCTCCAGGGGTACATATCGCTACATCAGAACATGTGTTCCGTCCCCAAACCATGTTTGGCCTTGGTTTGGCTGCTGCTTTCATTCTGGTGGCGGCGATATTGGCCTTCATGCTGGGCGTCTCAGAATATCTCCTGGTCTATCACACCTCTGGACTGACCCTGTCCATCGCAGGCATCTTCAAGGTATGTAAGAGAGACTTGAGAGTAGCAAGAGATTGTTACTGTACTATGATAGCCCTCAGTGTTGACCAGAGAGTGATGTTCTAACCTGCCCCTACTGTACCATGATAGCCCTCAGCGTTGACCAGAGAGTGATGTGTTCTAGCCTGCCCCTACTGTACCATGATAGCCCTCAGTGTTGACCAGAGAGTGATGTTCTAACCTGCCCCTACTGTACCATGATAGCCCTCAGCGTTGACCAGAGAGTGTTGTGCTCTAACCTGCCCCTACTGTACCATGATAGCCCTCAGTGTTGACCAGAGAGTGATGTTCTAACCTGCCCCTACTGTACCATGATAGCCCTCAGCGTTGACCAGAGAGTGTTGTGCTCTAACCTGCCCCTACTGTACCATGATAGCCCTCAGTGTTGACCAGAGAGTGATGTTCTAACCTGCCCCTACTGTACCATGATAGCCCTCAGCGTTGACCAGAGAGTGTTGTGCTCTAACCTGCCCCTACTGTACCATGATAGCCCTCAGTGTTGACCAGAGAGTGATGTTCTAACCTGCCCCTACTGTACCATGATAGCCCTCAGCGTTGACCAGAGAGTGTTGTGCTCTAACCTGCCCCTACTGTACCATGATAGCCCTCAGTGTTGACCAGAGAGTGATGTTCTAACCTGCCCCTACTGTACCATGATAGCCCTCAGCGTTGACCAGAGAGTGTTGTGCTCTAACCTGCCCCTACTGTACCATGATAGCCCTCAGTGTTGACCAGAGAGTGATGTTCTAACCTGCCCCTACTGTACCATGATAGCCCTCAGCGTTGACCAGAGAGTGTTGTGCTCTAACCTGCCCCTACTGTACCATGATAGCCCTCAGTGTTGACCAGAGAGTGATGTTCTAACCTGCCCCTACTGTACCATGATAGCCCTCAGCGTTGACCAGAGAGTGTTGTGTTCTAACCTACCCCTACTGTACCATGATAGCCCTCAGCGTTGACCAGAGAGTGTTGTGTTCTAACCTGCCCCTACTGTACCATGATAGCCCTCAGCGTTGACCAGAGAGTGTTGTGTTCTAACCTGCCCCTACTGTACCATGATAGCCCTCAGCGTTGACCAGAGAGTGTTGTGTTCTAACCTGCCCCTACTGTACCATGATAGCCCTCAGCGTTGACCAGAGAGTGTTGTGTTCTAACCTGCCCCTACTGTACCATGATAGCCCTCAGCGTTGACCAGAGAGTGTTGTGTTCTAACCTACCCCTACTGTACCATGATAGCCCTCAGCGTTGACCAGAGAGTGTTGTGTTCTAACCTACCCCTACTGTACCATGATAGCCCTCAGCGTTGACCAGAGAGTGTTGTGCTCTAACCTGCCCCTACTGTACCATGATAGCCCTCAGTGTTGACCAGAGAGTGATGTTCTAACCTGCCCCTACTGTACCATGATAGCCCTCAGCGTTGACCAGAGAGTGTTGTGTTCTAACCTGCCCCTACTGTACCATGATAGCCCTCAGCGTTGACCAGAGAGTGTTGTGTTCTAACCTGCCCCTACTGTACCATGATAGCCCTCAGCGTTGACCAGAGAGTGTTGTGTTCTAACCTGCCCCTACTGTACCATGATAGCCCTCAGCGTTGACCAGAGAGTGTTGTGTTCTAACCTGCCCCTACTGTACCATGATAGCCCTCAGCGTTGACCAGAGAGTGTTGTGTTCTAACCTGCCCCTACTGTACCATGATAGCCCTCAGCGTTGACCAGAGAGTGTTGTGTTCTAACCTACCCCTACTGTACCATGATAGCCCTCAGCGTTGACCAGAGAGTGTTGTGTTCTAACCTACCCCTACTGTACCATGATAGCCCTCAGCGTTGACCAGAGAGTGTTGTGCTCTAACCTGCCCCTACTGTACCATGATAGCCCTCAGCGTTGACCAGAGAGTGTTGTGCTCTAACCTGCCCCTACTGTACCATGATAGCCCTCAGTATTGACTTACTATGAAGATTTTGGGGGAGAAATCTACCACACAACTTTCAGTGAGAGCACATTTGGGAATTGGCTTCACTGAAAGTGTGTTAACATTCATTGCTCTGTGTTTACCGTACAGAGCATGCGGCATTGAGTGTATGGGTAGTCCACCAGCTAGCAACCATGTGGGCCTGGTTGTGTAGCGTAAACAAGCACTTAGCCAGCTGAGAGAGAGTATCACAAACACAGGGTATGGAAATATGAAAGCAGTTTCACTAGACCAAACACTCTGTTGATGCTGAGTCCCATCCCAAAAGCACTTTGTGAAGTGTGCCCTGAGTGGTGAGTGGGTGGGAGGGACAGGAAGCTTGGTGAGGAGCTCTCAAGTGCCCCTACTTCCTGATGCTTGCAGACACACATGCACATGCGCACACAGCCACACACACAGCCATACACACATATATACCGTATGTATACACACAATTCACATGTGAGTGCAATGTCAGTGCATGGATGTGTGTGTACATGCTATGTGTGTACATGCAGGTATGCATGTGTGGGTATGCTGCGAGTGTGTGCATGTTGCAACATGCACACACTCGCAGTGTACCCACACACGCATACCTGCATGTACACACACACATTCATACACTCTCATGCATACACACTCTTCGCACCCACATTTGTAAATGAAATGCAGTACACATAATTATACGTGGTCTGAACTCACCTCCTCATCTACACCCTTCACACTCTCCACACTCCACACACCCTCACTCCACACCCCGGCACTCCATACTCCTACATTCCACACCCCTCATTCCCCCACCCCCTCACCTACACACCCTCACAGGAGATCATTGTTCTGACCATCTCCACGCTGTGGTGGGAGGAAGACGTGCCCAGCATCGTGAACTTTGTGGGGATGGTGGTGTGTGTTTCGGGAATAGCACTGCACATCTTGTTCAAGGCCCTCAGAACAAAAAGTAAACATTTCCTCTCCGAGCACATTAGCGCGAGGCTCTGGATGCAGGATCTATTTCTCCCGATATACATATGTACGACCCGGTACCTGTCACGCTCAGGAACGTTGACAATGCTTAGCAGGTTTCCTGCCAGCCAGTTGAGTTTAATTTGCCGCAAGGACTCAGCGGTGCGAGATTAGCAACCTTAACAACCTTGAGACTCAGATCAGTGGATGAGCACATGGTGCCTCTACCTTGATACTCAGATCAGTGGATGAGCACATGGTGCCTCTGTGGCTTGCTGAGCTCGAGCAGCTACATATGGCGTTGAACACTGAACGCAGTCAATCTGTTTACACTGCAACTCCACAATAGTCTCGCGTAGCCAGCGGCTAGGGTACAAGTGAGCGGGGCCTTCAGGGCTTGCAGAACTAGAGCAGCTACATGTGGAGTCGAACAGTTGACACTGATCTGTTTATACCGCAACTCCACAATAGTCTCGCGTAGCCAGAGGCTTGGGTACAAGTGAGTGGGGCCTTCAGGGCTTGCAGAGCTAGAGCAGCTACATGTGGAGTCGAACAGTGAGCGTAATTGGCATCTTAATCACAGCTGCACACTCTCAAACTCACACTAGCTCATGATACTCGTAAGCACATGGTCAGCTTGCGGCATGCACGAGGCATGGAACAGAATCGTATTCCTATGTCCTCATTATGTGAAAGGGAGGCCGAAAGCTATGACCCCAATGTAATGGTGAGGTTGTATATCGGTATGCTTGGTTTGTAGTATATATGTCTGTGATCAACTCAGTGATGTAGCCAACTTGTTCTGCCCCTGTTGCAGAGGAGGAGAAGGAGAGGAAACTGGACAGCATTCGTGGCGACACGGAGGGGCTCCTCCCAAACAGTAAGAACCACAAAAGAAAACCAAAGAAAGACGTCGTGGAGAGTGATAGTGACTCCAGTGTGGTGGTCCTGGACACTACTGTGTGAAGCCAGTCCACCATCCCCAACTACTGTACCAGTATGGGAGGTCGCAGGCATGCATGTATACAACACCTCTGTACCATGGCAGGTCTTGTTTCAGTTTCGGTTGCAATTTCTCTTTTGTCTGGCTTTTTTCTTTTTGTGCAATCAACACCCACTAATTGTCTGTTCACTTTCACATTCCATTGCTGTCAACTGGGCTAGGGGGCACACTATACATGATTGTACATTACATATCTCGCTTGGCCACACCCACTTCCGCAAATGGGGTGTACATAATTATGTGTGGGGTACATGATGCATGGCAGACATGCAGAGCACAGAAATTTTCAGTTCATATGACTTCTGCAATGCTACTCATGCATACCAGGCCCTTAATTCTTGATCCATGCATGATCTCGATCCTAGGCTAGGGATTATTCCTGCTCCAAAGCACACAGCTTACCATGGACCCCTATACTACACACCACATTGTTTGCAAAGAGAATATTAAGCTGCAACTCTTTGGCACACACAAGTTCTGACAGAACAAAATGAACTGACAGTTGTAAAAAGAAGATAATATTATGTCCTAGCACAAACAAAGGGATAAAGTTAGACATTGAGCAGCAGTCTCCTCCGGAGGGTGGGGTAGGGAGGGGGGGAGAAGGGAGAGAGCCAGCTGACGCCAGGGGGAGAACCAAAGATTTCAGTGAAACTGTCCACCCTGTGTGTGGGGGAGGGTCTTGAACATTACTACACATCATTGGTAAACAGCTGCCCTCGCCAAATACACATGTACACACAAACTAGCTAGATTACACACATACACGTGTATATTAGCCTCGTTCCCAGTCCCACGCCCAGCTTTCCGTCGCTGCTTAGTAGCCTCGTTCCCAGTCCCACGCCCAGCTTACCGTACTAAGCAGCGACGGAAAGCTGGGCGTGGGACTGGGAACGAGGCTACGTGTATATAGCACCATGCATTTCATACAGACACCTGCACGCACACACTGAAGTGGTTTTTAAGAATCGACCATGGCTTCCACCTCTTGGCTCTTGCAGGTGTGGTACAGTGCCGATTCAGAATGGGAATGGTCTGGGATCAACAGATTGCTACAGGCAGCTACAACAGGCTGGAATCTGTCCCATAAACATATAGGAGATGAACCTTGTTACCTGAATGAATTATTTTTGAAATGGGAGTGGCAGTAGCTCCCAGGATAAGAAATCCTCACACTTACCATCCCTTCTTTTGACGTGATTCCTTCTTCAGAGACTCAATGCCCTGGGAAACAAAATGACCTTCTGTGACGGAGTAAGCACTTCAACCAGTTAACACAACCCTTATGGCCTAATGGGATGGGAGTATATATTCCAGCCACCAGGAAGTCTCCAGCCCCCAGAGCCTCTGGCCCCAGCCCCACCCCCCAGAGCCTCTGGCCCTGCCAACTTGTTGCGCTCACAGTTTCGTCGGTGTAGATGGCATAGATCTGTGTGCAGAACATGATGCAGGTGAAGAGGGAGAAGAGGAACCCTTCGAACACCCCAAAGAGCGTCACAACAAACACAAGAGGTCCCGGCATGAGAGCATCACATCCTGCACGAGTGTGTGCGTGAGTGAGTGAGTGTGAGTGTGTGTGTGTGTGTGTGTGTGTGTGTGGAGGAGAGGAGGAGAGGATAGAAACAGGGCAACTCCCTCCTAAGCCACTCACACTCACCGTCAAAGTTCTGTTGGACACACCTGTAGAAGAACCAGACAACCATTCCCAGGCCAAACACCGACATGGACATGATGTAGAGCTGCACACGGTGCGGAGGGAAGAAGATTAAGTTAGACTCAGAGGGAAGCAGTTGACTGGGTGACTCCATTCAGCGTTCACTACTCACACAAGCAGCGTAGTGAAAGCATCACACACCAGTGACGCTGAACTTACTGTGAAGAGGACAAAATATTTCTGATTGTTTTCCCCAACACAGTTGTTCACCCTGTGATTGAAAGAGACTATGTTTATCTTTGTACCTCCACATTCACTGTTTATGGTTTAGGACATACTTATAGTGCGACATCATCACGATGTAATGCTAGCCTAAGTGTAATACAATGCAAAACAGCCATGATGTAATGATGATGTAACAATAATGCAAATGAAGTAACGATGTAATCATTGGGTAATGTACATACCAGGGGCAGTGATGATCCATTCTTTGAATGCATCTTTCACACACACTGAAGTGACAAGTACAATGGGGAAAGGGGTACGTTAAGACTGAACCGCTCAACAATAACACTTCCCATGGATCAATACAGACTAGCCGCATAGCTAGGTGGTACACCCATACACCCACATCCTCTTGTGTGTGAACATTGGACAGTGTTCTGACAGGTCATCTCCGTCCCTCTCTCCAGCACACACACGTCTCACCTGCAGTGGTGTGCCCTGTCGGGCTTAATGCTCCGGCACTTCTTGCAGTAGCGGATATCCTCTCCCTTCTGTCTCCTCTCCAGCACCTCCTCCTCTGACGAACACTCACGAGGGACAATGCCCTGGAAATTATGTGAGGATAGGGTGAGTGGGTGTTGGTGTAATACATGGATGGAGGTACGATAATGGATGGATGTGTAGAAAAAACACCGCCAGTGCTATAGGCAGAACCAGGCAAGCGAATTAGGGGCTTGGTCAAAGTGTAAGTTAATGCTATATGGAGGTGGCAATCTTTTGCAGCAATACTCTAGGCTAGTTATCAGTAGCCTTGTTCCCAGGCCCCGCCCACTTCCTGTCGCTTGCAGTATGGTTAAGCTGCGTGGGGGCCTGGGAACGAGGCTAGGGCATCAGTATTAAAAGGTGGTCATTATTTACGGAACAGAACACTTGGAAAACACGGAACAGCTACATGCACATGTATGGTTTTCACTGTAGCTTCTCTCCACAAACTCTACATGACTAAATGGAGGCTATGGAGCTAGCTCGATGAGCCCTAGATCCTGGTACCTATACTGCTGGAGCTGGAGGGTTAATGTTTGCCTAGTTAGCTGCAAGCGAGATTCCGTCCCCATGAACTCAGATCCAGCAACAAGGACCCCAGCAGCAAGGGGTTACCAGCGTGAAGGGCTCATCAAGTGCTATCCAGTGGTATACAGTTTGTGGAGATTAGACACTGCAGTGAGGACTTGCGTAGCTGTTCCATGTTTCCAAGTGTTCCGTTCTGTAATTCTGTAAACAATGACCACTATCATCTCCATAGTAACTTATTTTTGGCCACACCCCTAGAGCTGAAAGAAACCATCTTAACAAAGTGCAGTGTTAGGTAAAGTGAGACGAGACGTGCATTGTTCCTCTGCTCACCGGGTCAGTCATCATTGCTCTGACGTGCGCAACAGTAGCAAGTGTTCCAAACCCCGTGAAAATGAAGACACAGATGGCGGTCCCCAGTGTGGGGAAGGGTGGAGCCAACACGGCCAGCACCACAAACTCACCATAAAGGATAAGAAGGTAGGTCATCACAGCACACACGATGCCACATGGGTCCCATACAAACCAATTTCCAGAGTCCAGGAAGGGCATGTTGCCTTGCTTGTAATACTTTTCTGAGGTTTCAGCTTCACTCATCGGACGTCGGGGAATGTTGTAGTGGTGCTGAAGAGACCCACACAGGGGTGAGCTTAGTGAACAGTACCTCCAGTCTCACCTCTGACTGCTAGTTGGCGAGCAATTTCAGACTCGGTATTACTCCAAATAAAGCGCTCCACAGCAAGTCCTTCCGTTTGATCACGTGATCCAAAACCATAGCAACAAAGAGAAAGGTCACAATGCAGCTACACAGCTCCCTGGCGGGGAACAGGGCCGCCGCAATCACAGGTAGACTACATTGCAGTTAACTGAGAGGTCTTGGTTGGGATGCAAGTATGAGCACCGAGACTGTGTCAGTGGTGAACCCACTTCACAGTTTATCCCTCACCCCTGAGCGGGTAGTGTCCCCCTATCCCTCTTCCTCACGCCCCTCCTCACGCCAGAAACTCTATAGTGTGGATACAAGACACCAGGGTATGGAGATCAAGCATGGGGTACTGGCCGACTACAGCTTCCGAGTGGGTGGGCGTCTGCGTACTGTCATTGTCCAACCCGACACCCAGACATGCGTGCTGCACCACACCCGGGGGTGCAGCGTGTACCAGGGGAGATCCCTGCAGGGAGAGTTTGAGCCTGGTGAGGTTGACACACTGCTGTATGCACCAGAACACTGCCTCTTTGTTGGTGTTTGCAAGTATCATATCAAGGTACAGTGGAGCAAGTGGTGGAGCTTGACATACATACATACATACATGCATAGCAGACTACTATGCTACGTATCTTGGGCTAGGAATGAGATATGAAACTGGGACTTGCACCATTGTGATCAGCATGAATGGAGCATTCCAATAATGTCAGTTTTGCTGTCGGTTGAATTTTGACCCAAAATCATGAAAAACCATGGATTATAGCCTTTGGTCGAGTGCGATTTTTTGACAAAAATGTGACCGACATTAAAAATCATTTTAAGGACATCATTTGAAAGCTCATTTTATGCTGACCACAATGGCACAATTCCCAGCTTCATATCTCATTCACATACCCATACCTAGTGACAACATTCTCTGGCAAGTCTATTCCCAATACCAATTTTGGTTCATTGGTCAATTTTGGCAGAAGTGGCACATCAGTCACCCGATAGAACAGGAGTGTTGTTTCTGCCAATTGGCATGTCAAAATGTGTCATAATTGGTAGATAATGGTTCCCAAAATGTGCCAATTTTGCACAAAAACATACCTCATATGACGGCACAGTGTGCAGTAAAGATGCAATCCCTTGTTGTGTTTGATGCTGTCTCCTCCTGGTTCAATCCAGCTGCTGAATAGGACGTTTGTTTGCTTCTTTGAAACTGAGAGTGACAAAAGAATCGTCAGGTGTGTGGCCATGTAGCGTCCTGTACAGAATTCCTGTGATTGCATGAGAGCATGAACCACCCACGAGGGTAGCCTCCCAGACTCTTTTCTCTTTAACCCACGAGGGAAGGAGCCTGGTACGACGCTACCTCAGGGGGTGCTCCTGGTGGACATGGTGCTATATTGTGTTTGTTTGACCCACCCATGCAGTGCCGTGTTCAACGGATGCTCTGGTGAAGTGCTCACGTCTGGACCGGGTAACATCACCGTGAGTGCCGGTTCAACCTCATTCCCAGGCTCCCCCTCTCATGGCATGGGAATGAGAGCAGTACCCTCTGGCTAAATATCTGTTGTGACGTCATGGGTCCAAATAGTGGGCACCTCTGCTACTCCTGCTTTGCCTTCTCCTTCAGACATGGATGTTCCGCCAGGGAGCCAAAGTTATCGTTCCCTCTCAAGTTATCACTGTGAGTGAACTGAGACATCATTGCTGATCTCCCCACAAGTAGTATCTGTGTACTTCATTCTCCCACATTCCTCCCTCTGTTCCTCTGTTAACGTTCCTCCCTCTCTCTCCCTTCTCCCTCCCTCTCGCTGATCCTCTCTCCCTCCTCCCTCTCTTCCCCCACTCTCCTCTTCCATTCTCTCCCCTCCCTCCCCCCTCCAAAGGATGGGTTGCTTCCAGGAGACGAAGTGGACCACCTGCACTTGGAAGACGTCCCTGGCAAGGCACAGCGCTGCTTTGCTGCCATTGACCGTGGGGTCAAGGTATTAGGTCTACCCACAAACTTGTTGCCCCATACCACACACAGCTCTCACCTCCCCTTGTCCGTCCTTCCCCCCAGGTGTTCCTGCTGTCCTCCGGCAAGCAGCTGGTGGACCTTCCTTCTCTCCACTCCCACCCGGTCACCGCTCTCCTGTTCTTCAGACCCCTCAGACTGCTCATCACTGCTGCAAAGGACGGAGCAAGTGCGTACATGGCACTGCAGATGATGTTGGGCGGTGTACCTACAATCTGCAGGGGTTCATATTGTACACACACACACACACACACACACAGTCAAAGTGTGGGACTCGTCCTGGCAGCTTTGCTCCACGTTCGTCGGCCACTGTGGCCGAGTGACCAGCCTGGTGCCCTACCCCTGTGGCCCCACCATCCTCAGCGGGTCCCTGGACACCACCATACGAGTGTGGAACCTCAGCACACGTGACCAAGTAGAAATGTGAGCAAATAACGCAAGGTCAAGTTTGAGTGGGATGCGGTGGGTGGGGCTAAAGCACTCAATGGTGGGCGGGGCTGAAGCACTCAATGGTGGGCGGGGCTGAAGCACTCAATGGTGGGCGGGGCTGAAGCACTCAATGGTGGGCGGGGCTAAAGCACTCAATGGTGGGCGAGGCTAAAGCACTCAATGGTGGGTGGGGCTAAAGCACTCAATGGTGGGCGGGGCTGAAGCACTCAATAAAGCACTCAATGGTGGGCGGGGCTGAAGCACTCAATGGTGGGTGGGGCTATAGCACTCAGTGGTGGGCGGGGCTAAGGGGGTGGCTCATTGTGTTGTAACTGGCCTAGAGGTACAACGTTTGTTGACATGCTGAACAATCGTAGACTGGCTCTAGGACTAGAAGTTCCCTCCCTCCCTCCCTCCCTCTCTCCCTCCCTCCCTCCCTCCCTCCCTCCCTCCCTCCCTCCCTCCCCCCTCCCTCCCTCCCTCCCTCCCTCCCTCCCTCCCTCCCTCCCTCCCCCTCCCTCCCTCCCTCCCTCCCTCCCTCCCTCCCTCCCTCCCTCCCTCCCTCCCTCCCTCCCCCCTCCCTCCCCCCTCCCTCCCCCCTCCCTCCCTCCCTCCCTCTCAGGCTGGACCACATTGTACCAGTGGAGGGCCTGCATGCACAGCCAGGGGTCTTCCACCTTCTGTCCCACTCTGGCCGGCAGGTGAAGGCCTGGAGGGTGCAACAGCTGTATACCCCCACCACCCTCACTGGCAGTAGCGTGCACCACCTCACTGCAACAACGCACCCCAAGGTATAGAGGAGGTGTCCGAGGGAGTGAGGGGTTAGGGGGGTGTACGAGGGACCGAGGGGATGTATGAGGGAATGAGGGGTTGAGGGAGAGTACAAGTGTGCACCTCCTCACCCTCTTGTTCCCTTGTACACCCTCGTACACTCCTCAACCCCTCGTTCCCTCATACATTCCTTCGTACACCCCTTGATTCCCTTGTTCCCTCATACACCCCTCAACTCCTTCATCCCCTTGTTCCCTCAAACACCCCCTCAACTCCTTCATCCCCTTGTTCCCTCGTACACTCCCTCAACCACAGTTGTATGCTTGTGGTGAGCATGCTGTAACTACTTCATTTGTAGTGATGCGGCTACTGCCATGGTTTCGCCACACCCGCAAGGCTTCATCACTATAATGAGGAAACCAGATCTGTAACATCTTAGGGAATGTTTCAACATGCATGTTGGTTTCAGTGATACCCTCTAATATGATGTTGAAGAGTATAAACTTGATTAGCTTTAATTATACATGACATGATTATAGTAGATTACACATATACATGACATTCACAGTAGAGGGTATCGCTGAAAAACCATTTGGGGGTAGATTTCTTGCATAAGAATTAACCTACGACTCCCACCATTAGGTTCCTCTTCGCCTCTTGGCCAGCTGTGCAGACGCAGCAGTGCGGGTGATATCCTCGGCTCATGTGATCACCACCGCCCTCCACCCCACTGGACAGCAAATCATTTCAACTGCATACTTTGCACTTGAAGGTAGGCCACCCTCATCCCAGGCAAGGATCAATATCAGTGTTTACCAAAGAGCTCTAGCAGAAGTCATGCAGACTATTCCAGAAGTCTGTAATTTCTGTTGCTATGGCAATGAAGTTCTTGTGTCCATAGGTCACCATGCACATCAGATTTGAATGAGATATAGCTCGTGGTCGTGTGTCCTGGGCAAGCATCTCGTTGATATGACTCTGTTTGTTGCATGCAGAGCTGCTGTTCACTCTGGATCATGAAGGTGTTATCACAGTGTTCGATACGAAGGCAAACAACCCTTCCACTAAGATGACCACTTGGACTTCAGCTGAAGATTTTGGTGAGGTTGTGAATTATGCGTCTATCAAATTCCAAAGTACGCAACCACCATCTTTGAAGACATCTGCTTTAGCCAAGTTTACAGCAGGAAGCCTAGGTAGCCGGCCTGCCTAGGTAGCCGGCCTGCCTAGGTAGCCAGCCTGCCATCATTAATTTCCAGAACATTGCCACGTCTTGTGTTGTACCTCCTGAGTTCTAGCACAACTTGGCAGTGATTCAGTCTCTCCCTCCTCCCTCTGTCCATCCCTCCCTCACTCCTCCCTCCATCCGTCTGTCCATCCCACCCCCAGGTCGGTACACGTGCTTAGCTCTATATGAGATGGCAATGGATGAGGTGAGTAGTACAAACTCAAGCTGCGAGTACACACACTGATACCAGTCCCTTCATGCGTATACAGCTGTTAGGGTATGTGGGAGTTTGACCACATTCGAAGCTGTCTCATGCTCTGTCTCTGTCCAGGAGGACATAGAGGAGCTGCTATCCTCAGACAGGTGGCTTGGGGTGACACTTGATGCGATGCGTCGCAGCCGGCTCTCCCTGAGGACCAAGGATCCTCTGGAGAGGGAGAGGGAGGGGTACTCCATCCTGCTGGCCGGGACCAGCCATGGCTACCTCATGCTACTGGACCACAACTCCGGGGGTGTCAAGTTCTCCATCAAGGTTGGCCCTGGCTGTGTAATGTGAAGCAGCAGACCCATATGAGCTTGGGGACGCAGGGGCAAGACTGGACAAGAGCTCTGTGTCTCTCCTCTAGGCCCACAAAGGTCCCGTGTCCCTCATATCTTGCAATGCAAAGAAGAACCAAGTCATATCAACCACCACTGGTTAGTGCGCTGCCTCTCAGCTCCCTGCTGTAGCCAGAGCTGTAGCCCTGCATACTAACGTTGTTGAGATACTTTGTATGAGGTCTAGATCTCCTGCCCCACTGCCTCCCTTCAGACCACGTTGTTCATGTGTGGAAGCTCTACCCCCACGTCCAAGAGGCACTGTCGCTGATGATGTCATTCTCGGCTGCCTCCTCTCCGAGCCTGATGGTGGCCACGCGGGAGAGGCTGTGTGTGGCTTGCAACAACCACCAGCTCAGCACCTACTCCATCAGCATGTACTGCCTCAGCGAGCAGAGTATGTATAAACACGTCGCAAATGATGATGTCATGGCGATAGGCACAAAGCCGATACACACAATCACTCACACACACACACTCACACACACTCATACACCGACACACACACTCACACACACACACACACATGTACACACACACTCATACTAGCCTCCTTTACGGGACAGCCTGATCACGACCACACCGATACCATCACAGCTCTCGATGCTGCTCCAAAGCTCAAACTGTTTGCCTCTTGTGGACAGGATGCCACCGTACGGATCTGGACGGAAGACAATCACCCTGTCAGGTCAGCACAAATGATTGTGTGACCTTTATGTAATCAAGTGACCAGCATGCGAGTGATCATGTGACCTATGTATGAGATCATGTGGCCTGTGTACAAGTGATCATGTGACCTGAGTTGTCTGGTGATCTCTTTGCAGGGTGCTCCGCCTTGACTCTGCTCCCGGGGGCCTGGCCTTTTCCTCCCACCAGGGAGACCTCACAATAGCTCTACACAGCCATCTGCATACCATCGCCAACTCCACATGTAGGTTCACTTGTCCCAGCATGGCTGCACACTGATGTGCAATTGGATATAACCAGACATATTGCCCTAAAGTTCAGTAAAACAATTGCAAGTTTTAATCCAGCTGTTATACCAGGCTCCAATGAGCTGAAAGAGCTCCCGGGCCGTTCACAACAGCAGCTGGGTCGACATGGCTCCTGGCATTGTCCCAGCCCCTCCCACCTC
This sequence comes from Axinella damicornis, assembly GCA_963931865.1. Taxonomy (NCBI): domain Eukaryota; kingdom Metazoa; phylum Porifera; class Demospongiae; order Axinellida; family Axinellidae; genus Axinella; species Axinella damicornis. The sequence goes on along the minus strand of OZ007515.1, from coordinate 586,886 downwards.
CAATTGTTGGTTGCTTGCAGTACGTACGTACGGCAATCCTGCAGGTGGGAGGGGCTGGAAACACCGGGGGTCATTGAACCAACCTCCTGATTGAGATGGCTTCACGGCTCTCATGACTTGTACGTGTGTCCATGCAGACTTCACTGAGGCCCTGATGAAGCAGCTGGTGTCCATGCAGTTCCCCGGGGTGGTGGAGGAGGAGGAGGGGGGTCAAGGGTTCACTGTAGACCTCACCACCCTCCCCCCAGAGGACAGACAGAGGCTGGAGCTGGTGGACAACACCATCCAACAGTGGGTCCAGGGCCAATCTAAAGTGTAGTGGTTCAGGACTTTAAAATGAATTGTGTTCCCAAGATCCGTGGAGAGCATGTCAGCTGTGAAACCACTGTCCAGTGACTGATGGTCCATCACATGCGCAGTGTTGTTGTTGGGGTATGCAAAGCAAGTTGTCAGACTACCACCATCTAGCTCACTCGGGCTAGCCTCGTACCCAGGCCTTCTCATCCCAGCGTTACAAGTGACAAATGCTGGGGTGAGAAGGTCTGGGTATGAGGCTATGCTTGAGCATGGATTGCTTCAAATGCTAGGGTGAGTAGGTCTGGGTATGAGGCTATGCTTGAGCATGGATTGCTTCAAATGCTGGGGTGAGAAGGTCTGGGTATGAGGCTATGCTTGAGCATGGATTGCTTCAAATGCTGGGGTGAGAAGGTCTGGGTATGAGGCTATGCTTGAGCATGGATTGCTTCAAATGCTGGGGTGAGAAGGCCAGCTTGGATTAGAGGTTGTATGGGGGTAGCTTACTAGTGTTCTGGATGTGTTAGTTAAGTCTCAATCTAGAGCACAGAGATTACTGCGCACCTGTGTAGCTCAGAATATGTGCTCCGCAGGGATGCGTACCGTGGTGCACTCTCCGGTGAGGAGATGGAGTGGCTGGAGCAAGCAGCAAGGGAGAAGACCCACGCACTCTCTCTACTGCAGTCCAGGGACAATGAGCTGGAGAAGATCAGGGATGGGAAGATCACCAGCAATAGGGTGGGTGTGTGTGTGTGGGACTGGAGGAGGGGGAGGAGGGGTGGGAGTTCTCGGAGGACTGTGTCACCGTGTGTGTGTGTGTGTGTGTATCTCAGTTGTTTCATTCCTTCCTCCCTCCTCAGAAGCACACAGGACTGAAGGTACGTGAGAAGGAAGCAGCGTGGCGTGAGCTCCTCCACCTGCTCCACCCATTGCCTGAGGGGGGGAGAACGAGGTTGGTCGTACCAGAGGAGGATGACTTTGACCCCGACACCTACGGCATCTTACAGGAGAAGCCTGAGCCCTGTGAGGATGGTGCGACGGCATGCAGAATGCCATCAGTTTACTCCCCTCTCTCCCACGCAGACTCTCCCTACACACCCGGCCCTCGCTACAAGTTCTTCCCTCCCCTAGCAACATTTGATCCTCCCTACCCGATTGCGCCGGATGGCTACCTCCCCAACTCTGTGGTTCTGCAGCAGCTGAGGAAGAGCAAGGCAGACCAGGAGCTGGCGGAGCAGTGGCAGCCGCCCACCATCTCCGACCAGCAGCGCAGACTCATGGAAGAGATGAAAGAGGTCATTGGAGGGGAGGAGGTGGCGGGAGAGAGGAGTTGAGGGAGGGAGAAGAAGGGTGGGGAGGGTCGAGGAGGGAGAGAGAAGGAGGCTGGTGGGAGGGAAGGGGCCGGGGGGGCTGAGAAAAGAGGGAGTGAGAGGGATCGTTGGGGGAGGGATTTAGGGGTTGAGGGAGGAGGGAGGAGGGAGGAGGAGGGGGGAGGGAGGAGGACATGATGGTGACATTGTTTGACCTGTGCTAATTTTCACATGCCCTCTCCAGGAAGAAGAAGAGGAGGAAGAGGAGGAGGAGGAGGAAGATTCGGACCTGATGGCCCGGCTGCATGCAGCTCTCACTGCCGAGTCCCCCAAGTCCACTCCCTCTCCCACACCCCCTCCGTCCCCCCCTCCCTCTCCACCACGCAGGAAGATCATCCCACACAAACCAATTGAGAAGCTCATTGCTCCCAAGGCACCACCCAAACCACCAACGTGAGCGTTGGCATGGTAACTACAAATGTTCCACTTATCGTCTTAACCTCTTTCTCTACAGTCCTCCGAGAACTCCTACCCCTCCTCCCCCTCCCAAGAGCCCCACTCCACCTCCCACCCCTCCCCCTCCCCCCACACCCCTCCCAGAGTACATTGCCCAATTCGTTGGACAGACGTGGTTCGATAAACTCTTTCCGAATGCCAGTTCCAAGGTGAGCCAGAGGGAATTTCACAGCAATAGACCATTCACACAAAACAAACTTGACATTTCTGTTGCGATGGGGGCACAGAAGCTAGGTCTCTGGTTTGAACTGAACTGGTTGTTCGGAATATGACTCACTGCCTAATTCCCAACAATGGAGGCACTTCATCCCTAGCTCTTGACCTGCTGATGAGACTGTACACATACTGTACGCTCCTTCAACCCCAGGAGATGTGCACTTCAACCTGCCATTCCTGGTTTTAGGATTTAGAGGGTGGTTTATAGTGGAAGGCAATGCTCACTTTCATGGAAGACCCTATTCAGTTAACCCACTGTACATGCACCTTCTCCATGCAGACATTTCCCCGACCCTGGACCGTGACCCGCTTCGTCTATGCTCTCCTCTCCTGCTTCTCCAGGGCCATCGACTCTTTCACAAGTGGAGACATCTGCAATGTGAGCCCATACACACACACCCACCCACCTCCTACCCACACACATCCCCCTCCACACCATCACAGGCCATCCTGAAGCTCTGCCAGCAGCATAGCCCCAGCAACAAAGAAGACATTCACAAAACTATCTTGTCCCAGCTGCTGGGCCCGCCCACCCCGTCCCCACTGAGCCTCCCAGAGCAGCACTTCATCGTACGAGCGCTCAAACTCCTCCTCCATCTTGCTACCGAGATCCCCCTGGATGCTCGGCTGGTGGGCGTGATGATGGCGTACTGTGTAGAGGGGGGCCCAGAGCTGCAGCAGCTGGTGGTGGGACAGCTGGCCATGCGGGGGGTGGAAGACGCTTATGGGTACTTCCCCCGGGAAATAAACAAGATTGCTACTGAAGTGAGTGAGAGGAAGCTGTACTGTCTGAGCTATGCAATTGATGTACACACAAGCTATTATTGTGCTCGCATACTAGTGGCATTCTCCCCCCACCCAGGGGCTGCCGTCCCCCTCACTGCTCTCCAGATGCCGCGAGTGGCTGGACCTGTGGGCGGAGCAGCTGCTCCTGTCCAGGGCACCCAGGCTGCGCAAGACTGCACCACCCACCAAGTAATCCATGGCTATATAGGAGTTAGCACCAACTGCTTATGTGCGAGCAGTTGCTGATTTGAAAGGATGAATGTTCTGTGGTGTTAGTCATTGTGTGATTACCATGTGGAGTTTGGGCTGCTGTGGGGAAGTCAGGTTCCCCGTGGGACTGCTGTGGGGAAGTCAGGCTCCCCGTAGGACTATAATAGATCTGTAGGTGTGTCTGGTTTGAAGCACTGCATGATCTGACATGATGTTGCTCGCTTGTTTCAGGAAGGCGCTCAAGGGAAGTAGCACGGTTCCCAGGGGTATGTTGTGTGCTATGCACAATACTCCTCACACACACTAAACTGTGTCGCCATACATGCAATGTCACACATTATGTTATGCACTTCAATAATCCACAGGCAAGAAGACTTCAACCACAAAGCAAAAGGTAGGCACACACAGACTGTGGAGTACCTGGGGATGGGGGTGGGACAAGGGTGGGGAAGGGTATGGGGGTAAGGATGAGTGCCCCTCTATGCTTCAATTGCAGGTGACATTTGGTGAAGCAGCCTCTACCCTCCCTCCATATGACCCCATCGAGGTCATCAACTACTTTGTGAGGGTGGAACATGAAAATGAGCTGGCAAGGTACCCACACACGCACAAACACACTCACAGTGCAAGCCTAATATATCTGTTGGTGTCATGCACAGGCAGAGGGTTGTAACTCCCCCACCCCCACCGCCTCCTGAACCAGAGGAGGAACTCCCTCACAACACCGTCGTTGCACTACCCAAGATCACCAAGTAGGAACATCAACCCATTCTGTAAAATAGCACCAACTTACTCCTCCCACCCCCCACAGGCCACGCAGCTTGGTCCGGCTGGGGGAGACCCACTGCAGCTGCTGCCATCCGGAGCGAGAGACCTCATTCGCACTGGGTACGAGTCCCTTTTCAGCGCACAGCTGCTAATTACACAATCACTGAAAAGTGGGGGAATCCCCTTGCCCCCTTCTGCCACCAGTGCTTTATCTGTCCCTGTCTCCCTCCCTCCAGTCCACCGGCTCCCGCCTCTCTACAACACCCCTCACTCACAGGACCCCAGCAAGCTATGGCCAGCCTTCACACACTGTATCACTCTGGCCATGAAGCCTCAGAATGTTAACCCCTTTCTCTCTGAGGAGGAGAGACTGGAAGGGGAGCTAGCCGCAGAGGAACACAAACCCTCCATCACGTCCGTCATGAAATACTTTGTTCCAGACCGATCTTACGTCAGGACATCATAGGACATGCAGGTGTAATAACGTAACTATTTGAATGTCATCTCAATTGATTTCACAACACATAATTATGCCGTGCTATGTCAGCCCTAGCCTCACTCCCACAGACCTACACGGCCTGGGAACGATGCTCATTCCCAGGCCATGTGTGGAGACCTACACGGCCTGGGAACGATGCTCATTCCCAGGCCGTGTGTGGAGACCTACACGGCCTGGGAACAATGCTCATTCCCAGGCCATGTGTGGAGACCTACATGGCCTGGGAACAATGCTCACTCCCAGGCCATGTGTGGAGACCTACACGGCCTGGGAACAATGCTCATTCCCAGGCCATTTGTGGAGACCTACACGGCCTGGGAACAATGCTCATTCCCAGGCCATGTGTGGAGACCTACACGGCCTGGGAACAATGCTCACTCCCAGGCCATGTGTGGAGACCTACACGGCCTGGGAACAATGCTCACTCCCAGGCCATGTGTGGAGACCTACACGGCCTGGGAACAATGCTCACTCCCAGGCCATGTGTGGAGACCTACACGGCCTGGGAACAATGCTCACTCCCAGGCCATGTGTGGAGACCTACACGGCCTGGGAACAATGCTCATTCCCAGGCCATGTGTGGAGACCTACACGGCCTGGGAACAATGCTCACTCCCAGGCCATGTGTGGAGACCTACACGGCCTGGGAACAATGCTCACTCCCAGGCCATGTGTGGAGACCTACACGGCCTGGGAACGATGCTCATTCCCAGGCCATGTGTGGAGACCTACACGGCCTGGGAACGATGCTCATTCCCAGGCCATGTGTGGAGACCTACACGGCCTGGGAACAATGCTCACTCCCAGGCCATGTGTGGAGACCTACACGGCCTGGAAACAATGCTCACTCCCAGGCCATGTGTGGAGACCTACACGGCCTGGGAACGATGCTCATTCCCAGGCCATGTGTGGAGACCTACACGGCCTGGGAACAATGCTATGTCACAACACCAGTACAGTACTATCAGGATCAGGAGGGACAGTGCACTACAATTAGTGCCCTCATTCAAGTCCGTGGCAAACTGCATGTAACCCTTTCTTTCGCAACGAGGGGTAGGGTTGGCTAGAATCGTACCTACCCACAATTCTGTGTCATGGCAGCAGCCGTGGCACGCACAGGAAGTGTTGGGTTCATACAGTGTGCTTCTTTGTGATGGTGGCAACACTAGCTTCTGCAGCTTTTCTGGTCGTTCAAAGCAATTACAGTAGGTATACACGTCCCGGGCGTGGGAACGAGGGGTAGAATCTTACCTACCCTCGATCCACTCGTAAAGAAATGTCCATCAACAGACAGTATGATAATGTGTATGAAATGCAAAAAAGAACTTTCTTCAGTGATTACAATGTGTCCCACTTAGCTGGACATGCGTGACACAAACCGCAGAGCAGTCTGAAATGATGTCAGGCAGAAACCCTCTTCCCCCTTCATGTACCTGGACAAGAATAAGAACTGGATGAACTTCGCAATAAAATCCATTCCTAGGCCATCACATGTATGCTCCTTCATAGCCCGGGAATGGGACTATAACAACACTATACTGTCATGTGCTTTGATGATCACATGACTAGCTTGGTCATTATGTGACAAGCAAGGTCAAAGCAGGTCAAGGGTCACATCCTCACCAATGGTGATATATTTCTATAGTAGCGTCAGCCAATCAGATTTGGTCACACAATAATATGGGTGTGTAATGGCAGTGCACAGTTAAACAATGACGGAAGGTCAGCAACTACACACAGTACAAGCTTGCATACCCCTCGTGGATGAACTCCTCCATGATGGAACACTCGGACACAAGCTGGGGAAGCCCCGAGCGGATGATGATGTACGTCAGGATTGGCAGAATGTCATCCACACCCCTGAATCAACAGGCAGATCACCATGGGGCTTAGTACGTCACATGACAGTCACATGAATGTCATGTGACAGGTCAAAGTCATGTCACAATCTACAATGATCAATAGCTACACAAGATCACAAAGCTCAGTAAGTCATGTGACAGTCACATGATAACCACATGAAAAGGACTCGGCAATATTCATGATGGCCACATGATCGTGAAGAACACTCACACTCCAATATCACTGGGTCCCTTTCCGTACACCTCGTGGTAGCTGTCGATACACTGGATGATGAGCTTGGACATGTGCACGAGGCACTCCAGCTTGGGGGTGGGGCTGTTGAGGGAGGGGAGGTGACGTATCTCATCAATTGCCTCACCGTACGGGGCATGGGCCTGAGCGGGGGGAAGGGGATGAGCACAAGAGCTCCTATGAGGTAATCCTGTTGTAACTGAACTTTGTGAATCCAGCCCTTCATTACCTGCACAATCAACCAGAACTTATTCCGAACAGACAGGTCTTTGGGGGTAGTGTTGGCGTGCTGGCACATGTTTCTTGCCGTGGTCAGCTCCTCTTGGTAGTTCTTGCAGCGGTAGAGCATTGTCAGTGGGTGCAAAATGGCTGGGAAGAACGAGGCCTCTACAACTGTCTGGCAGACCTCACGGTTATTCTCGGAGTCGAGCGGAGGATAGCACGTTACAAATGCTTGCTCGAGCTTTTCTGAGGGTGTGTGTGTGTGTGTGTGTGTGGATGGGTGACACCAGAAACGTCAGCACAATCTTATCTCTGTAGACAACAGGACAATGACTCCTGAATAGAAGAATTGAACTGCAGTGAGAAGTTGCACAACATGCTGTATATATACAGCATGCACAGGCAACTCACCAAGAGAGCGGCGGATAAGCTTGACAACATCCTTGAGAACTGAACGGGCAGTGATGACTAACTCCAACAGCATCCGCTCGTCCCCCATCTGCATACTACACACCAGCGGTGGGAGGTTCTTGAACACAACGGGCGGTTCCTCCGCTACAGGGGGCCCCTCCCCCCCACTCCCGGGCTTACTGAACATCCCCCCATCTGGTGAATTGTCCCCTGCCAGCCCCCCATACTCACTGGGGGTCAGGTCGCCACTCACGTGTCCACTGTCCGGCAGAAACACCGAATCATAAAGGTGATTGTCTGAGGCCAGTTCATGGAGGGTACCACGTCCCTTCAGAAAACGTTCAATATTATCACTGTGTTCATGCAAAGACTCCTTGTTAGCCTGCGTGTTCACATAGGCAGGGAGTTCCATGACATTGATATAGGTGGGGTCTGGACCAGTATCAGAGGTCTGATTCCCATTTGCACATTCCTGATTTTCCATTCCAGTCTCACGTCTGTCACCATCACTACTCACCCCACTCGCTGCGACTGACGTCTGCGTCTCTGAACCTGACTCTTGCCTCTTTCTTTCAACAACTTCCTCCATAAGTGAGGATCGTAACTGCTCAAGCTTATCCTCCATGGGGTCTGTGAGGCTACTGTCCAGAGGGCCTGTGGGGTTACTCTTTTGGGGTGCAGTGAAGGACGTAGCAGAGGAGAAAAAGTCATCATCTTCCTCATCACAGAGGAGGTCCAGGTGACTGTCGTCGTCGGGGGAGGGTATCTTGGTAGCGCGTGGTTGGTGGGAGGAAGCTGGCCGAGCCTTGCCATCAGGTTCTGCAGTAGAGGAGAGCGAGATCAATGGCTATCCTGTCAACAAACCACATTCATACTCACATTTATGAAATACACTTTGTGAGTCTATATATGGTCAGTATCTCACACACCTAAGCACGCACATATAACACAGTGACACACACATGCATACGTGTATCTATCTTCCATCAGATTCTATCTTTCCCTTCGTCTGCTCCCACCTGATCGTTGAGCGGTCTCCTTGTCCAGCTTGATGTCCAGCCTGGGCAGCCCCCCAGCTCTCTCCACCGCAATCCCCACTGGCCTCAGCAGCTGGTACACACTGAACTGACACTCCCCCAGTAACCGTGACAACGGGTGGTCCCCAGTACTGCAGGGATTAGCATCACATCATGTGTGCATTAAACACTATATAACTCTGGGGAGGTGGGGTGGGGGAGTGGGGAGGTGACGGGGGGAGAGGGGACCTAAGTAAGTAGCCCCAGTACCTCATAGCACATCCATTGTACACAGCCCAAATCATTAACTCTAGCATTGTACATTTAGTGTCAACATTTTTCTCTCTTTCTGAGCAGCATTTTATCTGATGATGGATGTTCCAACTTTTTCTTACTTGAGAACTTCATTGATAAGATTTGAAGCATGCGTGGAAGTTGCGGAGCAGTCCAGTTTGAACTTCAGAGCATTCAGGTTTTGCTGCTGAGGAGAGATGGGCGGAGGGGGGGGGGGGGGGGGGGGGGGGGGGGGGGGGGGGGGGTATCCGATGTACATGAACTAGAGGCTCTGTTGGAATACGGCACATAGTTATGCAATAGTTACCCTCACAACAAAACTCTATTGCCTTAGGTGCATTTTGTATTACACAATACCTAGCCTCGTTCCCAGGCTGTGTGGGAACGAGGCTACACAATACCAAGCTTCAGATCTCATTTGGATACAACATGTCTTTCTTTAGAAAATGAGCATAGGAGGAATCAGTGTTGAGCTAATTAAGTACTATGGTAAGGTATCTTGGGCTAGGAAGGAGATATGAAGCTGGGATTTGCACCATTGTGATCAGCATGAATGGAGCATTCCAATGATGTCCAATTTACTATAGGTTGAATTTTGGCCCAAAATGAAAAACCATGGATTGTTGCCTTTGGTCGAGTGCAAATTTTTACAAAAATGTGACTGAAACACTTTAAGGGCATCATTTGAAAGCTCCTTTATGGTAGCACAATCCCCAACTTCATATCTCATTCCAAACAGTTACTGTATGAATGTGACACAAATGACATGAGACATCTGTGGACAAGTGTTGTATGTGTAATCATGTACGCAAGCCCAGACCAGCAGGAGTCAGCTGACCTTGCTGTGTTCAAAGGTAGCCACCTGCTCACACAGCTCTTGAACTGAGAGAGAGCTCAGGGAAGCATGGTTATGTCTGGCAGTCCTACAAGAGGAAGGGAGGGTGAGGGAGGAGAGGGGAGAGACGGAAGGAGGGAGGAGAGGGACCGAGGAAGGAGTAGGGAGGAGGGAGGAGGGAGAGGAACAAATTGTTCTTGATTACAACTATCCACGCAGAGGTACTTGTCATGTTACAGCTGCCTACACGTCTGATAGTGTAACTGCAATTGGCTAAGGGCTACACGAGCAGGTTTAGACAGAGTTACTCGTAGTCTAGTCTTCTGCACCCAGGGGCAGAGTCTTAGTGGTAAGACCATCTGACTGGTGATCAGGAGGTCAATTGAGTCCCTGAATCATATCGGTGACCTTTCTTTCCCAGAAAATAACTAGAACCGTTCTCATGAACATGTTGAGTAGCACACTCACTTACTGTGGGCCCATGGCACCTCCAAACACATCCAACTGTTCTGAACAGCCAGCTACAAGCTACTACACAGCTCTCTCCTCCACACAAGCTTAAAACTGGATGACGAACATAAACATTGAACCTCAGGAATGCCAGGAAGAGGAAGTACACAGTCACCATACAAATACCCTAATCTAACTTAGTGTCACACTTCACTCACTTGGACTCTGTTTCGTGTCTGAGGCGAAGCTCTCGCTCCCTCAGTTTCCGGGAGATCTAAGAGAAGTCAAGGTCCTACACGTGGGTACACATGAGTGTGTGCGCATGCAGGATGTTGTACAGCCCCATACCGGTGAGTAGCCTCGTTCCCAGGTCATACGTGTGGCCTTGGAACGAGGCTAACTGGTGAGGACATAAAACTCTAGTCTTGCTGTCAGGGTCAAGTGTTCCACATCAGAGCAAGAAATGGTTGAAGTGAAACGGGACTAGAAATGAGATTAGAAATGGTCTGGGAATGGGACCAGAGCAGGAGATGGATACAGTTTGTTCACGGATGCGTGCAACGCTGACGTTCTCCTCAAGCCTCCGTAGCATGCTGAGACCAACACCGGGAGGGAGCATCCGAGTCGAGGACTGGCGTAGGAAAGCTTTGTACTGCTCCATCATGTAGCGGTTCTTCATGTGGGCTTCATCCATGTAGGAGAAACGGTGTAAGGGGCTAGGGAGGGAGGGAGGGAGGTTGGAGGGAGGTGGGAGAGATGGAGGGAGGGGGGGGGGGGGGGGGGGAGGGAGAGAGAGAGGAGGGAGGGAGAGGGAAGAGGGAGGGAGGGACGGAGGGAGGGAGAGGAGGGGGAAGAGGGAGGGGGAAGAGGGGGAAGAGGGAGGGAGGAGGGAGGGGGAGGGAGGGAGAGAGAGAGGAGGGAGGGAGAGGGAGGGAGGGAGGAGGGACAGAGGGAGGGAGAGGAGGGGGAAGAGGGAGGGAGAGGAGGGGGAAGAGGGAGGGAGAGGGAGGAGGGGGAAGAGGGAGAGGATGGAGGAGGGATGGAGGGAGGAGGGAGAGAATGGAGGGAGGGAGAGGTTGGAGGGAGGGAGAGGGAAGGGGGAGGGAAGGAAATACGCTTGTGAAGTGAATTGGTTGTACCACTTAACATGTGGCACTACCAGATGTATAATAATGTATCCAACTAACAGAACTGGCTGAGACTGAAGTCTCTCCATCCTTGAGCTGCTTCCGGCAATGGCTGGTCTGGCTGCCCTCTCTCCTTGGCTCCCCAAGCTCTCACTCCTTCCAGGAGAGCTCTGCGTCCTAGAGGGGGGTACACCTCCAACAACCGCAAGATTGGCAGCAGAGTCAGTCGTGTCGCTATCACCCTGCTGTCCAGAAACGTGTGTGGAGGCATTCACAGTAGTTGTTCTGAGAGGGGAGAGGGTTAGGAGGGAAGAGAAAAGGGAGAAAGATAGAGGGAAAGAAGGGAGAGGAGATTAAAGCGAGAGGGAGAGAGGAGGGGGAGTGTAATCTGTACATCTCAGCCTGCATCTGTGACTAACATGATGTCATCATAGGGCATCCCCCCCGGGTCACATGCACACCGATACACACCTGTGTGACTGCTGTGGTGGCGATGGCTGCTTCCCTTCTGCCATGAGATACCTTCCCTCCTTCTGGGCAGTGGTGTAGATGGACTCCGCCCTCTCCAGACAGTACTTGGCCATCGTGAACAGCTGGAGCACATGCTGTGGGGGGAGTGGCTCCTGGCCTGATAGAGCAGGAAGATTCATAACAACCCTGGACAAGCCAATCTCACCGTCCCCCTCTCTCTCTCTCTCTCTAAGAACTGGTACCTGTTCGGTTATTCCCGTTTTGCATACATGTACTATAAAGGCTCAAAGATAGCGTTTTGGCCAGCTCATTAAGAAAGTGACATAAACACTTTTTGAGATCAGTGGTTGATCTCAAAAGCATTTATGCATGTCACTTGACTTTGGCAGAAACAAAGTTACCCATTGCTCATGCGCAGGATTATTCCGACATCAGAAATCTGAACGTAACATTCTAGGTGAAATGGGATAAGGAGAAGGCAAACAGGAAATAACCTCTCTTGCTTATACTCCCGTCACAAACTATTTCATGGGCAGAACATAATTATTTGGAAAAACAAACAAGAAAAGTCACCCCCTCACCTTGGCTGTCTCCGCTCAGAGTTTGGACCATGAACTGCACACACCCCAAGTAGTGTACATATGCACCCTATGAGCGAGAGATCGTCACTGTCAACATAGTCTGGCTTCAAATCCACCCCTGACCTTAGCCTCGTACCCAGCCCTTCCCGCTGCAGCGCCTGTCTGTGGGAGTTAAGATTTTAGTAGGTTCGCTTGATTTGATTCATCGGAGAACCTTTCCTGACTTGGGAAAACCCACTGTGTGACAGTAGCCACACCCACTTCTGCGACGAACAGGACACTCGTATGCATGCGGATCCTTGTAGTGGCAGTGCTCAAATTAAGGAGGGAACAGCCCTAAACTTGAACCGTCTTGCTTCTGAACTACTGCGAACAGAATGTCTTGATATACCGTTCATAGGCGTCTTTACGTAGTGGTGCGAGATTGAAACTGAGTTTCCAGCGGTCACACCCAATGTGAGTATAATACTCACATTATGTGAGTATTATACTCACGTTGGGTGTGACCGCTGGAAACTCAGCTACTACATAACTACACAAACTTTAAGCTACCAAGGAAGCAGTACCAGGTCGTCTCCACTGGCATCCCGAATCTGGGCCTCCTTGATGAGCTTGCCAACGGCGACTATCCGTCCCCCAACACCTGGCCTGTTCGCCATTCTCTCTTAGACTTTTCCCCGGGTACGTCCCTCGAACAAAATTAATTATGACGTCATTTGAAGTATTCGTCATAATTATTTGGAGGTGTAGTAGTCTCAGAACCAGACTAGTGTAGAACGCCTGGGAATGAGGCAATAATTATTATCCACTACTTCCCAAAGCACAGAATGAGACAATTATACACGATGTGCAAGTACAGTGTAGCGAGGAAATAAACAGTGAAGAAATTCTACAATTTAGAGTACAGTAATAATTATTGTTAAACTAGTACAAAAGGTATGTGAATGGTCATAAGAAGAGTGTGTCATCATCGTCGCCGACGGTCCCTACTTCTCAATCGCGACCTAGAACGAGATCTCCTTCGCATCCTCTCCTTGGCCCTGCGCTCCCTCTCTTCCCTAATCCTCCTCTCCCTCTCCTTCCGATTTCTCTCTTCCCGTTCCCTCCTCTCCTTATCCTCTCTCTCACGCTCTTCCTGCCGTAGCCTGGCCCGCTCTTGCCGTTGCTTCTCTCTCTCTGCCTCACGGGCACGCATGAGATCTTGCCTCTCCTTGACCTATAGTGAAACAACACCTCTGACTGCTAGTTGTAACTGCACAACTTCATATTTCAAACCTGATTATGAAGACAAATCAATTACAGAGTCAAGTACCTGAAGAGGATGTCTGCAACTACTAAAGTGTTGATAACTGACTGACACACATACAGACCTATTGCCTTACCTGCGCATCGTTGAGTGGTAGCCAATAGATACTGGGGGTGGTCTTGGTCTTCCTGAAGAGCTCGTCCAGGAGTTTGGTCGTCTTGTCCGTCTCCTCCTTTGCTGGGGGAGGGTCCACCTCCCTCTTCCCTGCTCTCTTCTCAACTCCCTTAGGGGAGGGGGGTGCAGGAGGGGACGAGGCAGAGGCTGTGTTTGTGTCGTGTACGTGTGAGAGGATGGAGACTACCATGATAATCTCACCACTCCCTCCTCCCTCCCTTCTCTCCCTCCTCCTTTCCTTCCCCCTCTCCTACTACTACCAGAAGGCATCACTTCCTACAATACATGTACACTGCAATCACTGATTCACTGAGCCCCAAATACACACCTTGTCTGATCCTGCTGGATGTGTCACGAACCAGTACTTCCTCTTCTTCTCTTCCTCCCTCCTCCTCCACCTCCACCTCCATCCTTTCTTCCTCGACACTCTCTCTCACAACCTCTCCCTCCTCCTCCTCCTCCTCGTTTTCCTCCTCCATTTCTTCTTCCCCCATCCTCACCACCATCTCTCCCTTGGTGATGAGCTCGACATCGCCAGGGGTGAGATACTCCACACAAAGTAGCTTTGGATTGGTTGAGGGCCACTTGATTCCATGCATGCGGGTGCGTGTAGCAACAGCTGATTCCTGGGACTTATACTATGTGTGTATGTGGTGTGTGTGTGTGTATGTGGTGTGTGTGTGTGTATGTGGTGTGTGTGTGTGTATGTGGTGTGTGTGTGTGTATGTGGTGTGTGTGTGTGTGGTATGTGGTGTGTGTGTGTGTGTGTGTGTGTGTGTGTGTGTGTGTGTGTGTGTGTGTGTGTGTGTGTGTGGTATGTGTGTGGTGTGTGTATGTGGTGTGTGTGTGTATGTGGTGTGTGTGTGTGGTATTTGTGTGCAGTGTGGGGGTATGTGTGTGTGGTTTGTAGTCAAAGAAATCTATGCACAACTTCCCAACTGTAGCATCACTACCCACCAGGACGATGCAGTGGGACTTGATCTTGTTGGTCCAGAAGCTGTCTGAGATCATGGGGCCATCTTGCGTGAGTAGCTCCTTCAGCTGCATGACAGTAAAGGGTCGTGTCAAGTGTTCCACGTGGAGGATCCTGCTGAGCGGGTTTCTGGCAGGGGACGGTGTGCGATGCTTGACTGGCCATGGAGAGGGAAGAAGTGTTTTGACAAGTAAGTACATTCACTACACATACACAATGCCCAATGGGCCAACCCCGACGTTACCCCCACACCATAACTGTAAGAATTCACCTTTTTCTTCCATTTTTAACTTTGCCTCCACTTGCTGCTTGGCTCTTAACCGAGCCTCAATCCTCTTCCGAGTCTCCACTTCTTGCCGGGCACGTTCCACTGCTCGGCGCTTCACCTCTCTCTCTTTCTCCACATCCTCCCATTCTCGCTGGTGCTCGGCATCTAGCTGCTCGTTCCTGTGTGTGTGTGTGTGGGGGGGGGGGGGGGTGGGGTGGGGGTGTATGTGTTGGGAGGGAGATGTGTGTGTGTGTGTGTGTGTGTGTGTGTGTGTGTGGGGGGGGGGGGGGGGGGGGGGGGTGTATGTGTTGGGAGGGAGATGTGAGTAGCTCAGGTCGACAAGCTCAGTGAGCACACATACACAAGTACAACACAACTCACTCTTGTCCCTCGGTCTCCTCCTCTCCCGTGCCCTTCTCACTCACCACCTCTCCCTCCTCCTCCTCCCCACCATACCCCTTGACATTATCGAGGGCTGAGGTAGCTGCAGCTACCCCTCCCCCCTCCATACCCACTTCTTCCTCCAGCCCAGCTGGGATTATGTCCTGTGGAATGGAACAATGATCCACATTCAGGAGTTAGCCATGACATTTGAAATGGTCAGGTTGCGCAGATGCAGGCAACACGTAATCAAGCGCATGAAGTGTGCTGACAGGGGGGTCTGTGTGCTGACAGGGGGGTCTGTGCGCTGACAGGGGGGTCTGTGCGCTGACAGGGGGGTCTGTGCGCTGACAGGGGGGTCTGTGCGCTGACAGGGGGGTCTGTGCGCTGAAAGGGGGTCTGGAGGCACTGCAGGCTATCTGCATGCTAACTAACTGCACAAGTGGTTATTGTTGCCATAGCAACAACAATCCCATGTTAGCAAACCTAGGTGCATTGTACATTACATTGCATGAACAGGTAAACGTTCTTAACCAGTTACATGCAGCCTTCACCATTCTATACCTTCAAGACGTCGGAGCTGATGGTGGCGGCACTGGTGCTACCACTTCTCTGCTTGGCCGAGCCCCAGCGCCTCCGTCGCTCCTGAGTACCACTAACACTACTACTATTGTCCACCGAGGAAGACCCTGTAATTAGAAAGTATTCCATAGTCTCACTGAGGAACTCAAAGACATGCCAAGAGATTCATAAACAGTCCAGTATGTACCTTGGGCAGAAATTCGTCTTCTTTTTATGCTGGGCTGTTCGCACTGAGGCTAAACAATCAGAAACGGCAGATGAACTGAAAATGATCTGCATGAAATGACAGCACTGACATCCTGTTTTAGTGCACCCACCTCGGGTTTGTGTTCTCTCTGCCGTTTAGAGTTGTCAGGTGGAGAGTTCCGGGTGTGGCTATTCCCACTCCTACTAGAAGCTACTTGCTCTCGCTTCCGAGAGTGACCGTTACTTCTCCGCGAAGAAGAGCTATGCTTAGCTTTCCTATCTCGGTCTCGTGTGGTAGTGAGAGCCTGGGCCTCCGCAGCTTCAGTTGAAAACACAGACAGATCATCTTCTTCTGCATGGACTAGAACATCAACGTCAATTTGCCCTGACTCTACTAGCAGGCTTACCTCTCCCTCCTCTTGCGGTGGGGTTGCGTCAGTACCGCCTTGTTCAAGATCGCTTCCTGAGTCCAGCTTGGCTTCATCAACACCCTGCCCTTCACCTGCAGCTCTTTCGCCACTCGCTGCAGCCGACTCCTCCCCTTGCTCCACCTCTTTGGGATTGGCTAAGTCTGGTTTTAGGTCCCTTCCTTCCTCTGCAGAGGGTTTGTCTCCCTCTCCCCACTGACTCTCCTCTCCCTCCTGCATCTGGGCCACTGATTTATGATCTCGCAAGTGGTTGTCTTGTCCCTCCTCCTCTCCTTTTGCTGATTCCACTCCATTTCTCTCCTCCTCCTCCCCCGGTGTACGGACTTCCATCTCAGCTTCACCTTTAGGCATAGTTCCAGGCCCAGTATCCGTCTCATGTGCGGCCCCCTTCACTTGGCCCATCAAATTACTGTCACCAGTTGACACTCTTTCTGTGAGCTCTTCATCAGCAGGTGGCGATATCCCGCTCTCTTCACCAGCAAGTGGTGACACCTCACTCTCTTCACCAGCAGGTGGCAATACTCCGCTCTTTTCATCAGCAGGTGGTGACACCCCACTCTCTTCACCAGCAGGTGGCGATATCCCGCTCTCTTCGCCAGCAGGTGGCGACACCTCACTCTCTTCACCAGCAGGTGGCGATATCCCGCTGTCTTCACCAGCAGGTGGTGATATCCCGCTCTCTTCACCAGCAGGTGGCAACATCCCACTGCTATCAGCTGTTTCTTTGTCCTGCTGTTCCGTCAAGGGATGCTCATATTCTGTTTGCTTGGCCTCCATTGCCTCTCGATCACTCTCCGCTGGTCCCTCAGCTTGTGTGCACAGCTCACCTAGTTCCGCTGGCTGCTCTAACTTGCTCTCTTCCTGCAGTACAGTTCCAACTCCCTCACCTTCAGCTCTGCCTCCTACACTTCCCTCGTCACAAGGTTCGCCTCCTCCTCTCTCATCAACTGCTGGTGGCAGCAACACTTCAGCCCCTATCTGCTGCTCCGTTTCATCCACCATTTCCGTCGCAATGGCTTCCGGTTGACCGAATTCCATTTGTTCTACTGGTTGGTCAAGTTCCCTACTATCTCCAGTATCTTCTTGTCTACGTTCTGATGACTCTACCTCGTGCTGTTCCTGCTGGGTCCCTTCTCTCATATCACCTTCAGTTGAATTTTCCACTGACTCTGATGTGTTCCCTGGCAAGCTTTCAGCCGGCATGTTAACTTTTTGTTCCTTCATGACTTCTTCATGCAACTGTTCCACTTCTTCTGTGTGCTGTGTGGGTTCTTGCAAACTTTCCTCTTCTTCTTTGGGTGCTGTAGGTTCCTGAAACCTTTGTTCATCTTCCATGCGCTGTGTGGGTTCCTGAAACCTTTCCTCTTCTTCTTTGGTTGGTGAGGGGGGTTCTTCCTCTTCCATGTATTGTTTGGGTTCTTCCTCATACTTTTGCTCCTCCATCGGACAAGATTCTGGTGGAGTGTTAATTTGAGAGGTTTGCTCAAGCTCACCTGATGGTTCTTGAGCTGAGACATCTGGAACAGTAATCTGATCTGGCTCTTCCACCTTCACATCCAGGGGAGTGAGCTCATCTGACGCGCGAGTCTCTTCTCCAGTCACATCCGGTGCAGCATGCTGATCAGGCATACACGAAGACTCCACTTTATCAGGCTTTTCATGAGTTTCAACAGGCTGCTCACCACCGGCTTGTGGAGCAGTGTCAGCCGATGAAGAAGGTTGAGGTCGTGCAGAATCTTCCACTGCTACTGGCATTTCAACTTCTTGGACAGCAGCTTGCTGAATACGGTCTTCTTGCTCATCCTCCATCCTCACAGCAGCCTCTTCCTGAGCTGACCTATGACCCCTGTCCACTTCCTCCCGATCATCTTGTTCAACAGGTGTTTCCACCTGCTGTGCCATCGTCTGAGCCTCCGAGTTACCAGCAACCTCTCTACCTTCCGTGAGAGGAGACCGACCTTGTTCCTCAAGTACTCTTGCACTCTTTAGCTCAATTGCAACAATCATTGGGCCTTTGGCTTCATTAGTCTGGCCCCACCCCTCGTCTGCCAGCAGTCTGTGAGGATACACTTCCAAGTTCTCCTTGTCACTCAGTTCCACAGAGACGATCATTGGCTCCACCTCCTCCTCGGGGCTTTCCTCTTCGATAAAACTTTCTGGTAGCACCTCAAAGTTAAAGCCAGTCCCTTGCAAAGGGACTGCACCCTCATCATCGCTTTCTGAGCTGGGGTCATCTAATTCTTCCTCGTCCAGAGCCTGAAGAAAGGTCAGTTGCCACTAACAATCAGTGCAGTCTCGTATTAGACATGTTTAATTGCTAGTGCAGAGCATAAAGAAAAATAGTAACACAAAGCTTATTATATTTATACAACTGTCGCACCTGCTCTAGCCTATCTCTCAACAACTCTTTCTTGCCTCCCCTGGCGCTCAGCCCTCGTTGCTTAAGCTCTTGCTTCAATTCAGACAGGGTCAAGGAAGCGACATAGGCTTTGGACGCCATTTTCCGCACGTGTAGGGTTTAAATATTAATCACGCGCAAATCACGTGACTTTATTTGATTATCAGCTGTGTCAGCATGACAACTGCGTGATATGGTGGCGCTTTCTTTGAACTTTGCAGAGTACACAAAGCTCAGAAGTGAACCTTTTTCCCTGCTTCACGTAAAGCTGAAGTCAGACACTTGAAGGACATTGCCTGGAAGCTGGAGGAAGTCCCCAAAATATGGAGCGAGACACAACCCTCCTATCCGCGTCAACCATAGGGTCCCCTGCAGCCTTTTCCACGGCAGTCAAACCTCCGTGGACCCTCAGCACCCACCCCAGCAGTGATTCCTCTCTGCTGGGTCAGGATATTCTAGCACAGCTGCCCCACGACCACTCACAGATTAATAGGTAGCTGCAGTGATATGCTTCTGGAGGTCACTAGATAGCTTGCAGTTTGAATGAGTGCATGCACAGCAGTCTGCAGCACGCTAATTTTTGTCTCCCTGCTCTAGTGCTGATGTTACTGGCAGGCTGTCGCTAGACAGCATTGGCTCTGTGCATGAGAAGCAAGACCCCGTCAGTGAAGGTACCTACAATATTAAATGGTTCTGAAGTCCTGTGTTACTGCTCCCAGCTGGCAAGAAGGTATGAATGGGGGGAATTGTGCTCTGTAGAAACTGAAGCTGTTCTGATAGCTTATAGCAACCATCTCTTGGCACACAGAGCTAAAAACACCCCCATTCACCACCATACACTCTTGCCAACTGGAACTGAGCCTGTTACATGTATCTGGACTTCCACGTAACTCCAAAAGCCCGCTGTGACCATATATAGGGATTGGAACAGACAATGCTACCTCGCTGGATGATACCTCCCTGGGTGTGCTGGACCTGGAAGCCATGCAAGGTGAACAGTGAAATTGACTTCTTGTGCATTCTTTCATTTTATTTTGCGACCTTTGTCCTAACAGACAGCTCCATGACTAAGTTTCTCACATCCCCACGTACCTCGCAAGAGTTCCATCTTCATGTTACCAGCACCCGATCGGCTCAGGCCTTTGCAACGGCCTCGTCAGAACCCTCTGGTGCCTCCACCCTGCAGGGGTCAACCCAGGCCAGGGGGTCTGTGCGGCTCGACGATTGGAGGAGAGTGGAAGGGAGGTTGGTGTGTAGCTGTAGATTGTGCATATTGAGATAGACATGGCTACACCTTGGGGAGTTGGAACTTGTGGTTACTGCTGCCTTGGAAGAGTGTGCATGCTGTGTACGTACAGGTCCATTCCTGTTGAACCTCCACACCCACAAGTTGAAGATCACGAGGAAGACGACGGGGGAGAGGAAGGAGGTGGAGTCCCTGCAGAGCTGCTGGAGAGAGCGTCCACCGTCTGCTCCTCAGTGGGCTGCAGCTCCAGTGAGTGGGAGGAGGAGGAGAGGGAGGAGCTTGCAACACCGCAGCAGAGTGGCTTGCAAAGCCAAGGTGGACAAGGTACGATATGGAGTGAGAGCCACAGTACACAACACCAGCAGGCCAAGGTTGGCCCATGAGGCTGCACACATCGCTGCAGTGGTACATTTGTAATTGGCTAGATCCCAATTCTAGGTTTGGCATGCACACTGTCAGCCATTTTTATTTCAAGGGATTAGAGTATGGTGCATGTAGATGTTAAACAGTCGATACAGGTTTGAGGGTAGGGGGTGAACAATTCATGCTCTTATAATAACTGCTGCTAACTACTGCTCTGTATTCAGGTGAGCCCCCACCAGCCCCGCCCCCTGAGTTTGGGGAAAGGAGGGGGCATCCTTCCAGTAGTGTCCTTCCACTAACACGCCTGAGAGGGGACGGCCATGAAAACGAGGCAGTGTCCCACTCCACTCCAACACTTCAGAACGGACTGGAGCCATTGCAACCTCAAACAATGTCCCTGCCACCATACCACAGTGAGCACCACACACCGTCTACACATACACCGCCAAGTAGAAGCCTTCAACATCACATGCCCGTGAGTGTTTCGTCTTTGCTGCATGGAAGCAAGCGTGCCGAAGTGGTGCAGAACCACCAGTCAGAGGAGCCCCCTAGTGAACACGTTCCTGCTGTTCGGTTTGAAGTGGACACCATTCTTCATGGTCTGGAGGGAGGGGAAGAGGAAGTACCTCGTACACCTGGCAGTGAGGAGGAGGAGGAGGACATGGGGAACATGACTCTCATCGGGGACGAGGTTGAGCCGACCGTGATGGGAGAGGCTGACGAGTTCAGTCAGTTTGAGCCCACTCATCTTGCCTCCATGCTCAACAGGGACAGCCTGCTCACCGTGAGACCGCCGGTCACAGCTGGCCAGGAATCGAGCCCCAAGGAGCCCACCGTGACAGCTGCCCAAGCACCACTCACTGCTAGTGTGGTGGGTACATTTCCAGCAAGTGTGGATCGAAATGATGTTCTTCACGGGGACCTGAAGATGTCTGAACAGGTGAGGCCAGTTGCAGAAGGGTTTACAGACCGTGATGAGCACCATGGTGACAGGCTGGTGGAGTCTTCCAGTCGGATGTCTGACGGCCTTGCACGGAGGGGAAAGGTCTCTGAGATGCAGCCAATGGCTTCTGAGGGGTATTTCTCAACTGGGCAGGCCAGTGAGATGAGCATCGGCGACCCCCACATTGGGCGTTATGACACTGGTGAGATTTATACACCACAACACAAAGGTTGCAGGGGTTGGCACTTGTGACATACTGGATCAGAGGTACAAGGGGTGGTCACTCCCATAAGCACTGTACATAGAGCTACACTCAAGCAGCTCTAAGTATTGGAATACCCACCCCTTGAGGTACATACCGATTACTCTTCATTGAAAATATATGCTTTGTCCCTCACTGCAGGTATTTCACTGTCATCTGGCGGGCCAGCTACAAGCAGCTCCAGGCAGTTGGTGGTTGGAGAAGAGGGAGGGGAGATGGAGGAGGGAGAGGAGGAGGAGGAGGAGGGAGAAGAGGAGGGTTATGAGTACACTGGTACCTGGAATGAGGGGGGCAGTCCCTTCGAGGTCGTGGATGCCACCGCAACAATGGAGGTACACAACTGATGGTATACTCGTAGATGAACGCCACAAAGGTAGCCTCTTTTCCAGGCCCCGCCCAGCTTTTCGGCGCTTGCAGTACTAGCACAAAGGAGCTTCCAAGTTGCGTCTATAGCCAACCATTGTGAATAGCAGTCTGCAAACCCTTATACACGCCTTAAAATTGGCAGTCTGAGTTGCAAGCCTTTGATACAGCTATGCAGTCTCACTCATACTGTGAGCCTTCAATACCCCTCATGGGCTGTGAGCCCTCAATGCATGCCCCTCACGGGCTGTGAGCCCTCAACACCCCTCATGGGTTGCAATGCCCCTAGCTCATGATGAAGTAGGTGTGAATTTTAGCACACTACATACGATGTGCATGATAGGGCTTCAACATGACAATGTACACTTATCGTCACTATGCTGCATAGTTGGACGATCCTTCACACCGCTGTATGGGTCATAAGCTCCTGCTCGTACAAATCCCTCTCTGCACAGGTGTAACCATGCACCTGCAGTTCATAGCTCTCCGGTGCATGACAAAATGAACTCATGTGCTCCCTCCCAGACCATTGCTTCTTCAGTTGCTTGGTTGAAGGTTTTCATGACAACTGCATGTACAGCTTGATGTATGCACAGGGACAATACACTGCATATTTCTTCTCTCTCCTCTCCCCCTCCTCCCCCTCCCTCGTCGCCCTCTCTCTTGTCTCTCCCCCCCTCCTCTCCCCCTCTTCCCCCCCCCCCCCCCCCCCCTCCCTCGTCGCCCCCTCCTCTCTCCCTCCATCTTCTTCCCCTCCTTCCTATCCCCCTCCCTCTCTGCAGGGTCTTCCCTCTGCCTTGCTCGCTCTCACCTCCTTCCATGACACTGGTTTGGAGGACACAGGCATGCCTGGGAGCTCCCTCTCTTCCCACTCCTCTCTTGCCAGCAGCCTCACCGAACTGGCTGGGGCCCTCGGGAGCAAGCCAGCGGCAGCCGGGGAGGGAGCAGTGACAACAAGTGGTGCCCCTGAAGCTGACAGCAATGCTAGAGCCTCCCAGAGTGCGGGCTTGTACAACCCTTTTGACTCGGACGGTACGTCTACTCATCTTTCAGTCCTTGATATATACTTGCCCGTTATACTTAACACTAGTGCTGTGCTTCCACTGCAGACAACGCCAGCATGGGGAGCTATGGACAGCTTGAGTTTGAACAGAGCTCAGGTACACATCTCATATTGTGTGCATGTTTCACTACTTTGATGCTTGCTAGGTGCAACTGCTCACATGATTCCTGTTGTTAATGGGCGTGGATGTGCTGCTTCTCTCCGTAGACTCCTTCATTGCTCGGCTAGCTAAAGACGAGGAGGAAGTCCAGAAGGCCAATCTGTTCACACATGTATGTATGTTCACTGCATAGCCTAGTACCCACGCTGCAAATAGAGGAAAACTCCTTTACATGTACTCTCCATTGCCCACCCACCTCCTCCCCACCCACCTCATCCCCACCCACCTCACTTCCTACCCACCCTCCTCCCCCACCTCCCTCACTTCCTACCGACCTACCTCCTCCCCCACCCCCCTCCTCCCACCTCTCATCAGACGCTGACTCCCTCTTTCCAAACCCCCTCCCAAGACCTCACTGCGGCCAGCTGGAGCCACCTCACGGCTACGGGAGGAGAGGAGGTCTCCATTGGGTCCTACTTTGTCAAGCAGAGCCACACTCTTGGGGCCCTACCCTCGACAAGATTACCCCCAAGTGACAGGGTATGTAAGAGCTGGTTTTGCATGTGGCTTCTGCTGAACAGTGGGGTACGCAACCTTTAGTGGCAGAGAGTGGTAGCCTCATTCCCCGTGTGCTGTTTTCAGTTTGAAAACAGCGTGGGACTGGGAACAAGGCTAGGAGGATGGTTAATCATATATGGGCACCCTGGGGGCTGGAGCAGCCAAGATACCAGGTAACCTGGCAACTCAAGTGCAGAACCGGCCACTGCTTGAACTACAGGAAGCGTTAGTTCTGGAAGACTCCTGCTTGTTGATTGTGTCAAGCCCACGTGAGATTGTATACCAGACCTTCCCTATACTATTTACATGACAGCTTTATTCTCTCTTCCCTCGTTCAGCCCAAATTCTCAGACTCAGACAGCCACATTATTCAGAGTCCCCCTGAACAGCTGGTACCAGCTCCGCCCACCTCTGATAGCTCCAGCTCCGCCCCCCAGGTCCAGGATGCCTCCGATGATGCCAACCGGACTCTCGTGGAGGAGCCAGATGACACTAGCAAACCAGCGCAAGAGAAGGCCATGGTGACGTCCAGTGTTTCCCAGACTGAAGCCAGTTTGACTCCCATCATCACCGTACACACTCCGTTCCCAGTTCAGTTTGAGATTCCAAAGCTTGACCTTGAAAATATCACCACTTCAACAAGGGGCAGCTTTGACCCTCATCGTGTCTCCACCAGTATCAAACAAGCAGCTTCAATGCCAACCCTTCATGCAAGTCCTAGTCTTCAACCAGATTTCAACAAGGATGTGCCAAACTGTGATACTCACTCTGAGCCATCCACTAGCTCTGTTGTCACGAGCACTGCTGTTACAACAAGCAAAGCAATGCCTACCACCACCGCTTCACTGGACTTGGAACCAGGTCCATCACCAGCTGGAATGGAACCGAGACTGTCAACCGGACTGGAACCCGGGTACACCTCCCAATCCTGGAGGCCCACTAGTAGTGACACCACTGCTTCTACGCTTATCTTCCCGGAACTCTCTGCCCTCGCGTTCTCCCCTCCCCCTCCCGACCTCAGTAGCCTGGACTCCATGCCTACCCCCTCCATTGCTCGTCTCTCTACAGGGTTTGATGTCACAGAGGCTACATTCCATGATACCAGCTTCAGTACCTCACTTGGGCTTGCAAGGAAGGAGGTAAGTGGAACAGAGGTGTCACGATCACCAAGTGAGCTGACTAGAGACCGGAAACCTGGAGCCAAACAGGGTATTATCCCAGGTGCACAGGCGCCTTCACACTTGCAAAAAGATGCATCTCACACTCAAACACCGGAGCCTCAGCCTCTAGCAACCCCAGACCCAGTTCTGCAGCCACACTCGGCCACAAACTCCCAGTCTCCTGCCAGGAGGGACATCAGCAGCCCTAAGACCGTGGCAGCCAGGCAGAAGCTAGCACAGCTGCAAGCCACTCTGGAGGCCACCCGGTTTGATGCAGAAAACTTCCTTGCTAAGATGAAGAGTACCGGCAGTCCTGGTTCTCCTCTGCGCTTGACCACCAGTGAGCGCAACGTAGGAGACAGCCCAGCTGTCAGCAAGTCTGCAGGTTACTTGGCAAGCTCCACAAGCCCACACAAAGCCACAGGTAGCTTACAAGTGGCGGCAGGTGACACCAGCCTTCCTGTCTCTTACATGCTAATGGTGACTTCGAGTAACAAAACCTCTTCGCTTCCTTCCCTCCGTACCAGCAAAGAGGGGTTGAGATATTCATTTGCGATGACTTGCGCGCCAGAATCTGATTCATTTTTGCAGCAGCCAGCAGTCTTGCCACAGGAATATACCTCCTTGGGGACCCAAGTGGCGGAAGAAAGTAGCGCTGAAAGGGTCAGCTCTGCAGGAAAGCATCAACCTGGTTCACGTGAGCATGCACTCTTACAAGACACCCACGAGGAAACACCTCTTCCTCCACCACCTTCATCCAGTGGTGATGCTAAACCGCCCCAGGTCACTTCACAACCAGCCATCACTGTTGCTGTGCCCTCCACTGAGCATAGACCCTCACTGGATAGACCGCAAACATCCACTTTGAAATCTCAGGGAGAAAGCAAACCCTTTCCTCAGGAGCCAGTACGCAAGGAGGTTCCAAGCAAGAGCCCAGCTACGACAGTCGTTTTGTCAGAATCTGTGAAAGATATGCACGTATCTTCACAGAAACCTCCCGACCCATCCTCGCATGCAGCACTGCCCAAACACTTGGCTCCACCCTTCACAAAGGGAAAAGGTATGCAGATTTCCAAAGGTCATGAGGAAGTTACCAAGTCCGGTGGGGTGCAGACAAGTCTTTCTGATGACATTCTCAATTATGAGGTGCAATCTACAGCAAAAGCACCGCCAGTTCCCCTGAGTTCCTCTGACTCTGTCCTGGAAGCTAGCTGGAGGAGGGGCAAGAGCAAGGAGGTGAACCACGGCTCCAAACCCAGCGTCTCTTCCCCCCGGCACAGCAAGCTCAAGGCTTCTACGAAGAAGACCGGAATTGGAACACAAGCCACCGCTGTCACTTCCACGCCACCCACTTCAGAGATACAACTGTCTCCAAAACACACCCTCCCTCCCGAATCCCCACGTGCTGTCACCCCTCCTTCCCTTCATACTCCCTCATATCCCCTCCACCAAGGCACCAGTCCCACTGGGAAGCCCATCTACACCTCTCCACCCTCCCAAACCCACACCACTCACTCGCCCCCCAAGCACAGGGCTAAGGGAAGGACAAAGCTACCTGACGCTGGCTCCCTTCATGTCCCGGACTCTCTCTGTTTCAGTTCTGTGTGTTGTGTTGGTTCCTTCCTCTCGGACCAGCTGCTTGTGGCTAACTCAGGAGACAGGTGGCTGCAGCTAAGCTTTGAGGTGCGTGAGCTCTACGTTGAGGGAGCTGAGTGCATGTCCGAGGAGCAGAGCACCTTCTCTGTGCCCCAGCGGTGCTATGTCAGTCCACACAAGAGTGAAGCAGTCAAGGTACACACGACCTTTGACCTCATTGCACTGTATGGTCACTGATGCACAAGATCTGCCACCAATGCACTCTTCCTCCCTCACCACACACACACACGTCACACACACATCACACATGTCACACACACATCACACACACCCCACACACACATCACACACACACGTGCAGGTGGTATTTACTCCCCACTCTGATGGCAGCTATGAGGCAGTGTTGCAGGTGCGGGCCCAGCTGGTGGGAGTGGAGGGGGATGGCGACGACGCCTCCCTCACCTCCAGAGTTATCCTGAAGGCTCTGGCAGAGAAGCCCAGGCTTGAGGTGAGGGGGAGAGGGAGGAGGAGGGAGGGGTGAGGGGATACTTATTGGACTGTTGCTGCCATCCTGTTTACCTATTCTGTGACGATTGACGAGCAGGAGGGAGGGAAGTGTTCGGTGTTGGATGAAGCTGTACAGCAAGGCTCTTTGAATAGCACACCCATTCCACAGGTATCAACAGGTGGCCATGGACCCCCTGGGCTGGACTTCGGAGTGCTGGTGGGTGGGTCCTCCGTCTCCCTCCCCCTACAGCTTACCAACCACGGCTTGGCTGAGCTGCCTCTCAGACTCAGCATATCGGCTGTGAGTACCACACGTCAGAGAGCTCTAACTATGTCTGGCCAAGTGTCACAATTCCTTGTCTCCCCACGTGCAGACGACCCTGTCCCAAATCTGTTTCTCGTTTGGGGAGATCCCCACCCCCCTTCTCCCCTCCTCCCCTCCCTCCCACCTCTACTCCCCTCCCCACACCCGCAGCATCACTCTCCCACCCAGACCACAGAAACAGGTACGTAATAGATACAGTGTTGTGTGGCTGTGCACTAGTAATAATTATTCTACCAGTAGATAATATGCTTGTGAGACGCTTGTGAGAAGACTGTCCCTCCTCATCTTAGGCCAAACCAGTACCACACACGATTGATGTCCGCTTCAGAGCTCCCAAGAAATACATGGACAGTACGTTGTGTATTGTGTGGTGAAATCAAGGTTGGCTGCTTGTGTTCGGTATGTGACTCACTGGCACGTAATCTCACACACAGACTCCAGTACCCCAGGCCCCCCTGATGAGATCTCCGCATGTGTGGACATAGCTGTGGGTGGAGCCAGCACAGGTCAGATTCCCGCCCCACTGTCCCGACTCATTCCAATTCCACTCACAGTCTCTGAACTGCTTCCCCTTCAGTGGATGCACTGTGCAGTTTGCCAGTGAGAGCTATAGTCGGAGCAGCAAGGCTCCACGTACCGAGATTACTGCAGGTACATGTATGTGGTTAGCCTTGTTCCCAGGCCCTGCCCGCCCCCCACCTGTGTGAGGGTGGCCTGGAAACGAGGGCTAGTATGTGGTAGGTATGTACAGTATGCATGCAGTCTGTAGAGAACACCATTACATGTACGTGGACATGCACCCCACACTCACACCACACACACACACACACACACACACAGGCCATCTCTCTGTCCTGCACGGCTGGCCAGCTGGTGAATCGGGAGGTACCATTCAAAAATGCAGGCAACATCCCCCTCAGGGTCAGGCTTCGCACATCCCCAGACTCCGCCCACTTTACCATAGCCCCTGACTTCCTTCTCATGGAACCCAATGAGGTACATGCCCTGTATCCTCCCTCCCCTTGACCCCTCCCTCTGTGCCCCTCTCTCCCTCCCTGGGACGGGACATCCCTCCTTGGGGACCCCTCACCCAGTATTTGTGAACTCTTCTCAGCCTCTCATTTTGTGAGCTACTCATCTCTTCCCCAGGAGGTGCAGGTAAGCGTGTGTTTCTCCCCTCCCTCCGCCCCGCTGACCAGCGAAGGATCCCTCATGATCCACGTGGAGCCCAATGGGCCCAATTACGAGATGAAGCTGCGGGGGACTGCTACCGATGATGAGAGACACAGAGATGGGTATGTCACATGGTGGGCAGTGACTGGGAGTGGCCTAGAGCACCCTCTTCTAGTTGCACGTGTCTTCTGTTCTGCTGCAGACTACTTTCCTGCAGTAAGAGGTTTCTGTACTGGGGAGGGGTAGAGCTCAACAGCTCACGGTGAGTGGCTAGCAGCATGTACACATCTCGCTCAGTACAACATAAACTACCCCCCCCCCCCCTCCCCCCCCCCCCCCCCCCCACACACACACACACACATGCACACACACACACTCCTCTCTCTCTCTCTCTCTCCTTCCCCCCTCCCGTAGCCCACAGAAACTGGTTCTTCACAACAGTTTTCAGCACAAAGTGCCACTGCAGCTCTCCATCAGACACCAGGATTCCCCATTCCAGGTAGGGCTGATTCCTGGGCCCATTCCAGTTCCCAGACCACAAGCTGGAGCATGGATGGGACCAGGCTAGAGATGAACCAACTTAGTTTGAGGCTGGGTGGGGGTGTGTTAATGTTCTCTTCTCCCTCAGCTGCAGAGCATTGACGGTGCCACACAGTCTGTGCGCACACAGGAGGTTGACATCCTCCCGCAGGTGGGTCCAGGAGGCATCACTGTACGTGCATGCTCATGCCCACTCAGTTGCAGTACATGCGAGCAGATCTGATGTAGTGTAAGACCTACACCACTCAACCATCAGTGGCTCTCCCTGCTCGCCTGCCTTTACTCACCACAGGATCAGCTCCCTCTGTACGTCATCTACACCCCCAACTCTGAGGCTGTCCACTACAGTGCACTAGACATCTATGACACCGCTCACTCCAAGAAATACCGCGTGAGTAAATCTAAACTACCTCCACCCCAGCCTGCTGCAAGGAGGGAGGGAGTGAGGTACCCTCAACTACCTCCTCCCCAGCCTGCTGCAAGGAGGGAGGGAGTGGGGTACCCTCGACTACCTCCTCCCCAGCCTGCTGCAAGGAGAGAGGGAGTTGGGTACCCTCAACTACCTCCTCCCCAGCCTGCTGCAAGGAGGGAGGGAGTGGGGTACCCTCAACTACCTCTTCCCCAGCCTGCTGCAAGGAGAGAGGGAGTTGGGTACCCTCAACTACCTCCTCCCCAGCCTGCTGCAAGGAGGGAGGGAGTGGGGTACCCTCGACTACCTCTTCCCCAGCCTGCTGCAAGGGGAGAGGGAGTTGGGTACTCTCAACTACCTCCTCCCCAGCCTGCTGCAAGGAGGGAGGGAGTGGGGTACCCTCGACTACCTCCTCCCCAGCCTGCTGCAAGGAGGGAGGGAGTGGAGTACCCTCGACTACCTCCTCCCCAGCCTGCTGCAAGGAGAGAGGGAGTTGGGTACCCTCGACTACCTCCTCCCCAGCCTGCTGCAAGGAGGGAGGGAGTGGGGTACCCTCGACTACCTCCTCCCCAGCCTGCTGCAAGGAGGGAGGGAGTGGGGTACCCTCGACTACCTCCTCCCCAGGCTGATATGCATTCATTTCTCAATTACGGTGCGTGTCTGTTCTTGTGTGGCAGATCGCTCTGTGTGGGTTTGGCGGGATGAGTCAGGTGGAGGTCGTCAACGCCAGAAGATCCACCGATACCAGCTGGATCGACCTGGGAGAGGCAAGTGTGGTTTTACTAACCACTAGTAAGTCTCATAACTGTATTTCAGGGTTCAGCTTTGGTCTAATTTTGATCCAGCCTCAATCCCAGTCCATCATTGTCTCTAGTCTCGTGCCCAGATCCTCCCTGTTCAGGAGGGTCTGGGAATGAGACTACTCTATCTCTGGCATGTGAATGAGCTGATCCACTGGTGTGAGTGTGTGCCTAACTCCTCACATCAGGTTGTGGCAGGGCAGTGTAATGCCGTGAAAGTCTCACTCTACAATTCTGGACAGAGATCTGCCTTCGTCCAAGTTCTCTGCTACCCAGGGCTTGGCACCAGTAAGCTGCGCTGCTGTCAGAGTGTGTCAGAATCCTGAGTGTTAGGGAGGTTGCTATGACTGCAATGAAAGAAACATCGCAACTGATTACCCTATCCTGCAGTTGGTGGCGACTCCACCCCCCTCCCCCTGGACACGGCCAGCGTCAACCCCTCTGAGCTCATACTTCAGCCCCAGCACATGAAAGTCAGTTGACACACATGTTGCTGGGATACTGATTCATATAACACTGATTTGGATGCGGTACTGATTCATACTGACACTGTGTGGTTACCATCCTGATGTTGTGATTCCTCCCCCCAGGAGTTGCTGCTGGTGTACCGTGCCAGTGAGGCAGATGAGGGGCAGTGCCTCAGCTTCCCTTCCCCCCTAGCCCGCCTCGTCCTCTTCACGGGGGAGGAGATCCTCCGACAACGGCTGCAGAGGTCAGCACACTGCGGTCGTCTTGCCAGGCTATCACTGCCTCGAGCCCTGCACATGCACGCACATACATGCATGTACATGCATACACAGAAGTAGCTGTGGAAATTGGAAACCATTATGGCACACTTTGGCGTTGGAATTGGCAGAAACATCACTCCTGTTCTATTGGTATTGGGAATAGACTTGGAAGAGAATGCTGCACTAGGTATGGGTATGTGAATGAGATATGAAGCTGGGAATTGTGCCATTGTGGTCAGCATGAAAAGATCTTTCAAATGATGTCCTTAAAATGATTTTTTTGTCTCAGTCACATTTTTGTCAAAAATCGCACTCCTCCAAAGGCTATAATCCATGGATTTTCATGATTTTGGGTCAAAATTCAACTAACAGCAAAATGGGCATCATTGGAATGCTCCATTCATGCAGATCACAATGGTGCAAATCCCAGCTTCATATCTCATTCCTAGCCCAAGATACTTAGCATATTAGTTTTCCATTTTTGACAGAAATTGCACATCGAGTGCTGTTTCCGCCCATTTTGGCTTAATTGACATATCAAAATGTGCCATAATGTAAAATGTAATGGCCAGTTATGGGGTGTGAACACACCTACGTAGTTGTATAGATATAGACACTCACTTGTATTGTAGTGGAATACGAACATGTAGTTGTAGCTTGCTTCCTGGTTGTATACTGCTCACTGCAGGTCATTTGGGGGTGGCAAAAGTGTGCAGCTTGCCAACTCTTTCAACAAGCTCTTCTTGAAGCAGTTTCCCGAGCAAGAGAGCATACCTTCGGGTTAGTGCGTGGTGTGTATGTGTTAGTAATTATGTATCTCCATGGTAACCGTGCATTGTGATTCTCCTCTCTAATTATTGGTGTGTTCTCTGCTCAGAATTGGACTTCAGTTCCTTTGAAGTTGAAGACGAGGAGAAATTCTTCGAGCTGCAGCTCAGGAGAGTTACCATCTCCCTCTCCGGTTCTCCACAGACTGAAAGCCCCCTTCCTCGACCTCCACGCCCCCCACCACAATCCCCCACACCCCCAGCCCACATCCTCAGCCCTTCTTATACTCCTGTCACAGAAGACAAAGCCGCAGATCTCACCCGTAGCCCCACCTCCCTCATCCTCTCCTGCCACACCCTCACACTGCCTGATACCCCTGTCGGACACTACTCTGGTGAGCACAGCATGCGCACACAGTCTGTGAGTGAGTTATGTGTTGGGACTAGGATGTAATTTACCCCTAACACTCTATGGGTATCTGCAACTCCACACAGAGAAATTCCTTGCAATCCGCAACCCTTTCTCTCAACCTCTGAGATGGCATTTGAGCTCTGTGGCTTCACCCTTTGTCAGGGAGGCAAGTCCTTGCATGTGTGTGGTATTTTACCGTCGCAGCGCACTACCTTTGTCTTATCTCTGTAGATCTCAGGTGGACAGAGTGACATCTGCAAGGCAACGTACTCGGCATTCTGGGTGCACGAACGAAGAGGAACCATCCTGCCCCACACCAGTGCAGAGGTAATGTCCACGCTTAGCCAGTTTCCAGTTTGTCTATCTATCACATACAGTTTGGAAAACTGCTGTGGATTTATGTAATCTTGCGTATATTCAGCCTGTCAACCAACAGCCAACTGACCAATCAGTTGGTCGATCAACAATGTTGTACTAGCAAAAAAACTACTGTATATATACACATGTAGCATGCACAAGATCTAACGCTGTAAGTAGGTCATCGGGCCTGTAGCCATGCAGCCTCTAGTCTGCTATCTAATATTTGATGTAAGTGGGGTTTGAAATTGGGGTAGCCACACCCACAATATGTGAGGGGTTATACACACTCTGTCTGGTTTCTTGCTGTCCGTGCAGGTGCTGGTCACGTTCCAACCTCATAACCAAGGTTCATTCTCACAGATCTGGGACCTGCAGGTAGACTGCAACAATGACATCCGTGCGTGCAGTGCCTCCCTTACGTCTGTTGCTGCATTCCTATAGGTATCAACGGATGAGACTGGCCCTAAGAAACTGCGGATCTCATTTGGTGGGAAGGTGAGATTCTAGTGGTGCGTGCAACTGTTGTTGTTTCACTGTGTGTATTGTGTGTATGCAGGCGGTGGCGCTGCCCCTCCAGAGGCGTGCGGTAGAGCACACCCACACACCCCAGTCTGAACTACTGATCCAGTCTGTCAGCACGGGCTCTCAGCCCAGATCCGCAAGCATGCCCCAAGTCTATACCACCTCGTCTGTATTCCATTCTACTGGCTCTGCCAGTGCGGCAGCCCTCATTCCAACCATTAGCAGAGTGAGTCCACAGAGGAAGAGTGTTTACGTCAGGGAAGAGAACATCAACTTTCCACCAACCAGTGTTGGGAACAAATCTACCATAAAGGCTCAAGTCTGCAACAGGGACACACTCAGACACAAGGTTAGCCAAGACGTATGCTTCTCTTTGACTGTACCATTAGTTGCCTGTTGTTCTCTCATCCTATAGTTTGAGGTAATCAAGCCTGCTCTTCCATTTGTGGTAGACCACCACAGCTTTGAGCTAGGGTGAGCTATGATTTGCATGTTAAGATTATTTGTGTACCGGTGTATCAGCTGTGTGCTGTCTTGCTTGTAGGACCCGACAGTGTGCCAGATTGCCTGTTCATTTTAAACCCACTACACCTGGTGAATACAAAGGCATTCTCGCCATCAAGACCACTGCAGGCCACCAAGCCTTTGCCGTACTGCGAGCAAGTTCATGCCTCTGAAATAAGTTGTGTTTTTTTTAACCAAAGCTCTGTGGCTATTTTCAATGTCTATTGGTCTACAATGCCCGTTATAGATGCTCAAATCTCTCACATGTACAGTGCATATTTTTATCACATCTCAAAACAAATTTCGTGGAGAGGCGCGCGCATGAGGTGCAAGCGTGGTGACCGGTACGGTGGGGCCGGGCGCGGCGGGCGTGGTCCGGGCACGTGACTGTACTAGCGAACGATGCATCCTGGCCTGCCTGGCTGGATCCAACGAACATGGCGCAGCAAACGGTGGTGAGGCCTGTAGCTGTACGCAACAGACCTGTTGACCCACTAGGTAACGTGATGTACTGCATTGCGGATGGCAAGCTAGATGAGCTGAAATCCATGTTAAAACACGAGCTGACCAGAAGCCTCTTCAAAGAACGTATACTGACCGACAGAGTTACGAAGGAACGATCACCTCTGGTGGTGGCCGTGTTGAAGGGCCACTTCGAGATCTTCAAGTATATCCTAGGCAATTTCCGCACGAACCTCGAGCAGGAGACCTCGGCTGTCATAGACGGGGGGTACCCAGTGGAAGGCGCCACGCCTCTTTGGACTGCATCGACCCTGGGACATGTCGAGTTCGTGAAGCTTCTCGTGTCGCGAGGCGCCGATGTCGAGCACTCAACTGATTCCAAGTCCACGCCCCTCCGAGGAGCAGCGTTTGATGGTCACTGTGAAGTGTGTGACTATCTTGTACAGCATAACGCTGATATCGACAAGCCGAATCAAGTCGGACAAAGCCCCCTCACTATCGCAGCTGCCATGCAGAAGACTGAGTGTGTCAAGCTGTTGATAGAGAAGGGGGCAAATGTGAACCACAGGGGGCACAACGGCGACACCCCACTTCATGTCAGTGTTGAATCAGGAACTGTTGAGATTGCCGAGATCTTGGTTAAGTCTGGAGCAAGAAACAGCCCAAATGACGTAGGCTTCACTCCTGCCATCCTCGCCTGTTGCTATGGCCACAACGATGTCATGGAATTCCTCAACAAGACCTTCTGCTTGGAAGCAAAGGAAATTTACGACTGCTACTGCCTTCTAGCAGCCAAAGATGTTCTTAGCGGCAACGATTCAAAAGCGTGGGAGTGGATGCAGAAAGCTATAGCAATTCGGCAAGAACATTCTGAGGCTTTCATGAACCTTGCTCCAGCCGCTAGCGTGTATGATGGATTAGAGGAACCTTCGACGATGGAAGATGTCAGGGTTATCCTCCAGGATGAAACAAAGATGTTCTTCCTGAGCTCTATCTACTGCGAGCGCATCTTGGGCAAGATCCATCCAACAACTGCCTTCTACATCCGCATCAGTGGTGACATGGCCCTCGCTGAAAGCCGCTACAGCAAGTGTATTGAGCTCTGGCACCGCTCCCTGGAGTTTGATAACGCAGAACGAATGGCCTACGAACTGCAAATCACAGAAGACCTCCTCTTTGCGATCAGAGGCTTCTCAATCATGGCCGAAGACCACTTTGTTCCACAGGTAGAACCTCACTTCCGATGGGGGCTGAAGGAATTTCGGATGGCACACGAGAGCAAAATATCCAAGGTGGAAGTTGTGTCGTGCCTGTGTCGGATGATTGCTGCCTGGCTTAAAGTGGCAGACTGCGTCAAGGACAGCAAGGAGAGGGAAGAGATGGATGATTGCATCTCAAAGTCGGTGGATGACCTGATAGACATCATGGAGGATGACACGTGTCCTTTGCTGATCGCTTGCCTGCACAACCTTCCTGAGCATGGTAGTGGCGCATTTAAGGACATTTCTGCCGCCCACCTCCCAATAAATAGAGCAGTGGCGCTCTTAATTGATCACGGCTGCTCGGTGCACTGCGAAGACGAGAACGGGAACTTTCCTCTGCACTTAGCTGTGCAGATGAAAGACAATGGAGCATTAGAGTGTGTAAGAACACTATTGGAGTACGGGGCACACGCAGATGTGGTGAACTTAGATGGACTAACCGCTCTGGATGTTGCAAAAACTAAGGGTATTGGCTGCAAAATGAAAGCCACTGAAATTTTTTCTGAGATCGAGGCAGCCATGTTCCGCTATAGCTCTCTCCAGTGTGCAGCATCAAAGGCAATCGTTAGATATGGGATTGCCTACACTGAAATCTTACCCCGACAAATGGTAGAGTATGTCTCCTGGCATGAGGGAGCGAAGGTCGCTGAACAGCTGGACAGCTGATTTTGTGTTTGTGTTTGTATCTTGCATGCATGATGACTGTTTTGCACATGGCGGAGCTACATTACACGATCATGCAAAACGCAAAGAACTACAGGCATACGATGCATGTGTCGTGAGCTGTTGAAGTGTTACAGTAGGTACTCTCAAGCACTGCATGAAGATGGTGTAGGCAGAATAAAAAGTGGTGTGTGTACCTAGAAAATAAGTCTTGTGGAAGATCCATAATTATGTTGCAGTGCAGATCTAGATAATTTTATGCAACATTGGGTAGCAAAGGGGGACTCGTCTCTTATCATATAGTATTGCTAACATTTGTGATCAAGCATTTGGCCTCGACCTGCAGCTGCAATAATCCTGGTCAAGCCTTGCACAATCCAGCTCAAACGTACTGCAAAATGGATGTATTGGAACGTGCCACATGTACATTTCCTTATATAGCATGACTGTGAGGGCTCCTGGAACTCATCCTGATCTTCATGTGGTATAAATAAATACATGGCTAAGTTGTGACATCATTTTGTCATGTGAGAATATGCAACATCATGGTGTTCTGATAAGAGGCAGGTCAATACCCATGACCAACAGAGCTACCATGGCAGCTGTCTGCTCTGCAAACCTCTTGCTGCTTGACCTGAAGCGGAGAGAGGGAAGCATGTGATCTGGCACTTGATGCCATCCTGTACCCGATACACAACAACCAACTTGAACAGCAATATACCAGAAGCTTGATGAGTATCTGTCTTGGCCAATGGTGACAGTTGACTTGAAATTCCGGTCTTTGCTCCTCTCAACCTGTGCAAGTGGAGACACTCACTTCATGTTAGGGTGTGACTGAGGTGATACAGACACCAGTAGACGTACTGTTAAGTATGTGGGCTGTTTTATAGAGTGTTTCCTGCATAGAGAAGGGAAGGGGAGGGAGATTGGTTAAAACTCTGGCTGTATAGTGGAGTGTAGGCTCGCTCGCCTGCAGTGATCCAGGAGAACTGATTTTGGAGTTCTATCATTAGAGTAATCTCTTCTGTGAGGATAAGATGATCACAAGTTAATTACCACATCTTCAAGTGACAGCCAGGGATCAGAGACAGGTCATCGCGATATCAGCATGTGAAACCACACTAGTCACATTTATAAACACATTCATCCACACAGAGAGATCCCTCCCTTCCCCTCCACGTGTGCTCCCAGTTCCACAAACCTATTGTAGTTCACAAACAGCTCCATCACCCCATCCTCCGCTACCTCCACCTCTAGTTTTCGCCTTTTGGATGCCGTTGGGCAAAAGCTGGCCACACCCAAGTCCTAAACAAGTGAGATTATTGGCATCGTGGTCAACTATGAGGATACTCTCAATGATGTCATACACTGGGGGATACGAACACCAGGAACAACTACCACAACTCTAAGGGATGTACACCACCTGGAAGCAGCTCTACCCGGTTGGCTAGACGCTCCTATTACAAATGTACCTTCTGCTCCTGCAGTGATAGTCTCTCAATCTTCTCACTTCTCTGGCTCTCTGCAGCCTCTAGATACGACACTAGGCCCCACATTTCACTGCAAACAAGAATGAAACAATTATGGCTTCAGTTTCAATCTACCTCTCCCCTCCATTCTTCCTGCCTCACTTATCCCCTAGCTTGTACCTCACACCGTGCTACATGCTGATCAATACAAACAAGGACAATGGAAACCAGGTGCGTGACCCGGCAGTGGCGGGTGACCCGGCAGTGGGGGGTGACCCGGCAGTGGCGGGTGACCCGGCAGTGGCGGGTGACCCGGCAGTGGCGGGTGACCCGGCAGTGGCGGGTGACCCGGCAGTGGCGGGTGACCCGGCAGTGGCGGGTGACCCGGCAGTGGCGGGTGACCCGGCAGTGGTGGGTGACCCGGCAGCAGGGCTCGCTCGTGTTCCCCACGTTAATTGGAAGCCTACCATATCTCCCTCATGGAGCTGGCAGCCAGCAGAGCCCGGCCCTTGGATGTGTCCAAGAGCTCTTGCATCATCTGGGCCAGAGTGTACTTGGTGTTGGGGAAGTAGTTGTCATATTCCACTGCTAGTCGGATGTACTGCCTGATCACCTCCTCCAGGGGAAGCGGACCCTCCTTCCTGCACGAGAAAACATAGTCTGTCAAGCTAGAGCCATCTCTTGCAGCGCAGGAAGCTGCGGGTCGAGGGAATGGAAACAAGAGCTCACAACCTCTGATCTTGCACTGTGACTAGGTCAAATGATATTCACGATACCACAATTGTTCTCAGACATTTTGATCATGTGACCTGCGTGTGATGGCTACATGATCTGTCGTATACAATCATGTGATCAATCACAACTGACCTGAATACGGATGGGTTCCACTGTGCTGCTCGGGCAACCATCGTTGAGTCACACCCTGCAATTGCAAGTGACATTCAGAGATTACAAGGTCGAAACAACTAGGATGAGCTGCAGAATGGGCTAACCTGTTGCTTTCTGAAAAGCTTCAATGTCTTTGTAGCTTCTAATATCAGAAGACCCTCCACTGTGCACCAGAAGGTAATTCATTTCGTAGTATCAGCAGTGTGAGTTAGTCTCATTCACAGACCGCATGGGAATGAGGCTAAGTGTGAGTTAGACAGTGATCGTTTTCTACAAAGTTGTTACTCAGAATATGAACACGTGGAGAAAATAAAAACAGCCTAGCTTGTAAGACAATCAATAATGGAGGACCTCACTTTGCAATAACTTGGATAGAGACGGTCCTGGCTACCTCCCTGATGACATCATAGTGGCAGGGGTTGCGTGAGCGCTCCTTCTGGTTTCTAGCAGCATGAATGATTAGCATTATCATGTGACTCATGCGACTGTCATAGCAATGCATGTACCTGCCATGGACGGCCAGTGCAGCTACTCCTGTGCTTTCAATCACTCTCACCAGCTCCAGAGTATCCTCGAGCTAAGGAGACAAAGAGTGCACACGCACACCTTACACACACCTTCTCTCACACTCTGCAGTACAGCTGCTTCAACGTACGGTTGGCAGTATTCTGATCTTGCAGGTAACAGGTTTAGACACGCCTTGCACCAAAGTAGTCAGTATCTAACGGATATGCAATAAAGCAGCTGTCCTACTCTGTGCAACAGACTATAATAGTGAGACTAAACACTGGAGGTGGTGAGGGCTATCTATCTATTAGAGCAGGCCCCTAGGTCTGTCTGTGTAACAAACTAATGATCACAAAAAGGTGAGACAAAATGCTGGAGGCGGAGAGGCTTGGAGTGGGGAAGGTGGGTGATGTATCCCACTGACCAACCTCTTTGACTTTCTGAGGTTGTGTCAACAATGCAGCTCCCATTCCTCCCTGCAAATCAGATGATACAACTGATGATGTCATCCCCCAATGCACGGCACACACTGGTCACGTACCTTCAGTGAGTAATCCTTGGGACAGCCCATGTTGACATCAATGCCGGCAACATCTTCCTCACTGAGCATAGTAGATAACACAAAGAGATTGCAAGAGAGGAGGAAGGGATTGGATACTTGACCCGTCTTACACCATTCTCGCTGTTTTCAGTGCCCTCTCAGCATCAGAAGTTCCCTAGCAACCAATAAAGAGATCAGTAAGAGGTGGCAGGCACACAGTCTGGAAGTCAGTATCAGCACACCATTTGGAAGATGACTCTGTCTCTCTCTCTCTGACAAGTACGAAAGAAACATTTGCCATCAGGCAGCAGAAAGTCAACTGTGTCCAGAATTGCTATGGGTAAGGGGAAGGAAGGTGTGAGGAGGGAGGGGGAGGGGGAGGGGAAGAGAAAGAAGAGGGAGGGTGAAGGGAAGATAAGTAGAGCCTTGTACTCAGGCTTGATCATAGCTTTGGAGAACATCGGAAGGCATAGGAAAGCCTGGGAGGGTTTTGCACATGATACAACACCACTGCTGACATCACTGTCACATGATACAGCACCACTACTGACATCACTGTCACATGATACAGCACCACTGCTGACATCACTGTCACATGATACAGCACCACTACTGACATCAATGTCACATGATACAGCACCACTGCTGACATCACTGTCACATGATACAGCACCACTGCTGACATCACTGTCACATGATACAGCACCACTGCTGACATCACTGTCACATGATACAGCACCACTGCTGACATCACTGTCACATTATACAACACCACCGCTCACATCACTGTCACATGATACAGCACCACTGCTGACATCATGCACTAGCCTCGTTCCCAGGCGCTCTTGGTAACCAAGAGCGCCTGGGAACGAGGCTAATCATGCACTGGAAGTTTGGGGCACCTGAGCGTGTCCTCCTAGCTATAGATGTGAACTCGTCTCGGTCCTGCATGTTCCTGGTTCCCATTTGCAAACAACAAGCATTCCAGGACGTTATCTTTGCATTCGTATATGAACGGTGGCACCATATAGGTACAAGGATAGAAGATAACTCTGATGTTGCATGAAATACTTACGATTCATGATTCTCTTGCACTGCAACATCTTGTGATCAATCAGTTCCTAAGAGATGTTCACCAGTGCATGTGGGGAGGGAGTGACTTGAGTGAGATGAGACCTGCAAGTTTAATGTCACCTACTTCGCTGTAGACAAGATCTGCGCCGTAGTGCAGCGCCAGCAGCCTCATGGGAAGGTTCCCCACCCGCACCATGGGCGCCAGGACCACCTTGTTAGCGTAGTTCAACCGCAGGCCAGCCATTGCATGTGCATGCAGTTCTACAAAAATATAGATAAACAAATGACGTCATGTCGTCTTACACGTGGTCGACCGGTCAGGATGAGCAGCAAGCGGGTTGTTGGTCGGCTGCCAGCGCACCCTCCGCTTCCAGTTGACGTGAGGGATAGACTGGAGAACGTACAAGAAAACATCCATCTCCTTACCAACCAGCTCAGAGGTCTTTGATGGCTCTGATCTTTCTGATGAAGTTTTCAATACATTTCTTCTCTTTTGACCCAATAAACGGGTACAGGAGGTACTCCAGTCGCCTGCCATGAAATTCTTACTCCACTGGATGTTGTAGCTAAGCTGTTCCAGTGTGCCCGTGGTGTGTCAGACGGTTGCACAAAGCTGGCGGTGCTCTTCTCCAACCCCCCCTCACCCTCGGCCGGAGAGTGTGGAATCGTCTGCGGGAGAGTTGAACAGTCCTTACTGCAGCTGACGTCCACATTGTACCAGCTCTCCCCAGACCAGGGTGTGTTTCCATGCCAACAGATCTAACTATGTGTTTAGTATGACTCTTTATAACGAGGGGCAACCGCACTCCTGGTAGCAGCCGATGCAACCGGTTGCAACTCGCTGGTAGCGCAAGCTAGGTATAATTGTGTGTATACACATCAGCCGTGTACGTACCCTCGGTCCCAGGCTCTCTCCTCAAAACAGAGCCTGGGAACGAGGCTACCTTGTACGTAGGTGTAGGTAGTCCCTTCAACACTGCAAAGCATTGACAAACTGGAAGTGCAGACGTGCCAGCTCGTGACATTATCATGTGTGTGTTCTCTAATATCTGCACAGGTAGAACACTGGGGGAGGAGATTAGAGATGCTATCCTCAGAATACTGAAAGGAGCAGAGAAGCTTGTTCTGGCAGTCATTGAGAACGGTTGCAGTGGGTGAGGAAACGAATTCACTTGTGAAATGAGCTTGCATAATCTTTCCCACCAATGTCTATGCTGTAGTATGAAAGGCACTCTTGTATACTCTTGCATATTCTTGCATACTACCCAGCAAGAATGTGAAATTGCAGGGAACCGGAACAGTGTGGGAGAGCTGTGGTGCTGTCACTAAACTATCCAAAGGTGTTTGTATGTTACATCACCGAGTGAATGCATAACCTGATGGTTCCTGTTCTTGCTTCCTGTGCAGATAACCATGCTGCTACACTGAGAGTGTTCATTGACCAACTACACTTACTAAGAGATGCAGCTTCCGAAGTGCAGGAGGTAATATCAATTGTCCCCCTTTCATCCTCACAATCATATGCGTTCCTCTGTCATGTCCACCCCCGCCCCCCACCCCCACACCCCTTCACGTAGCTAAGATCCAATGATGGTCTTGGTGATGACCTAATGGACGATGATGATGATTTGTTGGGGTTATCTGGTGCGGTGGGGGGTATGCAGCTGGGCGGAGCAGTGCCAGACCACTGTAGTGCCACTGCTGAGAATGGAGAGGCCGAAGGAGAGGAGATGGCAAGGGAGTGGACCCCGGCAGAGAGGGGACTTGCCGAGCCTTGTCTCAGGCTGATCCAAGTGAGTACCGTGAGCATAGTGTATGCAGGAACTTAACCCCCCCCCCCACCCCACCCCCCCCCACACACACACACATACACACACCCCCCCCCCCCCCCCCCCCCCCCCCCCCCACACACACACACACACACATACACACACACACACACATGCACCAGCTATCAGCTGATGTCACTGGAGCAGTCTCCCGCCTCCTTGTCAGCCATGGTAGCACAGAACAGCTGCAATTCATTCATGAACTGGATGGTGCTGCAGAGATAGTGAAGAAACTCAGTCCTTTGTGAGCTCAAGAGCGTTAGGTCACATCTCAGTATTCAGTGAAGATCTGTTGATATGGTTGCCTGGTAGCAAGATCAGTAGAAATGACCTAGTAATTACTAATGGGAGCTGCATACACTGTTGTAGCTACAACTTGTACAATACATTGTAGCAAAGAAGATTATGAAGAAGACTTTGATCTTCCGCAGGGTAGATGACTTGGCTCATGAGCTGCCGGGACCAGTGGCATGGAAGAAATGCCAAGGAACAGTAAGAGAATGGCAGCTCTTGAGTGTGTGCAGTCTAGTAATGTTGCTGTGTTTGTCTACGTTCCAAAGGCACAGTCTCTTGGAGAAACACTCCAGTTGTTTGTAGAAACCTCAAGGTGAGAGGTCAAAGGTCATTGTTAGGTTCATCTTGTTTATTTTGTGCTGTTTTCTTCTGCAGCCGTTGTCACTTCTGCATTGTTGCTGGCAGTAGATGGGAGGGTGTGAAATTCGAACAGACTGTTAGGGAAGCACTAGCTTCGTTGACCACCCAATAGTATTTTCATGCCATTTTTATTTTTCAGACAATGTTATGTACACGGTAGGTAACACCAGCTTCATGTACATGGTTACTGAGCGTTGAAGAGTCACTCAGAAGTAGGCCTGAGGATTTTATGCTGGGAATAATTTGAGCATAATAGGCTGACGGAAGAATTGAGAATAATTTGGGAATAATCCGGAAGTTTTAGAGGAATAATCTAATTTCTCTTCCGGAAGTCTAACACGTGGCCATATGGTGAGGTAAAAATGGCGGACAGTAGTGAAACGAGTGCAGCTAGTGTTGTGTCTGTTGACTCAGTCTGCGTCGACTCAGACCAAGAGCCAGACGCTGCGCCCCCTACGTTTCTGAGTCGCCTTCGCGCAGCTGATCCTGCCGATATATCGAGACCACGGAAGTTGAAGAATTGAGAATAATACACGTTTTGTTGAGCATAACTGTTGCTTGAGAAAGAATAATACTCGTATTTTGTGAGAATACAAGAATAGAATAATGGGCTATTTTTGGAGAATAATATCCTCAGGCCTACTCAGAAGCCTGGCCTGCTTGCTGTGATCCAGTGCAGACCGGCTGACAGAGAGAAGGAGAGAATCGGGCCAACATCTGCATGTGGGGAAGAGGAGAACCACATGACGGCTCATGCTGGAGTATCGACCCTTCAACACTTGCAAAACAGCTAGTGTGTTTCAGCCTAACTCGTGATCATGGGAATGTGTGAACAACCTGCATGTTTGGGAAATCTGTCATTACATCAATTGGTTTCTTGTTCAGATTCTTAATCTGTACCAAGGAGGATCACGTTAGGAATAGTGGCCAAGTATATTGAATTCAAAATACAAGCCAGCATGGTTCACCATAGGTATAATTATGTCAAAAACCTTTTGCTGACCAAAGATCTGACTTCCTCTCTTCTCAAAGACACTGAAGGAGGGGAAGCTCCTCATCTTGAGGTGGGCGTTGCCTGCTGACCCCAGGGAGTGACATCTTGCTGAGGGTTGGTTTGGGTGGCTGTTGGACGAGGCCACAGACCACTTCCTCTTGGGGGCAAATCTTGCCATGCAGAACCTGAGTGCGGACACGTCACCGGGGAGAGAAGGAACAGTTAACAGTAGAACATGTTACGTGATTGTGTCAGATCACCTCTTCCAGTAGAGGATGAGCACAGAGAAGATGCTGAGGGCAGCTTCATGGAACAGCCCACGGAAGATGTACCCCTGAGAAAGGTTGTCCAAGATCAACTGCACCAGCTCATTTGGGATATTGATCTGGGGAGGTGTAGTGCGTGTGATCATGTGTCATAAGCGCTGGAAGTAGTCGAGGAGGTTTGCTTGAGCTGGGTCAGCCTAGAGATCAGTTACCTGCACTCGTGGTGACACAGCTGAATCAATGTAGCAGTTGACAATGGCGTGGGCCTTCTTGTGCACCATGATATCATCCTCAGGAGTGTGCGTACCATTGGCTTTGGCTGCGTTCATTATGTCCGCAAGGTCCTTATATCTGCCAGATGAGAAGGTTTAGTTGGTATCCATGCAACTGGTCTGAATAATTAATGGAAGCTGTGCCCTCACCTTTCCACCTCAGCCCAGAAGGAGAGGTCGTTGAGGAGCTTGGTGACAGTCACCACCTTCGTCCCAATCACCTTCCTGTGCCCTGAGGTATTGCCCTTGATGACTTCATCTTTGAGAAAGTTCTGGAACATTTCTGACGTGGAGGGCTTCATTAGCCCGTGACGGAAGCTGATCACATTGTGAGCAAACATTCCCCACAATCCTTTCTGTGTGAAAGATTGCAAGGAGCAAACTTTAATGTACATGGTTTCACGTACATGACTGTATTTGCATGTTAATTAAGATTGACGTGCTACCGTTTTTTTTTGTTTATTGTTGTTGTTATTTGCCGTACTTCTAAAGTTGAAATGATGTACCTTATGTGTTCAACATCCTAAAAAACGTACGGCTGTATTTGCTCACTGTGCGCTCCTTGCATATAATTGGTTTCTTGGCTGTTTGGTCATCAGACGACTCTTCCTCTTCTTTC
Source organism: Axinella damicornis (assembly GCA_963931865.1). Classification (NCBI taxonomy): domain Eukaryota; kingdom Metazoa; phylum Porifera; class Demospongiae; order Axinellida; family Axinellidae; genus Axinella; species Axinella damicornis. The sequence continues at coordinate 541,949 of OZ007515.1, read as the reverse complement.
TCCTCTGTAGATAGAAATGCAAGGTAGTCTTGGTACCAGTGGCGCTCCATGGCATCGGCCACTGCAGCCTGTGCAGCTAGCAGCTGGAAGGGACTGGCCCTCTCCTTCTGGCTCAGTTCATAGATGATAGGGTCGTGGCACTTCAGCACTGTAAGGCAAGACAAAATTTAACTCAGACAAGTGACCACGCTGTCAAGTTAATACCGGTAACCAGAATTTGACTCACCCCTGTCAGCATTGCTGGTAAAGAAACGCTTCAGTATGTTCCTCATTTTGAAATTGCAAGCCCTTCGGTTGCCCATGGAGGTCTTCATGTCTTCCACGGACAGCCAGAGGAGCAGCTGCGTCTCTGCATTGCCACCCTGGGAGAGCAGGAAGGTGTGGAAGAACTCCAACTGCACAGGGTCCTTCAATACCTCCATGAAACTCCTTCACAGCAAAGAGAAGAATTGTAATGGTGCATGTGACAAGACCTTGGAAGTGTGACACCAGTTTGAAAAACGTTTTCTATAATAATAATTTGGTTGCCGAAGTGTGTTTAAAATAAGTAATCAAAACGCGCTTTTATAACTATAAAGTGCTTATACAAGTCTTGCAGCATTAGGGCATTTATATGCACTGCTCCTACACACTTTGGCAATGGTGGCTTCTTGTGCTGGTCACAGGAGTGAGCAGGTCTGGAGGCGTAGAGCACCTTGTGCCGGCTGCTGTGTGGATCCCACCTCACCATGCTGTACACTGTTGTCACCATCGGGTTTAGAGCTATCCCAGGAAAGTCAATGGGATCCACGGCCAGATCGCTGTAGCCTTCAGACAACTCATCGTCTTCCTCACTGTCTGTTGCTGACTTCATTAGACTGACACCGGTGAGCCTCCGTGATGGCAGCTGGTCGATACCTGCACCAAATATAACAGATACATTGGGTCTGGGAAGACATGCATTATGCTACTGCTCTGCATGCCAGCTATACCAACCAGCTATATACCAGGGTATTTGACAGCCTCTGCAAACTTCAGTGCAGTCCACATGCAGCCCAAGTTGGAGGAGCCATACGTTTGCTCAGCAAGGAACTGTTCTCCGTTCATGTGGTGTTCAGAAGAACTGGAAAGTCTTCTCAGGAACCGTGGACTTGTCTGAGTTGAAGACAAAATTCTCTATACGCATGTATGTTGTCACTACTGGAATGTGGTTGCTATGTAGCTAGCATCATACTTACACAGCTCTTCACAAACAGCTCGTGGTCGTGCAGCAAGAACTGTTGCCACGGTCTCAACAGGTACTGCAAAATGGCAAAGAGAGTCCTAAGCACTCCACACTCAGCTGATGGTTCTCAAAACAAATTTAAACCTACCTCTGCTGCATACTCCTGTGCTGAGAGTAGCAGGCTATGTCCCAGGCCCTTGGGCAACAGGAGAGAAAGCTCCTTTCTGACTTGCTCGGGCAGGTTGATCCTACGGTGTGCCCTCTCCCTGATAAACAGGTGTAGCAGCTCTTGCAGATTTAATGCAACTGGATAGATCTCGAAGTAATTCAGGTACGGGCATGTTCTTTCTGCACACTTGTTTCTTCTGTACCATCTTTTCATCTCATCCTGAGTGAGGATGGTCTCAACTGACTGCCAGAAGAGGAGATGATCAAGAGCCTTAAGACCTTCTGATTGCAAAGAGACAAAGTATCTCAAGAGCGGATTGCCTGCAATGAAATCAGCTCTGAGGGATGCATACAGGTACGGACGGAGGTGGTGCAGATGTTGGGAGCTGTGTGAGAAGGTGCTGGCAATGGACTGTGGGAAGAGAGCTTGGGTACTTGGGGTGATCAGAAGGCAGAGTGGACCCTTCTGGTTCCTGGTTCCAAACGACTGAAGAAATCTTTCAGTACTTGCACTTCCACTCGTGTTTGTATTGCTGCCTATCACAGGCAGTGTGCAGCTCTTGAGCTTGATATGGGACACCTGTTTCACCTGTGCATCAGCACCATTGTTACCCTCGTCGGTGATTATACGGGGGAGATGCAGTGTGTTTCCATGTCTCCTACAGATGGCCTCACTCTGAGCAATGTTGGAGACCGTGGGGCTCAGTTTGCCACAGGTACTCGACGTATCCAAATGTATGACATATCTCTTGCACCAGTACGATTTCAGGTGGTGTAGGACAATGCTCTGTGCCCCTACAAGATTTCCTGCTCTTTTGGAAGGAAACAGGTTGCCTTTACAACCGTACAAAACGAGAACGTTTCCCTTCAGTTCATCATTAAGGGAGAAATGGCCTCCAGCTCTCAAGTACAACTGCTGGATTCTCAAAACCAATTTCTCTGCAATCCACGGGTCCCGTGTATGCTTCAGGCGTTCTACATCCAGCCAAAACAAGCAGGCAGATTCACCCTCACTGTGAAAGATGAAACGTCTGAACTGATGCATTTCAGAAACACTAGCGAAAGCACTTTGCAGTTCTGAAAAAGAGTAAGCAGAATATCACTCAGCGTAGTTTAGTATGCTGCATTCGAGTGCCCACCTTCATTGTCCTGCAGCACTTCACGGCACAGTCTGCACTCAAGGTGAAGGTCCGTGTCCCAGAACAGTGGCAGTCTCCTGCTGTGAACCCAGGATACTACACTGGGCTCATCAAGGACCTGTATCAGGGTACAAGAAGGACATGCTGACTTGATGAGCAAAGTACTGTGACTGGTACTTACAAGATTGGATGATGACTGAAGGGGAGGGTCAATGTCAAAATAGTTCCTCTCTTTGTTGTAAGTCAATCTTTTTGAGAATACCTGTGATGAGGCAGGGATACCAATATTACCATTACAAATTGAACATTTAGCCACCCCCTCCAAAGAAATAAATATTGCTTTATTCACTGGTAGCATTGCAGGATCACGTGTGGCAGTCCCTCCCACCAGCATTATGATGCTGACATTTTAATACTCCTATGACAGTTCTATATCGATAGTTCCCTCTCTTGCAGAGCAACTGTATCTGCCACCAGTAGCTAAATACCTAGCCTCACTCACTAGCTGGGGAGGAGCCTGGGAATGGGGCTACTAAATAATCGGAAGTAGCTATCCCCCCTTTCTGTGGTGCAACTTACCGGTAGATTCAGGAAAGCGTTCAGATAGTCGCGAAATATTCTATCATCTTGGAGAAGAGCCTTGAACTCTCCCAGATTTGGAAGCTCCATGATCGTACATCACAGACGCCAAAGCAAGCTCGAGCTCCACCCATGACGCTCTGCAGCGTTACAGGAAATTGACCAATCAGGTTGCGTTTCGTTTGCAGCGTAGTTATTCTAAATAAAGCCCACTAAATAAATCCTTTATCTCCTAGCCTTTGTATACAACACAGCAGAATTCTTCAAGCTGTAGGAGCCGTGAAGACCGAACTGTTACTTTTGACAGCGCGCATTCTACAAGGATGGATGCCCAGAACGATATCTCAAACTGGATCGCCAGCATCCCAAAGATCACCCGCTGGTGGTTCTTCGCATTCTTCCTGATCCCCCTGGCCACGAGGCTGGGGCTCATCTCACCCGTCTACCTAGTGCTGTTCTCGGACCAGGTCTTCTCAGGATTTCAAGTGAGTGAGAAGCTCCAGCCAAGCTTGATTGAGCTGGAGGGAAGCTGGTTGCAGTGAGCGGATTCGGAGAGGCTGGCACCACAATTACCCATCATTGCCCATTCTTGCAAGAGCTTATCTACTCCAGCACATTTATTATCACGTGCAGGATAAAACAGACGTTCCTGCAGTTCAGTTTGTGTATGTTAACTACCCAACTAACCAATATTAAACCTTAGGTATTGCCGTCAACATGACTGCATTGTAATTGTCCCTCCTGCAGATATGGCGCTTCCTGACCTGTCTGTTGTGGTACCCGGTGAACTTCCGCTGGCTCATGATGCTCTACTTCCTGTACAGCTACTCCCAAAGATTAGAAACAGGTTTGGCTAAGGTTCAACCAATCAGATAGCTGCAATCACCTCCTAGACAGGAAGTAAAAAAGTGCTCAATTGCTCTGCCGATGTGTGTGCTACAGTATCTGTTATTGCATCTGCCCCCACAGGATACTTCAGTGGCATGCCTGCAGACTACGTCTTCATGCTGGCTTTCAATGCAATCTGCATCAACGTATCCTTATTGTAAATTTGTAATACCACTCGTATTGCCATAGAGACCCTCGGTACCAGCAAAGGATCTGGTGACAGTCATGTACAAAAGTTGTGCAACCTGTGAAATTTTTGCAGTCCAATCAGATTGCAGTGTTAGCCTGTACAACAAACCACACAGACCTTTCACACTCAAACCTTTTGCTAATTTCTGAACTCCAAGCAAGTGCATCCACACACACACTGGGTAGATCCTTTGCTGGTGCTAAGGGGTGGCTGCACAATACACTAACCTGCCCAAGGCTTTCAACCTGCTATGATCACAACCCTGTAAGCTGTTTGGGAAGGCCCGGCTGGAACAATGCACGACATTTGCAGCATTCACTCCTTAACAGTCCTCTTCCCCAGATAGCCGGAATCTTCCTCAGCTTACCAGTGAGTGGCAAATATGGCCAGTTTCAGTATACTTGTGTTCCATAACTGGGGGTCAACTCAGTGAGATCTCTGCAAACGATAGATGTATCATCCTCGCATTGGTTGTCCCCCTGCTCCACAGGTCCTGAGCACCTCCCTGATTTTCTCAGCTCTCTATGTTTGGTGTCGTATCAACAAGACAACCATCGTGCAGTTCTGGTTCGGAGTACAAGTTCCAGTAAGTTTACATCCATACAATTACTCGTTCAATCCCCACATTCTAAATGGAAAAAAGAGAAGACAAAATGAGCCACATAGGCCATTCCCATCGCCAGTATTTGATCTGTGGGTGGGAATGGCCTGGGAACGAGGCTATTGTAGGTTATGTACTTGATTTGTACTGCCAGCTGCATTGACAGTCCCATCAGTGGCAGAATGAGTGTTTGAATGGTGCTACCGTCACCTGTGATACTTGCTGTTCCCTGCAGGCGATGTACTTCCCCTGGGTCCTCTTCTTCTTCTTCTTCATCCTGGGAGACAAGTGAGTCACTCGGAATGTCCTTACTCCATACAACTGATGGAAATGTCTTCTCTGCGCACCCACTGACTCTCCCAACTCCCCCCCCCACACACACACACACACACACACCATTCAGTTGGGTCAACCTTCTCCTTGGCATCGTTGTTGGCCACCTGTATTTCTTCATGACAATGCAGTACCCCCAGGAGTTTGGAGGCAGGAGACTCATATCAACACCGCAGTTCTTGTGAGTGTGGGTAACTTCTCAAAACTCGTGGATTGACGTAGTGTGCAGTAGGAGTGCTGTACCAGCAGTGTCAGCACCACATGTCCTCCACACAGGTACAACTGGCTCCCCAGCGACAACAGAGCTGCTGGGTTCGGAGTTCCACCCTCAAGCAGAAGGGAAGGAGGAGGCGGTGGCGGAGGAAGGAACTGGGGCCAGGGTCAGAGGCTCGGCGATTAGTAGTTAATTTTTGAATTACAGTTTCAGCATTCGTACAATCATAGTCATTATACATTGTACAATGTACTGTATTGTATAATATGCTCTATACCTATAATAATTGCACACTAGTGCTGGCGTATTCAACCTGCTGTGCGCATGCAGTACTGGTGCTGCGTGTGAGAAAAGTCATAATTGATGAAGTGATGGGGTTGCTGTCTGAGATAATAATGATGGTACATTAGAATAGTGCTAGATCATGTATTGACTGCTGGGAAGGAGCTAACTACAAGTCCTCCTAAGTCTAATGCAGTTCCCTCCTTCACCTGTAGGGTCAGAGTACAAAGGTCAGAGTACAACAGTATTGCAGTGACAGCACCCCACCATCCAGCATCCAATTGCTTGCTTGAGAGGAGGCCTGGTATGACGCATTTCCTAGCCTTGTTCCCACTGCCAGTATTTGATTGCTTCCCGTTGTATCTGGAACCGATCAAATACTGGCAGTGGGAACGAGGCTACGCACTTTCCATCTTCAGCATCTGAAACAACAATTGAGCAAGTATACTACCCTATCAACACTGGCTTCCATCCCGCAGACAGGCACACGAGAAAGGGCTTGAAATAATTCTTCTGCCCACTGGTAGACATTCATGTCATAGCAGACTGCTGTTACTTACGAGGCCTCCCCCCTTCACTGTACATACCGCAAGAGGTGAAACTGGATGGTGGGAAGGACTGGGAACAACGATACTCACAGCTTTGTAGTCAAGGAACATCTGCTTGAAAACCAGGAAGTCAGAGAACGAGAGCAGCATATCGAATATTTCCTCACCAATCTCATCCTTACGGGACCTGTGTAGTGACCAGAGGGAGCAACTGAGCTAGACAGCTCACTTCAGGGTCTCCTCCATCGCCAAGTGCTTCACACTGTGGCCATGGTTCAGTGCAGGAGAGACTGAGAACTTCCTAGCAGGCACTCACTCGAGCATCTTCATAAACTTCTCCATCACAAAGCCAGGTATTCTTGACTTTAGCTCTGACTCCAAGTGTTTCTCTATGAGCTCTGTCTGTAACAAGAGAGAGTACACTCTCGTACTGATATTGTGGCCAGCCGCCTCAGCCCTTGAGCCCAGGATCGACCCACCAAACTATTACGTTGGGGGAGTACTTACATATTTCTGGAAGATGTCAGTGTATATGAACTTGTTCTCCTCTACATCTTCGAAATGGTGGCAGTGTTTCTCCATGAAGTCAGTCTGCATCGTGGTGAATCCATCATCTGTTGGGTGCGGGTGTGTGTGGTGTGTGTGACAAGAGATCCACATCACAATTCTGATCCCTCAAACGTTAACCAGACCCAAGGCTCCTCCAGCGTTAAGCAAACCACACGGAGCAGTCTGGAAACATGGCTAGCTATCCCCCTGGAAACAGGGACTGGCTAATATCCCAGGAAATGGAGCTGATTTTCTTCAGAGAATGGAGGTAACTTTCTCCCAGAAATGGAGCTCTAACTCTCCTTGGAGGTGGGGCTAACTTTCTTCTGGAAACGGAGCTGGAAGCAGAGTAACTTTCTGTCACCCCGTAGTGACTAGAGCTAGACGCCGGAAACCTGCCTACCCAGGAGAATATCCTGAATGTGTCCCACGGTCTCGTCAAACGTGGCATCCTCCTTGCTGCTGGACCTGCACACACAAGAGGGTCACTGAGGGTGGGCGTGTTAGTGTAGTCCCACAACTGCTGATCAGCACTTCACATGACACTGTACCAAAACAGATGTGCTCCATGCACGTATCTCACTTCGCTGAGATGATCTCTTCCCCGCCCAAATCCTCCAGGACCTCTGCACACTCTATAAAGATGGAGAAGTGATGAGTGAATCCAAGCATACTCCTTGCACTCTCGCTCTACTCACACGAACGTGGGAGAACATGAACTAACCTGCCATGAGTCCTCGGGGCCAGGCTGGAGCTACCTGCAGGCTCGCAAGAAACGCGCTGAAAAACTTGCAAAGTTGGGGTGTTCCCCAGTAAAATTGAATTGCTGTCGTTGAATTGGAGTGTACACCAGTGGTACATATACATATCATTGTACCAATGGCTCTCTGCAAGGTGACCCTCACTCGCGTGGTGGTCCTCCTCTTCTTCGTGTACATGGGCTACAACTGCTACATCCTGTACAGCATCTTCCACCCTCCCGAATGCAAGCCATCCCAAGGACCCAGGTGCATCCTCCCAGCCTACGCAAAGGAGAAACCTCTGGAGGCACGTCCCATATCTGTGCAGAAAAGTTTTGTTCAACTGCCATGCATTTTACACATTGCCATTATACTACAAACAACTACCTCTATAGTATACATGATGTATTCAGCTAGAAGCAATTTCATCTGGACAGGAAACAAATTAATTGTACGACATGGATATATATTGGTCCGGCAGGAAGTGCATACTTTAAGTATAGGTAATGGACACACATGTGCATTCAGAACTGGCCCTGGCCTACTACCCGGGTATACCCTAACCCATCGCCCTACTTCCTGCCGGACCAATAACCACTTCGTAAATTGTATCAATTCCTGATTTCCACACCCTGTATACTTGTGTACGTTGCATTTCGTATGCAGCTGTGGGTGTACACATCACCTCATCTCACGGTGAGCAATGTTAAGGATTTGCAGCTGCTCCATCGGACCAAGAACGTCTTGAGGACGCAGGAGATGAAAGAGTAAGACAGTTGTCATACTCTGCAGATGGTCACGTTGTTTAGCCTGTTTTAGTTGGGCATCATTGGTGCAGTGCAGTTCACACTTAGGAACCTACCAACCATAAGAAGCTAAGCAGAAAAAAAATTATGTAAAGCATATTAGTATTCCTATGGATACCATGGTGGCACACACCATATTCCAAATTAAATTCCCTGTTAAAATCTAAATTCCCGGAACCTATATTAACCATTCCAGACCCTTGGTTCCATCCTTGATTCTGACTGGTTCATTGCAGGGAGGTGAACGTCACTCTTCCTCTCTCCACGCTCAACAATGGGTCACTCTATGCCCACATCTTCCTGGGACCAAAGGGAAAGTCCCCATTGCGCCACAATGACAGGAAGCACATGGCTACTGTAACAACACCATTAACAAAATATGCCTTGCCAAAACCTGGTACATTCAACCTCATCACTGGTAGTTATGAGGTACGTCAGGGCATAGATGACACAATATTTGTCACTGTTCGTCTGTTAGCAGATTAGGAGGGAATTTTGACTTGTATGATCTTATCCGTGTTTCTTCTTCCTATGAGTGTACGATAGGTAGATAGGTAAATAGATAGATAGATAGATAGATAGATAGATAGATAGATAGAGGGATAGATTGATAGATAGGTAGATAAAACTTTAATGGCATGGCCCAAACGCAGCGGGCCACTTATAATGTATGAGACATCCACAGTTATTATTACATAATTATTGGGAGCAGGGGATGATGGAGAGAATTTTATTTTGTATGTACCTCAGGACAATTCTACAACTGAGGATCGTCCGAGGACTCACTGGATCCCCTGGTTGACTGTCCATAGTCTGGCAGAAGACTGGAGTTTTGACCGTTACGGCATCCCGATGGAGCTGTACAAGATGATTCAGTTAGTGCACTAAGTATAGGCTATTGCACTCAAGCAGGTCTCTAAACAGCTAAGAGACCTGCTTGAGTGCAATAACCGGCTTAGACTATGGGTTATATCTCTGTATGAAATACATATTCTTTATGAGGTGTCTATTGGATTTTAGAGACCTCATCAAGTTCAAAAGATCAATGCATACCGTAGTCAAATTGCACCTTCATGGTACAACCCAACCTTGGTCCGTACCTATACTGCAAGCAATTGAAACTACATGTCTAGTAGTCTCTAGTAATCTCTAGTAATCTCTAGTAGTCTCTAGTAATCCCCAGTAATCCCTAGAAATGGAGCTAATCTGTTTGTATCCTGTTTGCAGACTTGTTCCGGACACTATGCCCATGCAATATCTGCCTATCCTGTACACGGACAGACTACGTGTCATGAAAAAGGATCTCAAGGTGAGGAATACACATCAGTTTCTGGTTGACGGAGTGGAATGCATGGCTCCAGCAAGTGCTGTGTCTGTCACAATGCCACAGAGCTTGCCGTTGCCACTTTCACCAGAGCTTGCACTTGCCGTTCTGTCAAAATTGTCCAGGTCGCTTGCAGGGAGAGAGTTGAGCTCTTTTGGGAGGTGTTTGTCTGGCTGTGTTTACTTATAGTGATGCTCAAGAACCTATCGTTCATCAACATGTCTTCCAAACGTTTCAGCAGCCATGCATTGGTCTACACCAGTCGCGTGATGCGTAGTGGCTGAAGTAATTAGTATACTGATGAAGAATTGTTATTGAGAATGAGTAACCAGTAATAGGACGACACCAACAACACCTCGCCTTGTCATGATCAGATATGCAGTTCTTGCCGTACAAGTTTTACAAAGGAGGTTAAATAGCTTGCTCTATATTCCGAACTATCATGCTTGGTACTTGGTCTCAGTTTGTCTCTGCAGAGAACAGCACTATGCCTCTGGAGATCTCCTACGCCCCGGTGAGCATCGGACTGCTGAGGATGTGGCTGCATTTTGCTGAGGCCCTCAAGGCAATGAGAGCTCTAGGTCAGTGCAGTGGTTGCCCTCAAGGCAATGAGAGCTCTAGGTCAGTGCAGAGGTTGCCCTCAAGGCAATGAGAGCTCTAGGTCAGTGCAGTGGTTGCCCTCAAGGCAATGAGAGCTCTAGGTCAGTGCAGTGGTTGCCCTCAAGGCAATGAGAGCTCTAGGTCAGTGCAGTGGTTGCCCTCAAGGCAATGAGAGCTCTAGGTCAGTGCAGTGGTTGCCCTCAAGGCAATGAGAGCTCTAGGTCAGTGCAGTGGTTGCCCTCAAGGCAATGAGAGCTCTAGGTCAGTGCAGAGGTTGCCCTCAAGGCAATGAGAGCTCTAGGTCAGTGCAGTGGTTGCCCTCAAGGCAATGAGAGCTCTAGGTCAGTGCAGTGGTTTCCCTCAAGGCAATGAGAGCTCTAGGTCAGTGCAGTGGTTGCCCTCAAGGCAATGAGAGCTCTAGGTCAGTGCAGTGGTTGCCCTCAAGGCAATGAGAGCTCTAGGTCAGTGCAGTGGTTGCCCTCAAGGCAATGAGAGCTCTAGGTCAGTGCAGTGGTTGCCCTCAAGGCAATGAGAGCTCTAGGTCAGTGCAGTGGTTGCCCTCAAGGCAATGAGAGCTCTAGGTCAGTGCAGAGGTTACTTCTGTAGCCGCTGCTGTAGCAGTATATATAGAAGCACAATTGAATCTTGTTATCCTTGATAAAGGTTTTTCAGACAAGGAGTTTGATGATATTAAGGGGATATTTCTGGACACAAACTTGTGGTTACTGGGACTGACCATCTTTGTTTCAATCTTCCATGTAAGTCAACCTTGGTATCGGTATCTTCACACTGCTGTTCATAGCTGCCTTGAGTACCTGATGGTCTTTTTTCTCCATAGCTGCTGTTTGATTTCCTGGCTTTCAAGAACGACATTAGTTTTTGGCGGCGCAGGAAGACAATGGTTGGACTCTCTTCTCGAGCAAGTGAGGCAAATTGCGTTGACAGTCTTCGCTAGCCTCATGCATACGTGGGCTCTCACATCTTCCACCACCATACAGTCACGTGGAGGTGTTTCAGCCAAGTGGTGGTGTTCCTGTACCTCATGGACGAGAAGACCAGTCTGTTGGTGTTGGTTCCTGCCGGGATTGCCGCTGTCATTGAGGTCGGATACTCTGTGGCTCTGATTGTTGGGCTTTTTGCTCATTTCTGTATTTGACTGATTTCTTTATTTATTTTATCCCCTAGTTTTGGAAAATGGGAAAGGCTTTCAAAATCAAGCTGCGGTGGTCTGGATGGCTTCCCCGGATAGAGGTAGGTATCCAAGTTATGTCTGCTCACTCCAAGCCATGGAGTGCCTCCTATGCACCAGTGTCCACTCTTGTGTGTACAGCGAGGAGAGAGGCTGAAGGCAGAAGAGCAGACAGAGGCATACGACTCGGAGGCCATGAAATACCTCTCCTACGTCCTCTACCCTCTGGTCATAGCTGGTGCTGTCTATCAGTTGGTCTACTCCTCCTACAAGAGGTAATTCCTGAGCTGCAGTGGATACATGCCAGAGCTGTGATCCTGAACCTGGTTAACTGATTAGCTGACCCGTTTTACTGCTGATTGAGGTTATCAGTGTTGGCACTGGTGTTCCTTAATTTTTGCAAGCAATTTATAGAGTCCAGTGACGGATAGTTAATATTCCAACCTTTGATGCCATGGGCAGTTAGCCAGTTAAAATTCACAGCCAGGTTCATAGCTCTAATGTTGTTCAATTGGTCGAAGGATTGTTGTCATTCTCCTCCACAGCTGGTATTCGTGGGTTGTGCACTGTCTGGTCAATGGTACGTTAAGTTTCATACCATGTTGTGAACCTGCACCCTTGATATCACTCCTGGCACACAATGCCTCCATGTCCACATGATTCCAAGGTGTCTACGCATTCGGGTTCCTCTTCATGCTGCCGCAGCTCTTCCTCAACTACAAGGTACCCCAGTTGAGGCTAGGTACCCAGTGATCATGAGTTACTGCTACAGTATCTTCTTTTATTGTATGAACACTCACACTTGTATGTATACAGCTGAAGTCAGTGGCTCATCTTCCTTGGAGAGCTTTCATGTACAAGGCAAGTTGGTAGTCTATATGCAAAGTTTCATTGTAATAGCGATTATATACAACTGAGTCATATTATACAGCAGTGTTCAGTGTTTGCTTGGTCATGATTGTGGAGGGGAGGGAGTCAGGCTGGTCATGATTGTGCCATTGTGGAGGGGAGGGAGTCAGGCTGGTCATGATTGTGGAGGGGAGGGAGTCAGGCTGGTCAGCTGCAAGTAACATCATCCCTGGATGTCTGGATGTGGCTAGTCAGGGGAGGTCCAGCGGTGTGGTACCGTGGAGGAGTAGCTGATTGAAATTCTGGTTTGAAACTAAAGCAGCAAATGCAATACATTGTGAGATTTCTATTAGTTCTCTGTTTGATACACTGAAAGACTTGAAATATCACGTATATATACATCATAATAATTATTAGCAACGTTTCTTTGGAATAGACCTGCAGCTATTAACCAATCAAGTTAGCAATTCCACTTACGGTAGCAGCTGCTCTTCACAGAGGTGAGACCAAGGCATGTATTGCCATGCAGTCGGCACAACTTCTCTTGCACAAGTTCAACACCTTATGCCGCTGGAACTAAATTAGTGTGCCTTTTATGCTGCTGAACTTGTGGTGTGTATTTTCCCCAAAGTTGATAAGGATATGAGTAAGTCTGAAAACCACTTGAACAAGCCCATAATTTACAACTTTGGTCGTGACTTTGGTAATTCCTGAAATACCAGGTGCCCTGATGTACCTGCACTGTTATCCCTGAGACAGCCTAATGACCGTTTCTCAGCACACCACACACAATGTCGTGACAATCTTAATGTACACTGAACGTACACTGAACGGAAGTAGTGCAGTCCCCAAAAATCCTCCAAATCTGATGACCTCATGTTTCCGCTATGTATAGAATACTACAATTACAAGCTAGAAGGGCACACACGTATATACATACCTCTCAATAAAGACATGCCATTACCCAATACCCATCCTCAGTTCCGTCCTAAATTCCACATTTCATGACGTGGGACTGAGGATGGGTACTGGAATTCCCCTTTGCTTTTTCAAGAGGTGAAGTATACGTAACAGACCATCACCAACTGTTTGTTTTTCTTTTGTGTAAAAAGTAGTTAGAGAGAACAAGTCATCAGAACGACATTGTAGTCAAAGAGAAATAACATTTGTGTGGTTGAGAATCACAACACAGTTAATAGTTGGAGAGAAATAACATGAGGTTTATCTTAAAGGTGCATGTAGTCATAAGAGCTTATATAACAACGTGTGGTTTACAAAATTTGGTGGTTAACAAAAATTTGGTAGCTTCGAAGTCAAGTTAATTCAGCATGGCGATTTCAACAGCTGGGGTTTCTCCCTTGTCTTCGAACCCACCCACCACCATCAGTTTGTTATGAGGGAGAGCGGTCGCTAGGCATTCCGATCGTGCGGTAGGCATATGCCCCATGATCTCCCATTCGTTAACACTCTGGTCATAGGCATAAACAGTAGAACGGTATTTGTTTCCATCACCCCTCCCACCGACTGCTACTAGCTGCCCACCGAATGTCGTACAAGTTGCCCAGTAAACAGGGAGGTCGGCAGCACTGCGCCACTCTGTGTCCTCACTCGGTGATACAAATAGTCTCCTCACCCATGCTCCGAGTGACTGGGATTGTTGCTTCGGCTTGAGTAGAGCACTCAAGGAGCATGTGAAAACAGAGTTGGACCCCTTTTCAGCTTCAGTGATCCCCCCAGCGAAATAAAGATCGTCACCACAAATTGCTATTGACACTTGGTAGAGAGGAATTGGAAGGCTGTTGACTGTTGACCACTGCAGACTCTCTGTGTCCATCACTTCAATGGTGGCCACATGAGAGTAAATGCCAGCTTTCCCACCTGCCACAATTAGAGCTGTTTCATTGCACAGCACGGCAGCAAATGTGCGTTTGGTTGGCATGGGTGGGAAACGCTTCACCCACGTTCTGCTTCCACCATCCACTGATTCATCGAGGCTGAAGAGAGTGTTAGTGGGCTCATCTTCATACTCTCCACCCACAGCCGTCAGGAGACCGTTGACGACAGCCAGAGAGGAGTGACCGCTCGGGCACACTGGGAGCGAGGACCACTTCTCCGCCTCCGAGTCGTAAGCATACACCCTTCTCATCAATCCTGGCCTGAAGTATGCGACAGCACCGTCAACAGCAGTGGAGCCGAGGTGCATCTTTGAAGGAGCATTTGTACATACCCGCCAACTCAGCCCACTGCCACTAGCTTCTCCTCTACTCTTCTGCTCCACCTCTTGCTCCTGTTTGCTGAGTTGGCCGATCTGCTCCTGTTTGCTGAGTCGGCTGATCTGCTCCTGTTTCACGGCCAGTTGTTTGTCTTTCTTTTGTATTTGCTCGTTCTTGTCTGCAAGCTGTTGGTCTCGGATCTGCAGTTGATGATGAAGGTTGTCAATCTCTCTCTCATGCCGACGTTGCAACTCTCTTAGTTTATCAGTCGCGCCCTTTGCTCTCTGCCCACTTTCAGCATATCGAGGAGCTGCTTTCAGTGTTGCCAGTTGTTGGCAGAGCTCCTGAGCCGAGGGCCTTTCGTCTGCAACGTATTTCAGGCAATTGATAGCTGGAGTTAGAAGTGGGTGTATAGGCTCGATCAACTCAATGTGTGACCTCCGGCGTTCCGTTTCAAGTACAGGAATCTGAATTTTTCCCACGGGTGATCTGCGGTCTTGAACAGCTTTCATCTTTGCCCCTGGGCATGGAAACTCTCTGGTCATGATCTGAATGGCCAGAACTCCAAGTGAGAAGGAGTCTAGTTTGTCTGTGTAGGTGGGCGGTTCCTCCAGTGCTTCTGGAGGCATGTATGCCAGTGTGCCTGGACATGTTGTCATGTGAGTACCGCCTACATTTGAGAGCTTTGACATTCCAAAATCGGCCACTTTAGCCCTGCTGCCTGCAATCAGGAGGACATTGTTACTGGAGAGATCACGATGTATGATGCCATTTGTGTGGAGGTACGCAAGGGCAAGGGCAACATCGTGGCAGAGATTCACTTCAATGTGGTACGGGAGTACGTCTTCGGATTGCTCTAGGAATCGGGTCAGACTTTCATCCATGAGTTCCATGAGGAGCACTGGCAGCCCAGACTCTGGATCTTGACTTGCTCCCAGATACTGGACTATGTGAGGGTGTTTAATCTGGCTCATGAAGTGACACTCTTGCAAAAACCTTTTCATCGAATCACTCATGCCAGGATCTTTGAACTGGAAGAATACCAGGTGCAGTACCTTAGCTGCACAGGGGAGTTCGTCACACCTGGCCTTGCAGACCACACCATAGGATCCAACACCTAGTGTTTCAGATTTGAGAAGCTCAACTTTCTTGAAGTGGAATGTCTTCCCAGGCTCTTGTATCATGGTTGCCGCAGCTGCAGTAGGTTCACAACTGTAGAGGAATGGAAGGGAGTGCCAGGCTCAGGTAGAGCTACACCAATAAACGTTCAGAACAACTCACCATCTTCATCTTGACTAGCTGCATGTGTGGCTTGCACCTTGCTAATAACAGGAAGTGAAGCTCGCGTGATTCTACAATAATAATATTATTAATACCCTACAAGTATTAATGAGATTCAAAGCCTGCATATAGAAGTGCTGAATATATTTTTTTCCAGGCCTTCAACACATTCATTGATGATGTCTTTGCCTTCATCATTGTCATGCCAACCTCCCACCGCATTGCTGTGTTTCGAGATGACCTTGTGTTCCTGGTCTACCTCTATCAGAGATGGTGAGTCCGGCATCCACATAATGTGCATATGGAAGGTCCCTTCATCGATCGTGAATGCAATTGAGGCTTGCATGCATATATATGTGGAACCAGAATCATGTCATGTGACCGAGATGATGTAATGACTTTATGCCCTCATTTCATGCAGGTTGTACCCGGTTGACAAGTCTCGGGTCAATGAATTCGGAGAGTCATTTGAGGAACTTAGAAAGGACCATCAGGATTGAATGACACTAATTGTAGGTGTAGGTGCTATTCACAGGTGTTCGTTTTGGAACAGTTCTACTATAGAACTATACAGACAGTCACATGTCAGTTGCATGCAACTACAGAACACGTACAACTCAGTCGATCACCTGCTACCATAGAACACAACATCACTGCACATGTATTGAGGGTCTGGGAACGAGACTAGTATAATATAGAAACACCAACACCACTGTACAGACATAGTCACATGATATGCCTACATAAGTACAATACCTGTGGCTGCCACATGATATAACCCAAACGTGCACAGAATATGTCAGGAATGTAAATATTGCCTTATTTGGTGCTATCTTTGACTGCCTATACATGTAACTAAAGGTTACGTGTACACTTCTGAGAGCTATAGTGCTGGTTGCAGAACTCGGTGATTCTCCCACAAGCATCAGAGATCTTTTCGTTTGGCATTATAAGCACAATTCTCATGCAGCCTGCTGCACAGAATGCCTGTGTGTGTATGTGCATGTGTGTGTGTGCATATGAGGTTGTGTGTGTGTGTGTGTGTGTGTGTGTGTGTGTGCATGTGTGTGTGCATATGAGGTTGTGTGTTGTGTTGTGTTGTGTGTGTGTGTGTGTGTGTGTGGTGCATGCATACAATTGTATTGGAGAGATAAGAGCTATAAGGAGGGGAGATCACCCTGGAGGGTCTGGGTCTCACAAATCCAGTTCTTCCTGAAGGTGATGGCAGAGTACCCACCCGGAGTACGGGCTACACACACACACCCACCCGGAGTACGGGCTACACACCCACACACCCACCCGGAGTACGGGCTACACACACACACCCACCCGGAGTACGGGCTACACACACACACACCCACCCGGAGTACGGGCTACACACACACACACCCACCCGGAGTACGGGCTACACACACACACACACACACCCACCCGGAGTACGGGCTACACACACACACACACACCCGGAGTACGGGCTACACACACACACACCCACCCGGAGTACGGGCTACACACACACACACCCACCCGGAGTACGGGCTACACACACACACACCCACCCGGAGTACGGGCTACACACACACACACACACCCGGAGTATGGGCTACACACACACACACACACCCGGAGTATGGGCTACACACACACACCCACCCGGAGTACGGGCTACACACACACACCCACCCGGAGTACGGGCTACACACACACACCCACCCGGAGTACGGGCTACACACACACACCCACCCGGAGTACGGGCTACACACACACACACCCACCCGGAGTACGGGCTACACACACACACACACACCCGGAGTATGGGCTACACACACACACCCACCCGGAGTACGGGCTACACACACACACCCACCCGGAGTACGGGCTACACACACACACCCACCCGGAGTACGGGCTACACACACACACCCACCCGGAGTACGGGCTACACACTCACACACCCACCCGGAGTATGGGCTACACACACACACCCACCCGGAGTACGGGCTACACACACACACCCACCTGGAGTACGGGCTACACACCCACACACACACCCGGAGTACGGGCTACACCCACACCCACCCGGAGTACGGGCTACACACACACACACCCACCCGGAGTACGGGCTACACACCCACACACCCACCCGGAGTACGGGCTACACACCCACACACCCACCCGGAGTACGGGCTACACACCCACACACCCACCCGGAGTACGGGCTACACACACACACACACCCGGAGTACGGGCTACACACACACACACACACCCGGAGTACGGGCTACACACACACACACCCACCCGGAGTACGGGCTACACACACACACACACACCCGGAGTATGGGCTACACACACACACCCACCCGGAGTACGGGCTACACACCCACACACCCACCTGGAGTACGGGCTACACACACACACACCCACCCGGAGTACGGGCTGCACACACACACACCCACCCGGAGTACGGGCTACACACCCACACACCCACCCGGAGTACGGGCTACACACCCACACACACACCCGGAGTACGGGCTACACACACACACACCCACCCGGAGTACGGGCTACACACCCACACACACACCCGGAGTACGGGCTACACACCCACACACCCACCCGGAGTACGGGCTACACACCCACACACACACCCGGAGTATGGGCTACACACCCACACACACACCCGGAGTACGGGCTACACACACACACACCCACCCGGAGTACGGGCTACACACCCACACACACACCCGGAGTACGGGCTACACACCCACACACCCACCCGGAGTACGGGCTACACACACACACACACACACCCGGAGTACGGGCTACACACCCACACACCCACCCGGAGTACGGGCTACACACCCACACACACACCCGGAGTACGGGCTACACACACACACACCCACCCGGAGTACGGGCTACACACCCACACACACACCCGGAGTACGGGCTACACACACACACCCACCCGGAGTACGGGCTACACACACACACACCCACCCGGAGTACGGGCTACACACCCACACACCCACCCGGAGTACGGGCTACACACACACACACCCACCCGGAGTATGGGCTACACACACCCACCCGGAGTACGGGCTACACACACACACACCCACCCGGAGTACGGGCTACACACACACACACCCGGAGTACGGGCTACACACACACACACCCACCCGGAGTACGGGCTACACACACACACACCCACCCGGAGTACGGGCTACACACACACACACCCACCCGGAGTACGGGCTACACACACACACCCACCCGGAGTACGGGCTACACACACACACACCCGGAGTACGGGCTACACACACACACACCCACCCGGAGTACGGGCTACACACACACACACCCACCCGGAGTACGGGCT
Organism: Axinella damicornis; assembly: GCA_963931865.1. Lineage (NCBI taxonomy): Eukaryota > Metazoa > Porifera > Demospongiae > Axinellida > Axinellidae > Axinella > Axinella damicornis. The sequence continues at coordinate 522,867 of OZ007515.1, read as the reverse complement.
ACACACACACACCCACCCGGAGTACGGGCTACACACACACACCCACCCGGAGTACGGGCTACACACACACACCCACCCGGAGTACGGGCTACACACACACACACCCACCCGGAGTACGGGCTACACACCCACACACCCACCCGGAGTACGGGCTACACACACACACACCCACCCGGAGTATGGGCTACACACACCCACCCGGAGTACGGGCTACACACACACACACCCACCCGGAGTACGGGCTACACACACACACACCCGGAGTACGGGCTACACACACACACACCCACCCGGAGTACGGGCTACACACACACACACCCACCCGGAGTACGGGCTACACACCCACACACCCACCCGGAGTACGGGCTACACACACACACACCCACCCGGAGTATGGGCTACACACACCCACCCGGAGTACGGGCTACACACACACACACCCACCCGGAGTACGGGCTACACACACACCCACCCGGAGTACGGGCTACACACACACACACCCACCCGGAGTACGGGCTACACACACACACACCCACCCGGAGTACGGGCTACACACACACACACCCACCCGGAGTACGGGCTACACACACACACACCCACCCGGAGTACGGGCTACACACACACACACACCCGGAGTACGGGCTACACACACACACACCCGGAGTACGGGCTACACACACACACACCTACCCGGAGTACGGGCTACACACACACACACCCACCCGGAGTACGGGCTACACACACACACCCACCCGGAGTACGGGCTACACACACACACCCACCCGGAGTACGGGCTACACACACACACCCACCCAGAGTACAAGCTACACACCCACCTTCCCCGGGAGGCAGAAGACGCTCTGCTCTGCCACCAGCTGCCTGGTGAATTCCACGTCTGTCTCAAACCCAGGGAAGTGCTCCAGCTCGATCAACACCTAAACACAGCAACAAACACAACTAACATGTACTGTATGGCTACATCCTTAGCCACTAATGCTGCAAGAGGACTCTATAGCTCCCTGTCCCCCCCCCCCCCCATCCACCATACCGAGGCAGTGGAGAACCTGGGAATGTGGTACAATGTGTAAACCCAATTTGCCAATGTGGCGGGCTGGTGGTAACCTAGTCTCGGCCCCAGATGCGATCCGTGCTGGGGTGGTTTGGGTCTGGGACCGAGACTAGTGGTAACCCAGCAGTGATGGTCACAACCCTTTGTCAGCCTAAATATGACGACATCATAGTTATCCCTGATGCATCAATGGACACAAGTCTAACGAAGATTAGCCATTTAGTACTCAGTGCCCCTCCCCCCACTCATAGCCGGTACACACTCTGCATACCACTGCACACCATAGAACATGATAGGTGGGCCTAGCCTCGTTCCGAGGGGCCTGGGAACGAGGTCATGGTGGGTCTTACCATCATGTACATGGCTCCGGCTGGCATGATGGGTCTGAGTCCAGGTGCATTTTCTAGTCCCTTGAAGCAGAGTTTGGCATTCTCTTCAAACTTGGCAAGATTCGCCTCGTGGTAGGAGGCGGGGATCGTCAGCATGTCAGGGATGGCTGCCTGGATCAGTGTGCACGGACCCAGGAGCTTCATGGCCAGACGATAGAGTCCCGGGATCACCTGGGAAAGGTAGAGACGCATCAACTAACAGCTGCCAAAAACACTTCACTGCAACCGGCTTACCTCTTGTTTGAAGGCATCATTACGGTCGTGGATGAGGATCCAGCCCTGCCTCCACCCGGGGATCATCAGCTTCTTGCCAGGCCCGCCACATGAAAGGATGGGGACGTTCCTGGATAACGAGGCAACCGAGTGGAACTCATGACCTTGGAATACCTGTGTGTGGGTGGAACCAAGTGGCTCAAGGTGCTAACCACTAGCCCCTCTCTGCCCAGCCGCATGCATGTGGCAAAGCCACACACGGCCTTCCACGTGCACATGGCCGCCAAGCAGAGACGGGATACCGGCTAGAGTGGTATTGGCTATGTTTATATGGCATGAGCCGAGTAACTACTCTAGTAGTTACACAACTAGGCGACTCCATACAGGCTGCAGCTGGGGCTCACCATTCCCGAGTAGATCTCATCCGCTACGATGGGGAGCTGGCGCCGCTCGGCCAGGGCTACAATATCCTGCAGGTGTTGCCGTGAGAACACAGAGCCACAAGGGTTACTGGGGTTGTTGACGATGAAGGTGGCCGTCTTGTCGTCAATCTGCCTCTCTAGGTCAACCAGATCTATCTCCCAGCCCCGCTCTGGCTGATGGGGGTCAGGGGAGAAGAGTGTGTGTGTGTGTGTGTGTGGGGAGGGGGAGGGGGGAATTAGTTCAGCCATGTCCAAGTTTGCCAGCGTATTACGGCAAGTACTGACATACGTATGCAGTGAACACTCTCCTTTTGACATCCTTAACTCTTAGTATAGTGATAAAATAATCTGTAGTATCCATTCCCACCCTAATGACATCCACAGTACACACCAGTGACCGTACTCACCACTAGTTTGTAGAACCTCATTTCCACGCCCCTGGCCTCCGCGAGGCACTGGTACACCCCAAACCCCGGGGAAGGCATGATGACGTTCTGTCCCGGGTTGGCCAGCACCGCAAGGGACATCTCCAGAGCACCAGAGCATGCTGACGCCAGGATAACGTCCTAGGAGGCGGGACAGATCAAGGGCAGGCTCAATCAGCCACAGCTCGGGGAAACGGAGGGGTTCCTTCCACCATGGAACAAACCCATCCAGTGTGATCACACTAACACATGGAGCAAACCCGTCCTGAAGTCACTAGGACACACAGTGTGATCACACTAACATCAGCTGTGAGGGGTGCCTCCTGGCATGTGAAGGCCTCTGCAACAGCTGCCCTTGCCTCCAGCAGTCCAGCAGAGTTACCGTACCCCTCATACTTCCCACTGTCCAGAGCCCTCCTCACCGACTCCCTCACAATGGGGTGTGGAGGCAGCGTGCCAAAGCGCGTGGGGTCACCTGGGTACATGATACAGATATCACCATTTGTAACGTGTAAACTGGCCGTACAGGAGGCCCAGGGTCCAGAAAGGTTAACAGCAAGAACTTGAACGTGAAACTACCACTAAGAAAGTCGTGACCCACCATGTCAATTTGTTATCTACACTGTATGCACCGGAAAGATGCCTGAGGAGACCTCATAATACACAAACACCCTCAGAGTCTGAGCAACTAATTTCTCTCCTGCTGATGGTCGAGAACTGGATGGTTCAACTCATCCTGGTATGCCAGTGGCTGTGGTCTACCACATTCAATTAAATACCTGCACCCTTGGCACAGTGACATAGCCAGGCATGCCTACAAGGGCATGGCCTGGGCCTGGACAGACGAGAAACGAGGTTTGCTTTCAATATCTTGCCTTGACTAGTAGACCAGCAGTGCTGGTCGCCATCTAATTGTAAGGAGGCACTCAAAACTTTGCCCAAGATATCCCACTGCCTAGCCTCGTACCCAGGGTACGAGGCTACCCACTGCCTAGATGTCAATCACAGGGTTTTCTTTTTGCAAAGTTAGGGGGTGGAAGACCTGCTGGTCATGGGATCATAAAATAAATTCATGGTTGTTTAACTAAACTGGGATACATCAGTTGCAACCATGAATCAGAATGAATATGTTTGACATTTCCACAAGCACATGCCAACATGTTGCTTTCTGGGACAACACTGAATAATTCAATTAGTGGAAAACCTCACTCACCACCACCATCAGTGCATGGGGGAGGGACAATGACAGTACTCTATAGTGCTGATGTATAGGTATGATGCAATACATAGTCTATACATGTAGCTATAGGCCATTGCTTGCACCGTGACCTTGGCTAAACATAGCCTCGTTCACAGGCTCTCTCTGACTACAGCACCATCAACCAAGCGGATCTAGATGGTGGGGATGACCAGGTTTTCTTTTAGGGGGGAGGCGGGGGTATCCCCCCCCCCCCCCCCCCCCCCCCCCCCCCCCCCTTGTGACACTTTCTGAAATAAACCCTGGATTACTTTTGTAGTATATACACAATAGCTAGTTGGGTGACAGAGGCACAGGGACCTCTGTCCCACTGCCACCATGGCAATATTATTGATCTGCCTATCCTGTCCATCCGTCCATTAAGCCTGGGTTCCAGGCTTGAGAGCCAGGCTATCTAGATGGGCTCTTGACCCAGGGAGATGTGGATGATTGATTTCTCCAATGAGGATGGGTAAGGTAGGGCGGGGTAATTCGGGCCACGGGGTAATTCGGGCCACTTCAACGTTGCAACAGGAAAGAAGCATCCCTTGGATTCTTGCTTCTAGTGAGTTGTAGGCAGGTTGAGTCCCTGGATATACATGGCCAGAAGTTTGCCTAAAGTCTGTCCGTTTTTAGTTATCGTTGACCTGAAGTTGAAGTGGCCCGAATTACCCCGCCCTACCTTACACAGGAGGTCGATACATACCAATAAGTGTGCTCCCCGATCACTGATTGCTCATCGTGCAGCTGTGGACCCTTACCTATGGAGAGCCTGATGAGCTCCTTGCCATTCTTCTTACTCAGCTCCAGCACATCAGCATAGTACAGTTCCTCACAGGAACGGACCGGGTTGATACAATCGTGAGACTCCTTTGAAGCACGCACCAACCATTGCCTTTCTCTATTGGTCTCCATATTGTTAAATCGTGATGAAATCACCGGGGCCCACTGCATGCACTGCTCTTTGTTTATCTGTTGCCACCCACCCAGGCCAGGGGGGGTGGGACAAGGTCCGTGCGCACGTGGTACAATTAACATTCCATAGGTATAGTGCACAATAAGCTTAATATACAAGAAGTATGCGGAACTAGCAGACTAGTAACAGCTCTAGCGCTGACTTATCGCTGGGGTTCGATGGGGTTCGATCGCTTTATTGACTTCCTACCTGATGCTAAACACTTGAGTGCGGTCGACCATAGATAATAGAGCGTAAATATGGGTCGACAAGTCTGCATTCGCTGATATTCTCGGTGAGTCTGCATGGTCACTTACATAACTGCTCAGTACAGGCACGTAGTAGTGTGTAGTGGCTTATACCCAGTTCAGTCACAGTCTTTGCATGGAGGTTACTCTTCAGGATGCATTGAAAGCGCAATGTAGCCTTCTTTCACGGAGAAAAGCAGTAGAACGACTTTGCATTACGTCATACGAAATGACAGTGCACGTGATCTTGTCCTACCCCGGGCGCGGGCCCCCGGTTGCCACCTCTTCGGGAAACGTTTCGTCTGGCCGGCCGGCCGCGCTACTATGGAGCGTTTTTAGTGCCAAAATTGGGACGCCCGTACACAAATTGTGATGAGGTCGGTCAGGAACGTTATGAGGTCGCTCAAAAATATTATGAGGCCGGTGTCACAGGAAATTTCGCCGCCAGGAAAAATTGTCGCGGCGACGAAATTTCCTAGGATATACGGTCGCTCTGGTAAATGGAGCGACCGTATTTCCTACAAATTATTGCAGCTCCCCAGGAAAATCGGTCGCACGCAATGGTGTGCCCAAACTAATCGTGACGAGATACAGGAACCGCTTAGAACAGTGATAAAGAGATAAAACATCAACGTTTGTACTGCCTGCAATGCCAAGATAGTTGGTTATTGTTCAAGTACTTGTTCGGCACACCCGTTGATCGATGTTGTTCTTCCGATTCGACGTTAGATCAGTCCACCCTTTTACCTTCAAAAATAATCCTTCTATCCTTCTTGAGACTTTCTGTAATATGCAGGTACCTTAGCAGTACGTCGGATTGCCCTTGGTGCATCTCAGTGATGCAGAAGGGTTTATGTTTGCACATAACTCTGAGCGACGAATTTTACTGAGGGCTACAATAATTCCTAGGAAATACGGTCGCTCCGTTATACTAGAGCGACCGTATATCCCAGGAAATTTTGTCGCCGCGACGTTTTTTCCTGGCGGCGAAATTTCCTGTGACACCGGTCACAAATGTTATGAGGTCGGTCAGAAATAGTCTATGAGGTCGGTCAGGAATCTTACGAGGTCGGTCGGAAATATTATGAGGTCGGTCAGGAATATTATGAGGTCGGTCAGGAATATTATGAGGTCGGTCTATAGTGATGTATGAGGTCGGTCGAACACATTAGTCGTTGCGAGTGGCTCAGTACTGCCGCGCCATGGTCGACCGGTCATGGGATCGCAACTACGTCTGTCCCGTTCGTACTGCGATCAGCGTCCGGGAACGAGACCTGCAAATGTCGTCTCAGCGCGAGGCGGCATTTTACGCTTAGGCATTACCAGAAATGCGTGGATACGGAGATCAATTTGTCCGTGTACTGACCGTATACTAATCCGGGACTGCAATATAGGAGCTTAATGGAGAACGACGTTTGTGGTCTTCCACCTAGCGCACCATCAAAACTCGGCAAGTTCCGTTCCCCTGGATATAAAGTTCAGTACCAGCACAAACCGTGAGCGTAGATATAAACCGCCTCAGTCTCCATCTGATTTTTCGAGACGCCACAATGCGCAGCTGCTTTCAAGCCATAGCTTCTCCTATATGTTCAATACATAACTTACCCTTTGCACCCAAACCGACAAACTTTGGTAGCACCAGCGGGTATCTGTTCAGTATTTTTGCTAGGGTCCGTTCGTCTCAGTACCGGCTTTAACCATCAAAAAGGCAGAAAATAGTCCCAGAAAGGCCGATAACCCCTTCCTGATTTTTCGGTGGAGCTACAATTTTTGCCAAAAACGCACTCCTACGATTTCTATGACGTCATCCGCTGCAATTCTAAGACTCGACTAGGCTGCGCTGCTAGCCCTCTATTTTAGCCGTCCAGCGGGAAGTCCAGGCAGTTGACTAGCGCAGGTAAGCTGTTTTGAGATCTATGGACTCCTATAGAAGGCTATTTTGTTTACATGAAAGTGTGTGACCTGTAAAAAATGAACAACAAGGGGAAGCCTGCAACCACATTTGTGAACTGGAGCAAGGTCACATTCAATATTCTGTGGATGGTGATGGCAGGCTCCATGTCCTCCACACTCTTCCTGCCAAGTTAAGTTGATGCTATCCTCCCCAGTGTACTTGGCTCGACAGGATGAGATTGCCAGGCAGAGCTGCACCATCCATCACTGTCCATGCTGTCTGACTTCTGCCCTACTGTGTAACATCCCCTTGCACTACTGATCTCTGCCCCCTCCCACTCCTCTGCCCTACTGTGTTTCATCAACATAAAACTCAAATTCACAAAAGAGTCGTTGAAGTACATCGTTGAAGTACATCGGGTTACAGAAAAATAAATTAACATATCTTTGTTACTTCACTGAATAACTTCTCTCCAGACTTGGGTGTTCTTAGCTCCTACATGAAATGGGCCGGGGACTTGGGGTCTTCATAGCTCCTACACAAAACGGACTGGGGACTTGGGGTCTTCATAGCTCCTAACAGATGTTAAACAAAATGGGGACTTGGGTCTTCATAGCTCCTATATGAAACGGGCCGGGGACTTGGGGTAGCTCCTACAGATGTGGCTTGGGTCTTCATAGCTCCTATAGGGATGAAAGGGATGACGTCAGTGTAATGGCACCACCTCTGTTGGGGCGAGCATGAGCAAGCCCCACATAGCTGTAATTTTCCATGTATCAACATGTATTTGTATTGTACGTTGTGCTGTAAATCACTTCCTGCATGTTCATGTTTTGCATCAAGCGTTAAGTCAAACCAGCAGTGCAACGACGTCAACTCGGAGCCGTATACTGTCTGACTGAGACACGAACTATGAACAGTCTATCTCAACAAGGCCTTACAAGGATGGAGACTATAGCGTGCGCGGGTTGGAGGGCTATAGCATGTCATGCCCACCTACTGCTTTTGTCCCAACCACCACACAGCGGATGACTGAGCAAGACACTGTCAGACAGGCCGTGCAATTGAACTCCATGAAGTTCCACACATGCATATCGCGCCCCACAATGCTCAGCATCCCACTAGTACTAAACATTCTGGTGATGGACGGTGGTTGAACTGTGAGTTTCTGGTCATGTTTTCAGTACAGCATCTAGAGTAAGTGCGGGGGTGTCCAGACAGTGAAGGGGTAGCCTCGTTCCCAGGCTCTCGTTCTCAGAAGGGAGAAGAGAACCTGGTAATATTGGGGGGGTTAAACCGTGGACTTCTGCCGCCAAGATCTTGGCGGAACCAATCAGATTGCAGAACGAACATGTGACTATTTTGTAGGCGTGTTTACCTTCACTGCTGTGCTAACGCACGAATTGTAGACTCAGAAATGAGCGTCAAGGACGAAGTACCCCTCAAAGGTTGGTAAAAGGGAGATGACAGATGTGCGAGACAGCCACTGGTCTTAGAGCGCTGTTCACTTCGGTTTGTTTGCGGGATCAGCTCGCTCATCGTCTGTCACCGCTTACGGGATCGACGGTTCGCAAGGTGAGTTGTCCGGTTTGCTTGTAAGAAGTATCTCGGATCTCTACAAAGTCGGGGATGCCTTGAGAACGAAGAGTAATACTTCGAATAGCGTGTGACTGATTTGTAACTCACGCGACATTTACCACAAAAGTAGGAGTGTCCTTTGTTTATCACATGAATGATGACGTGCCGCAGTCCACGGTTTGACCCCCCCAATGTTACCAGGCTCTCTTCTCCCTTCCAAGAACGAGAGCCTGGGAACGAGGCTAGTGAAGGGGTCTCCTAGATGCCCACTAATTCCTTTGCACATTTGCTGAAAAGCACCCCATTCTATACCTGGGTAAGGGCAGGGGTGTCTGCACACTCTGTGAACTACTTCCTTACAGCAGGGGCGGAGACAGCTACTAAAAAGTGGGGGGGCTAATAGCACAATTGTACGCTGCCAAAGGCAGTGCATAGAGGTGCGTAGCGCCAATCAGTCCGCACGAAGTGCGAAAAAAATTTTCGCCTTCATTTTTCAGTTATCAGAATGGACTCTCGTGGCACCTTCGTGCTTTGCACTGCAAGTTAGAGATGCCAGCCCCCAAGAAACGAGGTGACATAGCTGTAAGTTAGTGCTAGGATCTCGTGGGATAGTAGCATCCAGTCTGTTGTTATGGGGTAGGGGCTCAGCCCCCTTGCTTTTGAAAGTGGGGGACCCCTGCCCCCCCCCCCCCCCCCCCCCCCCCTATATCTCCGCCCCTGTACAAGCAAACTGTGCGAAGAAATTTGTGGACAACCCACCCCCACACTTACTCTATCACCCTACACCCTCGGTTTACAGCCAGCTACTTACTTCACTGCTGCTTCTGTGGGGTCCTTCTCCTCCACTCAGCAAGCATCTTGCTTGGGTAGCCCTCCCACAGAACAAGATACCATTACCTATGAATAAAAGAGCAAATTGCTTGTGTGGCAAACATGACCTTCGTACATTAATCGTCGCGCATACTACTGGGTTTAGCACAGCGACTTACCCGGGTTATTTTCTCTTGTTGACTGCCCCTATCCACGCAGTAACAGCCTTCGCCAACGGGCAGCGAGTCAGCGTTGAGCTCCAACGTTGATCGCCTGCGAATGCGGCGGCTTGTTGTTGCTCCCTCCAGCATATCAACTCTGCAGAGCTTGTCGAAAGTTTTGTAATCCCTGGAGCATGCCTCATGATCACTCCACACTGTCCGAGGCTACTATATAGCTAGCTAGCCATGAGTTGACACAGTCGACACAGCTGGCAGCTAGTTGCTAATCCGCGCACGTATCCGTTAACGTGCCGTAATTGTATCATTACACTGAGCAAACCCGTGCACGGATGATTCCGTGTCATGTCCGCGCGTGCAATACAAATTTCTGGTAATGGTTTTTTGTGAATGCTTTTGTGTGATGTAGTATATTAGCTGCGCTACTGTTTAACTTGTTCCGCATCTTGGTTGTCCCTAGTCTCGGTCCCAACCCCAGCGAGGATCGCTTCCAGCGATCCGCGCTGGGGTTGATTGGTATGGGGCCGAGACTAGGTTGTCCTGCATCTTGGTTGTTCGGCATCTTGATAATTTTTCGCGATCCGCATCTCAGCGTACAGGCGCAACTACAGTGTAGATATTGGTCCGGCAGGAAGCACATACTTTAGGTATAGGTACCAGAAACGCGCGTGCATCTAGACTTCTCCATTGCCCTACTTCCTGCCGGACCAATATCCACTTCGTATATTTATACACGCAGCACACTCTCAGGCCTCAGTTCAAACAACAGGAAGTTTATGAAGCGGTTATCAGACGGCAAACTCTGCGTAATCAAAGCGTGGTAGGGGTAAGGTTTAAATTTCGGGGGTGTGGCTCGCGCACTTGACCTGATGGTCCCTGAAGCCATCAGCAAAAAGTTGGAGCCTATGCAGCGGGTGCAACGACTGGTAGCATGTTATGAGGAGCCCAGGGATCCAGATAAACTGGACTGTCATGTAGACAGGCTGCATCGCATTATGCTTGAGCTCAGCACTTGCAACAGCGAACAAGTGCGAAGTTCTGGAAGCAGGTCTGACTTTGCTGGAACAAATCAACAGGTCACATAGACATTATCGTTCCTATTCGACCACAAAACATTTTAGAGCGACCTCATAACAATTCCGACCGACCCCATAATATTTCTGACCGACCTCATAAGATTCCTGACCGACCTCATAAGATTCCTGACCGACCTCATAAGATTCCTGCCCGACCTCATAAGATTCCTGACCGACTTCATAAGATTGCTGACCAACTTCATAAGATTGCTGACCGACCTCATAATATTTCTGACCGACCTCATAACATTTGTGACCGACCTCATCACAATTTGTACAGGCGGCCCAATTTGGCACTAAAAACGCTCCATACGCTACCACGTGCGTGCCATTGCATTGCCAACGCGTCATGTTCCAAGTCCCGTTCCACAATTTGTTGAAATTGGAATTGGAATGAGACACGTTGACATGAACTTGTGACCTTCGCCGCGCCATGGCTGAGCAGCAAGTTGAGGAGGTTGAGGGGGCCGAGGTTGAGGGGGCAGGGAAGGAACCACTGCCCAAATACACTTGGGAGGAGATAGCGAAGCACCGAAATGCCAAATCACTTTGGGTAGTTGTCCACGACAAGGTTTATGACATCACCAGGTTCATGGAAGAGGTTAGAGTGCAGTGGAGTGTACCTCTAGTTCTAACAGGCTATCCGACAAGTGTACTTGCAGTGTCTTGTGTATGATATTAAAGTGTCCTTGCTGGAATGCAATGGAGCATTTGTTTGTGACATCTGAATAGTCCTGTAAGCCACACCCCTTTGAGTTGTCCCCAGGGTAGCTGCAGCATGCATAGGCTGCTAATATGGCTGTCTTGATCCTTGTGCTTCATCAGGGTGATTGACAGTGGTACCATGTGAGACATTGTCGTTTGTAATCAACAAAGTCAGGTCCAGGTACATTAGGACCAGGGCCAGTGCTGAATGTGCATGCGTGTCCATTACCTGTCCATTGCGTGTCCATTACCTGTCCATTGCGTGTCCATTACCTGTCCATTGCGTGTCCATACTTCCTGCCAGACCAATATCCACTTATTTGTGTGAGGACAACCAATGTTGCCACATACCCTGACCCTTCCTCTCCATGCAAAACATCTTGAGAGACATGTCTGGCTTGTGAAGCTGGCGCTCCACTGCATTGCTATCTTCTCTCTTTGCAGCACCCAGGAGGGGAAGAGGTCCTCTTGGAGCAAGCAGGTACTTGAGAAGACAGCTTGTGATCTCTGTCAGATTGCAGCTAGACCACGGTCTCATTGTTACAGTAGCTGTTTAGCCTTACGCCTCCTCCCACTCAGAGTTTGAGCATCAGTACCTCCGTCCTCTCCTCCACCCTTGTCTCCTTCCATTCTTCTCTCCTTCCACCCTTTATTGTGATTACTGGTGGCCATGGTGACAAATTAAGATATTGTGGTGCCACAACAGATGTCTAGTTGTGTAGGAACTACTGTTACTACTGCTGAGGCAGGATATTTTGTTTCATCATAGTGCAATTCTGATTGTTGCCCACCCCTAGTTGTAGTTGATTAGGTACATGCATCCTTACCACCCTTCATGCAGGCAGGAATGCAACGGAGGCGTTTGAGGATATAGGTCACTCTCCAGACGCCAGAGAACTACAAGCACAATATTTGATTGGAGAAGCAGCTGAGCCGGCTGCCAAAAGTGTGGAGGTCAGTTCTTGCGCTATAGACACACACAACAGATAGTCTCGCGGGGCCAGACCCACACGGAAGGGAGGGTCTGGTCAAGTTGCAATTACCAATTTGTTTTTGACACCGCAGAAGACTTCTGCGTGTTAGGAATGCAATCAAGGCAGCGGTAGCACTTTGTGGGTTCAAGCAAATGAGTTCACACCTTGTACTACGCGAATATCATCAAAAACAGTGGCGGTTAACAGGTACTTGAAGAACGGTCTATGTGCTGACTGCGCAGAACAAGAGTGTCGTTGCAACTTTACCAGACCCTCCCTTCCGTGTGGGTCTGGCCCCGCGAGACTACACAACAGATCACTGCACGTGACCAGATCTCCGAGACCTTCCTCAAGAGCTCAAAGACTGGTGGTGGGAATGGCCTGACAAACAAGCTATTATTTTTATGAGCACAACAGCCTCCTGCTTCATTTTCACTACACCTCTCCCGTTCAAGGGAGAAGAGGCCTTCAATTGAGAGAAGCTTGGATGTGATGTGACCAACTAGAATCATGTTGTCAGAATGGACGGAGCATGTGCTCGTTCCCAGCTTCAATTGAGAGAAGCTTGGATGTGATGTGACCAACTAGAATCATGTTGTCAGAATGGACGGAGCATGTGCTCGTTCCCAGCTTCAATTGAGAGAAGCTTGGATGTGATGTGACCATGTTGTCAGAATGGACGGAGCATGTGCTCGTTCCCAGGCTCCTCCCCAGCTTTTTGAGGAGCCTGGAAAAGAGGATAGCAGAAGCTTGCAAGAAACATAATAACACATTGTATTTTCTTATCTTTCAGGTGAACACTGTACCAACAGCTCCTGAAGAAAGGTACATTGTGTGCATGTGGCACTTGGAAGGTTATGAGCCACATTCCCATGCTCTGTTAGCCTCGTTCCCAGGCCTGGGAATGTGGCTAGGGCTATGTACTCTTCTCCCTCAGCAATAGCTGGGAGCAAGGCTGTATATATTAGCCGTTTTAGAGTGAGCCTCTTGTGTGTCCATGTAGACCACCACGATCTGCTTGCAGTTGCTTATTCACATGACACTCCCTGCTATTGGACTGCATGGTTGTCATGGTATCACAGGAATTGTTGGTGGGTGAAATTAGCATTGTGCAGCTGTAACATGGTCATGTGCTTATATAAATACCCTGAGGTGCCCACAATTTCTGTGATGTCATACAACTCCCTTTCTGAATGTCATATCTTGTTTTGTTTCCCCCCTGCAGTTCGACCACATGGCTGCTACCAGCAGTGCTTGCAGTTGTGCTGGCCATAGTGGCGGTGTTTGTGTACAGAAGTTTATACGGTAGCAATTAGTTTTTGGACATTATTTATGAATTTTGTACATGCTGAATAAGTCGTCTTTCTTTGTTGCCTAAGAACATGAGTGTCCACGAGGAGCAAGGGATCATGTTGCGTAATAGTGCTTGGTTGTATTCAGTCTTGTTCCCAGACGGCGATCGGGGTCTGGGAACGAGACTGCACTTGCGACTGTCACGTGATCAAGCTCGTCCTTGCACGTGCACAATTTTCAACTATGTCGTCGGAAAGCCAGCTACCCCGATACACTTGGGAGGAGATCTCGCGCCACAACAGCGCGTCATCGCTGTGGGTAGTCTTTGATGGTAAAATCTACGATCTTACAGCTTGGAAGGACGAGGTAGGAGTGCCTGCATCTCTGAGTGTGTGTAGGCCACTCTGATCTGCAGACTGTGTTCATGTTTTGAGTGTTCCGTCCTCTCTAGCATCCTGGAGGGGAGGAAGTGCTGTTAGAGGCAGCAGGTATGTATTGACAATGCAAAGTTTTTATTGTGAGTCGTGCACAGTAGCTATAAATGGCTCTGATGTTTTGCAAGATAGATAGATAGATAGTTAATTTTAACAGACAATCTTAACAGACAATTTTACCAATTTTTGTCTGCTCCCAGACAATTTTTTAAATTACAAGTAGCTTCGCTCGCTCAGCTACTTCCCCCTTGTTTGCCTATGTGAGTAATCTGGTGCCAGACAGCTCTCTGTGTAGAGCTGCTGCTCCCTGATTTCAGCTGCTGCTCCCCACGCGATTGCATCGATCCGCTTTCAACTGCTGCTCCCCGTTTGCATCTGCTTCAGCTGCTGCTCGCCACTTGCGTCTGCTTCAGCTGCTGCTCTCGATTGCATCCCCCCGATAATTTGCGTCTGCTTCGACTGCTGCTCCCCGCCAGCTGTTCTGGAAGATTCCAGCCCATGCCCAATGTTCTCAAACATTCTTGGCAGAGTTCGACGTTCAGTAAATTGAAGTATGAAGGTCGCACGTCACTAGTCTAGTCCTGCCCCATGAACGTCCCACTTCCGTTACACATAGACAGACAGACAAACATACGGTTAAAATCTTAATGTATTGATAGTCTGGTCAAATTATGGCCTATTCTGTTTTCGTTCCAAGTGCCAAGATCTTAACACTCCAATCAGATTGCTATATCGCAATTCTTTATGCTGTGTTGGGACAAGCGGGGTGGAATGTTCGAAGAGACTTGATGTCATTGATTATTGCACAAGTCGGAACGAAAAATTAATGCTATTGACCAGAGACTATTTTTCCCCTCCGTGTATGAACTGCTGGAAACGAGACTAGGGCAGTGAGGTGCTGCCTCTAGGAGTGTTTGTGGATGGGATCTAGAAAATGTCCTTCATTGATCCTGCCGTACGTGTACAGTGTAGCAGTTGATCCTGCTGTACGTGTACAGTGTAGCAGTTGATCCTGCTGTACGTGTACAGTGTAGCAGTTGATCCTGCTGTACGTGTACAGTGTAGCAGTTGATCCTGCTGTACGTGTACAGTGTAGCAGTTGATCCTGCTGTACGTGTACAGTGTAGCAGTTGATCCTGCCATACGTGTACAGTGTTGCAGTTGATCCTGCTGTACGTGTACAGTGTAGCATGCAGTTGATCCTGCTGTACGTGTACAGTGTAGCAGTTGATCCTGCCGTACGTGTGCAGTGTAGCAGTTGATCCTGCTGTACGTGTACAGTGTAGCAGTTGATCCTGCTGTACGTGTACAGTGTAGCAGTTGATCCTGCTGTACGTGTACAGTGTAGCAGTTGATCCTGCCATACGTGTACAGTGTAGCAGTTGATCCTGCTGTACGTGTACAGTGTAGCAGTTGATCCTGCCGTACGTGTACAGTGTAGCAGTTGATCCTGCTGTACGTGTACAGTGTAGCAGTTGATCCTGCCGTACGTGTACAGTGTAGCAGTTGATCCTGCTGTACGTGTACAGTGTAGCAGTTGATCCTGCTGTACGTGTACAGTGTAGCAGTTGATCGCTTGTTTCAAAGGACAACATAATTAAATTATAGTAGTCACACCTTCTTCATATCTGAGAAAATTAATTTTGTTCATCTTTATCTCTGAGATGGTGTGTTGAGTCCTTGATCAGAAAGTACATTGATTCCATATAAATCCTATTTGCAAACTCTCTTCCACGTGGCAATGTACAGGTGACTAACTGTTGATTGCTATGCTCTTTCCATATATAGCAACAGATGGAACAGCTGCATTCGAGGATGTTGGCCATTCCAGTGATGCCAGAGAGCAGCGCACGAAGTACCTCATCGGAGTGGTGGACAACAGGCCCAAGGTATGCTCACGGTAGCAGCATGACCCGTTCGTGAGGTCGTGTCATCTGTTTCTTCTTCTTCGTCTGCAGGAGAAGTGTGGGTAAGGATGCACTGCTGCTTCAGCAGCTGGGTTTGTTCACAGCAGCAGGTCACTTTGTTTGCAAAGGCACACCAAGTACATGTAGCAGGGGAGCAAGGGGAGCAGGTAGCCAGAGGCAGCCGTGTTTGAATTGTGAACTGGTTGCATGCTGATCCCTTGCTGGCATTGATGAGCTCCTCTTTGTACATTGTTACAATCATGCACATCCAGCTTCTTGCCCTCCAAGATGGTGGAACTCCTTGGAGCATGTGACATCACATGACCTTGGGTCCTCCCTCTTACTCCTGTAGGTCATGCTGCAGTGCCAACTGGATTTTGCCAGCACTAGGAATCGTGGCCCTGGCCGCTGGTATAATTATTGCCTACAGGATCTACAAGAAGTAGCGCAAGAGACGTGTTCTACACATGCCCTAGACTCCAGTATATATAGGATGTGTTGAGATTGTACCCAGTGCAGAGCAAATGATTACCACTCTTTTAGCATCACACATTGATTGCTGGAATATTGGATAGTACATTGTTTGTCATTCCTGCAGTGGGATACATAACATTATTGTGCTCCAGTTGCTGTTGGGGAGCTGGGCGGGAGGAAATTTGGTCTCACAGGCACAACTGTCGAGTGATTCATGTATTAAAATGATTCCTAAATCTAGTATAATGATTGCTACAAAAATGAGAGGAAAAAGGCAAACTGAAAAAGGCCCAGAATGAGATTGTCAATCTGCCAGGTGTAGGCTTCAAGGACTGCAGTCACGATCAGACTGGCCGTAATGAT